>OX276369.1:9337227-10537227 GCA_946251885.1 Cosmia pyralina | reverse complement strand
CTTACTTAAGGTAAGTGGCCTCCAAATTTAAGAATTTTATCAGCTTGTAGAAAGAATTGATATTCGATTTCAGTGGATTTGGTTTGAATAAAATCTTGTTATATTTGGCTTTGTTTATAATGATACATTTTTACATTATTTAACGTATTTTTAGAGAAATTTACTGTTCAAATGGATTCAATTTTGTTCGCTTGATCCAATAGATGAACGGCGTTCAACTACAGGAGAAAAGGCATATTTTTTCACTTCTGCTTGTTGACGGCCACAAAAGTCACATAAATTTGGAGTTGCACAAATTTTGTGCTCAAAGCCAAATTATTCTCTACTGCCTGCATCCCAATACGACACATATCCTACAACCCTGCGATGTTGGAATCTTTGGACCTCTGAAAGCAGCATGGAAAAATGCAGCAAGAAAACACAAAAACAAAGATAACGTTCAGATTACGAGGTCAAACTTTGCAAAAGTATTTGCACAGTCTGTTGATGTGTCTATGAAGAAAACCGTGATAGTTAATGCATTCAAAGCATGTGGAATTTTCCCATTTAACCCTAATGCTGTGGATTATTCCAAATGCATGTCGAATAGACAAGAAGAAATCGAACATGATATACCTTTAAGTGATTATAAAACAACTGTTGACGTAATCGAAAAAATTTTACACAAAAATATACTGGACAAGTACAATGAAAACAGAAGACGCAGTAAGACATGTAAGAGTAGTCTTTTCAAATTTTGGAACAAGTGCAAAAATAAAGTGGACAACATTTTGTTATCACAATCGTCCAATATTGATGATTCTGTAATAAACAGTTCGAGAATAGATAATTCTAACACGGACATGCACGCAAGCAATACAGAAGAGATATTAATGCCTCAAGAACAGCGTCAAGAAGGAGAATTATCAATTACTCATAAAACACAGCTTGGAGAAGGATATTTGACTCTTGGGACAAATACTATCATTGATGGCTTTATGGATATAGAAAATATGCCAATTGAAATAGAAGGAGTGACTTTTCTAATGGACGAGGTATTAGAAAACACGAACGAGAACTGTTTGACACCAAGTATAGGAATAGCACCTGGTGGCAATCAACAAGATGTCATAGAATTTCTGGAACCCCACGCATACACAACACATTTGCATGATTTGACAAACTCCGCAACTTTTGCTCATTGGGCTGCGCCTCAAACAACTTCTACGCCTGTTTCATCAAAGCAAGCAATTCCATTGCCTTGGTACACTGAAGGTGATGATACTGTACTGAATATATCGCAGTCAGTTGATTTGCCGAATAATCAAGGAACATCTGAGAACCACGAATTTAGTCCGATTATTCAGGATTTGTCGCGGCAAGTTGATGAGCCGAACAATGAAGAATCATCCCAAATCCCTGACATTCCAAATAATAGTCACCATACCCGTGATGTTTCTCTTGAAAATAATGAGCCGGGCTGTTCTAAAGTATTGAATGCTAAAATTGATGACTTGATGAGACTTCCTAAACGCAAAAAAAGCACGAAACGTAAGCAGTCAAAATCGCCAATACCTCTAGCAATAACTTCTAAAAAGTTTAAAGAATACCTGGAACTAAAGGAAAACGAAAAGAAAAAGAAAGCAGACGATATAATACACAGAAAAATTCAGCGTGAACAAAAGAAAGCAGAAAAGGAAAAAACCATCAGAGATAAAAAATTAAAAGGAATGAAAATAACTACTACTATCATTAAAGACAAAGATATTGCTTCATCTACTGGACCAGTACAAGCTGATCCAGTAGATGAAACAATAACTTCAAATAAGACAGTTAAGATTCCAGCTTTGAAAAAAACTATAAAAAATAATTTGTATGTAATTAACGATTGTATCCCAGAGACTGAAATGACCAATAAAAACAACGAAAGTCTGACTAAATATAAGGAGATTATGTTGTTGTAGAATTTGAGACGAATAAACGAAACCGCTACTATGTCGGGCAAGTGCTAATGTGTGATTATGAAAATAATTTCATTAAAGTTAGGTGTTTCAGAAAGAAAGCCAGCAAATTGGACAGCTTGATATAATAGGTTGGGGAAAAAGTTTCTTCGCATTTTTTAAGAAAATTCAAAACATTTTTTATATACATTATTTACATTTATCTAAATTATGTAGGTACCATTTTGTTCGATAACTTTTTGCCATCTTGTAGGTAGGGACATGATCTCGTTGCTATAGAAATTTTGGGACTTCTGATCAAAATACCGCGACAAGTGGTTTTGGCAGTCCTCTCATGATGTTAACCTGACACTGCCTAAAGAATTCTGAAGAGACCGAAACAGGTGGAAATCTGAAGGTGCAAGGTCAGGACTATACGGTGGATGCATTAACACCTCCCAGCCAAACTCTCTTAATTTTTGCTGAGTGGCTAAAGATGTGTGAGGTCTAGCGTTATCATGATGAAAAACCACACCCCTTCTGTTGATTAATTCCGGCCGCTTTCTCTCAACTTCTTGCTTTAATCTCATCAGTTGTTCGCAGTAGAGTTCAGAATCGATGGTCCTGCCTGGTGGTAACAGCTCATAATGAATAATGCCCTTCCAATCCCACCACACACACAGCATCACCTTGTTGCGAGTTAACCCGGGTTTCGCCACAGTCTGTGAAGCGTGACCGGCCTTTGACTACGACCTTTTTCGCACGTTCTTGTCGTACGTGATCCACTTTTCATCACCAGTTATCAGCTTTGTAGTTGCTCAGAGGGTGTGTGTAAATAACAGACGTTTTCAAGATGAAGATAGATAGAAGTTTAATGATCGCAGGCAAAGATTACAGTTGGAAGAATAACACAAAAATAAACACTAGAAAGACACCAAGAATTAAAAGAGAAAAACTAAGATTTTAGGTTGCGAATCGAAGATGCGGATTTAGAGAATGAACAGCGCGCGCATTCGCCGTCAGTGTAGGCTAACGACTGGCGCGGATGACCGAGCGATCGCGGTTCCAGCGCTGGCGTGTGCGTCCGGGCGCGGCCGGTGCGCGGGCGCAGGCGGTGAGGTACACACATCGCGCGGTCGTTGAAGGTGCGAGCTACGTGCGCTCCAAACAGGTGCGTCCTCTGAACCTGGACGGTGCCACAGTACTCCCCCGCTTAGACCGCTACTGCGGGCGGTAATAATCAGGGAAGTGCACCCGACGCCCAGACTTCGTCCTTCTCTCTTCTTCTTTTGCTGGAACAGGGAGTGGAGCTGGTTGCTCAGGAACTGATGGTGGCTGATCGTCTGCTTCCTGTATGACGTAGGCCGGCTTCAGGCGATCAACGCTGACGGTTACTTCTTTACCACGAACGTCAAGCTTGTAATATTTGGGTTGGCGCTGTATGACTCTGTACGGGCCTGCATATGGTGGTTCTAGCGGTCTTCGAACGAAGTCCTGCCGCAAGAACACATGTGATGTATCGCTGAGACTATGTGGTAAGTAAAATGGACCTTTTCTGTGACAGGATGCAGGCCGTGGTGTGAGGTTAGCCATGCGACTTCGTAAGCGCGTTGCAAGGTCTGTGACGTCAGACGACTTGTAGTCATCAGTTGGTGCGATGAATTGCCCTGGTAGTCGAAGTTGTTCGCCGTAGACCAACTCTGCTGGTGATGCTTCAACGTCCGGCTTCCATGCACTTCGTATCCCTAGAAGTACTAGTGGAAGAACTTCGGTCCATTGCGGAGTAGAGTGACACATGATGGCTGCTTTCATGTGTCGGTGCAGACGTTCGACCATGCCATTCGCAGCAGGGTGATAGGCGGTTGTGCTGTAGTGGTGCGCACCAACCATGGCAGCGACAGCTCGGAAGAGGTGTGACTGGAACTGAGTGCCCCGATCGGTTGTTATTTTGAGTGGGCAACCGAATCTGGCGACCCAGCCGGACACCAGCGCTGTTGCGCAGGTCTCAGCCGTGATGTCTTTGATGGGGTACGCCTCAGGCCATCTGGTGAATCTGTCGATGACGGTGAGACAGTACCTGTAATCATAAGAGATTGGTAAAGGGCCGACGATATCAAGGTGGATATGGGAGAACCTTGATGTTGTGACAGGAAATTGGGAAAGAGGAGCAAAGGTATGTCGTGTCACTTTACTGCCTTGACACCTTAGGCATATGCGAGACCACTCTCTACATTGTTTGCGCATCCCTGGCCAAACGAATCTCTGTGCCACCAGTCGCACTGTAGCGGTGTTTCCGGGGTGACTCAAATTGTGTAACGAATCGAACGCTTGACGACGGAATTCCGGTGTAATATACGGTCGTGGCGGTGTAACCGTAACGTCACAGTAGACCTCGATGTCTGTTTCGGGTATTTTCACCTTTTCGAGTCTAAGCGAGGATCCACTGTTAAGGAGAGTTTGTAGCTCTGGATCAGTGTTCTGACATCGTGCCAGTGCCCGATAGTCTATCCCTTTAGGAACTCGTACCTCCTCTACTCGGGACAATGTATCCGCGACTACATTCTCGGAACCAGGTATATAGCGTATGTCCGTTGTGAACTGAGCTATGTAGTCGAAATACCTGTACTGCCTCGGTGAACAGTTCTCTCGTGGTGTTGTAAAGGCGTACGTTAGCGGGCGATGGTCTGTAAAAACCACAAAGTTCCGGGCCTCCACCATGTGTCGGAAATACCTGATAGCTTCGTACACTGCCAACAGTTCGCGGTCATAGGGGCTGTATTTCTTTTGCGCTGGGCTTAGTTTCTTGGAGAAGAAACCCAGCGGTTCCCACTGCTCACCTTTTCGTTGCTGTAGCACGGCTCCTATTGATACATCTGAAGCATCCGTGGTCATAGCAAGCTCGGCGTTAGCAAGCGGGTGAACTAAAAGCGTAGCATTGGAAAGTGCTTTCTTGCATTCAGAAAAAACTTCTAGTTGTGTCTGCGTCATTTCAATAGGCTGGTTCTTCGTAGCTTTGCCTCCAGCTAGCATAGCATTAAGCGGAGCCTGTGTCTTAGCTGCGTTTGGTATAAAGCGTCTATAAAAATTTAACATACCCAGAAACCTTCGCAATTCCTTCACTGTTCGTGGCACCGGAAAGTCCTGGACAGCCTGCACCTTAGTGTCGAGTGGGCAGGTACCGAAAGCAGAAACATTGTAACCAAGAAATGTTACCTCTGGCTGTCCCCAGACACACTTTGCCGAGTTCACCAATACTCCATACTCCCTTAGGCGATCTAGCAGTCGTCGCAGATGGATTTTGTGCAGCTCTGGGGTGGGGGAAAAACACAAAACATCGTCCAAAAAACAGAAGCAGAACTCGTCCAATCCAGCAAGTACCTCGTCCATAAACCTCTGGAATGTCTGCGCCGCATTCCTCAGACCAAAGGTCATGTAGGGGAATTCATATAAACCAAATGGTGTGGTTATTGCCGTCTTTGGTATGTGGGGTCCATAAATAGGTACCTGGTTATATGCTTTGACCATGTCAATTTTAGAGAATATAGTGCTGCCGGAGAGCTGATTTGAGAAATCCTGAATGTGTCTCACCGGGTATCTGTCAAGAATCGTGCGTGCGTTAAGTGCGCGGTAGTCGCCACACGGCCTCCATCCATCATCCTTCTTCTTGACCAAATGTAGGGCTGAAGACCATGGACTGTCTGATCGCCTGGCCGTGCCGTTGGCCAGCATGTCCTCGAACTCCTTTTTGGCAATTTTTAAACGGTCTGGATCTAGTCGCCTAGGCCTACTCGATACCGGTGGTCCAGGGGCAGTATTAATATAATGCACCGTATTGTGTTTAGGTTCAGACACAGTACCTGCAGGTCGAGTCACCTCCGGGAATTCACGGAGCAATTGGTGAAATTCTGACTCGCCGGCGACAGTCTTGACGGACGCCACGTCATCGGGTATCGTCTGATGCGATGCAGGTACGGAGAGAGATGTGGTGCCATCCATTAGCCTATGGTTGCGGCAATCTATAATCAGATTATAAAATTTTAAGAAATCAATTCCTATAATCGGTTTCGATATGTCCGCAATGGTAAATTGCCATGGAAATACTCGGCGTAGTCCTAAATCCAAATGTAATTGTATCGGCCCATATGTGTTGATGGCTGTACCGTTCGCAGCTGTTAGGCCGTATTTCGTGCTCATGCAGGGCATTCTAACTGCTGAGCGTGGGAAAACACATAAATCAGACCCAGTGTCTATCAGAAACATCATCTTTGACTGTCGGTCCGTTACAAAAATACGGCCTGTATGGGTTCCGCAATCGTAGGCCGCTACTTCCGACTGCCCATGGAGTTTTCCGACGACCACTGACAGGGCTGCCGGCATTTCTTTGCCTGCGAACCGTAAACATAATGATACCAGCAATGAGGGTGGTTCTCTGGCGGCTGACGTGACCGCGATGCAGACCTATGCCTAGCATTTCTACTCCTAGATCGCTGGCGGGAGCGTTCATGACGCTGCACATGCATTGCACTCACTTGCTGACCGAGTAAAGCTACTTGCCTGGTTAACTCGCTGATTTGCGTTACCATACCTTCCATGAGGGTAGATGCCACCGGGGCCGCCGCACTCGCCACCTGTTGGACAGCGATCGGCGCGATTTCATGGACCTTGTCCGCCAAGTCCACCATCTTGTCCATGGGTAAATCCGCTTGGGAAGCCACGATAGTCTGAACATTATTCGGTAACCGGCTAGCCCACAGTGTTCTCAGAAATTCTTCGGGTACCGCCGGTCCAGCCAAATGTTGCAGGTGCCTAAAAAACTGGGACGGCTTCCGGTCCCCTAACTCTTCATGCATTAACAACTGTTTCACTCTCCGTTCCTGTGAGGCCGACAACCGCTTAATCAACTCCGCCTTAAGCTTGTCGTACTTATTTACCGTTGGAGGGTTAGTGATGATGTCCTTGACCTCTGCCACAAAGCGATGATCCAGCACGCCAATAACATGGTAAAACTTCGTTGCGTCGGCGGTTATATTGGCGAGCGCGAACTGACCCTCCATCTGAGCAAACCACAAGCCGGGTTCTTCGGGCCAGAAAGGAGGAGCGCGTACTCCAACACGCAGGGTTTCAGGTCCACACCCATCGCCTTTCGGGTCCGGCATCCTATCACGTCGGGGTCACCAATTGTAGTTGCTCAGAGGGTGTGTGTAAATAACAGACGTTTTCAAGATGAAGATAGATAGAAGTTTAATGATCGCAGGCAAAGATTACAGTTGGAAGAATAACACAAAAATAAACACTAGAAAGACACCAAGAATTAAAAGAGAAAAACTAAGATTTTAGGTTGCGAATCGAAGATGCGGATTTAGAGAATGAACAGCGCGCGCATTCGCCGTCAGTGTAGGCTAACGACTGGCGCGGATGACCGAGCGATCGCGGTTCCAGCGCTGGCGTGTGCGTCCGGGCGCGGCCGGTGCGCGGGCGCAGGCGGTGAGGTACACACATCGCGCGGTCGTTGAAGGTGCGAGCTACGTGCGCTCCAAACAGGTGCGTCCTCTGAACCTGGACGGTGCCACAGCTTCTTCAAAAATGGTTTGGTTTCATTACGTCGTAATAAAGAATCACAAATGAGTACACGGTTCATTAGGTTTCTTTCAGTGAGCTCGTGAGGTACCCAAATATCGAGCTTTTTCGTGTACTTACCCAGTTTTTTCAAATGCGCCAAAACTGTTTTGTGGTCAATTCCCAGTTCTTCAGCTACGTCGTAACTACTGATATGCCGATCTTGCTCCACTTTTTCAAAAATGGCGTCCATTTTATCCGTAATAGGGCGACCAGAGCGAAGTGCATCTTTGACATCAAAATTTCCGGATTGAAAACGCTAAAACCAAATTTGTGCTACTCTCACAGATACTGCACTGGGTCCATAAACAGCGCAAATTTTTTTCACGGCTTGCGTTGCATTTTTACCTTTTTTGTAGTAAAATTTTAAAATGTATCGAATTTCTTCATTAGATTCACTCATCTTGACAGTACGAAAAACAAATGAAAATCACACATTTTCCTAATTTGAATTTGGAATTTCTTTAAAATTTAAACTTTCAATGATACTAAAACCAGCCAGATACAAATAGTATAGCCAAAGAGATTTTATTTTAAGTTCATACATAATAAAATGCGAAAAGACTTTTTCCCCAACCTAATATTTCGTTGAGCCTTCTACTGCTGATTTAACTGAAGTGTCGACATCAGCTATTAAAAATCTTTTGCCGTGTCCTCGAATTGGATGAAGAGGTATGATTACTTTTGAAAATGCTCAATATGATCTCAGTTTATGTGAATAATTATATGTTTAATGTATATTTCGTATGAATAAGTTAATTAGCCATCTCTGAAACTGCTCAATTTGATCTCAATTTAAAGAATACTTATCTAAGTGTTAAGTTTAATATTATCATGAATAACTAGGACTAACTAGGTTACTAAGAGAGTTAAAGTACGTATCCCTACGTTATTTTGTTATTTGATCTCGTAAATAAGACTAGATTATTGAAGGCAAAACGCCTTATAATTGTTTTTTTTTTTTGCTAAGACTGATTTATATACACAAATAAATAAAAGCCTTATATAATACTTACCATGTTTTATTTCTAATAAATAAACAACATTTCCTTTAATACTATTGAAGTGTTAGTTCATCTATGGGGTGCAAAATATTCATAAATAGGGCTCAGTGTTCAACTATTGGGGTAAAACCTTAAATTTTTTACAAATAGTAACATAAAAAAAAACATTGTAGATCTAGACGGTACTTTTTTTTATCCGTTAAATCCTGAAGGTTATGGATTCATAAAAAAAAATAAGCATGCATCAATGTCATGAAATAACTGAATTATAGCTATTTAAAGTTGTCAAAAACGCTTAATCGTTCATTTATTGGTGCCAGTACCCTAATTTATTAAGTCCGAAAAACGAGGCCGATAAAATCTCTCAAAGTAATTTGAAATGACTTTTGTGTGTTTATCACATTTGAGCGATTTTTCACCAGTGTGTCGAACTCAGAACAATAACTAAAGCATAGAAGGAAGCTAAATTTAAGTAATATAGTTGTCTCTGTTTTTTTATACACTTAAAACAGCATTAGAAAGAGACAGATGTAGGTTGCTCAAAATGCAAAACGTCACAAAGCAAACGTCAATTTGGTTACGTTGGCTACCTTTATGATACTAAGTTTAAAAGCTACTGAACGTCTCAGGTTTTTGTCTATGACTTTGTTCATCGCAATTTTTCGTATAATGCTTAGTGGCGCATGTGAGTTGAAGTGCTTCGTTGATTTTACGTGTTTTTGTAAAAAATGTACAAAATTAACAGTGATTTAGTGTAAATCGCAAAGCTTAAAGATTAAACAATGTATTATAGTGGGATGTAAATCACATTCATCCCGCAAAGAAAATGATGCGCAGAAATCATAAGCTTCCATCGGTAAGTAATCAAATATGGTCATTTTGTCAGTTTTGCATTCTCATTGTAGGTTATTTTGGCATTTTTTCTAATTATTTGTACTAAGTGTACACGGTAGTGTTTTGAAATCAATATTTTATGCAATTTAATAGTTCGATTATAGGGAAATCATAAATTTTAAATCGGCATATACATTTTTGTAATAGTGCTTGCAAAAATAAACTATCGATAGAATATTGATAGAACTAGCGTCATCTAAATTATTGCATTATTTTTCTTCACACGTAGTTTTGGGAAGGATTAAATATATATGAGTGAAATAAATACCTAAATACCTACGGTCTTGCGAGCGAATCGTACGTATGAGTAATGAAATGACAGTAAGTTGCCAAAAATGCGTGTGGCTCATGGTATAATAATTTAAACTCATGTGTGGCTATGTTTTTTTTTTGTCATTTTCAGATTTCCCTCCGATGTTAATATGAGGCAAAAATGGATCAACGCTATTGCACTTTACAACTGGGAATGGAAAAAACAACAACGAATTTGTTCCAAACATTTCATCGATGACTGCTTTATTAACATTAGTCATAAATGGCGCAGGTTAAAAATAGCTGCAGTGCCTTCCTTACATCTGCGCAAGGAGGAATTTATGTCCACTGAGGTTAGTATTTTCATTTTATTTAGAATACTGATGTAGTTCTTGTGTGGGTTGTTTGGACCTAGAAGATTCATCAAACCATGATATCAGAGTTTCCAAACCGCCTGATTAGCCTCTGACGTGGTTTTTGTAACGGCCACTGCCGTTGTGACAGCGCCCGAGAATGACGGCTTAACGTGCCCTCCGAAGCACGGAATCATCTTGCTTTTCAGATAATCAGGTGATTCAGCTTGCATTGTCCTAACCAATTGGGGAAATAGTCCCCACTGGGAATCGAACCCGGAACCTCAGAATTGTGAGGTGAATGCTCTGACCACTAGAACAAAGATTTATAGCACACCGGTAAACGAAACAAATTTTTTTTCAGGTTAATAGCGGAGCTACATTTTCTGGTGGAGTTGCATCTACCAGTGGAGCTGTATCTGTATCCAGTGCAATATCTGTCAAGTCACCAAGTCGGCAACGATTGATTAATCGTGTAGTTCAGTTAGAACAGGATCTAGAAAGACTAAAAAAAGTTTCTAAACGACGTTTGCTAAAAATTTATTCTTGGCAACAAAAGACAAAACGTTTAAAAAATAAAAATAAGAATTTAAACTTAAGATTAATAGAATTCTTAGAAAAAGAAAATATGCTTTTACTGGACTGTGTGAAAAACAATCCAGTTATTGAAAAATATTTATCGAAGCAACAGGGAGACAACACGCGTGAATACAGCTTAGAGCTGAAAAAATTCGCAGTTACCTTGAATTACCTATCCCCGCGCGCATATGCTGACGTACGTAATGAATTAAAAGACGTTTTGCCTCATCCGAAGACAATTTCTAAATTGTACCAGTGTATTAACTGCAACCCGGGTTTCACAGGGGAAGCTTTTGACGCAATAAAAGAAAGAGTTAAATTTAATAGTGGCAAGCCTCTATATTGCGCATTGTCATTCGACGAAATGGCACTTCGTAAGTTAGTCGAATGGGAAGGGCAAAATTATTTTGGGTATGTTAACATCGGATGTGATCTTGATTCACAGGATATACCGCTAGCAAGGGAAGCGTTGACATTCGTATTAACGGCTGTAAATGACACGTGGAAAATCCCTGTAGGATATTTTCTCATAGACTCCATTACAGCTGAACAGAAATCCTTATTAGTACAGCAATGTCTAACATTGATAGAAAACGCTGGTGCTAAAGTGGTTTCCTTACTTTTGATGGTGCTACAACTAATAAAGCCATGTGTAGTCATTTAGGCTGCGAAATGAATACACTTAATTATTCTGTAATTCAAAATGGTAACGAAGTTTGTTTGTGGCCAGATCCGTGCCATAATATTAAGTTAATACGTATCACATTTGGGGACAAGAAAGTTTTGATAGATAATCAAGGAAAAAAAATATCTTGGAACTATATTGAACTCTTACACAACCTGCAGAATAATGAAAGACTTCATTTAGGTACAAAATTAAGGAAAGATCATATTAATTACATAAAACAAAAAATTAAGGTTCGATTAGCCACACAACTACTTAGTGCGTCTGTTGCAGATGCCCTAGAATTTTGTAAAAATCTGGGAATTCCTGAGTTTGCTGATTGTGATGGCACTATTCAATTTATAAGAATATTTAATAATCTTTTCGATACTATGAACAGCAGAAACATGAGGGCAAAAGGATGGAAACGGGCAACCGCCAAATTTAATATAGATGAAACTAAAATATTTTTTGTTGCTGCTGAGGAATATATAAAAAATCTTAAATTCTTAAATAGTTCTCTTGTAATCAATTCAAATAGGTCAACTGGCTTTCGTGGCTTTATTATTTGTATGAAATCTTTTAAAGATTTTTAGGGTTTTTAGGGGCGACATATTTATCGTATAAGGCTATTGCCTTATACGATAAATATGTCGCCCCTAAAAACCGCGTTATGATGTATTTATGTACCTACAAATTGAGTCAGGACCACATAGAATTGATTTTCGGAGCTATCAGGTCAAAATGTGGTTTCAATAACAACCCTTCAGCTCGAATGTTCCGTGCTGCTTATAAAAGGTTACTTGTGCACGCACAATTTAAAGATGGTTCAACCGGTAATTGTGTACCATTAGAAACTGTAACAGTTCTCAATTATAACGTTCAAAAATATAAAGAAATAATAAATTCGACCACAGGAAATAGCAGGCTTGTCGAACTTACAGATGTGTCGAGTGCCATATTTGACCACGACTATGTTTTGAGCGCACGAACTTTGACGGAGTACGCAAATCACGTTGTACATTATGTAGCAGGCTTTGTAGTGCGGAAAATAAAAAAAGAATTAAGCTGCGAAAAATGTGTCCAATGTTTGGAAAATAAATTCAGCCATAATTTTCTTTGATTTCTCTTAAAGATAGAGGTGGTCTTATAAAACCCTCCGATGGGGTTTGCAGTCTGTAAAACCGCTGAAAAAATCCTACGTGAATACGAAATTCGTGAAGGTTCCAAAGTTTTAGGACAACCCAAGTATTTTTTGTCAATGATAAATAAAATATCGCAAATATTGCTACCAACGTCAATTTTTGATGATTTACTCGAACATTCATTCGATAATGATGTATTGGATGATCATATAAATTTGTTGATTAAATTGATAAGCAAAGAATATTTAACAATTAGAATTCATTATATCGCAAAAGAATTACCTTCTCCTGTAGAAAAAGTAAGGACATTCCTAACAAAAACTATAATTTTTAAAGGACAGTGATTTTAATTTTTTGTTACTCGTTCCGGGGCCAATCGCTCTTTTAAAATTATTTCAGCGTTTTCTTAGTAATTTCAATTTGTTAATAATTTATCCTGTGTTTATAAATAAATAAGTTGATCACACAGAAGTGAGTTTTTTATTTCACCTTAGCATATTTAGATTTATTGCCATGGAGCGATACCATAAACTAAGAAGTCGATATCGATATTTATTTTATGCATGGTCACATCACTAGCTAATACTCTTTTGTCTATGACAGCGTACACTTCAAATGTCGTAAAGCGCCTTCTATGCTTTAGTTATTGTTCTGAGGTGTCGAATACGAACTTAATCACTGAAACTAACACTGATATAATTATATGAAACTTAAACCGTCTTATTACAAAACTAGGTTCACCTTCAAACCCAGGTAAAAACCAAAACCATGGACCCTTTTTGAATTTCGAACTGTATTCTGACACTGTAAGTTGTCAGTTTTACAACTTAGTACCGGACTAAGTTGTCAGTTTTGTATAAAGACCTGTATTTCTATTATAGCTAGGTTCTTATTACAAAAACTGGCTCGATGGTTTAAACCATGATGGAAGATGAACCTTGTTTTGTAATAAGACGGATAACGTTTTGTGTGCATTAGAATATGCCTTTTTAAATGACAGAATTGGAAAAAACTCCGCTCACATTACAAGTCCGTGATAAGGCCTGTCGTACTTTATGGATCGGAATGCTGGGCAGTGAAGAAGACGGATGAAAAAAAATTGCATGCAGCGGAGATGAGAATGTTGAGATGGATGTGTGGAGTGACGAGAATGGATAAAGTGAGAAATGAGTATATAAGAGGAAGTTTGAAAGTTTGAAAGAAAGGAAATCGTTTGTCTTGGTATGGGCATGTAATGAGGAGAGACGAAACGCATGTGACTAAAAGAGTGATGAATATACATGTTGATGGATGGAGAGGCAGAGGAAGGCCGAAGAAAAGATGGATGGATTGTGTGAGGAATGATATGAAAGAGAAGGGAGTGAATGATAGCGTGACGTTTGACAGGGGAGAATGGAAGAAGAATACGTGGTGCGCCGACCCCAAGTAATATGGGATAAAGGCAGGAAGATGGTATACGAATTTAAACGGAACAAATGTTTTTTAAATTACCATTTTGAAAAAAACTACGCGGACATGAGCATTTGAAAGGCTCTTCGTCAAAGTACATTCGTATGTGATCCTTTAAACTACCCTTTTCACTAAAACTACGCTCACATACACATATCACATTATATTGAAAGGTTTTCACCGATGTGTATTCGGATATGTGTTGCTAAATTATCCTTTTGACTGACATAGATGTACACAAATGTTTGGTTAAAACACTCTTATTACAAAACCTACGCTGACACACATCACACTTATAAGGTTTTTCACCCGTGTGTATCCGAATATGATTTGTCAAATGATCATTTTTTCTAAAACTACGTTGGCATACATCACACTTATAAGGTTTTTCACCAGTGTGTTGACGAATATGAGTTTTTAAATGACCATTTTGACGAAAACTACTCTGACATATATCACATTTGAAAGGTTTTTCACCAGTGTGCATACGGGTATGGTCTGATAAATTACTCTTTTTACTAAAACTTCGCTGACATACATCACACTTATAAGGTTTTTCATCAGTATGTATACGAATAGGTTTTGTTAAATTATACATAACATTAAAACTACGCTGGCTTTCATCAAAATTACGCTGATCAGGTTTTGACGTATCTTTTTGAATAGTACGAATATCTTTTGGGTCTGATTTTTCTGTTCGCTCTGCTGTTATTGTATCTTCTAGTTTCGTTTTTCGTGTGTCTAATTTTGGTTTCTTCGCAACGGTCGCCCCTGTGATTATAAGTCTGGTAAGTACAATGTTGGAAGAAGATTGACATAAACACGAATCTAAATAATAGCGGATTGCATGATCGTAGTTCCAAGCGCGAGTACTGACAATGGGAGTTCTGGATCGATTTCCAGGTCGGGCAGTGTCATTGGGATTTTTCATTGTCGCGCTGTCGTGATAATAAATAGTCCTCCAAACCGAATTTTGACCATGGCGACCAATCTCAGAGGAGAGCGGGGAGTGCATGCGTGTGTGCGCAGACGCAAGTGCACTCTCTCTTCCCTCACTCTCATAGTCCGATGCAATGCAATAGCAATCCGACACGACCGGAGAGAGATCAGGCGCAGGACCAACGACGCACCGAGGTACACACTGCCAACATCCAAACTCCGAATGTTACTAAGAAATTCCCAACGAACCAACCCAATAACACTTTGCGCAACCCGGGAATCGAACCCAGGACCCCACGCTCAGCAGTGCGTTGTCGTGATACCGTGATTTGCACAATGTAGGTTGGTAGTTAATTTGCTTAGCAATTAGTTTCCCTGACTTTACATCAGTTAACAAGGCAACAAGTATCTCTCATATTATATTTTAGTTTCGCGCACGAAAAAAATAATCTGATTACGTTTTCCCAACTATAACCCCAAGTTGGCTTCCAGATGCAACTGAATACCGGTATTTTACATGGAGCGACTGCCTATCTGACCTCCACAACGCAGTTACAAGGTAAGACTGGTCGTCAGACTTTCGGGCTTCTGACGACCCGTAACGACTGTCAAAGATCTACGAATGACAGCCGGGACCAACAGCTTAACGAGCTTTCCGAGGCACGGCACTATACCTCCAATTGACTACAATAATACTTACTTTCCGTGTTCTTGGCTCTTTGTTTCTTCTTAGATACTGCTTGTCCTTCTGCTTCTTCTTTCACGTCTACCACTTCAGTTTTAAACTCCGTTAAAGGTACATCGTCTTCGGAATCAGATTCAGGCTGGTGTGGTGGTAAATCGGCTACATCTAGACAGCTGTTGTCTAGGTGTCCCAGTTCTAGCTCTAAAAAGAAACAAAGATAATAAATGAAGTCAACATATTTTTTTATTATATAATTATGTAATGAAATACTCTTAAACAACAAACAAAGACCCTGATATTGTAGTTATTTTAAGTACGAGTTGAGATTTTTTTGTTATCGTATCTAGATATTGATTAAGAGCAATGGTGGCCCAGTGACGCGACTTTCGAGTTTTAGGTCCTAGCTGTGGTCGTAGGTTCGAACCCAGACAGGCGCTTTACTTTGTGAAAATTATTTCATCAGCACTGCTCTCAAAACAGTGAAGGAAAACATCGTGAGGAAACCGGCATATCCTAGAACCAAAAATTCGAAGACATGCGACATCTGCCAACCCACACTGGGCCCGCGTGATAAATTACAGCCTATGTCTCAGCAGTGGGCACCAATGATATTATAAAGGAAAGATACGCTACGTTCATACTGAGCGGTGTTCGGATATTGTTGCATTGTTATCGCAAATGTACTTGTGTCTTTATAGTAGTTTTCAACTTCGACTGCGATAGATAATACGGAATGTTTGATACAGAAAGAGATAGCTTGGCATTTTAGATAATATTGTCACGCCACGGACACGCTTTGTTTCGCTCGCTGCTATTAGCTAACTAAATCAAATTACAACAATTGTCTGAATTTGTCTGCAACAATTTGCGCGTGCTAGTGCCATACCTATCTCTTTATTTATATATAATATCATTGGTGGGAACATTACGTAATAAGTGGAAAATAAAAACTTTTATTATTCGCCTTTATACTCTGAGGTTTAAAATTAAAAATAATAATATTAAGAACATACCATCACTCAAATCACTCTGACGTTCCACCTTGATCTCAATAATGTTAAATTGTTTCTCAGAAACTGCTGGTAGTTCTATTTCAACAGTCCCGCTGTCAGTTTGACCATCATCAACTATATTTATGTTCTCTATCGAGGTTTTAACAAAACCACCAACAAATTCTGAGTGGCCTCGATTAGTCAGAGGTTTTAGCTGTAACAAGTTGAATATTGTATTATGAAGAAACTCGTAAACAGTTGCATGAATACAATCTTTTATGAAAATTGTATAGTCAAATATACAATGTGGAGATGACAATACCACAATAAAAGAAAACACTGGCAATACTAAGGCATAAGAGTATTATGGAACTGTCAAATAAATCCTGCTAACATCAAAATTAAAAAAGTGATTTTTTTGTGTGACTGTGGATTTTGACAGTCAGCCAGCTATTTGTGACTAAGCTAAGTCACTTTCAAATGATACTAAAATTTTAAGTCATAAAATAAGTTGTCAGTAGAAGACTCCCTCACCTCATCATACTTCAACATCTGAGCAAACAAAACCTCGGCTTCCCGACATTTTCTCTGCAACTGGTAGCATTGCTTCAGTTTAGTGTAGCAGAAGAAACAAGCGAGCATCGGTCTGTTGTCTTCAGTCATAAACTGCAACAATAATAAAGCTCAAGAATTTGTTTGTTTATTTGAACACGCTAATCTTTGGAAGTACCAGTCGGATTTGAAAAATTATTTTTGCATTTGTTAGTCCAATTCTTGAGGGAGGCTAGTACGGTCATAGGCTATTTAACATCACGCTAGCACCCTTAAAAGCCGAGCAAAAAGAAAAAAAAAACTACAAAAAGTATGCAAAGCAAAAACGAAGTAATAGCACTGGCAGGCGATAATGTAAAACAAAATTCCTTTCTGTCACTGCATTTCAATCAATTTTCACCACAGAGTACTTTTTATATACTATATATAGGTAGGTTCTTTCATTTACGGTCACACTCAATAACCAATAACAATAATGTCAGTTAAGGACGCTGTTACAAATGGGTAGTCAAATCAATACTTCTTTACACATAAGTATGTTTATTAAATAAAAAGCTTTGCATTCTTAAAATGCTTTTTGGCCAAATAATCGTACCATGCACAGCTATCAACAGTTTGGCCAAAAACAAATTTAAGAATGTGAAGCATTTTATTTAATAAACATACTTTTGTGTAAAAAAGTATTGATTTGACTACCCATTTGTAACAGCGTCCTTAAAGACAGATTGCTACTGATGATACACAAGGTAACTCTACCTCTCGTTACGTTCCTTTTGTTTGTTCACGTTAAAAGTAAAACCATAGATAGATAGTTGTTCGAGGAGCTCGTGGCTAAGTAATAACAGCCGCACGAGTCGAGCCATCAGGTTAAGCTACGCTTGCCGGGGTCGGTCCGTGGATAGGTGGTGACCATTTTTACATACCGAGATTCCTCCATGCCTCGGTAAGCACGTTAAGCCGTTGGTCCCGGCTGTCATTCGTGGATCTTTGACAATCGTTACGGGTAGTCACAGCCCGAAACTCAGATATCCAGTCTTACCAAGGCATATCGTACTACCCAGTCACTGGGTTGTGGAGGTCAGATAGGCAGTCGCTCCATGTAAAATACTGGTATTCAGCAGCATCCGGTTAGACTGGGAGCCGACCCCCAACATAGTTGGGAAAAGGCTAGGCACATATTGATATCTAAATATATAAAAGAAGAAACCTGACTGACTGACTGACATATCAACGCACAGCCCAAACCGCTGGGTCTAGAGATTCCAAATTTGGCACGAAGGTTCCTTATGAGGTCTAGGGGTGCACAAAGAAAGGATTTTTCAAAATTCACCCTCTAAAGAGGTGAAACGGGGGTCCAGTTTGTATGAAAAATCTTATTCCTTGAGTTAATAAGACTTGAAACTTGGCACGAATATTTATCTAAGTAAATTACAAACTTTGTCATTTTATGTTTTCCTAAACTACCCCCTAAAAAGGGATATAGAGGGTGCCACAGTTTGTATGGAGTAATTTTAACGCGCGGTCCGATTAACTCGAAATTCAGTATTTATACTCGAGATCAAAAATGAAGAATTACGTGTACAGGGTATTTCGAAAATCTACCCCTAAGGGGGTGAAGAGGGGTAGTCAATTTTACAGGGCAAGTTTTACTGTGGGGCTTGAATAACTCGAAAATTGGTGGTAATAATCTTTCAGTCAAGTTACGGAAATATCCCGAGCGGTTTTTTTAATTTCCACCCTTGTGGGAGTGAAAACAGGGAATTATGGTTTATATGAAATATCTTATTTATTTAGTTAACCCGTCGCGCGCTAATTAGCAGACACAATTGAAATTATATATAATAATAATATAGTAATAATAAATAATAAAAATAATAATAAAAAATAAAAATAATAATAATAATATAATATATAATTATATTATTATTTTATTTTATCTGTACACATGGTGTGCAATCGACATTTTAAGAGTTACTAAACTTGAAACTTGGACTTGCCTAAGCAAGTAAAAAAATTTGTGATTCATAGTTTTCCCTCCAGAGGGAAGGTTAGAGGATGAGTGGAGCAGGAGAGGGGGTGGTGTGGAGGGAAAGGGGGAAGGGGAGGGGGTACTAAGGAGGTCAAGGAGGAAGGGAAGGGTTATGTGAGGAGGGAGAGGGGGAGGATGATCAAGGGAGGGGGAGGGGGAAGGAGGTGGAGGGGGAGAAGAGGAGTTGTTGAGGGTAAAGGGAGAGGGGAAACCGGTGAAGCGGTGAAGGTTAGCGGAAAGGGTGAGGGGGTTGAAAGGGGTGAGAGGTGGGAAGGAGAGATGGGTGAGAGGGGGTTAGAGGGAGAGGAGGAAGAACGAGAGGGGGGTTAGAGGGAGAGGGGAAGGGGTGAGAGGGGGGGGCGACGAGTGCCTTTATACCTTAAAGTTGCTTTTTGTATAGCACTGATTCATTGAAGAGAGATTGAGTTGAGACTGACTGATTGATTGGAGAGCAGGAAGAGTTGGAGAGGGATAGGAGGTTGTAGTGAGGGGGAGGGTGTAGTGAGTGGGGAGGGTATGGAGAGGGAGTGGGGGGTGACGGAGGGAGGAGTTGGCGAGGGTAAAGGGAGGGGAAAGCGGTGAAGGGGGTAAAAGGGGGAGAGGGAGGTTAGCGGGAAGGGGATGTGGTGAGGGGGTGAGAGGGAGCGGGGATGGGGTGGGTGAGGGGTATAATAGAGAAGGGTGACAGGGGAAGGAAAGAGGAGGGGGTGAGAGGAGGATTAGAGGGAGAGGAGGGGTGAGGGGGTAAAACGGGGAAGGGGATGTGGTGAGGGGGTGAGAGGGAGGGGATGGTGTGGATGAGGGGTTGAGAGGATGGTGAGGGAGATGATAGAGGGTGAGAGGGAAGGGGAGGGGGTGAGAGGCTTAGAGGGAGACGGAGAGTGATGACGAGATTATTTATTTATTTATTTATTTATTTATTTATAGTTAATTAAAACGGTTATACACCAATTACAATAATTAACCTAGAAACACAATACTAATATTGTAATATCTACTACATACTTAATAAATAACAGTGGAAATTCTCTCATACTTTCTCTCGCAAAACTTTAGACACACTCGCTTTATCTCTCTCCATTCATCGGCAAACAGATCACAATCAGGATTGACTGCCAGGAGGGCATTGAGGGCTTCCAGAGTCCGACACACCGGCGACTCTGCTCTAGCGACCGTACGACATGCTGGCCGAGCAAACAATTTGTGCCTCTTACTGTGGCGGTGACCTATATAGTTGCCAGGCACATATAATTGACAAAATAGGTCATGTAGCTCAGGACAGTCGATAAGCCCTCTCGAGGGTTTTGCAGGCTACCGCAATCTGATTCAAACCTCGTCTAACTTCCAAGGAATTGTAACCCAACATCCCAAAAAGGTAATTTGTTGGGTACATGTACGGAAAATACTTGTGCACTTTTTTAAACAAGAACCTAAGGAAGGTTTTTTGGACCTTCTCCAGCATCAACGTTTGAGTTGCAGTGTAGGGATTCCACACACATGCACCTGCTTCTAATTTAGATCGAACCAGAGTATTATAAAGCAGTTTGATAACATGTGGGCTGTCAAAGTCACGGGCATTGCGCAGGACGAACCCTAAACGCCTGAAGGATTCCTTTGCAAGGGCGGAAATATGGTCTCTGAAAGTCAGGCCTTTGTCGAAGGTTACTCCCAAGTCCTTAATGTTAGTGACGCGAGTAATTTGTTGACCGTCTAATGTGTAGCCATGACAGATTTGAAGCAACCGTCAATAATATACTTACTGGAACATCAGTCAGCTTCTCATATATCTCCTGCAGGTTCTTGTCGGCAACCACAAACATTCGAACATTGTCCACTAAACATATCCTACAAATTGACAGTTTTTCCATCTTTAGATTTAAAAACACTGCAGAGTAGAAATAACCGGCGCTTACAATATTATTACGACAATTTCTTATGAACGAATAATATGAATTAAAAGCAAAGCTATTGTTTACAATTATTATACGTCAAGTACGCTTGTTGTGTTGACATTTGGTTTTTTAAATTACACAATGTCGCTAGTAGCGTTATGAAACCGGGTCATTTGGCTAAACCCAGATTAGTTTGAAAACTAGTCTTTTAAGCACGAAAAAGAAAAAGAGGGTTCTGTGTCTAACCAACGGATGTAGAATAGAATAAAATAGATTTATTTTCTTTTCACAAATTACAACTTATTAAAATAGGCTACAGATAATAACTTTGTAAACTTTGGAAACGACACATTCCTTACAAGCAAGGTGGCTTGTCCGGATACGGTCAGCCTGAGAATCCAGGCGTTCATCGCATCGGCACGGCACTTCAGAGTCAACAGAGGGGTTAAGATTTTTGTGGTTAACTTTTCGGTGCTGTGGACTGAGGACAAGACTCGATTACTCGAATGAACACAAAGATTTACAAACTGATTAACCTTTTCACCGCCAGCGTACACAGAACGCGATGCCTCGCCACACGCCAAGCTATAAATGTATAACGAAATGTATAGTAAACAGTAGTGATGAGGGTAGCGTCATATCGATGAATGAGAATTATACACGTTAAATTATGTTTTATTTATAATTTTACGGATATAAATAAAAACCGATTAAATATTGCCATATTTGTTTTATTCCCCAGTATCCTTGATAAGAAAAACAATATAAATAACAAATATCAATGAAACAAATACATAACTCAATTAGAGCCATAAGAAATGAGGCACATCACTAATTGTTTCATGTCGTCATCCTTTGACTTCAAGTCCTTGGCGCTCAGAACACGTTTTCAACACACACGACAACAACACAACACGTCTTCTATACTAGTCCGTGGCGCCCGGGGCACTGACAACCATAAACTTTTATCGAAAACAAACTATTTTGTAGGGATGCGAATATAATTATCGATAAGGATTGCCAATAACTATTTAATTACGGTTTGGCACCTATCCGACGGACGAAATTCGTCTATTTTCCATTTGTTATAATGTAGTTATCTAAGTTCATATTTTACTGACCTCAAATTGTTTTCGATAATAATGTTTCTAAATATTTCATCGGGTGAAATCAAACAGTGTTAACTTTCGCGTCACATCACTGGCCGACTATATATCAAGTCCTTGGCGTTCTGGGGACATCAAAAATTTTCGGAGTTTTTGTTTTTGCCAATTTTGTGACAATTAAGGGCTTCTTTTGTGTGGAAAAATAAAAAAATAGGGTATTAGACAGTGCTTTTAATTTATGAAATGGAAAAAACCTGTTAAATTCAGTAAATTTATTTTTATAACATAAATAAAATGAAGGGCTTCTATTGTAGACGTGGCGCTGGTGGCACGAAAATCCGGAGCTTCTATTGGTGTCCGTGGCGGTGAAAAGGTTAAAATAATTTTGGAAAGTCTATCCGAAATATCGTTAAAATGATTAATTTTT
The DNA here is from genome assembly GCA_946251885.1 of Cosmia pyralina. NCBI lineage: Eukaryota > Metazoa > Arthropoda > Insecta > Lepidoptera > Noctuidae > Cosmia > Cosmia pyralina. The sequence continues at coordinate 10,514,730 of OX276369.1, read as the reverse complement.
TCGTCAAAGAAAGGTGAAAAACTGTGTTCTAAAATCGGGTAATACGTTACGTACATACATACACGAACATACGTTAACGAACGAACGTACATACGTTGATATTTTAAGGTGCAGCCCGAGATCTTGTCTTTCCAGAGTAGTGGGATGAGCCGCTCCGCTCTGTGGATAGGTCCGGGATAATCTTATTAATTTATTATGTCCACCGATACTGCTGAGCGTGCCCGCCTGCTAGCTTTGGGAGAATGGGAGTCGAACCTCTGGCTTCAGGCGCTACCGTCACCCAACATAGGCACTATGGTATAATCACTTTCTGACTTCCTCATAGCTGTCAGTGCGGTGAAACAGTCGACCGCCTCGGACACCATGGCCTTTCCTGCACGCCAGCATTAATGACATCATCCATTAGGCTCTTGTCACCGTTTTAGAGACCATAAAATGATATAACCAGCGCAGCGGTCGATGTTCTATTAATCTATATTGCGTTTACTGCCGTGCAGTTTGGCAGAAGTAAAACTTTTTGTAATAAGATGTCACCACTAATAAACACTTTTTTTTTTTTTTTTTTTTTCATTTCATGAAATGGTCAATTCCAAGATTTGGCTCGATGCCCATCTCGTCTGCGGAGGTTCGCTAGCTAATTAAATTCGATCCTGTATATACTTGCAGTAAAATAAGGACTAATTTTTCAATCGCCAGATAAATTTTATTTATGGAATAAATATGGCGGTTTGACAGTCATACTGTCATATTTATTCTTCAGATAAAAGATAACTGACTATTGAAAAATTAGCCCTAAGGGCTGATTGTTCAATAAGTCGATAACTTTTACCTGAAGAATAAATGTGACAGTTTGACATATTTTCCATACAAAAGCTGTCAAACCGCCATATTTATTCTTCTGATAAAAATTATCTGACTATTGAACAATCAGCCCTTAATTGATTAGTTAATTCAACAGAATAAGACATTCATTGTGCAAAAGAAACGTGTCAAAGATTTTGTAGTGGGGGAAGTTGGTGCACGTACAATTTCATACATTTTTACACGAGCGAACTTCCCCATTACAAAATCTTTGGGCAACTATTACTATTTCCAACTATGGGGAAAGGTATTTAATCCATACATTTTTTTGTGGGCCTGCATTGTGTCCCACTGCTGGGCAAAAGCCTCCCCTTTTTCCTTCCAAACCTCTCTATTTTGTGCAGTCTCTACGAGTTGGAACCTCTTCTCTCCTCCCCCTACTTTGCTATGCATTTTTTTTCAAGTTACTTATACGAGTAGTACACACGGCTACACATCAAGCTATACATTTCCAGTTTACACTCACCTCTCATTGTAAGGAACTCCTATACAATGCGAGATCAGCTTATACTGGAAATGTATAACTTGATCTGTAGCCGTGCGTACACTACTGCCGAAACATGTTGGCGAGACCGAACTTCGCGCAGAAGGCTGCGCAATAACATTTTTTAGGAACCAAATGGTGACATGAGGCGAGTGTGTGAGAGAACGTGCGCGAAACTTCTTAGTGCCTATGTTCAGGCTCACCAAGATGTTTTGGCAGTAGTGTAATATTGATTAAAGATAATTATGGTATTATAGGTGTATAAAATAAAACAGGTGTATACATTATATACATATATTTTTTCTACGGATAATTAAAACTTAACATAACTTATAATTTAAAAATAACTGGCGAAATGTGGGTATACGCACGGCTACAGATCAAGCTATACATTTCCAGTATAAGCTGATCTCGCATTGTATAGGATTTCCTTACAATGAGAGGTCAGTGTAAACTTGAAATGTATATCTTGATCTGTAGCCGTGCGTACTATACCGTCAAACAGAACCACTTTCTCCATGAGACCAACATCGTAATCGCGAAAAAATAATCGGCCATCCGATACATTTGCGTCAAGTGGATATTGAAGTTTTCCATGGGACAGTGATAATTTTTTCGCGATTACGATGTTGGTCCCATGGAGAAAGTTGTTCAGTTTGATGGTCTGTACCACACCTTTCTGGTACACCCTGTAGATACTCCTCTGCCTAACCCATCGGGGAATAGTCATGTTGTTATCTTAATTAAAACTTGATTAGATTAGATTAGAGAACTTATGGCCGATTTATCAATCGTCAAATAACCTAAGGTGTAAATGTGCTAGTTTGGCAGGTTTATATAGAAAATATTATGGCAAACCATCCTATTAATTTATTATTCACTTTTATGTACACACGGCTACAGATCAAGCTATACATTTCTAGTATAAGCTGATCTCGCACTGTATAGGATTACCTTACAATGAGAGGTCAGTGTAAACCATTTAAAAAACAAGACCCATAAGGTTGACCTTTACGTCATTTTTCCCATACAAATTTCAGGGGGTATTACTCCACTGTTTGACATTGTGCATCCAAAGTTAAACGTAATATCGTTTTGTCTCATTATTAATTTTGTCTATACGGAAACAGAATAGTAAAATAAAAAGCCATTAAAACCTTATGAGAAAACAAAGATTCGTTTTTCTCGCTAATTTTAACGCAACTTTGGGCGTAAATAAGTAATAAAAGAAGTGTAAAATCTCCAAAACAAAATCGGCACCGACAAAGCTCAATTGGACCCTGTTAAGCAGAAAAGATCCAACCATCAATTTGTCGAAAATCGAGTTATATACAGGGTGGAGAAGACAATACGACAATAAATTAAACTTCGCATACCTCAAGACGTTCTCAGTCTACATACAAAAAATCATTTGAATATATCCAGTAGTTTAGTCACAAGAAATTATACACTTCTGGACACATCTTTTGGCCCACCTTGTATTTTCAGTTTCGTTTGGTCCTAGCTAAAATTTTATATTAGGTCGAGCAAAAAGTTTTTATGCAGTTTTGAACCTGGCACATTCACAATTTCATTCAATAGTCTTTTTTTGAATTTCGAACACAGAATTTAAAGAAACAAAAGACAATTTGGAGCCTGTTTGTTGATATCAAACAATCGAATACTAAGAAAACTTGGTTTTATTGGTTTACTTGGATTTAATTCTTGAAAAAGTGATTGATATCTTTGGTTTTGCAAAAAACATTACTTATTCTTAACATTAAGGTGAGGTTCTATCAATAATCTATGGATACTTCACCTGAAGTCGCCGCCCAAGCTGTGGCACTTATTCAGGCCGGACACAGCCAAAGAAACGTGAGTGCTCAACTTAATTCAAGTCGATCTGCGGTCTGAAATGTTTATCGGAGGTACCTAGAGACTGGCGGCTTTGTTCGTCGCCAAGGAAGGCCACGATCTCGGGTCACAACTGAAAGGCAGGATCGATTCATCGTGACGACCAGCTTGAGAAATCGTCACCTTACCTCCATTGAGATACAAAACCAACTTCGCGACTTCCACGGAGTATCTGTGAGCGCTCGAACTGTTCGGAGAAGGTTAAAAGAACGCGATATGGTACCACACAAGCCAGCTAATGGCCCCAAACTAACGCGAGCCCACCGAACAGCGCGCCTTCATTTCGCACGCAGTCATTTAAATTGGACACAGCAAGATTGGAGCCGTGTACTCTTTTCTGATGAGTCTAAAATTGTGTTACATGGCAATGATAGAAGGAAGAAGGTCTACCGACGTAAGGGAGAGCGTTTCGCACAATGCTGCTTTGAAGAGAGGGTTGCTTATGGCGGTGGCTCATGGACTGTCTGGGGCGGTATATCCGCGAGCGGCAAAACTCAACTTGAGGTTGTTACAGGACCACGGCTGCCAACATTAAATGCTGAAAGGTACATTCGTGAGTGCTTAGAACCTCACGTGATACCATACGCGGACTATGTGGGCCCAAATTTCCTTTTTATGCATGATAATGCAAGAGCCCATGCGGCCGGCATCGTCAGGGAATATCTTCGGGATGTGAACATCACAGTTATGGACTGGCCAGCCAGAAGCCCAGACATGAACCCCATTGAGCACATGTGGGACGAGCTAAAAAGACGTGTTAGGGCTCGTCAGCCAGTTGCCCAGACGATGCAGGAGTTGAAAACTGCCATAGAAGAGGAATGGGAGATGATCACTCAAAATTTCATAGAGCGGTTGATAAACTCTATGCCTAATCGTATGAGAGCTGTGGTAGATGCCCATGGAGGCAACACGCGTTATTAAATTAAACCTTTATTTGATAAAAACATGTTTTTTATTCAAAAATCAATTGCCTTTAACAAGGCGCATATCCGACTTGTTAGGCGTAGCTCCATGTCGTATGGTATTCTGAATTCAAATTTAAAACAGTACGATCGAAAAAGATGGTAAAATGTATCAGGTTTAAAACTGCATCAACAGTTTTTGTTCAATCTAGCAATCATATTTCGGTAGGGGCCATCGAAACCTAAACTCTAAGGTGGGCCAATAGATGTGTCCAGAAGTGTATTTCATTTTTAACATTTGCTACATGATGTATTTGTTAATAGGGAAGCACTGTCAGGTTAGTGACCCCCATCGGTATAAACTTCAAAACATTAAAGTCACGTTGCCAACTCGCTACTTAAGACCTTCCAAGCTCAATTGGACCCTGTTAAGCAGAAAAGATCCAACTATCAAAAAATTGAAATTTTGTCGAAAATCGAGTTATATACAGGATGGAGAAGACAATACGACAATAAATTAAACTTCGCATACCTCAAGACGTTCTCAGTCTACATACAAAAAATCATTTGAATATATCCAGTAGTTTAGTCAAAAGAAATTATATTTAATTTTTAACATTTGCTACATGATGTATTTGTTAATAGGGAAGCACTGTCAGGTTAGTGACCCCCATCGGTATAAACTTCAAAACATTAAAGTCACGTTGCCAACTCGCTACTTAAGAACTTTCGCCAAATTAGTTTTTTTAATTTGATATAGTGAAAATTAAAATCTGAGTAATAAGTCATAAAGCGTGTCATCAGAGTTGGATAAGAAAATAACGCATGCAGAAATTGCTATGCACTCATATTAACGGGGGGTTATCCGAATTTTTCTGTTTTCAGAATCAATTTTAAACGGCCAAATTAGTGTATTAAGGTCCTGAAAAAAATATGACATAGATACATCCTTGCTTTAGGGAAATTAACGGTTCAAAACACGATCAGTTGTTCTTTCCTCGATGAAAGAAAAGTCCGAAACATGGTCGATTTCAAAACCATTTTCCGTTTCATTTCCTAATTACAGCATAAAATTATATGAAAATTGCATGTATCATGAATGAGGTAATCGTATTTCGGAGGGAATTTAACGGTTGGATTTTTGAGTTTAATAGATTTTTTTAAATAAACTCAAAATTAGTAAATTTGACTAAATCCGCTCGAGATCAGTCCTGCGGGACGTCATGGAGGTTGAACCTGTGTCAAAATTTTTAAAAATTCGCTCTCCCTGCAGTTGTTCAAAAAAATTCAAATAAAAGAAGAACACATTAGATATGAAATTGCGACAGCTCAGAAAAAATATCTCGTAATTATATTATAGTTTCATAATATCGTTTTCGAAAATGTGATTATTTATATGTGGTATGATGACGTTTAATTGTCAAAGACACATTGCAAATTATTATCGATAAAATTATAGTTAAGCGCGAGTAGTTTATAATTTTTTATCGTGGTCCTTTATGAAGAAGTTTTAAAACACATTTTTCTAAGATTTTTTCATCAGATTCATCCATATTACTATTTCACTCTCCATCGAACTGTCTTCGCTACTACCATATCCTACATTAATTACACATAATATGTACAATGTATCCGGTTGTCGGTTGGATACTAATATAATCAACTTTCACTCTGGCAACAACAATGAAAATTAGAAAAAAATAAAAATGTGCGGTCGGGGACCACCGTCAGGAATGAAGTTCCTTCTAACGTATAATTTAAAACACAAACACAAAATTTTCACAGCCGCCGTCTTGAATTTTCAATTTAACTTCACTACCGGCTTTGGCTCCCTCGAAAACCATGAAAACGACACCCATGATGTAAAATTCGAAAATTTTCCCCCTCTCCGTCCTCATCTGTCGTCGTTTTGTCCTCTCTCTCTTTGTCTCTTTCAAGATATAATAGAAAGAGACAAAGAGACAAAGTCGCATGTAGGGGGCATTTAAACGTTTTTTCGTTACGTGACGATTTTCTGCCAGAGAATTTCGTCGGCGATCTCTCGCGTCCAAACCTGGTCCAGGCCATGGTGCGGAGCGAGAGTGCATGGGAGGCCGTCACCTCCTTCTGCGAAGCAGTAATGCTCGCGAAGGAGGAGGTGGAACGCGTGAGGGAGAGGCAACAGCCGCGCCCTCGCGCCCCTAGCCGCCGCAGGTGACGCCCTGGGCGGCGGGAATCTATTGCCGATTCCCGGCCACCGTAGGCGTGGGCTTGCGGACGACGAGTAATGGGCAGCTCGCCGTCCGGTAAGGACCAGGCCAGGGTCGACGGCGCGTTGTGTTCCATCAAAGAGATGTCAGCAGTGACGGGGTCCAACAGGGCCGATGCCGCCGGGGTCGCGGGTAGTTCGAAAGAGATACCGTGACCCTGGCACGGGCAACTGAACGTACCGTGTGAACGTACCCTGGTTAGGCGGTAACCGTATCACTCGGTGACCATGTTCCAAAGCAAGTTCGTCGATGACGTACCTATCGTATCTTTGTTGGTTTGTAACTTTTAACATATTGACACTTGCACTTTTTTTTAGATAAATAGTCCTAAGGGATGGCAATCCGACATGAGCGGGGCCGGTTAAAAAATATACTAAATTAATTTTGATATCTTAGGGCTAATTTTTCAATAGTCAGATAACTTTTATCTGAAGAATAAATATGACAGTTTGACATTATTGTCTATACAAAAGCTGTCAAACCCCCATATTTATTCCATAAATAAAACTTATCTGGCGATTGAAAAATTTGCCCTTAGAATAGTAGATTCGATAAAAAAAAACTTTTTTACAAAAAAATACAACCGACTTCCAAAAACAACACTACAAAGTGCAAAATAACTTTAATTTTGGAAGTCGGTGTCTGATTAAATGTATTTTCGTTTTTGCCACCGACTTCCGAAATTAAAGTTATTTTGCACTTTGTAGTGTTGTTTTTGGAAGTCGGTTGTATTTTTTTGTAAAAAAGTTTTTATTTTTCACTTTTTAGTGGTTCACATGTGCTTACCCCTTCACAGCTTACTGGCGTGATGTTATGTTATGAACTGGTGTGAACAACAAACAGACATGAGATTTCAGCAATCCCAGTCCAGAGGGCCAATTCTCGTAATTAAAAACGTTCAAATTCCAAGTCGCAATGTCAGCCAGCGACAATCAAATGTCAAAAATGTAGGCAAACTCTATACAATTTTGACAGATTGAGACTGAGATGAGATTGCGAACGTTGTTATAAAAATACGGGAATTGCCCCTCTGATCTTCACCAAATTGAAATGGAACCACTCCAAGAAAGTACTCTTCCAAAAACTATCCAAATCGCTTCAAGTGTGCCTATAAAATTGGAAGAGTTCTCTCTATTTCTCCAGGATCCCATCATCAGATCCTGACTTGATGATCATGGGACCACCTGGGAAGTATACCCTTTCAAACAAAAAAAAAATAATCCAAATCGGTCCAGCCATCTTCGAGTAATCGGGGAACATACATAAAAAAAAAAAATAAAAAAAAAAAAAATAAAAAAAAAAAAAAGATTCCGACGAATTGATAACCTCCTCCTTTTTGAAGTCGGTTAATTATAGGTGTAGCAGTAGGTACGTCCCTTGACAATAAAGTACGGCATTTCTTCCTTCATATGTAGTTGTCGATATTTACTGATCTTTATGTTAAGAATTTATATTATTTACTAGATACTCGTAGTTATAAAATGTTTGTTGATATTGTGTTCATTCATATCGAGCTAAGTTAGTCGATTACTAAATTAATAATATTTTTTGTAAAATGTCAGAAAGGTTGGCAAGACTGATTGGATGGAGGTATACGAGTTTGATCGATGAGCATTGATTTTTGGGTAAAGAAAAATAATATAAGTGTTTTGCGGGAAAACCGCTTGATTCAATACAGTGCGTTTTATTTTAAAAGTTCAGAAGCCAGGATTAATTGATGAACCCATTTGCATTTTCGGCCGTAAGGTAAAACAGTAACTATCGAAGAGAATTGCAATCAGTTCTTTCCTTTAATAATAGTGTTGATACCTTTGACAATGAAAAATGAATCCTAATGCACCAGAACTTACGAGAGAGTCTATGACACCTGAAGGCACTCCTCCTTATCGAGTATCACGTGATCATAAACGTCACGTCGTACCGTCCGAATCGCCAAGGCGCCGGTGTCGCGATAAAAGGCGGGGTCATAGGGTTAGGCGTCAGTTGCGATCCAGTAGATCATCATCGAATAATTCAATGTCGCGTGTCAGGTATTATTCACGACGCCGTAAGCGGGACTCTAGTCGCAGTTCCTCAGATAACTCGCAACGAAATATATCTAAGTGGGACAGAATTAATAAGCAGGCTTCACGAAACCAACGTTTTTCCGATTCCGACTCTTCTGTGTCGTTCAATAATTACCGTCGTGCGAAGAAGCGATGCGGTCTAGGTGCTGCTACCCACACGAACTCGGCACCGACTGTTGAGGCAAGACTGCTGGAAAAAGTAGTTGACGTTCTGAAAGATCGAAATTCGGGTGCTTCAGGGCCAGTGATGCATGGTGCTCAGAATGTGATACCGGATTTCGATCCCCAGGCTAAGTCCCAGACGATGAAGGATTGGTTATCCAAAATAAATGAGTCTTCACATGTTTACGGATGGTCAGAACGCCAGACCATACTTTACGCTTTACCGAAATTAAAAGGGCTGGCTAAGCGTTGGTATGACGGCTTAACGAGCGTAAGATTCTATTGGGAGGAATGGCAACTAAAATTGAAAACGGCTTTTCCATGCGAGCAAAATTATGGTGACCTCCTCTCGGAGATGTTATTTAGGAAAACTCGACGGAATGAGCCTCTAGAGGAGTATTATTATGATAAGATAATGCTCATTAATAGGTGCGGAACTCACACACGGTATTTTTGACTGGAATATAAAAATGAATGTGCAGGGTGCAAATATGCAGGAACCTGAGGATGTACTAAAATATTTTAGGAATATTTCTAATAGCAAAAATACTGAAACCTCAAAAAAATTCAATTTAACTTCTCGTGACAATAATAATTCAAAAAGACCAATTGATTTAAATAGTACTATAAAACCAGGCCAACCACTTACCTGCTATAATTGTGGTGAGACAGGCCATACTGTCCCAAAATGTCCTAAAGAGGTCATTAAATGTAGTAAGTGTAGGCGTTTTGGTCACACCGATAAGAATTGTACAGGCTTAGTTAGATTCAATCTAAATTCAGAGAAACGTGAGTTGATAACAACCACATCCCGAGACGCGAACGCAGCTAAAAACATTCTTAATATTAGGAGTACTGACTGCGGCAATGATAAATACTTTAAGCAAATAAAAATCAATGGTCAATCTATGTCATGTTTCATTGACCTTGGAAGTCAGTGCACATTAATACGAGAAGATTACGCTTCAAAATTGAGACTGACTATTGATAGGGATAACCTACCAATTTTAAAAGGTTTCGCTAGTGGAACTTTAGTTCCGCACGGTAGGGTAACAGTAAAGATTACATTAGATGCCATAAATGAGGACGTGGAGGCTTATCTTGTAGAGCCTAAACTTTTGCCAGCAGATGTTCTAGTTGGGCAATCTTTGTCTGAGCAACCAGGTGTCAGAGCACATAAAACTGATACCATGTTGATACTATATAAGGATATAACGACTGATAAAGAAAAGATTCCGGTGATTGTGTCTAACAACGCATCTATAACAGGTTTGGATACCATCGAAGTACATACGTCATCAGACTTAAATGGGTCAGTGTACTTCGCCACGGATGCTTGTTTAAAAGCGGGCAAAGAATATATGGTAGTCCCAGGAGTTTACTCTTTTAAAGATGGTAAAGGTTTCATGAACATTATGAGATTAGCTTCAGAGCCTTTTAAACTCTCTCAAATTACATTAGTAGCCCGTGCAAAATTAATTTCTCGTGCACAATTACCTGCTACCCCTCTTACGGACAATTCAGTATTAAAAGTAAATAGTGTAACGTCAGTCCAGACTGCTCAAAATATAATATCACTGAAGTAGCTCAACGTTGATAATGATTTGAACCCTGATGTAAAAGAACAGCTATGCAAGTTACTGAACGCTCATCGTGATTGTTTTGCTTTTACACTAAAGGAATTGGGTGACACGCCTGTAACTGAAATGCATATAAGACTCAAAGACGATGAACCAGTCACGTACAGACCCTATAGACTTTCTATTTCCGAACGTGAGAAAGTCAACACTATTATCGGCGATATATTAGCGAATGGAATAATACGCGAATCACAGTCAGAATATGCTAGTCCAATTATATTAGTTGCAAAGAAAAACGGTGACGTGAGACTATGCGTTGATTATAGGGCATTAAATCGGAAAACGATTAAAGATAAATTTCCAATGTCACTTATTGACGACCAAATCGATAGTCTCTCAGGGCAAGTCTATTTCACCTCACTAGACCTTACTTCTGGTTACCATCAGGTACCAGTCTCAGAAGAGTCCAAACTTCTAACAGCGTTCGTTACCCCAGATGGGCATTACGAGTATAATCGTATGCCTTTTGGGTTGACCAACTTTATAGCCAGTGGATCATCGTCTCGTGGAGAAGAATTTATAAGTGGAAATGAAGATGAGGATGGGAAAATAGTACTCGATGATAACTTTTTACCAATACCCCGAGATCCAAAAGAGAATGAATTCGTCCTCGTCTTATTTCCACTAAAGAAAACATTTGTCTACTATGTCGCCAAAATATTAGAAAAAATTGATGACAACGAGGACGATTCGGATTTTTTTGTAAGTTTTTTCAGACTGAAAAATAGGACGCATCAAACATTTTGCGAGCCTATATACAGCAGGCATACAGGTACGGGATATTAAATATATATTACCAGATCCAAAAATTACTGGCAGCAACCGAAGGCAAATGTCTTTCTTATTTGACGTTCACTTCGATATGTCGCTGTTGATTATGCGTTAAATATTTAGATCTCAGTAAATTAAAAAGACTTTTTGTTATTTTTACGTGAAAAGGCATCTTTATCTTTCAATATTTCATTATGTTTTGTTAATTCCAAAGTTTTAAAAGTCTAAGATTTATTAGTTAAAAGACTTGTTATTTCTTTATTAAATGTCATAAGACTGATTACGTGCCATTAAATAATAAGTAGGTTATAATTATACTAAATGGATCTCCCTGGTTGTATGCTGATAAGCATGAAAATGTTTCAAATATTATATTTGAGAAGTACAAAACCTAGTTATAGTTACATAATTATAAAATATAAAGCTTTTAAAAGCCTTGTTTGGATTTAAAAGCATTATTTATTATAATTATGTTTCAAATCGAGAAGTCTGATTGATAATGGTAAAAATATGTTAATTTGTTCGTAATTATTATAAGGAAAACATATTATTTTGTGTTAATTTTGACAAAATAACCTTTAATAACAAATAATAGGTCAATTTAATAACATACGGTGTTATTATTTAAAAATAAAAAAAATATTATATTTAGTGATTAATTGTGTACCCCGTGGTTAACTGTTGCATACCACCCCGGTTAATAGTGTACTATAGTGTGGACACAGTTAACCAATTCTCATTTTTTTTTTTTTCATTTTTTTCTTCAAAATCGTTAGGAAAACGAACAGTCCTTCAATGCCAATATATAGCTAATGAACCTGCCTTTTTCCCCTCAATCGGAGAAAACATGTTTTTAATGAACAATTATGAGGTATGGTGGTTTGAATTTTATGTGGTTAACTGTTGAACAGGTCACCCTACTTGCCTCCTTATTTGAACTTAACAATAATGTATTCTGAATATAAAAAGAAGGTTCAAGAACCAGTTTCAAAATATATATTTGAAAAAATATTTAATGAAAATTTTAACCTCTCGTTTCATGCCCCTATAACAGATTCATGTAAACGATGTGACAGTTTTAAAATAAAAATAGATGCTTGTAACAGTAATGAACAGTCAAAGAAACATGAACTTACAATAGCAAAAGAACTTCATCTTAGAAAAGCAGAATCTGCATTGGAAAATTTAAAATTGGATACCTTATATGCCAAACAAAACAATGACACTACTGTGATAATCTTTGATTTGATGAAGACGCTTCCAACACCAGTTATCTCAACTGACATTTGTTATTATAAATGTCAATTATGGACATATTGTTTAGGAATACATAATGTGGGTAGTGATGATGTTTTCATGTATGTGTGGGATGAATGTACTGCTTCAAGAGGACCCCAGGAAATAGGATCTTGCCTCCTAAAATATCTAAAAGAAAATGTGCGTACGAAGAAGCTAATAATGTATTCTGACCAGTGTGGAGGTCAAAATCGTAATATAAAAATTGCAGCTTTATGTATGTACATTGTCTCAAGTTCACAGTATACAGTGGAACAAATTGACCACAAGTTCACAGTGAGTGGGCATTCTTACTCATCATGTGACAGAGCCTTTGGTTTAGTTGAGAAACAGAAAAAATTCTTTCCAAATATTTATATACCAGAATATTGGAATGATGTTATTTTGGCATCAAGAAAAAAAATCCTTTTAAGGTTGTGACAATACAACAAGGTGATTTTATATCCACAATAGCTCTAGAAACCAATATAACCAACAGGAAACTCAGTGTTGGGCGCAGTAAAGTTGAATGGTTGAAAATGCAATGGATGCTTTATAATAAGATGCATCCTTTTTCTATGTTTTATAAATACTCCAACAACCAGAACACTCTTTTTACAGAAGTCATTTTCTCTAAGAGAACTTCTCAAGACACTTCCACTTTTGAGCTTGAGACTTTATACCCACATGGCAGAAAAATCAGTTCTGAAAAAAAGAAGGACCTTCTATGCCTCTTGGAGTATGTACCACCTGTTTATCACTCTTTTTATCATCATCTCTCTGTCTCTGCCAATGAAAGAAATGATCTGGATGGTGAAATTAGTGACTCTTCAGTTGAGTAGATGATAGAAAAATAAATATAATTAATTGCTTTCACTGTTCCAAATTTTCATGATTTACTAATGTCCTACTAAATTCAGTCAGGGATAATATCCATGATTTTGATATTTTTATGTTTTGTTGATTGCCCAGTTTCATTCAGCCCTGTTGCAAGTACCATGATAACAGGATGGCAATATTTCCATTTGTTATAAAAGTCAAAGGCTGGTAATTTTATATAATTTTATGTTAAGGCAAAGCAGCTGTTATTTCTTTTTAATAAAAAAAAAAAATTAATAATTTGTATGAATTTTATTTATTTCAATTAACTTACTGGTTTTTCTTTCACATTGGCCCATTTTTAATTAATTTTCAAGGATACAAATTTAAATCATAAATGCCATAGTGGCCCATGTGAAAAAAAAAAACAAAATACCTACAATAAAACGTTTTATCAAATGCAGATAAAATCTTAATATTATTTTCAATTATTCTTCTGAAAATTAAGCTTGTACTCCATAAATTTATTAATATTTTTGAATTTAATTTTTCTTCAGAGCTATTTTGGCTTATTAATACACATAATGATTCTGGAGTTTAGGCCACTCTGGTTCTAGTGGCCTCATATCAGAAGCTAAGTTGAACGATATCAGAAGCTTAAGGCCTCGGCCCCGAATTTTGCGGGCAGCGGCGGCGGCGCGTCTCGCATTGTCCCGCCCCGCTTCCGCGCCGCTGCCGCCCCGCTGCCCGCAAAATTCGAGGCAGAGGCCTAATGCATTTGATCCCGAGCGATGCTCAGCCGTTCTACAAAAAAATGACTGGTGACAGTAATATAGAAGATGATGTAGACGGATTTTCGGGGGAACCTGATTTTGAGCTTGAAGTGGAAGAATATTGCGATCCTATTAGATCGATTGTGGATTAGAACTTTATTAGTTGTACGTACCCTTACAAGATTTCAATTAAAATTTTATTATAACTGTTAGCCCTGCTCCGTTCAAACTCATTTTTAACCGACTTCAAAAAGGAGGAGGTTATCAATTCGTCGGAACCTTTTTTTTTTATTTTTTTTTTATGTATGTTCCCCGATTACTCGAAGACGGCTGGACCGATTTGAATTTTTTTTGTTTTATTCGAGAGGGTATACATCACAGTTGGTCCCATATAAAATTGATTAACTTTGCTTTGGTAGTTTTTGAGTTAGCTTCAATAATACGTAGTTTTTCCCCACTTTTATATGGATGATGTTCTAGTTTGTTTTGCAGGTAGTGGTATTAGAATTTGTGTGGGGTAGGTTCCACAACTAAAATGTGAAAAATAAAAACTTTTTTACAAAAAAATACAACCGACTTCCAAAAACAACTACAAAGTGAAAAATAACTTTAATTTCGGAAGTCGGTGGCAAAAAACGAAAATACATTTAACTAGACACCGACTTCCGAAATTAAAGTTATTTTTCACTTTGTAGTTGTTTTTGGAAGTCGGTTGTATTTTTTTGTAAAAAAGTTTTTAGGCACACGTAATACTTGAATTATTTCACTTGCTTGCAGCACAGCTAGTAACTGACCCATGAGCTAACGCGCTACGCCAGCAACCATCAAGAGTGGGGAACGGATGTAGCGAGCCACCTCGTTTAGTAAAACAGTATCATTAAGACAATTCTAAAATGAGGCTTATAAAATCAAAGGCAGCTAAGCGCCATACATTCGTAAAATGAGTTAGATATGGCGCCATCTGCTTTAGTTAGTTACGCACGCTTTGAAAACTTCATTTTAATAACAAATGCAGCTAAACTCCCTATCAATTCAATTCGAAAACCGATGTCGGCATCAAAAACAGCTACGTGTCAACCAATAAGGATCAAATACAGCTAGGAGTCACACCGGCCAATAAGAGAACAGGATTTATGAGATTCATCATGGCCGACGTCATACATTTCGTGTGCACGTGCAGTCTAGTTTTTGGTTAATATCTTGTGGTTTTTGTGAAATAACGTGATTACTTTTGTATTAAAAGAAGAGTTTGGATACCCATGGAGGTCCCAGTAACACCAGCAAGTGCGGGCAAGGCTCGTAAAAGAACAAAACACCCCGACAAGTGGAAAGCTAATATAGCTAAGAAAATGTGGTTAGTGATGTGACGATTCGATACTATTCCGATATTATAATATTAAAATATATTAAACGTTGCAAAGTCAAAGTATTTTCTTTGATATCTTCAACCAAGTATTACACTGTTTCATTAAACGGGATAAAGTCGTGTATAGGTACCTAGGTATACCGTTTATTTTATAAAATCCGACTTACTGTGCGTTTAAAATAGTGCATGATGTTCAAGTTCTCATATACTACTACAGCCATATAATTTTTGTTTTACAGGTACATGCCAAAGGAAGCACCAGAACGAATAATCTGTACACATAAAAGTACAAAACTGAAATGTTCTACTTTGACAATGCCTGACATTATGAAATTCCACGGCTCTTTTTATTCCACAAGTGAAAAGAGCGTACAAGATGCTTTGATACTGAAGTGTTGTAAAGCCGAAAAGGTAAAAAGAAGGCGTCCTAGCAAAAACGAAAGATGGGGACTTTAACATCAAGTATCATATTATAAGAGGTCGCCATGAGTTTGTTCCTGTTTGCCAGAAAGCATTTTTGAAAATACTTGGCATTACGAAATATCGTGTAGAGTATGTTTTAAAACATTTATTTTATACAGGAGAGATTGCCAAGGAACGACGTAACCGCAAGATAAATAAATATAAAGATCAGAAGGAATCTGTTCGTCAATATATTATGAAACTAAAATGTATAGAGTCGCATTATTGTCGCTCGGCTACTCAAGAACGCAAATATTTATCTAGTGACTTGAATATTAACAAGCTGTACAAAATGTTTAAAGTTGAAAATCCTCAGTCTCCTATAAAACAATCATACTTTCGCCATATTTTTAATAGAGAGTTTAATTTGGGGTTCGGTAACCCAAAGACTGACGTCTGCTCAACTTGTATAGAATTAAACGAGAAAATCAAAGCAGAAAACAAACCAGCCAAGAAAAATGAAGTCATGACGTCACTGAGAGTGCATAGGGTAAAACCGGGATAGATGCCGCGCTGGGATAGATGCCTCGTTTCTAAAAACTCAACTACCAGAGAACGAAACAGCAAATTCGTTGTTTACATACGCGCCACATGCACCCCCCACCTCAGTGACGCGCGAGTTGTTGTGCTAGACGGACGTTTCTCGCTTGTGTGTCGAATTACATTCGCAGCGGACGCGACGAACGCTTCAAAATTTCAAACGTAAGTATTCACTATTCCATATCTTTATAAACAGTTAAATGATTACATTTTATTTGAATGGTTTTAATACATTGGTTCTTTAAGAATACATTTAAGAGTCAATCACTGATGTTTGCATTTATTTTATATAAAAAATAATGAGAGGCATCTATCCCTAGTGAAAAGGATAGTTGGCCCGAGTTTACAAGGGATAGTTGACTTTAGGGGCATCTATCCCTCTATACTGCAAGAGCCTTATCAAAGTATTTAAAAGTCATAGTCGTGAATATTTTGGTATTTCCTAATAGTAGAATATTAAAAAAACACCAAAAAAAAAATGTATCCAACTTTAATTTCATAATTCGAATGTAAAGAAATGAGTGTAGATACTGTGTTTTATTTATACTTACTTTGCTTATTGTAGGTGAGCCATGCCAAGGAAATACAAAAGAAAGGAGGGCGTACGAGCTCGAGTAGTTTCTTAGACAACAGAGCAGTTACAGTCAGCTTTTCATGAATTGGATAAAAAAGAATTGGGGATCAATGAAATATCCAGACAATTTGGGATTCCATCCAGAACATTGCGAAGGCGTTACGCTATTAAAAACCAAACTAAGTTGACTTTGGGAAAACATCCTGTCCTGGGTTTTGAACACGAAAAAAGGTTGGTAGCGCACATTTTGAAGCTTAGCGACGCGGGATTTCCCCCAGATAGACGATCTATACGTACGTTAGCATACCAATTTGCCGAAAAGCTACAGATTCAACACAATTTTGATAATGGAAACCAGATAGCTGGGAATGAATGGTTCAAAAGTTTTATTGAGCGAAATCCAGAGTTGTCTATTAGGCAAGCAGAAGGTTTATCTGTCGCTAGGGCTAAAGGTCTTAGCAGAGAAGAAGTGAATAATTTTCATGAACTTCTGACAAAAGTCCTGGCCGATAATGATCTCTTGGATAAGCCTGAAAGGATTTATAATATGGACGAATCAGGAGTTCAGCTTAACAATAAGCCTGGCAAAGTTGTTGCAAAGAAAGGTGCAAAAGTAGTAAATTCAGTTACATCTGCGGAGAAAGGTGAAACAATGACTATCGTAGCCTGTTGCAATGCCATTGGTAATTTTCTCCCACCAGTAGTAATAATTAAAGGTGTAAATAAGAAACCAGAATTCGAGAACGGTCTACCACTGGGCTCAAAAGTGTACATGAACAAAAAGTCGGCATACATAAATACCGATCTTTTCTATAAGTGGCTTACGGAACACTTCATAGCTTTGAAACCGCAAGGTAAGGTTCTGCTTATTTTAGACGGGCACTCATCTCATTCATCCGCACCAGACATGCTGCAAGTTGCTTCTGATAACGATATTATTTTGTTATGTTTACCCAGCCACACTACCTCAGCTTTACAACCATTAGACGTAGCGGTGTTTGGGCCATTTAAAACATACTTTAATCATGAGACTAATCAGTTTATGCGCGCAAATCCAAATAAAAAGATAAGCCGTTATAATGCTGGAACCCTTATACGCAACGCATGGATACGCGCTACTACACCTGCAAATGCTCTTGCTGGCTTTCGAAGAAGTGGGATTTATCCACTAAATCCTAATGCTTTGCCCGATTCTGTTTTCACTATATCTGATATTGCACATCGCAGTGACAATGATCCTGATCAACCCTGTGTGCTACATCAAACTACAACAGCGCTTCTACAAACATCTTCTTTAAACGAAAATGCAGAACCTTGTGAGCATGTTGAAGTTGAACACAGAACACAAACAACTATACCTCCGATTTCTTCAATTGATTGTCCAACTACATTTGAAAACCAATATTTGTATGTCGCAGACCTGAACATAACACCACCCAATATGCCATCAACTTCATTCAACCGAAACTCACCTAGCCTTTTGATCGACCCTCAGATTTTAGAAGATACGATTATTGATATTGTTGATATAGGTGATGATTCACTAATACGGATTCTAAATAACGAAGAAAAAGAAACACCTTCTAAATTTTTAGTCGAAGCATCACCAATACCACAAATTCCTCTGACTTTAGCAAGGAGAGCTAAACAATCGGCAGATATTCTCAATTCTAGAGAAAAAATAAAAGAAAAAAGGGATATTGCTGACAGGAAAAAGAAACAAATAGAATCTAAGATAAACAAGACTGAAGCTACCAAAAAAAGACGAACAATAAAAAAAGCAAATAAAAAAGCCAAAGAACAAATACAAAAAAATAAAAATAAGAAAGGAAAACTAAAGAAAAACTATGACTCAAGTGAAGAAACAGATGGTGACGTGACTGATTGCAGTCATAAAGAAAATGATTATTATTTAAAAGTAAACAAGGATCGTGGATTACGTAAAAGACTAGCTATTTATAGCTCAAACAGTGAAAATGAAGATCACCTCTCACCTAATGCCGAAAAAGGTAAAAAAACCATAGGACTACCCGTGAAAAAAACTAAAAAAAAAAAATTAGAAGAGACTAATGCTATAGATGAAAATGTTTGCGTAGAATGCTTCGATACCTATAATAACACGAAGTCTAAATCTGATTGGATCCAGTGTATTATGTGTCAGAAGTGGCTGCACGAAACATGCACACTTTTTAAGAACTTGCTCAAGATGTGGAAAACTTAAAATGTCCGGTTCCACTTAATGAAGGATAGTTCCTTACGAATATGTTGATTTTTTTGAATGTTTAAATAATTACTAAGGTTAAACGAAATTATTAATTTTTATTTTGTTAGAGATTCATATGAATGTTGATTTTTTTTTAATGTTAAATAATTATTTCTACGTTAAAACGGGAATGTTTCGTTTGAGATGATTCTATATGATAGTTTTAATATGTTATCGCTTAAACAGTTTTTTTGTATTTTTTGTTAAAGACATGCATAAATATAATTATGGTTAAGCATTTTATATTACCTACACATGAAGATAATAAATAAATATTACATTGTGTTTACGTATTCTTGTTGATTATTTAAAAAGGCATCTATCCCGGAAAGAAAGAGACGATTTACAATAGCTAAGTCCAATAGTGGAGATCAAATACAGCTAAGTGCGATTTTATTATCACTCTGTACTCAAATATGGAAGGAGTTTTATTATTTTTAATTCAGATTATGGATAATGTTCTCTATCTTTTGTAAATCTGATTTAAAAATATTGAATTCGTCGTTAGTTGACAATATTATCGTTTTTTTTTTTGGTTCCTGAGAAGTTGACTACTTTCACTTAGCTGCCTTTGATTTTATAAGCCTCAAATTATTTTTATATTAAATATTCGATTTAACGTTACATAAAATACAGGAATTAATTAATGCATAACTTTAACTGTAAAATCAATGTTTAATAAAAATAAATGGATCGTAGCCATACCAAAAGTAACGCCATCTAGCGGTATAAGATGACAATCATTTCCAACGTAGATATTACCATATTACTGTATCATACCCGCACAACAATAGCTAACAGATTAGCACACTTTCAAAAATCAGTAGCGTATCTTATTTTAACTAAATTCTAACATAACTTACGGCTAAGTACTATCGCGTTTTATTTGCTGTCACAATATCATTAAAAGCCGAAATTTCGGACAATATTTACGATCCTTTGTCACGGGGCAAGTGTCCGAAACGTCGGGCTACATATTATAGTAAAAGTAACTAAAAATATGTGTTCCCTTTAATAAAGATTTTTAAACCTTTGTGTATTTTTTATTTGGATCCCCCGTGTGAAAATTTTACCGACTTTTCGTAATTTTTTACGTGCTCGTTTGTCTTATGAATATCGTACATTTCACTCAATAATGTTCCCCGCGCGCGGTGCGGAGGGAAGACGCTCACGCACACACATGCACTTTGCGGCCTATATCGTTGTCTTATAGTAGTCTATTCCCCTGCGTCTATTATGTTATTATCATTCATACGTAAACACTAAATTGAGCCCGGCTTGACTTTGGATTTCGATACGAGTACTACCTACTTTATCTGTTTGACTTCGCGCTGAAATTGGAACTACGTATTTACAAGCTTTTATTTCGTTTCACCTGTCCCAATGTTTGTCTGTAATGTAGTCTTGCAAGTAAAATTTGATCCACTTCCCGGTTACCGATTGAGCTGAAATTTTGCATGCATGTGTAAATCGGATGACAACGCAATATTATTATTTGATGATGGACCCGAAAGGTGGCCATAGGAACTCGGTAGTTAAACCACACAACCCCATCGAGTTTGGGCTCGTATGATTCGTCTTGACGAGTACTTTGGTGCTAGATGGTAACCAGGGTCTGATGATGGAGCTGGAAGATGGCCATAGGAACTCATTAATTAAACGACACAACCCCATCGAGTTTGGGCTCGTATGATTCGTCTTGACGAGTACTTTGGTGCTAGATGGTAACCAGGGTCTGATGATCGAGCTGGAAGATGGCCACAAGAACTCAGTAATTAAACGACACAACCCCATCGAGTTAGGGCTCGTATGAGTCGTCTTGACGAGTACTTTGGTGCTAGATGGTAACCAGGGTCTGATGATGGAGCTGGAAGATGGCCGTAGGAACTCAGTAATTAAACGACTCAACCCCATCGAGTTAGGGCTCGTATGATTCGTCTTGACGAGTACTTTGGTGCTAGATGGTAACCAGGGTCTGATGATCGAGCTGGAAGATGGCCATAGGAACGGTAATTAAGCGACACAATCGCGTCGACCCAAAAAAATTTTTTTTTGTTAATTTCATCATAACATGAAAACGCAAAGAGCTATAGAAATAGGTACATCTGATTAAAAAAAATGTTGATATGATAAATAAACTCAGCTGATCCCACGTATTTTGATGCAGTTTACTAGGGATCAGCAGATTTTTTTTCACGTTTTCAGGGTTGGCCTCATAGTAAAAGTTGTTTGTATTGATGAGTAGGTACTTTCATCACGTAAAGCACAAAGTAGCTACATACGCGCGGCTACAGATCAAGCTATACACTTCCAGTATAAGCTGATCTCTCATTGTATAGGATTTCCTTACAATGAGAGGTCAGTGTAAACTGGCCGTGCAGCCGTGCGTACGTAAGCGCGGAGGCGGCGGTTATTTTATACGTGAAGTATGTCCCATGCCCATGACACATGACATGACTAAAAAATCAAGCTGTATATAGGGTCAAATTAAATTAGTACAACGTGTCGTTTTGCATCTCCGTCAAATTTAAGTATGTGGTATAGAAAATCAAGCCGAACAACTTTTTCCATGGCACCAACATCGTAATCGCGAAAAAATTATCAGCCGTCCCATAAATTTCCGTCGAGTAGGTCAATGATGTATTCACCTTATAATACGTCATTGGAGTAGGTATTGAAGTTTTCTATGGGACGGAGCAAAACGACATGTTGTATTATGTGGGAAATTTCATAGTTTACCCAATAGAATATTATTTGCATTCTGCCTAGTCACACTGACCTCTCATTGTAAGGAAATTCTATACAATGCGAGATCAGCTTATACTGGAAATATAGCTTGATCTGTAGCCGGCTTGTATACCTGCCGACTTCTCGGAATTTCGGCGAGCAGGCAGTGGCACAAAGGGGTGTATGTGTGCGTGTGGTGCTAACTGCTCATCACTGATACTATCTCTGTCGGACACGATGCCAAGTGAGATGCGCTAAGGTAGCCCGCGAAATTAAAATTTTCTTGCGTTTTTTGCAATTTGCAGGTCAGTGTCAGGTTGTATCTTGATTAAAATATGATACGCGACAATAAACAATATGTATTTACATAATTTTATCCACAAAAATCATCAATACATCTTTCTATGTTAGAATTCCTGCGGATTGGTTTGATTTCGGAAATTAGACGACTCCGCTAACGCTAGCACCTTCTTAGAAGCAAACAAAAAAAAAAAAAAAAAAAAAAAAAAAAAAAACAAACTATTATTTTTTTTTTTTTCGCCAGTGTGTATATTTTTTTTTTAATTTCTCCCCTCTGATATAATATTTTACATTATTTGTAAGGTTTTATCACCATTGTGAGTACGAAGATGTTGTTTCAAATGTGAACTTTGAGTAAAACATCTTTGACATTGCTCACATTTGTAAGGTTTTTCACCAGTGTGTTTTCGAAAGTGCATGTCCAAAGACTGTTTATGAGTGAAACTACGCTGACATACAAAGCACTTGAAAGGTTTTTCACCAGTGTGTTTACGAAGATGATTGGTTAAAGAAGTTTTATGAGTAAAGCTACGCTGACATATAATACAATTGTGAGGTTTTTCACCGGTGTGTGTACGATAATGTTGCTTGAAATTATATAATCGATTAAAACCTTGCTGACATACTTCACATTTGTAAGGTTTTTCACCAGTGTGTACAAAGCTGTGTGATATCAATTGACATTTTTGATTAAAACTACGCTGACAAATATCACACGTGTAAGGTTTATCACCAGTGTGCCTACGAATATGTTTAATTAAATTGCTCTTTTCACTAAAACTACGCTGACAAATATCACACTTGTATGGTTTTTCACCAGTGTGTATGCGAACATGTTTATCCAAATGACATTTAGCATCAAAACCACGCTGACAATAATGACATTTGAAAGGTTTTTCACCGTGTTCAAGAATATGTTTTTTTAAATGACCCTTTTCACTAAAACATTGCTGACAAATTTCACATTTATAAATCTTTTCTTTAGGACATAATTTTGTATGTCGACTTGACACTTCACTGTCAATAATTTTGTTATTCAATATTTTAAATTTCAAATCACTTTTATTACAGAAACTCGTATCTATAGCGGAATGTATATAATCTATTAAATTAGTTTTAACTTCTATAAAGTGTTCGTTACTTTTGTATAAAACACTGTTATTAGCTGTTGGTTTTGTAATAGTGACAGGCTCTTTGAATTTAGTAACAGATTTGGACGTACGTTGAGTTGGCCGGATAGTTTTCGAGACTGAAGATCCAGTTTTTTGTTGCTTGGCTGTAGCTGTAACGTCTATTAGTTTTGATTTCTTCATGGCGGTCGCACCTGTGCCTACAAATTAAAAAAAATAAAATAAGTAAGCAGTTTGTTAAATTTGGACTGAAGCATGTTGTCATAATTCCATGTTGCACTACTACATTTACTGATACAACGTATGAATTTGGGTCATTAGCTAACAGTATAAATACACTGTAATACTTTAGACATTTGGCTTTGCTATGGAGACTACCGAAATATAAACTTATTCAACACTTCACGCTGAGTTTCTCTGGTCTTCGAGGGCTCCTCTAACGACCTATTACAGGACAATTCTAGGAAAAAACATCGTGAGGAAACCAATATAGTCACTATAATTCTGGAATCACCAACTCATCTTGAGGAAGCGTCGTGATCAATGCTCGTGCCTTCTCTTTCCAAGAAGACAAGAAGAGGCCGATGCCCTGCAGTGGGACAATAATAGGATGGTATTGGTATTAGCTATGTGTACATTTATACTTAAAACTAATTAATTTGGTTAGAAAAATATTTTTTTTGGTTAGAAATTATTTATTTATTTAGTTTTGAGTATGAATGTCGATGGCTATAAGAATAGGGGAAGTCCAAAGAAACGATGGATGGACTGTGTGAAAGATGACATGGCTAGAAAGGGAGTGACTACCGAGATGACGACTAATAGAGAAGTGTGGAAGAAAACAAGGGTGGATCCAGGATTTATCCCTGGGAGGGGCCCACAAGGGCCAGTCAAGTAGGAGAATGGTACCCTAGTATTGCACTATCTTTGGGATTAATTATTTATACCAATGACAAAAAACTTGTAATAAAAGTTTAATGAAAAAATTACATGTTTAATAAAGTTTTCTATTATGTTTGTGTCAAAATGCTTATAATATTAAAAAAAAAAAATGTTTATTGGTAAAACAAATTTAGGTATAAACAACATTTTTGATTGGATCCTCCTTTTAGGCAGATCGTGCCTGTATTAGGAGAGTCCGCTCTTCCATAACAAGACGTGGTAATACAGAAACCAAAACTTATAACTTTTATGCTAAAACTACATAAATTAACTTGAAATAAATCAAATGTGTGTAAGTCCTTGTCCTAGGGATATTTAATATCATATCTTTCCTTCTTTTTTCAGTATGCCAGCATCATAGGAAACAGACTTATATGTTGATTGTTAACCATTTGACTTGAACCGTCGTCGTCGTTTGGGGGGCGGGGGGCGTGGCCCCTTGCTTCCCCTCCCTGTATCACCCCTTGGAAGAAAGGGACATAATATGTTGCGGCGTCACCAAATAAATTGAGATAATGGCAGGAGAATAACGATGGTTAGAAATTATTTACGAGTGTCAGTATTTAAGGGGCCGTTGGTACCGTGGTTGCGAGTGCGAGTGCCGAGCGTGGGGTTCCTGGATCGATTCCCAGGTCAGGGAAAGCGTAGCGGGGATATTCCATTGAGAATTCTGTCGATTAATCTCGGTGTAGTGCTGTCTTGATACAATGATTTAAACGGACAGTGTAGGTTGGTACTTACTCAATTTTCTTAGCAATTAGTTTCCCTGACTTAATTAATATCAGTTAACTAGGCAAAAAGTATCTGTCATATTATATTTTAAATCCAAAAACTTATTCCGCAAAGCCTTTTGCCAACTATGAACCCAGTCGACTTCCAATCTAACCGGATGCAGCTGAATACCGGTATTTTACATGGAACGACTGCCTATCAGACCTCCACAACCCAGTCACAAGGTAAAACTGATAAGACTGGTAGTCAGACATGGGCTTCTGTCTACCAGTAATGGCTGTCAAAGATCTACGAATGACAGCCGGGACCAACAGCTTAACGTGCTTTCCGAGGCACGGCACTATACCTCAAATTGACTACAATAATACTTACTTTCCGTGGTCTTGGCTGCTTGTTTCTTCTTAGACACTTCTTGTCCTTCTGCTTCTTCTTTCACGTCTACCACTTCAGTTTTAAACTCCCTTAAAGGTACATCGTCTTCTGAATCAGATTCAGAGTGGTATGGTGGAATATCGGCTACATCTGGAGAGCTACTGTCTAGATTTTCCGGTTCTAGCTCTGTAATGAAAAAAAAAAACAGTCAAGAGGAGTTCTTTCACTAACGTGATCTACATACTTTCAGGAAGGTTTTAGTACATAATACATTATGTAATTATTCTTATGCTCAAAGTTATATGCATAAATGCACTGTATCTCCGGCATTTCTAAGCGGATTTTTGACGATTCTTCTTTTCGTTCGACTTGGGCTTACCTACTTATGTAATTGTATATTCAACTAAAAATGGAAAGTAAAAACTGACTTCAAAACCAAAAACGAATAAAATAACTTTCATAAAACACTTATCAGATTCTGAAGTCGGTGTCTTCAATTCTTCAATGCACTTTAGCTTGACACCGACTTCAGAAGCTGTTAAGTATTTGACTGGTGACGCGGGAACAAGCGACGTACAGTTGTCCGTTTGAGAAGCAGCTCGTCCTGAGATCGAAACCCGCAGCCTTTAGTTTTTAGTGAATAAATAAACGCCTGTTCGTGCCGTTCCTGCATATAATACCTCATGGAACATTACACTGATATACTGAGTGATTCTTACAGATTATTGCTAACGAACCCGGCTATCGCTAAAAAAATATAACAGTAGATCGTACTTACCTACACACGCGATTTCTCATTAACTGTCAGCTAACCATTGATATTTATTTTTATTACAACCTTAGACGACAGAAGAGGCCTAAACTTCATGTTTTTCTGCGTTCAACGAACTATCAAATAACAGTATAATAGAATGTAAAAAAATATCAACAGTTGAGAATCGAACTTTTAACCACGGGTTTGCAAAGCAGTCGTCGAACCGCTAAGCTATTTGCTTTGATGAAAGTTCACTAAAATAGCCGTTCTTATGATAGCATAAGAACGGCTATTTTAGTGAACTTTCGTAATAATAGTATTGTCATGATTGACATCCTTCCATCTTTAGCTCCATAGAGATATAGCGTGATGATAATCAATTAAAGGTTAAGTCTGTAACTATCTGCTATATTCGTTTCCTATTCAGCCCAGTGAAGTAATGGAACAATTCGCTTTCACATTGTGTTTTTATTGTCACCTATATCGTCGTAGATAGCGACCGATAATTGATCATCATCATTCTCCTACCCTTATCCCAATTTTATGGGGTCGACGAAACATCTCTTTTTCTTCTATACTTCTCTATTAGTCGTCATCTCGGTAATCACTCCCTTTCTAGCCATATCATCTTTCACACAGATCATCCATCGTTTCTTTGGTCTTGCCCTTATTTTTTTGGGGTCGACGCAACATGTCTTTTTCTTTCATACTTCTTTATTAATCATCATCTCGGTAGTTCGTCTAGTTATTTTCTAGCCGCAACATCTTTCACACAGACTATCCATCGTTTCTTTGGTCTTCCCCTACTCTTATAGCCATCCAGAATCATACTCAAAACTCTCCTGACGACATTTTCCTCATTTCTCCGCATCACCCTTACCATGATAACCGATTTCCAAACACACCAACACCGATATCGGCACGATATCTGCCGGCGGAGACACAGTGCGGGGTGAGCTACATCGTAGACACAATAAAATGTAAACCTAAGGAAAAAAAATCGACCTAAGAAAAAATAATTCAGTTGATTAACTGCAAATATTTTATACTAAGGCATAGATTTTCCGCGAAATGATCGGCGGCGCATCGAAAAGAAACACGTCGCCCTGCATTTGGGGGAGGTGGAGGTAGCGTTTCAAATGCCTACAGGCCCGAACAACCTAGCCTTAAAGGGAGCCTCCAAACACTAATACCTTGATTTATAAACTGAAGTATTACAATCTGCCTAGCCTTTTCCCAACTATGTTGGGGTCGGCTTCCAGTCTAACCGGATGCAGCTGAATACCATTATTTTACATGGAGCGACTGCCTATCTGACCTCCACAACCCATTAACTGGGTAATATAATACCCCTTGGTAAGACTGATTGTCAGACTTTCGGGCTTCTGACGACCCATAACGACTGTCAAAGATCCACGAATGACAGCCGGGACCAACGGCTTAACGTGCTTTCCGAGGCACGGAGGAGTCTCGGTATGTAAAGATGGTCACCCATCCACGGACCAACCCCGGCAAGCGTAGCTTAACCTGATGGATCGACCCGTGCGGCTGTTATTACTTAGCCACGAGCACCTCTGAAACTGAAGTATTAATAAACTGTTTTTTTTTTTATTCTCATGGAACACATTTGACTGTCACAATCAACCGAGGGGGTAATACCAACCACATCACACTTAACCACTGCTTGCCCACATTTTGTTGCTGCAATGTGCAACTTCAAAACTAAAATTAAGTACATCATTTCTTTTTTGTGCTATTTATCATCCTATTTTATATATGATTGTAATCTAGATTATTTGTTGTCCTTTGTCCTCGTTTTTTTTTTTTAGCGACTAACAACTAGATCTACCACAAAGTACAAAGTAGACGGCCCGCCTCTCTGCGCTGCTGTCCAAATGTGACACTGGCAGAATAGTCGACATCGGCTCAATTGCCAAAAAAAAAAAGAAAAAAAAAAGTACATACCATCACTTTGACGTTCCACCTTAATATCAAAAATGTCATATTGTTTCTCAGAAACCGCTGGTAGTTCTATTTCAATAGTCCCGCTGTCAGTTTGACCATCATCAACTATACTTATGTTCTCTATGGAGGTTTTAACAAAACCACCAACAAATTCTGAATGGCTTCGGTTTGTTAAAGGTTTTAGCTGTAACAAAATCAATTTATTATTTACATGGCAGATGTGAGTGGAAACGCCGGTGGGGACATAATTTATTATAGTGACCTTATTGGTGATGTGATTTCTCCAGAAAGGTCAGGTGCATAGTACTTGCAACTGGAATGCGTGTATGACCAGATATATGTACATAAAACCGGCCAAGTGCGTGTCGGACCACGCACAATGAAGGGTTTCGTAGTTGGGATGAATATATCTTAAGAACAAACTTAACATTGTAGTTGAAAAACATGTTCTCCCATACATTCCAACTGTAAATGTAAGTTTGTACTCACAATATTGATAGATTTACCATGTCATTTTAAGACCACAGACTTCTTATAGCTTTTCCTGTAATCTACAGGTAAAGATCTATTTTCTGTATTTTTTTTTCAAAATTTTAGGCTCAGTAGTTTCGGAGATAGGGGGGAGGGGAATGGTCAATTTTCGTCTATTTTCTTAAATAACTTTAAAACAATTTATTTTAAAATTATAAAAAAAATATATTTGAGACCCTCATAATAAGCCCTTTCATTTGACATGCCACATGGTGCAGTTTCCAAAACTTTTTTAAAAATTTTCTTATTTGCCCCCCAAAAGTGACCTCTATATTCAAAATTCATTTATTTACTTTACCCGTCCGTGTTTGGGTCACAGAAATTCATATGTGTACCAAAGTTCAACTTAATCGGTCCATTAGATTCGGAGCAAATTGGCTGTGACAGACACACAAGTGATCCTACAAGGGTTCCGTTTTTTTCCTTTTGAGGTACGGAAACCTAAAAAGCAGTAGCAGGTGTCGTTCTGTGGTTTCTGCCTACCACCATGGGAAGAAGGCGTGAGTTTATGTGTTTAACTATCTATGTAAAATTAATTTAGTATAATGAAAAAGCTCTTCCATGTTCTATGTTAGAGGATTTAATTTCCGCACTTAGTCCTGCGTGTGGACCGTTGTGCGTAACATTGAAAAAGCTCTTAATGATTAGTCTCATGATCACAATCTTTTTATAAAAATTGTATAGTCGCCCAAATATATTCAGTGTAAACTATTTATAAGGAAACACAAGGGAGCAAGTGCTATTTTTTTACTATAGAGAGTTTTTGTGATGTTGAGTGAAGAAAGAGAAACAACCAAATACGAATTACAATAATTTTTAATGTTTTCTTTATTTATTTATTGGATTACGACTGATAATATGAGAGAAAGAAAAAAAGAAAGACAATACGAGAGGTGCCTAGTGTGTTTAGTAACTAGGGCCAACATTCCTAAAGACAATGCAATCCAAGAATAATGTCACACATGTTCTAGCTAGGCAATTAATAATAAAAAAAAAGCAAGGCGGCTGTTTACGACCTCTAGGTGTCTTTAGAAATTTCGGCACCATTAACGTATTGTATCAATGCATGGGTCTTACGACAACCAAATTGAAATAATTTCCATGTTATAAGAACTTTTCATTGAAAGACATTCTAACGAGCTCACACTGTATTTGCAAACACCAATACTTGTCAAAAGCATTTAGGTGTATTGAAATGAAAAACTTTTTTAGCTTATAGCTTGAAAGGAACGTCACTTTCACATTATAGTTATACTAAAATTCTAATTCATGAAATTAGTTGTCAGTAGAAGAATCCCTCACCTCATTATTCAACATCTGAGCAAACAGCTGCTCGGCTTCCAGACATTTTCTCTGCCATTGGTAGGATTGCTTCAGTTTAGCATGGCAGAAGAAACAAGCGAGCATCGGTCTGCTGTCTTCAGTCACAAACTGCAACAAAAATTATTTAAAACTATGTATTTGGCTTATATTTATTATATAGTATTAGTATAGACAAAGTCGCTTTCTGTGACAGTATACAAATCATATTTTATCTACTTAACTTCATTGAATTTTGACTTATATAATTAATCTCTTTTACTTTACTTTAATTGTCCAATTTATTTAAATTATTTGTAATTATAATTCTAATGATTAATTATTTAATTTTAATGTAATGATGACCCATAATTTTACAAATAACATTTGTACGCCGGAAACAGCAGAATATTTATGATCATAATACTCCACTTAACAGCTTTGTACAATATTCTGACAAATAAATGCATTCTATTCTATTCTATTCTGTATGACTGATGCAATGTTCACCCTCACATATTGCCATTGCAGCCATGCAAAGCAGGAGCAGATAGCCAGTTTATGAAAAAAAATACTTCAAAACCAAGTTGAATGCTGTCCAAGCCAACAGTTGATGGTCACTGGTCTGTGGTCAGTATTGCTTTCTGCATCTTTCTTGTATAATAAACTATCGAACACAGTCATGCAGATGATCAACAGAAATTAAAACTATGAAGTAACTCTATAATAATAATTACTTAAAGCTACACTCTACAGATATACTGTTAACATTAGCTTGTCGGTGAAGCGAACCCGTAAGATTTTCCCCGACAAAAAATCGCTAAACGCGTTTATAGAAGTTCACTTCAAAAATCTGATTTCTGTGTTACAGTGCCGATTATAGATAGATTCTTTTTATCTGTTAATTAAAAACCTACTAGGTAATTAAATTTTTACATGGTCTACTCACTGGAACATCAGTCAGCTTCTCATAGATCTCCTGTAGGTTCTTGTCGGCAACCACAAACATTCGAACATTGTCCACTAAACATATCCTACACATTGGTAGTTTTTCCATCTTAAGGATTTATAAACACTGTAGAGTAGAAATAACTGGCACTTTTAATATTATTACTTCAACTTCTTCTTGTAATCTACGAATATTATGATTTAAAAGCAAAAGCTATTGTTCACAGATTAGTATCTCTTTGCTTGATCTTGAATTCTTGATAGATAGAATCACACAGACGAAGTAGTATTATAGAATTTGACGTTTGACGTGATAGTGGTGGGGTGAGTGACTGATTTTCAAGGTTACAGATAGTGACGTTTGGTTTTAAAGGGTTGTAGTTCCCATATTGGGGAACTAACTTACTAATGTAAAATAATTATTAAAATCGGATCAGAGGGTAATTTCCATATTTTGAACAACGTTCGCAATCTGATCTCAGTCTCAATGTGTCATAAATTGTGTAGCGTTTACCATATGGTGAAATTTTAATAGTTTGAAAAACATCCTGATCCATCATCGACTACAGACCTAGTTTGTTAGTGTAGTTTTTTTTTTTTTATAACAAGCTATCAACATATTCAGAGGTCTCGACAATTTGTGGTGCCTGGCGGCAAGCACAGCCACCATATTTACAATGTCAAGTCTTTGGGTTCATTGCCGTAGTATTGTGAGCGTTATAAGCCGTTTTATAACTGCAAAAATCGATTTTCTGAAAATGCGATACTTTTACAAAAGTTAATTTAGAAAAGAGAGAAACCTATAACTTTATTATTGTATGTATTATTAAATGTTTAGACAAATAAATACAAAATCTGATCACATATATTTTTAGCATTATTTTGATATTTAATAATTACTAGGTACGCCACTGGTTCATACTATACAATAATTATATACTTCCGGAAGAAATCATCGGGTTTTAGTTATGTCTTGGTTTGGCTCTGAAACTCGCCCAAAGGATCATGGGCAAAAATATATGAAGCCTGGTACTCGGTCCAATAGCCATAATATATATATCATTGGAAAGGTCTTTTTACAAGGATTAATGATAACCGAGTCGCTTGTCTCCATTTGCTGTCGGAACGGAGTTATTTTGTGTTAAGTATTTTTTTTTTTTTTTTTGTTTTTGTTTCATTTTGTTAAGATAATGGTGATATTATATAATTTTCTTCTATAGAATCCTGTGTTTGTTGATTAATAGATACTAAAATGAATAAACACTCAGGAATAAAAAAAAATAGAAAAAGTAAGAAACGTTATTTATTTTTTTAAACATTATTATCAACAATAATGACATCGTTGAGGAACGCTGCAGGAGCAGTGAAGCCTACATGTCTGGCATATCCTAGATACCACACGATTGAAACTATATGAGCACAAGTGCCGATTGTTCGTCGTCCGGTCAAACACGTGCAGTAATAATTGCATAAAATGTTATGGATATTGGTTTCGTTTTCATTAACATTGTTTTTTACTAATACATAACAATAATAAGTTCTTGACCGTACGTGACGCGACTGTATGCGTCCGCGTAAAAGCCAAGCATCTTCGTTTATACCATATTCATTTAAATCTTGGAGTGCGCTTTCTCTATATACTTGTAGAATGTATAGTCCATTTGATAAATGCTCGCTGCAGTAGGATCGGGCTAGCTTCAGTTGATAGGTGCCCAATGAAAGTAAAATAATCTGTTCTTCCGTCAGTAGTGGGAAGTTCTGTATTTCGTGACTTTCTATTCTTTGAAAATCCGCTCTTCAGTGATTCAAATGTTTTCTTTCAACATAATCATAAAGTAGATTCGGGGAATCAATTTTCTCCCTGATTATGTTTAGGAAGGCCTCTGCGTGAATGTTGTCATCGATGGGTATGTGGAAGTTATTAAACATAGCTGCGGCGATTTTAAAATCAATGAACATTTTTGGTAGTGTTTTATTAAAATATTTTTGCCGCAAAAGCCTGAAATCTCGTTTGAACCTCCCGTTCACCACTTCCACTACCCACCGGCATAGTGTAACTGATCGAGCTTCATTACCTTGCTCAGTAGTTAGCTGTGTCTCCCATCTGTCTTTAGATGGTGGAACGTAGGATTCATATCCCCATGCTTCGATAGCATCTAAACTGTCCCGGAAGCCGCGATCTAATATGAAGACATCGTTCGGTTGAAGAAAGCAATGCAATGGGTTTTCTCCATCATTCATTATATCACTCATGATGTTCGCATCAGTCTTAGTGGCAGCGTATGGTCCCAAAACATCGATTATATAGCCATTGGAACACACAATTAAAAACGGCTTCAGCAAGTTCTGGAACTTATGCAGGCTATAAGATAGACGCTGGAACAAAAAGTTCGATCTTTTATTGATATATATATATAAGTCCCATCGCATATAACGATAGCTTTATTGTTTTCTTCATTGCCAAATAACCCTCTTGGTATAGTGAGGTTCTTTTCTAAAACGTCGTTTCTATTCATATGGTCCACTCCCAAGTGTAATATTACATATTCATTCATGAGGCATTCGCGCACAATAGTTAGTAAACGTTCCAGCTTTCTTCGTGACATATTAAATAACGTCGCTAGTCTTTCATCTGAGTCTCCGGTACGTAGTTTCGTCAGATATATGCCTAACGCAGTTCGAGGCTCCTTGCACCTCCCACTTAGTGAGGGTGTTTGTTCTATTATGGAATCAAACTGTTCGCATTTGCGTCCTGTCCAAAAGTACATATCCTCGTTGCTTAAAGCACCTCTTGTGTTGAAATCTAGCCTAGGTCTACGATTTAAAGCCATTCTCAACATGTCACAAACGTCCCTAAACTGTTTCGCATTGAAGTTATGTGTGACATTGCAGAATTGAGGCAGCTCTTCCCAAGCATTGCTCTCAAGGTGTTGTCCACATACTCTAGCACCGTCAGGAATATATAACTTATATTCACAGAAAATGTGAATCTTGATCGTCTCTGGTATTCGATGGCGGGTTGCGTTTTGGCAAGTGTTAAAGATACAATGCCCTGGAGTGTTTGGAGCTCGAGTGTAGTCTGGAACCTGAAGCTCTCGTACATTCTGTTCTACTTCTGGTATGACAGGTGGTCTTCCTACAACGTTGTCAATTCTCTGCCAACATCGGTGACACACACGTTGTGTGTTGTCGAACTCTACCTGAAAATGGTAGAATACGATCTTGCTGATGTTATGTTGTATTTTTATGAAAACATTTAAAACAATGCGGTATGTAGGTATTTAGGTCTAAAGTCATGGCATACTTGTATTGTTTTCATATTTTAAGTAATGCAAGTAAAAATATATCTTATGTATAGCCGATGTGACGGCTTAGTGAATAGATAACAATAGCAAACACACAATAGGTGGTCAGAGAAGTGTTTTAATAAGAAGAACTATAAACGTGCGAACTGAGTCATAAAAGGATTAAAGGATTGTGAGAAAGCTGCACAAGTCATTACTGATATAAAGGGATGCCGCTCGGAAGCAGGTAGCTAGTACTGCACGTGTTTTTTTTTTGTATGAAGCGAACACCCTTAGCTACGGACCATACAGCCGCGCTACATAGAAAATAAACACGTGCAGCTGGTAGTTTGCAGCTCGGTCGGAAACGCACTTTTACACACAACACTAGAGTAGTTCAATAAGACCTGTAAGTGCGAGCAAGAGGTCCGATTAAAATGATTTAGGGCTCAATTCGCACGTTTGTAATGGCTCAGGTATAAAAATATAACAGACAATAATAATATAAACAAACCGCTTCTAAAAAGAAAAACTGAAGCTGGTGAAGTTCGAAATAGTTTAATGAAGTATGTACTAACCTCCAAAACGGCATGTTCTCGTATATAAGCCACAAACTCGGGGTGCATTCTTGTAAGATCATCAGTTAAAACATGCTGTTGGTATCTAGCATGATGTAGGCCTCGCCGACACATCACACAGTTGCGATTTTCTTCCATAACGATGTTCTAGATCGATAAGCACTACAATAGTCCACAACCCTAGCCAAGATAAACATTTGTAGCGGGTAACAATGTCCAAAAGGGGCGCCGGGGTCAGTGAAGAAAACGGTATAAGTACTAGGTAGAATAAACAGCTGCGGAACGTCGTTTCACGCACAGAACGATACAACGACTAGTGAATGTCGCGGCACAAAAGGCTGTCCACTGGCACAGCGCACCACCTACCCCACCCCGCGGCTGGTTCCCTATCCCCGAGGTCTATAGTCACCGTTGTAACAAAAAACAGAAATGTTAAAGATAATACTACTTTTTTGTGTAAAAAAACATATTCAAAAGTCTTCACCATTATCATATCATATCACGATATAATGCATGAATAGTAACACAATAGACGTATAAAAAAAGAAGGACTCCGCGCCACGCATATCGAAAGTGAAGCACCGTACCGATCTATGTGTGTGTGATATGAGTACCTGCAAAGACGCCGTCGCTTGTGTCACGTAATGGCGTCCGGTTGGCATGATGTAAATGTGTGCGCGAGGCGTGTTTGTACAAACGGTCCTGGCATACTTACTGTGCTTCACTTTCGATATGCGTGGCGCGGAGTCCTCCTTTTTTTATGAGTCTATGAGTAACACAATACATTTCTCGTTTTAAATAATGTTGTTTTACATTGTTTTTTTCGTATTTCAACCATGATAGGTATGTAATATTATCGTACTTGCAATTATGATGTTAACTAAAACTGGAACTTTTGGGGGCTTGCCGTGGTTTTCAGACAAGGATTTGGGACATGTCGCCATAGTAAATATTTTTCCTGATTAAAAGACCTATCCAATGACACCACAATGATTGCTATTGGAGCGAGTACCAAAATGCCCATTCTCCTTTAAATTACAAACTCGTACGTGTAATAAAATTATATGCCTTGAGAATCAGTTTTAAGCAATGTAGATAAATTGTCGATTACAAATGCTAAGTATGATATATCAATATGTCTCGAAAATCGGTATTAAAGTAACCGATTTTTTTTCATCACTTCACAAAGTGTTTTGATAGTTGTCAAAATGAACTTCTAAAGGTAGATCCACACAGCATTAGCCGGGCACCGCACTACACATATAGAAGATGTGTGGATCCACCTTTAGTTAGATTGCGTTGATTATAGGACTGTGAAACAGAGCGATTATGGTGCAAGGCATCGGCAATAATTGCCAATTGGCTAAATGCACAAACCGTGCGAAGCCAAAAGAAAAAAAAAAATAGACATTGACAGCTGACACTGACAAACGGGGGGAGATCACACACAATACACAAAACCGAAAAGAAAACAATATATTTTAGTGTATTTTTTTAGTTCATGGTGACAAACTTGTATAGGGGACTATATAATTTTGTTATTTTTAGGTTATATACAGGGGACTAATTTATACTGAACCCTGTGACCTACCTGGAGTCTGGACCTGCTCCTGCCGGTGCCCTATCTTGAGTTATACCTTACTAAGGTCCACTTATAACAGTGCTTTCAAAATTCAAACCCAAGTGTCGAATTAGGTGATTC
Source organism: Cosmia pyralina (assembly GCA_946251885.1). Taxonomy (NCBI): domain Eukaryota; kingdom Metazoa; phylum Arthropoda; class Insecta; order Lepidoptera; family Noctuidae; genus Cosmia; species Cosmia pyralina. The sequence continues at coordinate 10,478,366 of OX276369.1, read as the reverse complement.
TTTTTGAGTTTAAAATATGGATAAACTGCCAATGTGTAGGATATGTTTAGTGCAGAAAGTTTCGATGTATGTGGTTGCTGACAAGAACCTGCAGGAGATATATGAGAAGCTGACTAATAGTCCGGTAAGTTGATTATTACTGTTATTGCTACTGTTAGCCTGCATTAGTCCACTGCTGGGCAAAGGCCTCTCCCCATAACTTCCAGCTCTTTGGATCCAGGGCTTATGTGGACACTGTTTGTTTGAATTCTCCAGCTCATCCCGCCATCTTCTACAACGCCTGCTGCAACGCCTTCGGATTGAGGTGAAGTTGATTATGATAATGTGATATGGATTACAAAGCACAGAACCAGTTGAAGTGGCGGTGCTTGGGGGAGGCCTATGTCCAGCAGTGGACGTCTTTCGGCTTAAATGATGGTGATATGGATTAGCAAGATCTTGTTAAGTTGTTCATTCATTCCATTACAAAATGCCTTTGTTTGATTGAAGAAGCTCTTGTTTGGTAATTGTTTTAAAGAAAAGGTACAGAAAGCAACTGTTTTTTTTTTTTGTATTTTAATGAGGACATTCCCTGAAAAAATAAAATTGGCAGTCATGGGGACAGCTAACAGAAGTGAAAACTTAAATGTTAAACCATGCATAGCATGTTGTGGTGTCGAGGTGTTGAGATTTCCTCCTACTAAAAATCAATTAACGCCCTTAAAAGTTTTCTCTTCAATAATTAAAAACTGGGAATACTTGTTGGCTTGTACAGTATCTTAATATATATAATTCTTCTGTACGTGTGTTTGTCACCTAACTCCTAAACGACTGGACCGATTTAGATGAAATTTTGTGTGTATATTAGGTTGGGGAAAAAGTCTTTTCGCATTATAGTATGTATGAACTTAAAATAAAATATCTTTGGCTATACTATTTGTATCTGGCTGGTTTTGGTATCATTGAAAGTTTAAATTTTAAAGAACATAATTCCAAATTCAAATTAGGAAAATGTGTGATTTTCATTTGTTTTTCGTACTGTCAAGATAAGTGAATCTAATGAAGAAATTCGATACATTTTCAAATTTTACTACAAAAAAGGTAAAAATGCAACGCAAGCCGCGAAAAAAATTTGCGATGTTTATGGACCCAGTGCAGTGTCTATGAGAGTAGCACAAATTTGGTTTAAGCGTTTTCAATCCAGAAATTTTGATGTCAAAGATGCACGTCGCTCTGGTCGCCCTATTACGGATAAAATGGATGCCATTTTTGAAAAAGTGGAGCAAGATTGGCATATCAGTAGTTACAACGTAGCTGAAAAACTGGGAATTGACCACAAAACAGTTTTGGCGCATTTGAGAAAACTGGGTACACAAAAAAGCTCGATATTTGGGTACCTCACGAGCTCACTGAAAGAAACCTAATGAACCGTGTACTCATTTGTGATTCTTTATTACGACGTAATGAAACCGAACCATTTTTGAAGAAGCTGATAACTGGTGATGAAAAGTGGATCACGTACGACAAGAACGTGCGAAAAAGGTCGTGGTCAAAGGCCGGTCAGGCTTCACAGACTGTGGCGAAACCCGGGTTAACTCGCAACAAGGTGATGCTGTGTGTGTGGTGGGATTGGAAGGGCATTATTCATTATGAGCTGTTACCACCAGGCAGGACCATCGATTCTGAACTCTACTGCGAACAACTGATGAGATTAACGCAAGAAGCTGAGAGAAAGCGGCCGGAATTAATCAACAAAAGGGGTGTGGTTTTTCATCATGATAACGCTAGACCTCACACATCTTTAGCCACTCAGCAAAAATTAAGAGAGTTTGGCTGGGAGGTGTTAATGCATCCGCCGTATAGTTCTGACCTTGCACCTTCAGATTTCCACCTGTTTCGGTCTTTTCAGAATTCTTTAGACAGTGTCAGGTTAACATCACGAGAGGACTACCAAAACCACTTGTCGCGGTATTTTGATCAGAAGTCCCAAAATTTCTATAGCAATGAGATCATGTCCCTACCTACAAGATGGCAAAAAGTTATCGAACAAAATGGAACCTACATACTTTAGATAAATGTAAATAATGTATATTAAAAAATGTTTTGAATTTTCTGAAAAACTGCGAAGAAACTTTTTCCCCAACCTATTATATCAATGGGTTCCTGGATTGGTTTGAAAACACAATTGGACCCAGTAGGTGGCGCTGCAGTTGGGTTCTAGGATCATTCAGACAGGACAACGTCTGTCGACTGCCTCGTTGGTCTAGTGGCCACAAGCGCTACTGCTGAGCATGAGGTCCTGGGTTCGGTTCCGGGGTCGGGCGAAGTGTTATTAGGTTTTTCTATCTGGTATTTCTTGGTAGCAGCCCGGAGTCTGCATATGTGCCTGGTTGATGGCAATAGGCTCGCCCCCTATTCTAAGGGACTTAAACTTAAACATAACTGGCGAAATGTGGGTGCTCTTCAGGGAAACAAGGTGTGATGTTATATTATGTTATTTAATTATTGAATTTGAAGCATATCATTCAAAAAACTTTTTTACAAAAAAATACAACCAACTTCCAAAAACAACACTACAAAGTGAAAATTACTTTAATTTCGGAAGTCGGTGTCGGTGTCGGTGTTAAATGTATTTTCGTTTTTTGCCACCGACTTCCGAAATTAAAGTTATTTTTCACTTTGTAGTGTTGTTTTTGGAAGTCGGTTGTATTTTTTTGTAAAAAAGTTTTTATTTTTCACTTTTTAGTTGTGTACCTACCCCACACAAATTCTAATATCACTATCTGCAAAACAAACTAGAACATCATCCGTATAAAAGTGGAGAAAAAATCCGTATTATTGAAGCTAACTCAAAAACTACCGAAGCAAAGTAAATCAATTTTATATGGGACCAACTGTGATGTATACCCTCTCGAATAAAACAAAAAAAAAATCCATATCGGTCCAGCCATCTTCGAGTAATCGGGGAACATACATAAAAAAAAAAAAAAAAAAAAAAAAAAAAAAAAAGGTTCCGGCGAATTGAGAACCTCCTCCTTTTTGAAGTCGGTTACAAATAAACAAAATAGTATAATAGCATATTTTTTGTTGCAGTTTGTGACCAATGACAGTAGACCGATGCTCGCTTGTTCCTTCTGTTACACCAAACTAAAGCAATGTGACCAATTGCAGAGAAAATGTCTGGATGCCGAGGAGCTGTTTGCTCAGATGTTATGTGAGGATTATGAGGTGAGGCGATTCATCACTTGACAACTATTCTTCTCTTTTTTTTAAATTTGTAGCCTATTATGTTCTACATTACTGGGATTGGTTTCCGCACTTAGCCAACGTTCGCACGGACATTAAAATATCGCGGCGGGGTTTTATCGTGCTCTGGATTTTCAACTCTCGTTGTTGAGCCGAGCGTTGAGAATCCATCTTAACAATAACAGAGTACATTCTAGCGCGTCGAAAAAATACACTGTTGGATTTTGAACTCTCGGCGCTAAGCAGAGCGTTGAAAATATAGTACGCGAAAAAAAATCGTCCTTCAGAAGCAGATTAGTCTAAAAGGGTTTCTGATCTAATTTGGCTGAGATGTGTGCATTCTAATAATACATTGGCAACAATTTCTTCAGCCTCCTTGCATGTCCTATACACGCACAGACAACTGTCTGTTATGCTTATTGTATTTAGAGGCATGAGGAACAGGGTGTAAAGTTCACTCATCCTCCATAGAAAAGGGAGGATCCTCCGACCAGACGGGTGTTGTGTCTGGTGGGCAACTGCCCGACGGTTGATGTCGGGACGTTGTATTAATAATAAAAATAATAATAATAAATTTTTATTAACAAATGTGGGTACAACTCATCTACCCTAAACAAAAACACAATGCACAAAGTTTTGAGTATTTGAAAGATAGAGTAAACGACGATGTCTGTGCTAGTATTAACTGTGTGACAGACACCGGCGCCTTCCACCTGCAACCTTATGTAACAAGCGATACCGTGACATACGGACTCGCTACAGGAAAATTAGAATGTTACAAATAGTTCTGGTACAATTTCAGTTACGTTCATGTAAGTTTAATTAAAAGAATTAAAATTTAATTTAATTGAATATTACTTACTTACTTTTATTATTATGCTAGTCGAGCGAAAAACTCTAATTGCGCGATGCAGGATTTTTACGTGACGTCATGTCATTGTGATGAGTAGTTCGTATGTGGCGATATAGATGTCGCCACATTGTAAACTTGTGGTCTAATTATATTAGCTAGTGAAACTCCGCAGATGTGATGGGTATCAACATCTGAACTTGATAAAACAAAAGAAACTGATTATCGAAGCTCATAATTGATGTAACTATAACTATAGTATAGTTAAAATCTCGCTGCAGACTCGGGTCATAAATCATTCGAGTGTTTCGCTCTCTTTCCCACTCACGGGCCTTCTGGGCAGGCCACGCCCACACGTAGTCCTGTGCATTACTGCAGTCGATGAGTGATATCGATAGTTTTATATATTTATAAATGGGTGATAGAAATAAATACACATTTTTTTTTATTTTATTACCAAATTTACTACAAAGCATATTAAATATATAAACAAAAGAACGTATATATAAAACTAAAAATAGAAAATTAAAATTCCTCGTCTGAGTCATCGTCATCATCATCCACATGAATGATGAACTCTTCGCATGAATGTGCTTTTCTTAAGTCTTCATCTTGCAGCAATTCTGCATGTTCCACACATTTTTGCCAATTTTCAATTATTAGTTATCGATAATGGCCTTGAGCGCGCGCAACTAGCGCACATCCCTACTCTGATTATGATTTATGACCAAGTCTGCAGCGGGATTTTAACTATACTATAAATACATGTGGCTATATTGAAGGAGGGCTGTCGCATGTTGTCACCTCTCTCGCTCACACGGGACCAAATTCTTAAGAATGATTTTCAATACACTTCCTCGAAAACTGGCTCATATCGCACTAGGATTAGGTTCACAATGCAATGTATTTCATACGCGTGCGATTTTTCATTATCCAACACGTGTGCGGGAATAAAAATTGTCACAGATAACTTATACCTATATTTAGTCCAAATTGGATCAATGCCTCTATTCGCAGGTGAATGTTTTTTTTATAATCTCGGCAAAGAGATATGCGTGTATACGGCGTTAATATTTTTTGAATATTTAGATAATGTTTATAAATAGAATATAATCAAAAACCATGATTATTACAATAAAAAAAAAACGTTTATGCACAAATTAACATTTATTTGTGTTCTAAACTCAAAAATATTTGAATTTTCTATTTTTCATATTAGGCTGTTTATCACCTTTATACCTTTGCTTCTACTTCAACCTGGCGGAAGCAAAGCGCGGAAAAAAAAGAAAAAGTCATAGTTTCCTAATAATTCATGGCAAAAACATTTTTCGTTATTTTATTTTATCTCTTCATAAGTGTATTGAAAAACGTAAATTGTAAAATGTACTATTAATACACTTCTGGACACATCTATTGGCCCACCTTAGAGTTTAGGTTTCGATGGCCCCTACCGAAATATGATTGCTAGATTGAACAAAAACTGTTGATGCACTTTTAAACCTGATACATTTTACCATCTTTTTCGATCGTATTGTTTTAAATTTGAATTCAGAATACCATACGACATGGAGTTACGCCTAACAAGTCGGATATGCGCCTTGTTAAAAGCAATTGATTTTTGAATTAAAAACATGTTTTATCAAATAAAGGTTTAATTTAATAACGCGTGTTGCCTCCATGGGCATCTACCACAGCTCTCATACGATTAGGCATAGAGTTTATCAACCGATCTATGAAATTTTGAGGGATCATCTCCCATTCCACTTCTATGGCAGTTTTCAACTCCTGCATCGTCTGGGCAACTGGCTGACGAGCCCTAACACGTCTTTTTAGCTCGTCCCACATGTGCTCAATGGGGTTCATGTCTGGGCTTCAGGCTGGCCAGTCCATAACTGTGATGTTCACATCCCGAAGATATTCCCTGACGATGCCGGCCGCATGGGCTCTTGCATTATCATGCATAAAAAGGAAATTTGGGCCCACATAGTCCGCGTATGGTATCACGTGAGGTTCTAAGCACTCACGAATGTACCTTTCAGCATTTAATGTTGGCAGCCGTGGTCCTGTAACAACCTCAAGTTGAGTTTTGCCGCTCGCGGATATACCGCTCCAGACAGTCCATGAGCCACCGCCATAAGCAACCCTCTCTTCAAAGCAGCATTGTGCGAAACGCTCTCCCTTACGTCGGTAGACCTTCTTCCTTCCATCATTGCCATGTAACACAATTTTAGACTCATCAGAAAAGAGTACACGGCTCCAATCTTGCTGTGTCCAATTTAAATGACTGCGTGCGAAATGAAGGCGCGCTGTTCGGTGGGCTCGCGTTAGTTTGGGGCCATTAGCTGGCTTGTGTGGTACCATATCGCGTTCTTTTAACCTTCTCCGAACAGTTCGAGCGCTCACAGATACTCCGTGGAAGTCGCGAAGTTGGTTTTGTATCTCAATGGAGGTAAGGTGACGATTTCTCAAGCTGGTCGTCACGATGAATCGATCCTGCCTTTCAGTTGTGACCCGAGATCGTGGCCTTCCTTGGCGACGAACAAAGCCGCCAGTCTCTAGGTACCTCCGATAAACATTTCGGACCGCAGATCGACTTAAATTAAGTTGAGCACTCACGTTTCTTTGGCTGTGTCCGGCCTGAATAAGTGCCACAGCTTGGGCGGTGACTTCAGGTGAAGTATCCATAGATTATTGATAGAACCTCACCTTAATGTTAAGAATAAGTAATGTTTGTTGCAAAACCAAAGATATCAATCACTTTTTCAAGAATTAAATCCAAGTAAACCAATAAAACCAAGTTTTCTTAGTATTCGATTGTTTGATATCAACAAACAGGCTCCAAATTGTCTTTTGTTTCTTTAAATTCTGTGTTCGAAATTCAAAAAAAGACTATTGAATGAAATTGTGAATGTGCCAGGTTCAAAACTGCATAAAAACTTTTTGCTCGACCTAATATAAAATTTTAGCTAGGACCAAACGAAACTGAAAATACAAGGTGGGCCAAAAGATGTGTCCAGAAGTGTAGTTTGATCTGTTTTTGAGGAGCTCGTGGGCGTGGCTAAGTACTAACAGCCGCACGGGTCGATCCGTCAGGTTAAGCTACGCTTGCCAGGGTTAGTCCGTGGATGGGTGACCATCTTTATATACCGGGGCTCCTCCGTGCCTCGGAAAGCGCGTTAAGCCATAAGTCCCGGCTGTCATCCGTGGATCTGTGACAGTCGTTATGGGTCGTCAGAAGTCGAAAGTCTGACAACCAGTCTTACCAAGGGGTATCGTATTACCCAGTTAACGGGTTGTGGAGGTCAGGTAGGCAGTCGCTCCATGTTAAATACTGGTATTCAGCTGCATCCGGTTAGACTGGAAGCCGTCCCCAACATAGCTGGGAAAAGGCTAGGCAGATTGATTGATTAATCTGTTTTTGAGATGAGTTAAATATGCCACAATAAAAATGTTTTTAATAATTACCTACCTATTAAATTAATATTATTTATTAGTTCGCGAATTAATTACATATAAAAATAACATCTTTTCATTTAGCCTGTGGGTGAAATAAACGCAGCTGCACAACGCCTTGCGTGTCCAATACAACAATGCCTTCAGGGTAATGTTGGGTTTGCCTCGCTACTGTAGTGCGTTTGATATGTTTGCGCGTGCGCGAACACAGTGGCGTAACTACAGGGTGGCAAGTCGGCAATATGCCACGGGCCCCACGGGCCGGAAGGGGCCCCCGGTCAAATAAACGGCCAACATTTATTATTAAACATTTAGTAAAAAAAAATGTTTTATCTTTAATTTATTTAAGTTACCTACATAAGTATTTTAAAATAAAAAAAAAAACTATTATTGTTGGTTCAACGTCTTTATATGGGGGGGGGGGCATCCGATGAATTTGCCACGGGTGTCGAACGGTATAGTTACGCCACTGCGCGAACAGACGATTTCTCTGCTATCTTGCGCAAGAGGGTCGCCTTAGTTATGAGCAGAGTGAGGGAGGCTCCCAATATTATCTTGAGGACATTGAGTGGTAAAGTCGACAGTCCCTTCCTTGGGCATTGTGTAGGTACCTACATACGCATTTGTGTACGCGGTGTCTGTCTGTGAAGTTGTGGTTGGTGAAGTTCTGACCTACATTAGAATTTTATTCATTGGTCATGGTTTTGCCCAATCAATGTTTAATTTTAATAATAGGTTGGGGAAAAAGTTTCTTCGCATTTTTTAAGAAAATTCAAAACATTTTTTAATATACATTATTTGCATTTATCTAAAGTATGTAGGTACCATTTTGTTCGATAACTTGTTGCCATCTCGTAGGTAGGGACATGATCCCATTGCTATAGAAATTTTGGGACTTCTGATCAAAATACCGCGACAAGTGGTTTTGACAATCCTCTCGTGATGTTAACCTGACACTGCCTAAAGAATTCTGAAGAGACCGAAACAGGTGGATATCTGAAGGTACAAGGTCAGGACTATACGGCGGATGCATTAACACCTCCCAGCCAAACTCTTAATTTTTGCTGAGTGGCTAAAGATGTGTGAGGTCTAGCGTTATCATGATGAAAAACCACACCCCTTCTGTTGATTAATTCCGGCCGCTTTCTCTCAACTTCTTGCTTTAATCTCATCAGTTGTTCGCACTAGAGTTCAGAATCGATGGTCCTGCCTGGTGGTAACAGCTCATAATGAATAATGCCCTTCCAATCCCACCACACACACAGCATCACCTTGTTGCGAGCTAACCCGGGTATCGCCACAGTCTGTGAAGCCTGACCGGCCTTTGACCACGACCTTTTTCGCACGTTCTTATCGTACGTGATCCACTTTTCATCACCAGTTAGTAGCTTCTTCAAAAATGGTTCGGTTTCATTACGTCGTAATAAAGAATCACAAATGAGTACACGGTTCATTAGGTTTCTTTCAGTGAGCTCGTGAGGTACCCAAATATCGAGCTTTTTTGTGTACCCAGTTTTTTTCAAATGCGCCAAAACTGTTTTGTGGTCAATTCCCAGTTCTTCAGCTACGTCGTAACTACTTATATGCCGATCTTGCTCCACTTTTTCAAAAATGGCATCCATTTTATCCGTAATAGGCCGTCCAGAGCGACGTGCATCTTTGACATCAAAATTTCCGGATTGAAAACGCTTAACCAAATTTGTGCTACTCTCACAGACACTGCACTGGGTCCATAAACATCGCAAATTTTTTTCGCGGCTTGCGTTGCATTTTTACCTTTTTTGTAGTAAAATTTTAAAATGTATCGAATTTCTTCATTAGATTCACTCATCTTGACAGTACGAAAAACAAATGAAAATCACACATTTTCCTAATTTGAATTTGGAATTATGTTCTTTAAAATTTAAACTTTCAATGATACCAAAACCAGCCAGATACAAATAGTATAGGCAAAGAGATTTTATTTTAAGTTCATACATACTATAATGCGAAAAGACTTTTTCCCCAACCTAATATGTCATTACTAACATAGTTTTGTAAGTACCTATATTGTAACTAACCAAAATATGGATATACCTTGTACGAATTAAATATTTTGTATTGAATTGAAATTAAAACTTTGCTCCCGTGTGAGCGAGAGAGATGACAACTCAACGACGACGATTCTCAACTTCAATTTCTCAATTAAAAACCGGTTGTTTTTGAAGTAAAACTTTTTACGACGACTTATTGAGAGTGAAATTTCAAGCACGCGTCAGGTTTAGGCACAAGACGAAACATACTATAACCCTCTCTGTCTCTCACTCTAAACCTCTGTTATTCTTTATTAGGGTTCCGTAACAAAATGGTAAAAAGGAACCCTTAGACCCCGTACCCACGGGCGTTTTAAAATCGCGGCGGGATTTTATCGCGCACTGGATTTTCAACTCTCGTTGTTGAGCCGAGCGTTGAGAATCCAACTTAACAATAACAGAGTACATTCTAGCGCGTCGAAAAAACACACTGTTGGATTTTGCACTCTTGGCAGAGCGTTGAAAATAATTAAACAAAAAAAAATAATTAAATAATTATATAATGAAATAATTGAATAGATAAATAATTAAAAAAATGAATAATTACAAATGAAATAATACAGTCTTACTTAAATAATTAATAAGAAAATACCTACTTGAATGAATAACTAAATAATACAGACACCTGACTCGCTCACAGACATTTTACACAACCACACAATCAGAGTTAATTAATTATATTAATGTGCATGCGTTAGAATGTTAAGACTTAAATTTATTAGATTGATTAATCCTACATAATGATAGAAGGTATGAATTTCATTATGTCATTATAATTTAAATGTTTGCTAGTTAGCCCTCAAAGTTTGCGATGCCTGGAAAAGGCCGCTAAGTTGTAAGTACCTACTTTTGTAAAAGACCTCAAAATGTACACTTAGTATGCAAATAAATCTTTGACTTTGAAAATCCAGTGCGCTATAAAATCCCGCCGCGATTTTATTACGCCCGTGCGTACGGGGGTTTATGGTGCGACTCAATCTGTCTGTCTGTCACAGATGGATATCTAAAGAACTACTAATTCTATCAAATTGAAATTTGGTATAGTTTTAAATGACGTTTACCCAACTATTTTTCAATGAATAAAATAAAAATATACTTTTTTTTTGCAACGGACTGAAAGGGGGTTTTTAAAATTCGAAGTGAAGCTACTAGGACATGGGGGTATCATATGAAATAGCGCTGTTTGCACATTTTCAAAGATTTTTTCTTTTTTTTAAGCCGCACAGTTTTAGACTTGATGCAAAATGTAAAAAAAAAATACCCCTTCTCTCCATAGAGAAAAATCTGAAATGATGCTATGTGATAGAAGTTTATGTAAAGATTACGGGAAAAATAAAACGATGTCTCAAAATAGCACACTTTTTCAGAAATCAGAACGGAACCCTCGGTGCGCGAGTCACGACTCGCTCTTGACCGTTTTTTTTTTTTTAATGAATTTTCACTTCTATCTCGGCTGCATGATCAAATTTTTTTAATAATGTTATCAATCTTCTTACAGCCAGATACGCCTTTAATATATCCAGGCAAGTTACAATATTTTGGCGGACTTACAACATCTTTAATTGAGCATATGAGTATAGTTGATGAGTGGAAAGTGGAAATCCTTGCCACCGATGAAGATATATCAGAGGATGATGATAATTCCAGTGATGATGACTATATCAATCGCGAGGATATTGAGCTACAGGAAGAACATCAAAGCGCTTGCAATCAAGATTATGTTGAGTTGAAGAAGGAACATGACAATAATGGTACGTTCTTAACTTTATTTCCTACTAACTTTTGCCAGCGGCATCGCCCGCGTGAAGTTCGGAAGCCTATGTCATGTGCTATTCCAGATTATAATCTATCTCTGTGCTAAATTTCATCCAGATCGGTTCAGCCGTCCTGGCGTGATTTAGTAACAAACATACATCCATCCGAACTTTCGCATTTATAATATTAGTAGGATATGGTAGTATTAGGTCTTTACCTATGAAATTGCCGTTCTGCAGCACTGGCCATTTCAAATCAAAATAATTTTTGTTTGGCTAAGAATTCTAATTTCAAATTAATTTTATTTTAAAAACATGGATCTTTTTTTCCAAAAGTAGTCATTTGTTTATTGATTAGTGTTACATTTTCATCGCATTTCAATCTTTTTCGTCATCATGGATACGTTAAAAATTCGAGTAATTATGGAATATGAGTACCGTCGTGGCAGCAACGCGGCACAAGCGTAACGCAACATCAACTACGTTTACGGAGCTAACACTACAAACCAACGCACCCCTTGTTATTGGTTTGCTCGCTTCCGTTCTGGAAATTTCGACCTGAAAAATGAACCTCGCGGTTGTCCGAAGACTTTGGTCGACAATGACGAATTAAAGGCGATTGTGGAAGCTGATGATACACAATCTACGGCTGAATTAGCAGCAGCTTTCGACGTTAGCGTCATAACAATATTGGTCCATTTGCGTCAAATTGGCAAGGTAAAAAAGCTTGACAAATGGGTGCCCCACGAACTCAATGATCGCCAGCGCGAAGTACGCGTCGAGACGTGCCTTGCACTGCTCAACAGACACACAAATGAAGGAATTTAGAACCGCATTGTTACCTGCGATGAAAAATGGATTCTGTTTGATAACCGCAAGCGCTCAGCAAATTGGTTGGATCCTGGTTCAGCACCTAAACAATGCCCTAAACGAAAACTTACCCCTAGAAAAGTGATGGTCACTGTTTGGTGGTCTAGCGCCGGTGTGATTCATCACAGCTTCTTACCAAACGGGGTGAGCATTACTTCAGATGTGTACTGTGAAGAACTGAACACAATGATGGAGAAGCTGGCACATCTCCAACCAGCATTGGTCAATCGCTCGTCTCCGCTGCTCCTGCACGACAATGCGCGACCTCATACTGCACAGCAGACGGTCTCCAAGTTGTAAGGACTGGGGCTGGAAGCTCTCCGTCATCCGCCCTACTCGCCAGACCTTGCGCCTACAGACTACAACTTTTTCCAGAATTTGGATAACTTTTTGGCGGGAAAAAAATTCAATACCCGAGAGGCAGTACAAAATGCCTTTGAAGAATTTGTTGCCTCCCGTCCAGCTGATTTCTTTAAGAAGGGTATCAATAAACTGCCACTGCGTTGGCAAAGATGCATTGATTGCATGGGTGATTACTTCGATTAATACAAATAAAAAATGCATGAAAAAAATTCGTTTAATTTTTTTCATACAAAACGGCAATTTCATAGGTAAAGACCTATTAGAAGCAATAGTTTAGTCACAGGATTATTTTTTCGTTTTTTCTTTGTTGAAACACGACGTATCTGCCCTCAGCTGACTAAGAATGTTGTAACTGTTGGACGTTTGAACCAGCATATCGAAGCCATAGTCAATAGTGCTTTTAAAATGTATGGGTTTGTGATGAGAACTTCATCAGAATTTAAGCGTACCTCAATAGGTTGAAGTACGCTTAAATTCTGATGAAGTATCTGGGTCTCTGTCTGTATAAGACGCTCATTCGCTCTCAGTTAGAATATGCGGTCCCTATTTGGAACTCCTTCTACCAAAAGTACGTAGTTGGAACAGAAAGGGTCCAGCGCAAGTACCTCTGTGCTATGTACTACAGATGTTATGGGACTAAGACTTACCTGTCCTACTCCCAACTTCTTGATAAGTACAAGCTTATTAGCTTGGAGAACCGGCGCAAATACCTGGAGGCTAATGTGCCATTGATCTAACGAGTAAGCTGTGTTACTCTGTCCCACGAACGGTTCATGTGCGTCCGGTTCGTGCACGTACTCTGTTTGCGCTTAATTCTTGTCGTACGAACTTTGGCTTACGCTGCCCTATTCATAAAATGTTGGAGTCCTATAATTCAAATTTCATTGATATTGATATAATAGGTTGGGGAAAAAGTTTCTTCGCATTTTTTAAGAAAATTCAAAACATTTTTAATATACATTATTTACATTTACCTAAAGTATGTAGGTACCATTTTGTTCGATAACTTTTTGCCATCTTGTAGGTAGGGACATGATCCCATTGCTATAGAAATTTTGGGACTTCTGATCAAAATACGAGGGTCATTCAATAAATACTTAGCCTACAAAAAGTAAACGAAAATTTTGGAAAAGTGGCAATTTATTTTTCAGCATAGTCTTCTTTTAGTTCGATACACTTAGCCCAGCGATGCTCCAACTTTTTTAACCCGTCCGAAAAATAGTTTTTGTCAAACTCTGCAAAATAGGCCTCCGTGGCGGCGATGACCTCCTCATTCGATCCATATCTATTCCCGGCGAGTGATTTTTTCAGATTAGGAAGTCACAAGGGGCCAAATCTGGAGAATACGGTGGATGGGGCAGCAATTCGTAGCGTAATTCGACCAATTTGGCCATGGAAACGGCAGACGTGTGAACCGGTGCGTTGTCGTGGTAAAACAGCACTTTTTTCTTCGCCAGATGGGGTCTTTTTTCTTTAATTCGGCGTCGAATCGGCCCAATAAATCGGCATAGTAAAGCCCTGTAATTGTTTTACCCTTCTCGAGGTAATCGATGTAGATCACACCTTGTGAATCCCAGAAAACGGTGGCCATAACTTTTCCGGCCGATTTTACAGTTTTCGCCTTCTTTGGAGCACGTTCCCCGGGGTCTGGATCCATTGTTTTGATTGCTCCTTGGTCTCTGGTGTGTACCAGTGGATCCAGATTTCATCGACGGTCACAAAACGACGCAAAAACTCCGCTGGATTCCGCTTAAACAGCGCCAAACACGTCTCCGATGTGGTCTCACGGTTGCGCTTGTTTTCTGGTGTGAGTAAACGCGGCACCCATCGCGCCGACAGCTTTCTCATGCCGAGTTCCTCGTGAAGAATATGATGCACTGTTCCTTCTGAAATGCCTACAGACTCAGCTAGCTCCCGAACCTTCAATCGGCGATCTGCCAATACGAGATCATGGATTTTTTTAATGTTTTCCTCCGTAGCAGCTGTTTTCGGTGCACCTGGACGTGGTTCATTAAAAACGGACGTACGGCCACGTGCAAACTCGTTGAACCAATTCTTGACGGTGGCCATCGATGGAGAAGAGTCACCGTACACAGCATCCAAGCGCTCTTTGATTTCGATGCGCGTTTTCCCTTCCAAAAATAGGAATCGAATCACCGAACGATATTGCTCTTTTTCCATTTTTGTAAAACCGATCGACACGTTCGCTTCCATAAGTTGTCAAATTAAAACAAATGAAGGGATTGGAATGAAAATTTGAAAAAAGAATTAAAAAGAATGTGATACACTGTGGTAAAACTCTTTTGAAACTACAGCGCCCTCTGGCGATGAGGCTAGGTACTTATTGAATGCACCTCGTACCGCGACAAGTGGTTTTGGCAGTCCTCTCGTGATGTTAACCTGACACTGCCTAAAGAATTCTGAAGAGACCGAAACAGCTGGATATCTGAAGGTGCTAGGTCAGGACTATACGGCGGATGCATTAACACCTCCCAGCCAAACTCTTAGTTTTTGCTGAGTGGCTAAAGATGTGTGAGGTCTAGCATCATGGGCGTACCCAGGGGGGGCAGCTGTCCCCCCCTGGATTTTGTATGCCTAATTAATGTAGTCGAAAAATTTATGTTAGAGTCACGTCACGTTGTTGTCGTCGTCATCTTGTACTTACTTTACAATTAAGTACAACATAAATTATGCATTACTTTCAGAAAAAATCGCGCTGCGCTGTCATAAACCTGAGTTTATTAGTCTATGAATTAAGCAACTGCATGCTAAGGGCACCCTCTGTGGTGTAAGAACCTCGGCTTAGGGCGTCGCTGGGCCCCCCCGGTGGGTTCCTGCGTTGTCGAGGCGGGGGGCTCAGTAGCCGTGGCTTGGTCGCCCACGGTGAAGCGAAGAGGAACCCGAGGAGGGGCCGCTCGTCAGGGCTTTTCCAGGTAAGCCAACGGCGTAGCGGCCAACAAGTAGGTTGCGGTGCCGCTGGGGCGACATCGCAACTGAGGCGGGCCGCGATGTCGTATGGGAGGCATCGCGGCGGGAGAGGAGTGCCGGAGTATTGCGGTGCGCCGCTAATCCATCTTTCGCGGCCTTGGGTCGCCACCGTCTGATGGCGGACGCGGTGGGGCCGTAGGGGAGGAGGAGTGTCGGTATGACGTTGGCCGCTCTCCCTATCCTCTGCGGCCGAAAATTGACAGGCGGCGGGGCCAATGACCTGACCCGTCGCAGGGGGACCAAGGGTGCCCAGACACGGGGTCGTCTGGCACCCATGTGCTGGTTTAGTCCCTGTGGTGGTCACGGCGTGCAATGTGTTCTGGTGCACCGGTGATGGGAAGTAGTCCCCAGAGGAGGGTCCGGTGACGGACAGCCGTGGCGGGTTCACAGATGAGTGCTAACGCGTGCCCGTGTTCCCGCCGTAAGCGGCAGTGGAGGACACCGTGGAATTTTGGTGGGTTAGAGTCCCATACATAACCACTATCTCACCGTGGTAGTACAGTATAAAAGAGCATTTCTCCACGATAAAAAAACTTTTTAACAAAAAAATACAACCGACTTCCAAAAACAACACTACAAAGTGAAAAATAACTTTGAGTTCGGAAGTCGGTGTCTGGTTAAATGTATTTTCGTTTTTTGCCACCGACTTTCGAAATTAAAGTTATTTTTCACTTTGTAGTGTTGTTTTTGGAAGTAGGTTGTATTTTTTTGTTAAAAAGTTTTAATTTTTCACTTTTTAGTTGTGGTACCTATCCCACACAAATTCTAATACCACTACCTGCAAAACAAATCAGAACATCATCCATAAAAAAAATTCAAATCGGTCCAGCCATCTTCGAGTAATCGGGGAACATACATGAAAATAAAAAGAAAAAGAAAAGGTTCCGACGAATACCTCCTCCTTTTTGAAGTCTGTTAAAAAAAGGGCGTCGCTGGCGGGAGTACAGCAAGGAGGGGCAGGCTGGATCATATCTGCATAATTATTATCTCCTACAGGCTCAGCTACGCCACCAGCTGGCACTTCTTCACCGATCAAGGGTCGGGGGGAATTACGTGGGGGTCGTCGTCGCAAGGGATCTCGGCGGCGAGCTCGGAATGTAGATTTGTGTTTGTAAACTGTACTGGTGGCCCTACTTTTCTCCTGGAGGAGGGTTATATGGTCATCGGGGTCAGTGAGAACATGTCTTGGACGGCGGCCTTTACTGATTTTAGAGGGGATATAACTAGCGGATTCGACAACCAGAAGGGTTTCGCGGGGGTATCGAAGAAACGCTTGGAATTGCGTTTCAAGAATTGATGGATAGATGGGATTTTAAGGTCTAGGTGGAGGGTTTCATTCCGAACGAACCAGGGGGATCCCGTAGCCGTTCGGAGGAAATGATTTTGTAAGGTCTGCATCCTATGGATGTGTCGGGACTTTTCGTGTGCAAATACTGAACCCGCATAAGTCATGATTGGGAGAATGCATGCTGTATAGATGCGCAACTTGCGCTTAAGTGACAATTTGCTACGTGCATTCAGAAAGAGACTGCTTTATGTGCTCAGAGGTGCTCATCAAGGGTCTCACCTAGATATTTGGCTCGCTTCTCCGAAGGTATCGGCTTGCCAAACATGGTGATCGGTCGGTGGGGGAAATAGATTGAGACGCGGTGTCAATAAGAGAACCGGGCAGGGTTGCCCGACAGAAATGACCGAAAAATAGTAATTCGGCACAAAAAACAGGAGTAAACTCCAGTCTGCGTCGGGGCTGACACAGCTTGTTTGAACGCGCTAATCTCTGGAACTACCACGCGGACTTTGATAGTTATTTTTGCATTTGATAGCCCAATTCTTAAGGAAGGCTATAGGCATGTTTAACATCACTATAATACTCCTAGGTGCCGAGCAAAAAGAAAGAAAGTCAGAAAGAACGCTAAGCAAAAATGAAATAATAGCGTGGGCAGGCGATGCGATGCGACGGGGTGGGTCGGGGCACAGATAACATTTCAGCAGCAAGGAATTTCAGAATTATGGCAGAAGCTATCTATCTATATAAATAAAAAGAGAAGTCCTGACTGACTGACTCATCAACGCCCAGCCCTAATCCTTGGTCCTAGAAAGCTGAAATTTTGGATAGATGTTCCCTTTATAATGTAGACAAGGAATAAGGAAGGAATTTTCGGTAGTACGTTCCCGTGGGATATTTCCCGACATCCACGCGGGCAAAGCTGCGGGCAAAAGCTAGTATATTATAACAATAATAACAAAGCAAAGCAAGTTCGGTGCCAGGGAAATACATGTTTAAGCAAAATCCAACCTAATCGTAAGACGTTATAATGTCTGTAAAACATTAAGCTTACTGTGACATAAGCATAATATCATAATGTTCCCACTGCTGGGATACAGACCTCTCTGTGAGAGGGAGTGGGCCGTAACGCACTGTAAGAACTTTTGTAACCATATTTATCTGTAAATAAATCTTTGACTTTGAACACCAACGGTCTTATTACAAAACGAGGTTTTTCTTCGTCATGGTTTAAACCATCGAGCCAGTTTTTGTTGTAAAATAAGCTATATTAATAGCTAAATAAAAAATATGTATAATAGGTTAGTGACATCTTAATTTTTATTTTCTTTCAATATGACATAGAATAACATACGAATTTGTTCTATGTAATAAGAAGCTTAAAGGCGTCCACTACAGCCAGTATTACAACACGCCCCCTTAATCTACATTGTAACAACATTAAAAGAAAAAACATTTATAATAGGTCTTTACCTATGAAATTGCCGTTTTGTATGAAAAAAATTAAACGAATTTTTTTCATGCATTTTTTATTTGTATTAATCGAAGTAATCACCCATGCAATCAATGCATCTTTGCCAACGCAGTGGCAGTTTATTGATGCCCTTCTTAAAGAAATCAGCTGGACGGGAGGCAACAAATTCTTCAAAGGCATTTTGTACTGCCTCTCGGGTATTGAATTTTTTTCCCGCCAAGAAGTTATCCAAATTCTGGAAAAAGTAGTAGTCTGTAGGCGCAAGGTCTGGTGAGTAGGGCGGATGACGGAGAGCTTCCAACCCCAGTTCTTGCAACTTGGAGACCGTCTGCTGTGCAGTATGAGGTCGCGCGTTGTCGTGCAGGAGCAGCGGAGACGAGCGATTGACCAATGCTGGTTGGAGATGTGCCAGCTTCTCCATCATTGTGTTCTGTTCTTCACAGTACACATCTGAAGTAATGCTCACCCCGTTTGGTAAGAAGCTGTGATGAATCACACCGGCGCTAGACCACCAAACAGTGACCATCACTTTTCTAGGGGTAAGTTTTCGTTTAGGGCATTGTTTAGGTGCTGAACCAGGATCCAACCAACTTGCTGAGCGCTTGCGGTTATCAAACAGAATCCATTTTTCATCGCAGGTAACAATGCGGTTCAAAATTCCTTCATTTGTGTGTCTGTTGAGCAGTGCAAGGCACGTCTCGACGCGTACTTCGCGCTGGCGATCATTGAGTTCGTGGGGCACCCATTTGTCAAGCTTTTTTACCTTGCCAATTTGACGCAAATGGACCAATATTGTTTTGACGCTAACGTCGAAAGCTGCTGCTAATTCAGCCGTAGATTGTGTATCGTCAGCTTCCATAATCGCCTTTAATTCGTCATTGTCGACCAAAGTCTTCGGACTACCGCGAGGTTAATTTTTCAGGTCGAAATTTCCAGAACGGAAGCGAGCAAACCAATAACAAGTGGTGCGTTGGTTTGTAGTGTTAGCTCCGTAAACGTCGTTGATGTTGCGTGCCGCTTGTGCCGCGTTGCTGCCACGACGGTACTCATATTCCATAATTACTCGAATTTTTAACGTATCCATGATGACGAAAAAGATTGAAATGCGATGAAAATGTAACACTTATCAATAAACAAATGACTACTTTTGGATAAAAAAATCCATGTTTTTAAAATAAAATTAATTTGAAATTAGAATTCTTAGCCAAACAAAAATTATTTTGATTTGAAATGGCCAGTACTGCAGAACGGCAATTTCATAGGTAAAGACCTAATATAATAACACAAATAGAAAAACTTAATCCAAAAACCCTAAACTACTTAAACATCTCTTAAATTTAACTTTTTGCAGAGGTTTAGTTAAAACATCTGCAAGTAAATGTGTAGTAGGCATAAAATTAAGTTTAATAGTGTTATCAGATATTTTTTCTCTGATAAAATGATATTTGGTATCAATGTGTTTTGTCCGACCGTGATGGATAGGGTTCAATGCAATATTTTGTGCACTCTGACTGTCTCCCGATAAAACCACAACATCTAACAAACCACTCACCTCAAACAGAAAACGTCTCAGAAATACAGCCTCTTTGCTTGCCGAACACAGAGCCATATACTCCGCCTCCGTTGAAGATAGGGCCACGGTGGTTTGCTTTTTGGCTTCCCATGAAATCGGACCACCACCAAACAAGAACACAAAACCTGTGTAGGATCGCCGATCTTTAATATCATTTGCCCAATCGGCATCTACAGAACCTAGGAAATAACTTCCAGTTTTCTTATACCTAATAGTAAAATTGATTGTACCTTTTAGGTATCTTAGAATTCGTTTTGCTGCCAGCCAGTGAACCTTTGTAGGTTTTGAGTTCCACTGGCTTAAATATGACACTGCAAACGATATATTAGGTCTTGTATTTATAGCCACGAACAACAAACAACCTATCAACGTTTGATATTCATTTTGATCACACAATTCAGTAGAATCTCCAAGTTTCTTTACCAACGGAATATCTGCAGGTTTACAATCATGTAAATTATTTATTTATTTATCAAACAGTAGAAATATTTTTTAACGTAAATGACTAACTAACTATACAAATAAATACAAAACAAAAGGACACTTAGGCGTCGAAGTACTTGTCCGCATCGATGTCATCCGGAAACGTGCCCAGAAGACTGGCAGCATTGCCACGTTGAATGGCAATGCTAATTCTTTGGCCAAAGAACGAGCCAGCCCTCTGGTCACGTGAAGCCTCGACCAGTCGGCGAGAAATTTCCTTAAAAAGTAGACGTGCATTCGGGCCCCATGACCCGAGCGTTTCGACCCCAAACGGCTCAAAACTGTAGTTACCTATAAGGTTACAGTATTTGCGCCGCTTGAGGGTCTCAGCAGCCGCAGCAGCGGCGCCAACACAGCACGTCGTGCTTGGAACATGAGATGGCGCAAGGGTGTCGACACAGGTTGCGTCCCACACCAGAGGCCTACCCATCTTCCAAGGCAACAACGTCATGCCATCTGGTCTCTTCCCATCGTCACGTACCAAGCCGTAAATTGTATTTTTTAAGTAAATTCTCTATGTAACTGCGTTGCGATAAGTAAACTTCTCCATTTTCTACTGAAATATTCATTCCTAAATAGTAGTTTAGTAATCCCAAATTTTTCAGTTCAAAATGACTTTCCAAGTCAGACTTTTTTTTTTTTTTTTTTTTTTTTTCTGGCTTCGCACGGTTTGTGCATTCAGCCAATGTCACGTTTAGTTCACAGGTCAAGGTAGGGAAACGAAAATATTATAATGATTTCCAAACGGGATTTAGGATAGGATGGATATATAGGATCAGTATAATAAAGGTGATAGAATAATGATAATGATCAAATTACAATGACGAAAATTTACAACTTAATATTATTTAAAATAATGAATGAGACTATACATTTATATACAGGGAAGCTATTTGTACAAAGTAAAGAAATTATTGAGGTAGGAAAAGGAGTACTGAGGAACAAGAGGTTACTAAGAAAAGAAGAACGGTCATATAAAGGACAGGAGAAAAAAATGTGGTTTAGGTCGCCTACGTCTGTGCCACACAAGCACATGGGGTCGTCGATGATATGAAGTTTGGCAAGATGGGCTGGAGAACAAACATGACCCAGTCTCATCCGTATTAATACAGAGGTCTCCATCTTGCCAAACTTTGCCCTGCCAAACCACGGTTTTTCCGGAACATCGGGTTGAATTAATGAAAAATAACGACCCTTTGACTTGCTTCCGATATCCCAAGCTACCTTCCAGGTGTCCCAAAGAAAAGTCTTTGGTAGGATCATAAGATCAGTGCTGAAATTTGTATAAGGAGCTAAGTCCCCACACTGCACCGCATCACCGGCGAGTGTATTAGCCACTTCATTGCCATGGATTCCAGCATGAGCCGGAATCCACGCAAATTCCAAAGTATTACCTTCAGAGATGGTTCTGAACGCAAATTCTCTTATTAAATAAATGATTGGCAACTGCGATTTGTGTTCGAAAGGGGATTTGTTGATGGCTAGAAGAGCACTTTGGGAATCTGTAAAAATTATAGTTTTTTTGAGCTTAAAAACACGAGTATATTCGATGGCTTTTAAAATACCGAAACATTCCCCCGTAAAAACCGAAGTCTCCGGAGGCAGTTTTATTTTTTGTACGATGTTGTATTGAGAATGGTAAGTACCTATCCCAACACAACCCATCGGAGAACGCTTGGCAGCATCCGTAAATATATGGTGATATTCTAAGTGATCAGCAAGGAAATTGTTAAAACTTTTAGGACAATCGGGATCTAATTTACTACGTACACAGTTAAATTTAATGATGGGGCTGAATTGTAAACTCTCATATCTACAGTTAAATATGGGAAGTTTATTGGAACGGTGAATAGGAGAAGAAAGTGAAAGGAATTTTTTATAGCTTATAACTAAACAAGGAGCACGTTTATGGGACCAGTAATCTGAAGATTCAATCTGCAACACTAAAGAGTCTAGTTTAGGAATGAGAGGATGAGTTGAGAACTGAAGAATCCGGAACAAATATTTGTCTGATAAGAATTGTCTTCTAAGATGTAAAGGAGCTTCCCCACATTCAACTTGGAGAGCATTAATAGGACTAGACTTCATGGCACCCGAAATAATGCGTAATGCTTTAGACTGAATACGATCCAATTTTTTAAAAGCCATGATACTACCAGGTTCTAAAACGAACAATCCATAATCCAGAGTGCTTCTGATAATTGCGTTGTAAATAAGTTTCAACGAAAACGGATGTGCACCCCACCACACACCAGAGAGGCATCTAAGCATGTTTAGGTGATTTTCACATTTGTTGACAATATAATCACAATGAGGAACACTACTTAATTTACAATCAAGTATTATACCTAGATATCTGAATTTATCTACAACTGGAATAGGTATATCCTTATAAAAGAGGTTTACTAAGGGAATATTTCTCTTCTGGGTGAATAAAACAGCCGCGCTTTTAGACGTGGATAAATCCAAACCGTTTAGATGTAACCATAACTCCAAATTAGATAAAGCAGAATTGATGGCACAGCGAGCTTGTTCAACAGATTGGCTTGAAGAATATAATAATAAGTCATCGGCATATTGAAGAACTTTAACATGGTTAGTAATTAAAGACGAGTCTAGATCAAAAGTGTAAATATTGTATAAAAGGGGACTGAGCACAGAACCCTGTGGCAGACCCCTCCATACCAGATGAGATACCTCGTGATCTCCTATTATCATGTTAACAGAGCGTTCAGTCAGGATATTAATAATAAAATTCGACAAAATCAATGGAACCTGCAAGGCTTTTAATTTATTTAGTAAAACTGATAATACAACATTATCATAAGCTGCATTAATATCAAGGAAAACTGCAATGGTGGAATGGTTATTAGAGAAGGATAATCGAATATCCGATGTTAAAATACTTAAACAATCAGTTGTACTTTTACCTTTTCTAAAACCATATTGTGATTCTGCCAAAAGACTGTTACTTTCCACATACCATTCTAGGCGATTTTTAACTAAGTGCTCCGCTAATTTCATCAGGATTGATGACAAGACTATGGGACGGTATGAAGAAACATCAGATGGGGTTTTATTTGGTTTAAGGAATGGCAACACCATTTGACGTTTCCATTCAACAGGGATGTTTCCTGAATTCATGATAGAATTAATAAGCATTAAATAATAAATGAGGACGTCATCATTTATATTAGCAAAAAAGGAATACGGGATGCCATCAATGCCCGGTGCAGAATCCTTAGTTTTATGAATAACACCTTTTAATTCAGTGAGAGTGAATGGAAGATTTAGTGTCGTATGAGTATCTTGGATATTGGATACGAGAGGCAGGCTAAGGTTAATAACCTCATCCGGTACCCATGGCGGTGCTAATTTATCTAAAAAATCACTGGCTAAAGAATCAGGGATGGGACAAGGGTTGTTATAAATGGACCTAAATCTACGAATATTGCGCCAGACAGTGGTAGGGTGAGTATTTGGAGAAATTGATGAGCAAAAATTACGCCAAGACTCAAATTTTTTCTTCTTAAAAAGTTTACAAGTTTCATTAATTAAGTTGGTGACGATTTCAAAATTAATATCAGACATATCAAGGTTATAATTGTATTCAGCCTCTTTACGTTTTTTAACCAATTCAGTGCACTCTGAATCCCACCATGGAGGCGAAGGAATTGTACTAATATTGTTATTTTTTTCAGGAAAAACTTCATCTGCCGCTGCGATTAACATAAGTGCTAAAGCTTCAGAACAACTATTTTCATTGCCATCAGAGATAACAGGCAAAGAGCAAAGCTTACTGTCAACAATGTTCCTAAATTTGTCCCAGTCATTATTATTTCTATTAGGTAGTTTATGTTTTAAGTTTGACCTCCTTAATGGTGCATTTGGTTTTGAAAGAGGATAAGAAATAACTATTGGAAAATGATCACTGCCATAAGTAGAGGTTAAAGTATGCCAAGTTAATGAAGAGGCTAAGTTTGGAGAACAGATAGAAAGGTCAATTGCACTTTGGTTCTGAGTGGGATCTGAGCGACGTGTGGCAGCTCCCGAGTTCAAGATGCATAAGTTATGTAAGTCTATTATATCAAGTAATTCATCGCCATAACAATTAGAAGTTGAACAACCCCATGATTGGTGATGGCAATTAAAGTCCCCCAATATTAAGAAAGGCTTTGGAAGAGAAGAAAAGAGATTATTCATCTCTTGAAGGACAAAAGAGGAAGGGTGAGGAATGTAAATAGAAACAAGACAAGTGTGATGCACTTTAATAGCTACAATTGAGATTTCCTCACTATGAGGAGGTAATGTAATGATAGAAAAAGGTATAGAATTCTTGATGAGTATAGCTACTCCACCATACCCATCAGATCTATCCTCTCTAATGGTTAAATAATCGTTGATTTTAAAAATATGATTAGATTTGAGCCAAGTCTCTGCAAAGGCAAAGGCAAATGGCTCATATTTGTTTAAAAGATATATAACATCACTCTTTTTGTTTACTAGACTGCGGCAGTTCCACTGGATTATTTTGGATGTGTTGTCCATTATGAATGGATTGAGATACATTGAAAGGCGGGGCAACGTTGGACGGTGAAATGTTGAACTGAGAAAGAAGATTGTGTAATGCAGAAAGAAAATCATTTATGGAAAAATTTGTGTCGTTTTTTTCATTATTATTAGAAAGAGCACAACCATTTGATGGTTGGGGAATGTCATAATCATTAATAATGGCATTGTGAGCCTCTTTATTATATCCTTGTACAGATTTGGGAGGGGAGCGTGGTTTGAGGAAGACAGTCTTTTTATAGCTACTTGAAGCAGGCATTCTATTAGGTGAAGAGATTGATGGGGTATGTGCAAAGTTTTTGGAAGGAGAAGATAAAAGTGTATCAGCATATGATTTAGTTACTGGTGGATAAAGTTTTTCCGCTTCAGCATAAGATACTGAACTTTGTGCCATGTATGTTTTAATTAATTTTTGCCTAGAAAATTCTGGGCAAGACTTATTCGTAGCATAGTGAAAACCAGAGCAAAGGCAACAAGATGCACTTTCTTGTTCTCTTTCACAACTGTCCCCAGTGTGGCCTTGGCCACATTTATAACAACGAGCCTTGGACCTACACTGAATTTTAGTGTGGCCAAAACGACAGCAATTAAAACACTGTACAGTAGGGAAAATATATAAATCTACAGGTAATGCATTATAGCACATAAAAATTCTCTTTGGTAGAACCTGCCCATCAAATGTAACAACTATGGATTGGGATGGTTTCCAAATTGTTGTACCATCAACAGTTGTTTTAAAATTGAGGCGTCTGACTTTTAAGATTGGCCCGCAACCTATAGGTACTGTTATGTTATCAATAACCTCCTCCGGAGACCATTCCGCAGGAACACCACGCACTAAACCCATTCTGGTAACATTAAAAGTAGGTATAAAAGCTTTGTTATTATGTGTAATAAAGGAATTTGCGTCCAGAAAATTCGAAAACGATAAAGAAATTTTATTGCGTCCGATTTTTTTGACACTCCCGTTGATTATGTTTTGGAAGGCATTGTGTTTTAGGAACTTGCCAAAAGTGATTGGGTGCAGTGTCGATCCATCGTCTGGTGAAATAATATTTTTTTGTACATGAATGACAAAAGGCGCGCTGTCCGTTTTGTCGTATGTTTTCCGACCTATCTGAGTGGAAACAACTGATGGAGCAGGGATATCGGGCATTTTGTTACTAGTACAAGGTATTTCGTTAGTGGCCATTACTTCAGGGCAGTTGGGTTCTGATGCTGTAAGTTCTGCCATGCAACCACAACCCGAAGACGCGGAACCGTGGTTTTTTCGGATACGGCGACGCTTATTGCAGTGCTTGCACACATGCACACGACTCCGTTTTAAATGACGAGCTGAAGTCGACCCATCGGTATCCATGCCCGATTCATTAGAGATGATGGTAACAAAATTGCCAGCCGGGGGAATCAAATCCCCCGGATCCGGCGGGTCTTTCATACCTATTCGTTTAAATAACTAAAAAACACTTACCACTACCGATGAAAATATTCTACACTAAAATTAAACTAAAAGTAAAAGAAAATGGAACACTAAAACTACGACTACTGATCTTATATTTAGGGTTTTTTAAATTTATAAAAATTATCTCAAAAAAAGGCGTCCGTCAAGTACGAAGTTTCCCGCGCTTTTTTTAAGTCAGACTTGACAGAGTCGAAGTGACAAATATCTTTATAAAATACAATTATGTCATCGACAAAACATGCCAGTATGACAGTTTCATTACCAAACTTTTTGGTGTAAACACAAGGTTCAGAAGGAGTTCGCTTAAAACCTATGGAAATCAATGTTTCATTTAGTTTAATATTCCACGATCTTGGGGCCTGTTTCAGGCCATACAGCGACTTTTTCAGCAGACAAACCTTATTTTCTTGACCTTTGCTGACACAACCTTGCGGCTGCTCCATATACACTTCCTCTTCCAGAACACCGTTGAGGAAAGCTGTATCCACATCAAGATGATGCATTTTCAAGTCATATTCAGCTGCTAGGGCGAACAAAGTACGCAGTGAAGAGTTTCGAACAACGGGTGAAAAAGTTTCTCTATAATCGATTCCAGCTACTTGAGTGTATCCCTTTGCCACTAACCTGGCCTTGTACCTAATGACATTGCCATTGGCATCTCTCTTCATCTTATACACCCACTTACAGGGAACAATTCTTTTATTTGGTCGATTTACAAGAACCCAAGTCTCTTTTGATTGTAAAGACTGAAACTCTTCTTCCATAGCCGAAATCCACTTACTGCTGTCGTCACAATTTATTGCTTCTGCATAAGTCTTAGGATCATCCGAAATGACTTCAAGAGATTCTGCTACCCAAGAATCAAAATTTAGGTAGTCAGGCCTTTTTCTCTCACGTTGTGGATATCTTCTAACATCACTTATACCTTCAGCCTCACTATCCATTGTAGAGACATCGGGTGCATCAAAATACTCTTCATTTGAAGTAGAAGAAACAATGGGTACAGGAGGTACCTGATTAGAAGTTTCCACTTCTCTGTGAGAATTAGAGTAATCTCTTGGTTGAGCATCATCGGAAGTTAAGATCAAAGGAACTAAATTATCATTTTCCTTTTTTGTTTTCAAGTCAGTAAAACAATCCTCAAAAAATGTAATATCTCTCGCCTTGATCAATTTTCTAGGATTTTGACATTCGCGAAGAAGATAACTGTGTGGATCTTCTGTATATCCAACAAAAGTATGTTGTGTTGCTTTGACTTCTAGCTTGGTTCGCAATTGTGTAGGCACATGTACAAGTGCTCTACACCCAAAGACTTTCAAATGACTGAGATCTGGTTTCCTGTCGTACCACATCTCAAATGGTGTTATTCCGTCCAAGGCACGATGAGGAGACCTATTCTTCAGGTAAACTGAACATTCAGCAGCATCTTCCCAGTACGCTTTCGGCAGTGAAGATTGAGAAAGTAAGGCACGAGCCTTTTCCATGACAGAGCGACCTGTTCTTTCTGCTACTCCATTTTGCTGTTGACAATATGGCACAATAGTTTGATGAACAATGCCTCTAGAAGATAGGTAATCATTAAGACTCTTGTTCACAAATTCTGTACCATTATCGGTACGTAAAGTTTTTACCTGCTTTCTAGTCTGTCTTTCAACCAAAGCTATAAAATCACAAATCTTACGTTTTACTTCGGCCTTTGTTCTAACAAAATAAACAAAAACAAATCTCGAATAATCATCAATAAGATATAAAACGTAATCATTCCCTTGAAAAGAGGTTGTAGACATTGGACCGCTCAAGTCACAATGTATCAATTCTAAAATTGACGTAGCTTTCTTGTACAAAAGTGGTCTAAAAGGTTTCCTAGCTTGTTTACCTTCTATACATGCCACACAAGGTTCCTTATCGACATCTCCAAGAGTAATACCTGTAGCAAGACCATCTACCAATTTACTCATACCTATTCGACACAAGTGTCCTAAACGCCTATGCCATAGTCTATACTGAGAGACGTCAAAGTGCACATCTAACGCTGATTGATTCTTAGGCATACTAGTACAGTTTAGATTGTACAATCCACCACAATCAGATGCACAAAGTACCGGAACACCTGTACAAGAAAAATCAATATTATTATAAAATTTACAACCATCTTTGTTAAAAACTACAGTTAAATCTTTTTGAACAGCCTTTTTAACAGAAAGCAAATTAGAATTTAAATTCGGTACAAAAACTACATCTTTAATAACTTTAACAGTTTGTAAATCAGTCAAAATAGAAACATCACCAATACACTCACTCTGTAGCTCATCACCATTTGCGATAGTTACCTTAGCAGTAGTAAAAGGTTTTGCATTGTCCATCCAATCTAACCTTGAACTCATATGAGTTGAGGCTCCTGAATCAACAATCCACTTGTTCCCTGAAATGGATTCATGTTTAGTATCAGCATTCAGAGCTCCCAAATGTGTCGATTCATTGGCGGATACCTTCTGGGTTTTCTTTCTGTGTGGACAATCTGGACGCTTGTGACCTTGTTCTTTGCAATCATAGCATACAACAGTTTTTGGTTTTGGTTTCTGTTTGTACTTAGTACGTAGAGCAGTTTCTGGTTCGTTTGTTGTAACACTTTTCGTAAACTCGTTCAGAAGTTTAGTTTTTATCATATCCGTGGTGATCAAAACATTGCTATTTTCGAGAGCCATAACCAACGGATCATAATATGAGGTCAGTCCTCCTAATAAAATAGCAGCTATAGTGGTGTCATCTAGCTCTTTGCCAATATCAGCTAGATCGTGAGCAGTGCTCAGTACTGCACTAATATACTTTTCTATGGAATCGAAATCGGATAAAGAATATCTATATAATCTTCTTTCCAAAGCTAGACGACGTCCAAGGCCTTTGTCTTCGTAGGCTGCTGCTAGTAAATCCCATGCTTCCTTGGCATTTTTGGCCTTCCTAACATGAGTTACGGCAGCATCATCTAAAGCCAGACATATCTTAGAGAGGGCTTTAACATCACGCTTCTCTTTTATGTTTGAAGCAGTTGTATCTCCTTCTGGATAGCCTGCGATGGCCTCCCACAAATCTTCGTGTAGAAGATACATCCTCATTTTGAATTTCCATGTCACATAACCTTCCCTACTGCTTAGTGGCTTAAACACACTGGATCTCATATCTCCGGAGCCCGAATACATTGTTTTATAAATGTCAATTGCTCACCAAGAAAGTAATCCAATAAATGTACCTGGAACTTTTATTTTTCCTTTGAAAAACCACACTAAGCACTACGCTATACAAATTTCGTGCTGATAACGTGTTGTAAAATAAGCTATATTAATAGCTAAATAAAAAATATGTATAATAGGTTAGTGACATCTTAATTTTTATTTTCTTTCAATATGACATAGAATAACATACGAATTTGTTCTATGTAGATAAGAAGCTTAAAGGCGTCCACTACAGCCAGTATTACAACAGTTTTTGTAATATGAACCTAGATATGATAGAAATACAGTTCTTTATACAAAACTGACAACTTAGTCCGGTACTAAGTTGTCAGTTTTGTAAAACTGACATCTTAACGTGTCAGAATAAAGCTCTTAATTCAAAAAAGGGTCCATGGTTTAAACCTGGGTTTGAAGATGAACCTTGTTTTGTAATAAGACGGCAAGCGAGCACAGTGCGGGTTGGTGGATAGCTTACGTGGGGCAGGATTCAAATTGGCCTATTGTAGAGTTTGTCCACTCTGAAATGACGCGTCTCACTACCGCATTTACGTAGCGTACGTATACAAATTTAAGTAGAAGAGCGCGTCATTTCAGAGTGGACAAGCTCTACATCGCATCTACTTTATATTGTACTTTACTTACCTTTTATTACCACAGGGGCGCCTGGCGCGACGAAACCAAAATTAAACATACGAAGAACAAACCTAGAAGATACAACAACTGTCAAGCAAGAGAATAATCAACTCGCAGGCTCGAAATTAATCCGGACAACGCAATATCGTACGACCAACCCTGACAATAAATGCAAAGAACCTACCAAAATAAGTCATTTACAAAAACATATTCAAAAGCACACTGATGAAAAACCTTACAAGTGTCAAGTATGTGAAAAATCTTTTGGTCAAGTTGCTTATATGAAACGACATTTAAAAACACACACTGGTGAAAAACCATACAAGTGTGTTATATGTCAACGTAGTTTTCGTTTAAAGTGTTTGTTAAATATTCATTTTCGTGTACACACTGGTGAAAAACCTTACAACTGTAAATTTTGTCAAAAGGGTTTTAGTCAAAGTGCACATTTGAAACATCATGTTCGTACTCACACTGGTGAAAAACCGTACAAATGTGATACATGTCAGTGCAGCTATCGTTCAAAGACTTATTTTGATAGTCATGTTCGTATACATACGGGTGAAAAACCTTACAAATGTGACATATGTCAGCGTTGTTTTATTAGTCGGCCTATGTTAAGAACTCATATTGCTATACACACTTGCGAAAAACCTTTCAAATGTAATATATGTGAGCGTGGTTTTAACGTTAAGTCTAATTTAAAAAAACATATTTTTATACACACAGGTGAAAAACCTTACATATGTGATGTATGTCAGAGTAGGTTTACTCAAAAACAAGCTTTGATCATTCATATGCGGAAACACACTGGTGAAAAACCCTACAAGTGTGATATATGTCAGCGTAGTTTTATTGCTATGAATGTTTTAAAAAATCATTTATTAACACACTCGGGTGAAAAACCTTACAAATGTGATATATGTCAGCGTAGTTTTAATCGAAAATCTAATTTGGAGAATCATACTCTTATACACAGTGATGAAAAACAGTACCAATGTGAAATATGTGCTAAGTGTTTCAGGCAACCAAGTTCACTCAATAGTCATCTATGGGTACACAAGAAAGAAAAGAAATAATTATTATTTGTTACTAGCTGACCCAACAGACGTTGTTGTCCTGTCCTAATTTCAATAAATTCATACAAAATTCCCAAAGAAAATGCATTTTCAGTTTTCCCGAAAACTTTTCACTTCATGAGAACCTTCCTCGGACTTCAAAGAATTTTTGAAAAAATAAATTATCCGAATTGGTTCATTTAGCCATTCATTTTTATTATTTAAGTAGATAGATTGAAAATAATATCTTCACTGATTGAATATAGGGTCAAATTAAATTAGGTAGCGAAACTAAAGACGTGATGGATATCCATGTCTAAACCACACACCACACCGCGGTCGCGGACTTCCCCCGCCTCTCACTCGCTCGCCAACACCTTGAGCGTGCGCACATCATATCGGTCGTCTATTGCAATCAGTACACAGTAAATACAGTCACCATCATCTGAGTCAAGTGTTTTCAAACTGGTGAATATCAAGCTCCAGGTGTGCTGCTGGTGGTCTTCACTATATAACTTGACTTGTGGTATGCACCACATTTTTTGGCTTTTTGCTAGCGGCATCGCTAATCGAATGTTAACTCATAAGGCAAACTATGAAGCAATAAACAGGCATTTGAGGGATAAGGACTGGGAAGAGTGTCTGGGATGTTGCCAAAATGTTGACGAAATGGTGGAAGTTTTTTACATCATTATCGGATCAGCTATCTATGCTTTTGTACCTATCATCCGAAGGCAAAGTAGTAGTGTTTCAATATGGTTTGATAGGAAACTTCTTAATGTATTAAAATAAAAAAAACAAACTTCGTATTAGGTATAAATACTACAAGAATCCCCTTGACATGCTATCACTAAGGTTAATCTCTAAACGATGTGATAATTACGCTAAAAAGTGTTACAATAGTTACATTGAGAGTACTGAAGAATCTATTGCCAGATGTCCTAAAATATTTTGGTCATATGTCAAGAATAAACGTGGTGGAGAAAGTTCGTACCCAGCATCAATGACTAATGGTCCGATAACATCTTCGAATGGAGAAGGAATATGTGAGCTATTTACTTTAAATTATAGTAGCATTTATGAAGAAGAAACAACATCAACTTCAAGTCAAGACTATGTAGCCTCCGAATACCTGGAAGCAATAGCCACACAGTCAGACAGTATAGCTTCAGTGGACATCAAATATGAAAATATCGAGGAAAAACTAAAAAACCCTGGTTATTACTAAGGGGGCAGGCCCAGACGATATACCTCCACTATTTATTGCCAGGTGTGCACCTAGCCTGGCTGTTCTTTTGGTGAAGATATATAACGCCTCTATCCAATCTGGTCAATTCCCTAAAGAGTGGAAACAGGCGAAAGTAGTACCGGTCTACAAGAGTGGAGACCCTTGTGACGTAAAGAACTACAGACCAATTTCCATCCTTACGATTTTTGGTAAAATATTAGAGTCGTTGATTTGTCCACATATTCAGCGCTATTTTTCCAAGTTCTTAAGCGACCATCAGCACGGCTTTGTAAAGAACAGATCCGCGAGTACAAATCTAGTGTCCTTTGTTGAAGCCTCATGCGAAGCCATGGATAAAGGTATGAAGGTTGACGCTGTTTATACGGATTTTAGCAAAGCGTTTGATAAGGTTTCACATAATAGCCTTCAATAGTTTACCATCGCACCTGGATATAGATCTATTTTGTACCAACGCACACAGTATTAGAAAGATGCTAAACAAGGAATATTTTGGAGATAGTCATGAATAACTGTTAAACTATTTTGATGTTGCACGATTCGACTTATTAGTATTTATTACATTTATAAGCTTTTTATTTTTGTTTGCAAATCGCTGTTAACAAACACAGTCAACTGAAATATTTGTATATTGAAGTATATATGTGGAAGCTTATCATTAGCAAATTGTCCTGCCTATGAATGATTGTTAATTATGATATTAGTCTGTAAGCTTTCTGTAAGAATGAATAAATAAATAAACTGCTTGTTAAAAAACTAGCTACGTACGGCGTCACCGGTAGTTTTCTAAAGTGGTTTGGTTCTCATCTGGGTGGTCGGGAGTTTTATGTGGTTGCCAATGGGTTCCGGTCAGGCAGGTACCTATACAATTGCCTCGGGTGTCCCTCAGGGTTCTCATGTGGGCCCAGTATTATTCATCATATACATAAATGACGTGACATCTTGCTTTCACAATACTAGCATATTCCTTTTTGCAGAGTCATTGGGTCTCAACAGGATGTAAACCTAATGCAAGAAGATATCGACCGATTATCTGCATGGTGTTTTCATAATAAAATCTCGTTGAATAGTTTGAAATGTAGCCACATAAAATTCACCAGGAAAGTAAATATAGTGCATTCGTCATACCAAATAAACGAAGTGAACTTATGCCAGGTGGATGTTGTACGAGATCTAGGAGTTATCTTGGACTCTAAACTCACATTTGTACCACATATTGAGAACATAATCAGTGGATCCCAACGTATGCTTGGATTTGTCATTCGTAATGGAAAGGTATTTCAACGCCCACATACTAAATTAGTTCTCTACAATAGACTTATAAGAAGCATCCTGGAATACGGCAGTGTAGTATGGAGGCCTCACTATGCAATACACTCGCTGCGGATGGAACGAGTCCAAAAAAGGTTTGTCCGATACCTAGGGTACTCAAAGGGAAGGTAATTTAAATATCTCACCTAACCTAACCTAACCTAACCTACCTTGAT
Organism: Cosmia pyralina; assembly: GCA_946251885.1. NCBI lineage: Eukaryota > Metazoa > Arthropoda > Insecta > Lepidoptera > Noctuidae > Cosmia > Cosmia pyralina. The sequence continues at coordinate 10,444,291 of OX276369.1, read as the reverse complement.
AGACTAGGCTGCTACAAAATGAGTACCCTGGAAGCTCGACGGGAACTCTTGGATTTGAGATTCGCATATAAACTGCTCAATAACACCATTGACTGCCCACAATTTGTATCCAAGTTCAATTTCAGAGTACCCCGTAGACCACCTCGCAAACCTATAACACCCTTAGCTCCACCTCTTCGCCGTACAGTGTTTGGTGCTAATTCGCCTATACCCCGCATGCGCAAACTCATAAACGAACGCAGCGACCTGGTTGACATCCACACAAACTCAATAGCGACGTTTGTCAGACGTAATTAGCATTGGTACCTATTTAATATAACTATCTAGAATTTAAGTACATTAAGTCTGTGATTAAATTAAATTTATAATTACAAAGAGCAATTTGCATGTGGTGTTTGCCTGTAATTGGTTGTGCAGTTAGATTTAAGACACAATTACTTATATGTTCCTATCTGTATAATATCTGTAACAACTGTTGGTGAACCTTAATTAAATAAATAAAAACGTTACTTTGTGTAGGCCCTCTTGCTCATTTTGGTATCGTGTCCATGACGGAGGAGCTCGTGGCTAAATAATAACAGCCGTATAGGTCGATCCATCAGGTTAAGCTGCGCTTGCCGGGGTTGGTCCGTGGATGTGTGACCATCTTTACATACCGAGACTCCTCCGTGCCTCGGAAAGCACGTTAAGCCGTTGGTCCCGGCTGTCATTCGTGGATCTTTGACAGTCGTTACGGGTCCTCAGAAGCCCGAAAGTCTGACAACCAGTCTTACCAAGGGGTATCGTATTACCCAGTAATTGGGTTGTGGAGGTCAGATAGGCAGTCGCTCCATGTAAAATACTGGTATTCAGCTGCATCCGGTTAGACTGGAAGCCGACCCCAACATAGTTGGGAAAAGGTTAGGCAGATTGATTGTCCATGACAGTTGGTCGTTGGACGTTCTGTGTGCCTGTGCCAGTTAAATTAAAATATAGATTGGCAAGAGCAGTGGTGGGCCAGTGGTAATAGGCAATACGGGCTGGTATCCGCAACTCCACGACAGTGCGCGTGTTTTGCGTATGGGTGGGAAAAACGATTATTCGATCCACTCCAGCTCAAAGAAGGCCAGCAGCGCCTTGATATCACTGACAACCTCCCGGAGGGTACCTGGGTTACCGAAGTACTTTGCCCTGTATGCGGCGACCACCGGGCAGTTTAGAAGCACATGAGCTGCTGTCTCGTCGTCCTCCATGCAGGCCCTGTACAGCGGACTGTCTGTGACTCCTATGACAAAGAGGTGTTTTTTGAATGACCCATGGCCAGTTATAGCAGCTGTAACTGTACGCAGCTGTTGTTTAGTTAGTCGGAGAACCTGTTTCGTGAGGAGGCCATCAATTGTAGGGAGTGCTTCCTTAGCCTGCCTACACTCACCTTGGTCCGACCATAGTTTCTGATGCTGGTCCCTGGTACGTTTCCTTACCAGAGTGCGCAAGTACCTGAAGGGGAGCGGCACTATGGGTTCTGGTCGCACTGGTGCCATGCTCGACCCACTTCTAGCAAATTCGTCGGCTGCATCGTTGCCTAGCGAGCCGCTGTGTCCTTTGATCCATTGAGTGTGCGAACTCCCAGCGGAAAAGTGTGAAAAGTGAAGTCAAAATAACATTACTTTTTTACACAAAAGTATGTTTATTAAATAAAACGCTTCGCATTCTTAAAATGTTTTTTGGCCATATTGTTGATAGATGTGCATGGTACGATTCTGAACTATAAATATAATTTTAAATAGGTACATTTTCTCAATAAATGTACCGGAGTGAAAATTTTTACTTCTTATTTAAACTGTACCTATCTAAAATTATACTTATCGTTCAGAATCGTACCATGCACATCTACTATCAACAGTTTGGCCAAAAAAACATTTTAAGAATGTAAAGCATTTTATTTAATAAACATACTTTTGTGTAAAAAAGTATTGATTTGACTACCCATTTGTAACAGCGTCCTTAATAATTAAGATTAAAAAACTGCAAGTGTTAATCGACTTTTGTTGCTGACTGTACATGAAGCCTAACTCGCTTACCGGAAAAATCCTGACGCGATTTACTGGCTCCATTGATAATAGGACCGTAATACCGCAGCATAAAGTATAAAATTGTATGAATATCGACACGGCGCGAACCGACTGACAATTTTATACTTTAGGATACTATGATAATACGGTCCTATTTGCAATGGAGCCAGTATATTGCGCGACGATTTTTCTGATCCGTGAGGCCAGGCGCACTTCGCATTTTTTCATTTCATTTTCATTTATTCTATAACAATGAATAAATTTGGTATGAAGTTACAAGTACGCCGGGTACGTGGCGGGCTCGACTTGTCGAGCTAATTTAGTGTGGGCTGCCGTGCACCGGCCAGCTCGCACGTTAGTTCGATACTCACTCACGCGCCGCGTCGTAAAAAAAGACAATTCTCACGAGCCAGAATGTATGTGTTACGCGATAGAAAGAGAGGCAACTTCAAGGTGAATATAACTGTAGGTAATTAACGCTGTGCGACCTGAATTGCACTTTATTGTGTCGTAGCAAGAGTCGCTATTTATAGTGTGAATCTTCTGTAATCGTACTATAATGTATTCTGTGGTTCCGCCTAACCCAAAGGTTTTGTAATTGCAAAGTAGGTGTGCACAAGTTTGAAAACTGATAAGAAAATGCAGTGTGACATAGAGTATTGCAAAGAAAAACTTCAATACTTAAAGGGGAAAATTATAAAAGTAGGTAGGTACCTACTTCTTGAATACCCCAAGTGATTTGGTATACCGGATGATTGAGCTCAATAAAACAAGTGGACTGTACTTAAATATTGGTATAATACCATTAATTATAAAGATTAACAGTTTTACAATGGAACAATAAAATGCCCGTAGTGGCGCGCGTCTGTGAGCCGAGTGGTGTGAAGGGCGCGCAGCGGCCGTCGCGTACCGGGTTCGGTACCCCGACACCCCGCGCTGTCCCCGCAGTCAATCACGCGCGAGTCAATTTTTTACCGTCTCGAAAAAAATAGGGTATATTCGGTGAACGGAGTAGAAGCCTATGTCATATCTAGTTTCTTATTTTTTTTTTATTTAATAAAATCAAAATTCAAATCATAATGCAGGTTGCATACGATTTGAATTTCGATATTTTTAAAGGATTTATTATTTTTTATCAAAATGTATATTTTTATTGTTCTAAAATGAAAAATTTACATCGAATTTGTATTTGATATTTTTAAAGGATTTATTATTTTTTATCAAAATGTATGTTTTTATTGTTCTAAAATGAAAAATTTACATCGAATTTGTAGTATTTATTAATACTTAGATATTTTTTTCTGACTAAGCTATTAAAAAAAAAAAAACTAGATATGCCATAGGCTTCTACTCCGTTCACCTAATACACCCTATTTTTTTCGAGACGGTAAAAAAAGTCATCCGGTATAAACAGGTGTATTAGAAAGGCATAGTATAATTTAAGGGTGTGGTGTGCTACAGACCATCAAACTGAACAACTTTCTCCATGGGACCAACATCGTAATCGAGAAAAATTATCAGCTGTCCCGTATAAAGCTTCAATACTTACTCGACGCAAATATATTTCAAGGGTTCCTTGATTTGATTCAGAAGTTAAAAAGGAAACATAAATAAATAATTAAAAAAAAAAAATAAGAATAATAAGTTTATTGTACAAGGAGATACACATAGAACAGAAATACACTAAACATGTTAGTACAAGCAAGTGGTAGTCAAAATCAGGTTGAACAGCTGACTCCTGAACTAAGTAAAGAGATACTTGTATCGCAGGAGCCAAAGTTCCTCTTAAACAAAGATTTTAAAAACACTAATATTCCTAAACTTAATATAGTCGAACACGGTACCTGCCACATGTCAGTGAAAATCTTCAATAAACTTCCCGTTGATATAAAATTATCACTTTACAAAAGGGACTTCAAAACTAAATTGAAGCGTTATCTACTGGAAGGCTGCTATTATTCTATTAATGACATTTAAATTGTAAACATACATATTATACTAGAAATTTACTATGATTATTATTTCTGTTATTATTAGTCTAAAAATCTTTTATTGTTCATTTACATTCACGACATTTAATTCAATTACATTCAATTGACTTTGGATATCTGACATTGCCTATATTTAATTATTTGTAGCATTATTATCCTACTTACTTAAATGACATTTATTTATTATTATTATTACTCTTCCTCATTGTAATTAAGTGGCATGTATTTTATTTTATTCTTTTTTTTTTGTTTTTGTATTTTTTTTTTTAAGTTATAAAATTGTTTCTAATATTCGACACAATGTAAAAATTGTTATGAATAAATAAATAAATAAATAAATAAAACATTGAAAATGACAACTAAATACAGGCGGACTCTTCGTATCTTCTTAATAAGATATGTTTCAGGTGTCCGCGTATTAGTACTCGTAAGAAATCTCTCTTCTGCATTCCCTTTACTAGAACTAACTATGGTGCTAACACATTTGTAAAAAGATCTTGTCGTTCATATTATAACAAACTAACGGCTACTAGTGAATGTGATTGTTTGGATATTTTTCACGTTTCCCTCTCAAAATTCAAGAAGTCTATTCGAGAAGTTCTTGCAGCAAAATTATGATTTGTTTTTTTGATATTTTTAATATTATTGTTGTTCTTCTCATTTTCATTGTTAAATCATTTTGATATGTATTTTTTCCTTCTGATAGCGGCCGTCGTACTTTCTAAATTAACAAAATTTGTATTAATAATGTGTGGAAACTATTTTGGATTATGTATTGCTATTTTGTACTGTTTTCTTATATTATTGAATAGAATAGAATAGAATACAATACTCTTTATTATGCACACCATTTAAATTACTGGTTACAATTTTACAATGTTGAAATTTTACATACGAGTGACACAATGGGCGGTCTTATCGCTAAAAGCGATCTTTTACAGACAACCTTTGGATGGAGTATGGGGACAAGGAGAGAAATTCTGTAGGTAGTCCGTGGTGTACCATATACATATACAACATACACATACATTAATACTATTATTAATAATTAATACTATTATTATTATTAATTATTGTATCTGTTTGTTTCCCAAATAAAATAAAATAAAAAAAAAATAAATGCTATCAGGCTCAGTAATTACTACGATTTTATATTTGTGAACATCTGACATTATTCTATGCAAATATTTATATAGAAAGAAAATTGGTTGCGGAAATCGGATGTCATGGTATGGGCCTAGTGATGCGGAGGAGTGAGGAAAGTTTTGAGTATGAATGTCGATGGCTATAAGAGTAGGGGAAGACCAAAGAAACGATGGATGGATTGTGTGAAAGATGACATGGCTAGAAAGGGGGTGACTACCGAGATGAGGACTAATAGAGAAGTATGGAAAAAAAGGGCATGTTGCGCCGACCCCAAATATATTATGGGATAAGGGTAGGAGAATTATGATTTAAATAGAAAGAAAAATTACAAATTGAAAGAATACACATATTATAGAAGATATTCCAACGACACAGAAGACACTCCAACGATCACCCCATGAATGCCTTTCTCAGGTAATCATGAGGCGACTGCTAGAATATCCTCTCTATATTTATATTGAGAGTATATAGAGGTACTTAGACAATTTTATTTACAAAACAGTTCTTAAAATCTATTTAATACTGAAGTAGCATTTTAATAGGAGGGGCTCGTGGCTAAGTAATAACAGCCACGCGGGTCGATCAGTCAGGTTAAGCTACGCTTGCCGCGGTTGGTCCGTGGATGGGTGACCATCTTTACATACCAAGACCCCTCCGTGTTTCGGAAAGCACGTTAAGCCGTTGGTCCCGGCTGTCATTCGTGGATCTTTGACAGTCGTTACGGGTCGTCAGAAGCACCAAAAGTTTGACAACAGTCTTACCAAGGGGTATCGTATTACCCAGTAATGGGTTGTGGAGGTCAGATAGGCAGTCGCTCCATGTAAAATACTGGTATTCAGCTGCATCCGGTTAGACTGGAAGCCGATCCTAACATAGTTGGGAAAAGGCTAGGCAGATGATATCACTGGAGTAGCATCTTAATACCTCATTGCACAGGCATGCCCAAATACTCACCAGAACTAGACAATAACAAAATTAATACAAAATTCTCTCTGGCAGTCAGTCTAAATCTATTATTACATACAGTATTAATAAAATTCAGAGGAAAATACGTTTTGACTTCCGGTTCCTCATCGATCATTTGCTAGCACGCAAGTTTTCATTTCAGATGTTGTACTATCGACCAAACTTCCGCATGCTCACCTTTAAGGCGATAATCGCAGAGCACGACTCTCGCCTCGATCACCCGATGCATGCGTTGTTCACCAATAGGACGCACGTTTGTTTTTGATTTGATTTGTTGCTAATGTTTGTTGTTATTTTTTGTTACATGCCCTGTACTCACACAAATGCATATTTTATATAAATTTTTATTACGCGAAATGAGGAAGGGTCTGTCATTAGTTCCGCAGAAATATTTTCTAAACTGAGCATGCTTAAGTTTTGCTGATAGTACCTACATGATTTACAGTTGTTTATTAAAATATTTATCATTTTGATTGCCATACGCAAGGCTATCGTCGAAGTAAATGGTTGAGCTTTTGGTCACTGGAGTACGATTTGCCAAGGTCATATCTGTTTCTATAAATGCTGTATAACTTGGTGCCGATGTCTGAGTTTCTCTGTTTTCTGGCATGCACATCTTCGTTCCGTTCAAGGTTTCGTTAAGCTTTGCATCAGTGGAGGAGGATACTTCGGGAGACTTGATCCTTTTGCTCTTGTACCTCCTGTTCTGAAACCAGATCATGACCTGTGTGAGTGACAGGTTGACTGTGACGGCTAGCTGCTGTCTCTCGCGGGCTGTGATGTAATTGCGGTGTCTGAAGCTATCTTCCAAGGCGTCGACTTGGGTCTTTGAGAAGAGGGTCCGAGGTTTTCGTTTGTCGCTCTTTTCTTTTCTTTCCTGTTTGGTATCGCAGGTAGGTATTTCTGTTGACAAAAAAAAAAAAAAAAAACATTGTTAAAGTCATGTAGGTTCACGCTTAATAATAATAAAAAAAATAAATAATAAAATTCTTTATTGAACAAAAACACAGTATGACAAAAACATTTAGTGCGATAATACCTACATTAGTAAAATACTGTGTCGTAGGAATTAACGCCCACCTCAGGAAAAGGACGATAGCGTTCTAGAATTTATACTAAACACAGGAGATAGATTACAAAGTAGAATAATAGGTTAAAAATGTGAATATGTGTAGGTACGAGCGAATGTATTATGTGCGTGTGGGTGTTTGCATAGGTATGTATGTGTGTGTATGTGTGTGTGTGCGTGAGTGTGTTAATTTATATGTTATGAATCTATTTCGGAAGGAAGAGGTCGATATTGGAAACAAATCAGGGTTTGACCAAGCTCTCCAGAAAATAAAGAACAATAAATTAAAAAACTAATAAAGAACTAGTTATATAAACACACAAACAGGGCATAATCATTTTAAGGAGGCTGCGCTGTGGTAGCCCGCGAAATTCAAATTTTCTTGCGTTTTATGCAATTTGCAGATACGTGTCAGGTTGTATCTTGATCAAAATATGATACACGGCAATAAAACATATGTATTTACATAATTTTAAGCATAAAAATTATCAATACATCTCGCTAATTTAGATTTTGTGCACCTTCGTTAGATTTCGTTCGTTCGACGAATCTGCACGAAATCTAACTTATAGAGATGTATTAATGTTTTTCATGGTTAAAATTATATAAAAACATATGCTTTATTGCCGCGTATCATATTTTGATCAAGATACAACCTGACACGGACCTGCAAATTGCATAAAACGCAAGAAAATTTGAATTTCGCGGTCTCCCACAGCGCGTCCTCCTTAAGCTTAGATACTTAAGTTTTCTGCGACATCATTTCTGTCGTTAAGTTTTACCGAATAGTAATAGTGTGGAATTGAGAACCTTTTTTTTCCTCGGTTAAAAAGAAAGGAGGCCTTTACTCTTTCTTCATTATCCACTTTCAAAGTTGAAACATGAGGTCCAGGACCACTTCACTGTAGTGGTCATTGTTCAGAAACATGAGGACTATGACCAGTAAGTACTTCGTCCATCAATGCCTCTTTTACCGGCCGTTGCGGTAATCCAGTATTTGATCCTTATCCTTATCAGCAAAACTGTCGCCCCGTATAAAAATACAGTATTTGGATTGATTATCGCCTAACTCGCCTAGATGAGATTGTAACTAGATTTTGAACATTCTAAATCATCAACTGCCTAGCCTTTTCCCAACTATGTTGGGGTCGGCTTTCAGTCTAACCGGGTGCAGCTGAATACTTTAAAATAAATATGTTTGGACATATCACACAACGCCATCTAGCCCCAAGCTAAGCAACCTAATGCTTGTGTTATGGTAACGAGATGGCTGATAAACTACTTATATACATTTTTTTTTTTGTAAATACATACATATTATAGATAGAAAAACACCCAGACTCGGAACAAATACTTGTAGGTCGTACAAATATTTGTTCCGTGCGGGAATCGAACCCGCGACATGCTGCGCAGCAGTCAATCGCTCAACCACTGCGCCAACCGTGTCGTCGTGCATTAAATAAAATAAAAATAACAACATTTACTCGTATATTGTACGCAACACAAAAGGGTGCGCTGACTGCCGGCACAATAAAAGCTCAATAAACAGCCTTTACTGGTGTGACAGTAAGCCTTAAGTTATAACACATAAGCGTCACGGGGTGGCGAGGGGGACTAGTAGTAGTATCTGACTAATACTAGTAGTTTAGTAGTAGTATCTGACCTCCACAACCCAGATACTGGGTAATACGATATCCCTTGGTAGACTGGTTGTCAGACGTTCGGGCTCCTCACGACCCGTAATGAATGTCAAAGATTTACGAATGAGAGCCAGGACCAACGGCTTAACGTGCTTTTCGAGGCACGGACGGGTCTCGGTATGTAAGAAAGACAACCGGAAAAAAAAAATTGCAGCAACAGTCACACCAAACTAGATATAAAAGTATGAACAAATTCACCCTTAAATGAATATTTTATAAAATAAAAATATCACCGACTTCAAAAAACCAGGTTCTGTATTCGACCCGTATGTATTTCTCAAAAACTAATGACCCAATCTTGATGATTCTTTCACTAACGTGATGTACATACTACATTTAGGAAGGTTTTAGTATATAATACATTATGTAATTATTCTTATGTACGAAGTTATGTGCATAAATCTCCGGCATTTCTATGCCGATTTTGATGATTCTTCTTTTCGTTCGTCTTGGGCTTACTTGTAATTGTATATTCAACTAAAAATGAAAAAATAAATTTACTTTAAAAAAAGTAAAACCGACTTCAAAAACCTAAAACGAATGAAATGACTTTCATAAAAAACTTAACAGCTTCTGAAGTCTTAAATTCTTCAATGCACCGATTTCAGAAGCTGTTAAGTTTTTTATGAAAGTTATTTTATTAGGTTTTGATGTCGGTTTTTACTTTTGTTTTTTTATGAAAGTTATTTTATTAGTTTTTGATGTCGGTTTTTACTTTTTTTAAAGTAAATTTTCAAACTATATGCTAGTGTAAGTGTGTTAATTTCAGACTAATTGAAGTTGTAGCGCCAAAATTTTAAAGTTCTTTTCCATAAACCACGAACGCAGTATAGGACGAAAGTATAATGTCATTACTACTGAAAAGAGCCACTAGAGGAAACTGCTCCCACTAATATTAATTAACAAAATAATACTTACTTTCCGTGTTGGGTCTCCATTTCTTCTTAGATACTTTTTGTTTTCTTTCCACTTGTGTTATAAACTCCATCGAAGGTCTGAATCTGAGGTGTGGTGGTGAATCTTCTGATTTAGAATGCTGTGGTGGTATAATAATATCTTCTGGTTCAGAATGGTCTGGTATCATATCTTCTTGATCTGTAAGGCTATCTAGATATGCCATATCTTGGTATTCCAGTGCTATCTCTACAAATAAACAGTATTTTTTTGTCAGAACTTTAATACCTAATTAATTTTTACTATTTTGTTTTCAAATGTGGTTTTTTGTTGGATCGATCGACACGTGCGGCTGTTATTACTTAGACACGAGCCCTGAACGTTCATAATGACGGGAATAATTCTGATATATTTTATCCGCAGAATAAAAATCATGACAGAAAAAAAAAAATTAAATATTAGATTTAAGTATGAATAAATTCACCCTTAAATTAATATCTTCTAACCATATGCTAGTGTAAGTTAATTCCAGAATAAAGTTGTAGCATAAAAAATTTTAAAGTTCTTTTCCGTAAACACATATTTGTTTATATGTTACGAAACTAAATCGCGAACGCAGTATAGACGAAAGTGTAATGATTGTCACTACTAGTTCTAAAACGAGCTACTAGAGAACATTGCTCCCACCAATTAACAAAATAATACTTACTTTTCGCATTGGCTCTCCGTTTCTTCTCAGATACTTCTTGTTTTCTTTCCATTTCTGTTATAAACTCCATCGAAGGTATATAATTTTCTGATTCAGAATGCTGTGGTGGTATATCTTCTGATTCCGAATGGTCTGGTATCACATCTTCTTGATCTGTAAGGCTATCTAGATATGCTGCGTCTTGGTATACCAGTTCTAGTTCTGCAAATAAATAGTTTTTTTTTTGTCAGAATTTATTACCTAATTAATTATAACTATTTTGTTTTCTATGGTGGTTTATGTTAAATTAATCTTAAGACTAATTTTTTTTAAAGTAAGAAAATAAAAAAAAAATAATAATAAAAAGTGTTTAGGTATTTCTCACCACAAGCCATAAAAAATACAAACAATATTTTACACACTAGAAATAGCTAAAAATTTTTGGTTGTGGATTGCTGAAGATTGCGCGTTTTTTGGGTGTGGTTTTAGATGTGTGGAAAATTGGAAATTCTTTCATCTATATACAGGCTGGTCCAAATAGTGACGTCAAGAAGAAAAATCTGAATTCCTCATACCCAGGGTATTCGAAAACACCCCATGTATGTTCCGGAACATACAGGGGGTATTTTCGCATACCCTGGGTAAAAATGTATCCCTACCTATTTCCCTTGGTCACATAACTTGAAAATGGCTTGACAATTAGAATTTTTTTTTTTTGAATGATTCTTCACTTTTCTGGGGATATTTTTTCCTTTTAAAATATTAAAAGAAAAAAAAATAGAAAAAGAAAAGAAATTGAAATTTTGACAGGACAACATCTGGCGGGTCAGCTAACTAGCTGACCCGCGAAAAACAAATAATTAAATTAAGAATATAGTTACCATCACTTTGATCCTCCTCCTCAATAATATCATCTTGTCCCTCACAAACATCTGGTAATTCTTCTTTGATGCCATCGCTTTCTGCTTGACATTCATCAAATATACTTATTTGCTCCATTGGACTTATAATAAACCCACTGCAAAACTCTAACTGGCCTTGGTTTAATAGAGAATTTGGCTGTAAAAGATGATAGTAAATGCCTTGTGGCTTCAAGTCCACCACTACTGCACAAGAAGTTTAAATAAAGTGTTAGGTATAGTTTGCATCACATAAGTTTGCCGCTCTGAAACCAGGCTTTCCAATGTGCATGGCATGGCACGCTGCTGTTTTAGTACAGATATTGGTGCCGATTCTCTTGTCACAAATGCCTCTAAACTAGACTAAAAATCACTAAAATTTAGTTTATTCCTATAAAACGACGATTGCCCATCCTGAAATTGATTAAAATGACACAACTTAACTAAATTTTAGTTTGACAGCACTAAGATTGTACTGAGATAATAATTTAGTGAAAATGGCAATTTTGCTATTCTGTATTTGACGTTTTTTCACCTAAAATTTTGATTGTCAAACTAAATCAGACTATTTTTAATCGCGATTAAAAAGGTGTGGAATAAGATTAGTTGTCATGAGCTAAAATTCACACCAACACCTTGACTTCAAGTGCAAAAACCTCCGCTAGGAGTAAGTGTTCTGTGGCAAAAACAGTAGGTATTGTATTTTTTTTTCTTTTCCATATGTCTCGAAAACGGCGTGTCCTATCGCAAAAATAATTAAAATTTGGCCTCCCTTTATAAAACCCTTAAACCCCTTTATAGAACCCTTAAACCCCTTTATAAAACCCTTAAACCCCTAAACCTCAACGTCGTAGGTACCAAACAAAAATCCACTAAAACACGTTGTATCTGCCCCCCCTCCAGCTCTAAAAAATATAATCTGACACGGTAACGGCGGCGATGTCAGATTGTCGGTAAACAAAATATGAAAGGCCTTCTCACTTTTCATAGTGATTTCGTTAGTTCCAATCAAAGCCACCGGATCAAATATACTACGACGCGCGCGACACGGAATCACGATTGTCAAACTCGATTTTAGTTGTGTCAAAATTGTTTCTAAATTTAGAGGTTTTTTTTTTTGCAGAATAGCTCTAAGATTCTCATAACCAAAAGTAAGGAATTTTAGTGATAGTTTAGTTAGTTTACTTTGGTGTACAAGAGAATCGGCACCATTGACTATTGCATACTCATTTGTAGCCTACTTCAGTGCGGCACACTTACATGACACAAACTTTAAGATATAACTATATTCATATTTTGATGATAAAGGAAAGTCACTCCCATATTTCACTAAAATTATAAGTTATTAATATAGTCTGTAGAACAATCCCTCACCTTGCAATCCTCATTCAACATCTGAGCAAACAGCTCCTCGGCTTCCAGACATTTTCTCTGCAATTGGCCGCATTGCTTTAGTTTTGTGTAGCAGAAGAAACAAGCGAGCATCGGTCTGCTGTCTTTAGTCACAAACTGCAACAAGTTACTCTTACATTCATTTACTGGTAAATAGAATACTTCCATCCAATTAAAAATATATTGTAATAATTATTATCCAAGCTAATAGTTTCTGGTCAGGGCAGTATTGGGTCGTCTTAGGGGCGGAGTTTAGTTAGTTATTCTTTAGTTTAATTTAGTTCTTTATCAATCAAGATTAACGGAGTTCATGAAAATTGATAAATAACATATTAAAGATTTATTTTTAAATATTCTACTTACTGGAACATCAGTTAAATTCTCATAAATCTCCTGTAGGTTCTTGTTTGCAACCACATACATCCGAACATTCTCCACTAAACATATCCTACACATTGGCAGTTTTTCCATCTTTTAAAATCGCCTCGTATTATACCTTAGTTGGCCATAGATACCTAGCTCATAGTCGTAGGATTTTTAATTTAAGATTGTATTGATATTTTGGCACACGGGGGGGGTAAACAGACCATGTCCTGGATTAGGAGTATGGATGCTCTTCGTTTGGTTTCTTGTACGTAGTTCATAGGATTTCGTAATATTATTAGTTTTCACCGGCAGCGGGCAGCCACGGCACCAAAACTTTGTTTTAACTTTATTCTGTTGCTGTATGCACTTCCTACTTACTTAGTTCTAATAATTGTGGATGTTAACCACAGAGCACGCCAGCACGCCACAAGCCACAACAAACAAAAAATTTCAAGTCAACCGTTTATTTTACTGTTTACTCACAAGTCAGTGTCACAGTGACCTAGTCAGTCACTGTCAGCTGTCACACTTCACAGACAATTTGCGCGTCCTCACTGTAAGTAGTCTATGAGCCGCGCGGCCCGCCTAGCGCACATGCCACAGACTATACAGATTTACTACCGGCAGTTGTATGAAGAAGAGGATGTGTTTTTAGCTTCAGCAGTATTCATAAACATCGCTGCGCAAATAAGAAATAAACCGCGGCGACGCGACGGTGTTTTTGTGTGCGATCAAGTTTTAATAAGCAGAAAAATTTCAGGCGAGGCTTAGCATCGTCCCCACTAGGACAGCACGGCTCCGTGCGGCCGGCCTCGCGCAAGCGCAACCCGTCGGTTATTCTCGTCTCTGGGGAGTGGGGACCATAGACTACCTAGGGGACGGACCGCGCGGCCGTACAGTGCGCTAGTGTCCGCCTCCACACCGAGTTGTGTTTTTATTCGCAGCAAAATGGATTAGACTGACGATTAAACTCTATTTTTAATTGATTTGTACACACGGCTACACGTCAAGCTATACATTTCCAGTTTACACTGACCTCTCATTGTAAGGAAATCTTATACAATGCGAGATCAGCTTATACTAGAAATGTATAGATTTATCTGTAGCCGTGCGTTCTGGGAGCGCCTGAAATTATTCTGCTAGTTAAACATGGTCGCACCCAAAAATGGTGTCACCGCGGTTTATTTCTTATTTGCACAGCGGTGCTTATTACTATGAGTGCTGCTCTCTTCTTCGTACATATATCGCGAAAGCAACCAAAGCAACTGGTAATATCTCTATATAGTCTATGACAACTGCGCTAGGCGGGCCGCGCGGCTATTACAGTGAGGACGCTTTGCAAAATAACACGAAAGCCTCGCGAGGCCGGGCCGCGCGGCTCGTAGTGGGGACGCTGCTATTAAGAAACATAACATTAGGATGACAGACTAGTTTACTTCATAGATAATACACTATTTAATAAGATGACAGGTTTCCTCAAACAAGGGCCGTACTATGACGTGAAAAAAGAGCATGGATCCGTCATGGTTCCAGTATGAGAGAGAGAGAGAGACGGAGCTATAGGCGACATATAGCACCATCCTTTTTTCACAACGGAACCAAGATGGATGCATGATCTTTTTTCACGTCACAGTACGGCCGCTGTTCCATCCAAGACCCATCCCCCATCCCTCTGATGAGGCCCGGTGCCAAAACCTTAAGAGGCTACCGAGCGCGCAGTGGCGCATTCATTGTTTATTTCTTTTGTTTTAGAATGAAAATGCAGAAAATAAGCCGGAATAATTGTGCTCCACAAGACTATACGTTATTATTATTGCAAAAAGTAGCTTGATATAGTTACGTTTTTTTCTATTCGTTAAAACGGAAAAAATTGGCCACTATTTTCCGTTTTTTACTAGACTGCCGAAGGAGGGTTGTTTTTGTTGATTGATGCGTTGATTAATGGGGAACGTCGGGCAAAGCTAATTGTAGATGGCGCGATCATAGCTCCAAGGTCCCTAAATGCCTTTAGTGATTGCGCAGTAGTACTACGATTAATTTTATATGATTAATTTACTACCTACGATACGACTACGATTTTAAACGGCCCACAACTGCGTAATCTATTGTCACTATTAGCTGGCTTGAAATAAGGTTGAAAATTGAAAATAATATTTGTGTTGCCGAGATGTCACTAAGCTACGAATGTGCATTTAATTTCCGGGTTTTCTTTAGATTATTCAGAATATACACAATAAATTAAATAATTATCCGGTTAAAGTTTAAAAAAAATGCTAATTCTATTAAATTCTTATAAAAAAGAATGTCTTATCGCTGAAAATACAGAGCTGCTCGAAGCCAAAGTTTATTTTTGTGGAGCAACTCCAATTGTTTTATTGGGAATATCAAACTATTTTTTACTATTCTATTCGGTTAAAATTTTTCTTTAAACCCTTCTCTGTCCACTGTATTTTTTGCGTCGGATAGTTTCATTGCGTTACGTCATACTCGACAATCCAAGAAATCATTTTTTGTGAATATTGATCTAATACTGCGCCTTGACACTTTGTCTATACCTCATCATAAATAAAAGAGCAAGATCATGAGCAATCATTTTTTAGTAGTAAAATTGTTGACGGCCGGGATGTATTGCTTCCGCGATGCGGAGAGATTCAGTTGCCAGTAGTAGTTGCACTCCTTGGCGCCAGTGAGGTGCTCCTGGGACAGCCCCAGGGACGGATTTGTGAAGTCTTCTAGGTATTTACTTAACTGAAAAAATCACAAATAAAATAGATTACTAGAAGATTTGGGCAATCCAACTTTGGTAAGTAATGGATGGGTGATGAAGACTCCTCCGTGCCTCGGAAAGCACGTCAAGTCATTGCTCCCGGCTGTCATTCGTAGATGACAGTTGTTACGGGTCATCAGAAGCTCAGAAGTCTCACAGTCTGCCTAGCCTTTTCCCAACTATGTTGGGGTCGGTTTCCAGTCTAACCTGATGCAGCTGAATACTTCGATCAATAATAGCACTAGATACAGGATCAGGAACAAAAATAAGTCGCTGTAGTGGCCACGTTTACACACACATAAACATTTACATTTGTTACTACGAAATATAGAAAAAAGTTTTATAATATTAACAACTTCAATTCATTATAAACCTTAACAATCAAACATAAAGTTTAATTATGATTGCAAAATATTTATATTTAAGTCCTTCTATCATCGGAGAAAGGTAAAAGCAATAAATTAAAAATGTCGCTTGAAAATAAAAAGTAATTTTTATAATAAGTACAAAAATATTTATTCTAAAATGAAACTTAAATATTGAGCACTAAGGTTAAAAACATTTTGTTGACAATTTCGTGCTTACTCTATTTTGGAACTAGACATAGTTCTTGGTATTTACATTTCAATGCTCAGAACACAGTAAGTATTGACGGACGTAGAGTAGCAGAATAATAATATATTTTTTAGGCCATGGTTCGTTTTATATGGTAGCAAATATTTTTGACCGATTTATAAAAGTAGAAGGACTAAATTAGTACAATAGTTATTTTTTTAAGACATTGCTATTAACTGTTTGCGGGTTGGCTCATTGTAATCAACCCGTATTAAAAAATGGGTGCGTCTACTTTTGTACGCGATTTTGAAGTTATAAAAAATATTTGTATTATATCGTATACTTTTTTAGGGTTCCGTACCCAAAGGGTAAATCGGGACCCTAATACTAAGACTCCGGTGTCCGTCCGTCTGTCAACAGGCTGTATCTCATGAACCGTGATAGTTAGTCAGTTAAAAATTTCACAGATGATGTATTTCTGTTGCCGCTATAACAACAAATACTAAAAAACAGAATAAAATAAATATTTAAGGGGGCTCCCATACAACAAACGTGTTTTTTTCTTGCTCGTTTTTGCTGGATATTTGTAACGGCAACAGGTAGACGCTTGAAATATTAACAATATTTTTTTTGTATTGTTTTGCCACCACTCATGCGAAGAAAATTGCGTATAACTCGTTCGGTTTTCATGCATACGTCGAACACGTCGTTTGAAGCATAACATAAACCACCCATGTCTCTTAAATCGATTAATTTATGAAACCATAATTTTTGTTTAGCCCGTAGATCCATTTTACAGTCCTCGCAATTAATTTTCTTAACAAGGCTACTGACTACAAAACCAGAAATGTAACCCACTATTTGCGTAACAATATCTGAAGTTGGATTATGATCTAGTTTTAGCTGAGTTTATATGTTAATAAGAAAGCAAGTATATCACTAGGAAATCTACAAACAAAAATAACATATAAAGTAACAATACTACTCCATGCATTTTCCTGTTCCAGAACAGTCGATATTTGAAATAAGACCACAAAAGTATTTGTGTTTTTATTTTTCGGGCCGTTTTTGAAGCGCTTATCGGGAATCTAGTACTATTATTGATCGAAGGCTGAATACCAGTATTTTACATGGAACGACTGCCTATGTGACCTCCACAACCCAATTACTGGGTAATACGATACCCCTTGGTAAGACTGATTGTCAGACTTTCGGGCTTCTGACGACCCGTAACGACTGTCAAAGATCCACGAATGACAGCCGGGCCAACGGCTTAACGTGCTTTCTGAGGCACGGAGTAGTCTCGGTATGTAAAGATGGTCACCTATCGACGGACCAACCCCGGCAAGCATAGCTTAACCTGATGGATCGACCTGTACGGCTATTATTATTTAGCCACGAGCTCCTCAGCCCAGAAGTCTCACAACCAGCCATTGTTATTGGCAAATTGATTGGACTAAAAAATTAAAACACTAATACATTAATATGTTGCTTCTAGAATAATCTGACAAAAAATCAGAATGATTGCATGTATAATTAGTACAGTTTTTATTCGTTAAAAGAAATTTTTAGAGGTATCTTCGTGATTTTTTTCTATTATCAAATTAGTTGTCTTATATTTTCAATGCACTATTTATATATCATATATCCTGAAGAATATCATGTATTTTTCTGATTTTGTTTACTGCAGTGAATCATGTAAAGGGTGATCCAATGCGAGGTTCCTATATTGGCAACACTGTAATTTTGACAGCTGTTAGTAATGGCGCGTCTTTCAAACGTCAAATGTAAGTTTGTAACAATACATTTACAAAATTAATCGCTTTACCGTTGCTCAACGCATTAAACTTGCCACACAGCGCGTGAAACGCTAGATGTTATGAGCGAAACTTTCAGAGGTCGCATTATTTCACGTTACGGTGACGTCAATTAGCCACCAAGATCGTGCGATTCAACGCCGTTGGATATTTTTTTTGTGGGATTTCAACCGCTGCAGAAGATCCAGAGGTGGCCATTTGACTGACATCATTTTCCTTAATCAATGAATAACACTAGATATTCGATTAAAGAAGAAAAAAATAAGATAGTTCCTTTTTTTTTTAAATAAAAGTTAGGAACCTCGCATTGGATCACCCTTTACTTTTATGCATTATAAAACTTGCGTTAAGTCCCCTTAAAACAACGGCGTCGTGTCCAGGCATCCCGTGCGACATTCTCCTCAGCGTGGCTAAAACTTAAGGTCCCCTCGATATAGAATGGTGCATGATTTGCTTACTAGTAAAGCCGTCTCGGGAACTACGGGAGAGTACACAGCAGTGTCTCTTTGGAGCCCCTCGGTGAGGTCCATACCGAGTAGCAGTGCGATGGTGCACTTGTTGTGGAGCAGGGCTTCGGACACGGCCTGGAGCGCTCCGGGACGCTTCAGGAACTCCTAGGAGAGGAAATATTTAAGGTACAGTTGAACAGGTAAGCAGACGAAAGCGCCAGGGTAGCTAGCGAAATTTAAATTTTCTGATACAAATTCTTTTGAAAATTTGAAAATCGCGGGCTACCTTGGCGCATAACTCCCCCCCCCCCCCCCCCCCCCTTTTAAGCACCGAAAACTTGTGACGTCAAGCACCGACTTATGAAACCGCACATTTTTTTTTTGTTCTAAAGCATTTAGTCGACAACAATATCCATCAGGTCCCAGAGTAAAAACTGCCGCACATGATATTAGCCCTTATTTGTATGTAATAATAGAGATAGCCGCGTGAATCGAACGGGTGAATGGAGTCCCATGGGGCTTGACAAAAAAAAAAAACGACTGTTTCATACATTTTGGTCGAGTACCTATTGAACTTTTGTATGAAATAGCAGATAATTATTTTTCGTGATTTCAGAGTTGAAAACAACCAACAACAACAACACAATAACAACAACAATACTGAAGGATTATGGTATATATTAGGTTGGGGAAAAAGTCTTTTCGCATTATAGGATGTATGAACTTAAAATAAAATCTCTTTGGCTATACTATTTGTATCTGGCTGGTTTTGATATCATTGAAAGTTTAAATTTTAAAGAACATAATTCTAAATTCAAATTAGGAAAATGTGTGATTTTCATTTGTTTTTCGTACTGTCAAGATGGGTGAATCTAATGAAGAAATTCGATACATTTTAAAATTTTACTACAAAAAAGGCAAAAATGCAACGCAAGCCGCGAAAAAAATTTGCGATGTTTATGGACCCAGTGCAGTGTCTGTGAGAGTAGCACAAATTTGGTTTAAGCGTTTTCAATCCGGAAATTTTGATGTCAAAGATGCACGTCGCTCTGGTCGCCCTATTATGGATAAAATGGATGCCATTTTTGAAAAAGTGGAGCAAGATCGGCATATCAGTAGTTATGACGTAGCTGAAGAACTGGGAATTGACCACAAAACAGTTTTGGCGCATTTGAAAAAAACTGGGTACACAAAAAAGCTCGATATTTGGATACCTCACGAGCTCACTGAAAGAAACCTAATGAACCGTTGTACTCATTTGTGATTCTTTATTACGACGTAATGAAACCGAACCATTTTTGAAGAAGCTGATAACTGCTGATGAAAAGTGGATCACGTACGACAAGAACGTGCGAAAAAGGCCGTGGTCAAAGGCCGGTCAGGCTTCTCAGACTGTGGCGAAACCCGGGTTAACTCGCAACAAGGTGATGCTGTGTGTGTGGTGGGATTGGAAGGACATTATTCATTATGAGCTGTTACCACCAGGCAGGACCATCGATTCTGAACTCTACTGCGAACAACTGATGAGATTAAAGTAAGAAGTTGAGAGAAAGCGGCCGGAATTAATCAACAGAAGGGGTGTGGTTTTTCATCATGATAACGCTAGACCTCACACATTTTTAGCCACTCAGCAAAAATTAAGAGAGTTTGGCTTGGAGGTGTTAATGCATCCGCCGTATAGTTTTGACCTTGCACCTTCAGATTTCCACCTGTTTCGGTCTCTTCAGAATTCTTTAGGCAGTGTCAGGTTAACATCACGAGAGGATTGCCAACATCATTTGTCGCGGTATTTTGATCAGAAGTCCCAAAATTTCTATAGCAATGGGATCATGTCCCTACCTACAAGATGGCAAAAAGTTATCGAACAAAATGGTACCTAAATACTTTAGATAAATTTAAATAATGTATATTAAAAAATGTTTTGAATTTTCTTAAAAAATGCGAAGAAACTTTTTCCCCAACCTATTATAAAGACACCGTGATAGCTCAGTGTTGCGTGGGCTTCGCGTCGCGACAGCGAGATCGGACTGCTGGTCGGTCAAGGTGGGTAACCGCGCGCCCTACTCATGCGCATCGACTACGTCACCGCGTGACGTAGGCACGGTGCGCTTCCACTGTTCTTAGTGACCGTGTACTGTAAAACTGTGATGAATATATATATTTATAATATTATGATATAATATTAATTTAATGTAAGTGTATAATTGTATAATGTGTATGTTATGTTATTATGTATGTATATAGTGTTTGATAAATACTAAGGAACGCCACAGTCCCATAGTAAAAATTGTTCATACTCACGGGTAGAACACCCTGTGAAAATTTGCTGACTGCTTATAAACTTTTCCTATATAGAGGGGGTACCTTAGGGCTGGTTCCATATCAATTTCGTCAAGTTCTGATGAGCGACTTTAGAATTAGCTTCAATAATAGGTACATATTTAATCTACTTCGTCAATGTTGATGGTGTTATAATTCCTCTACTTGCGATGTAAAATAACATAGCAAAAGTTTTGTGGGATACCACAATTAAAAATTGAAAAATATAAAACTTCTTTACAAAAAAAAAAAACACGACAAGAGCAAAACAATCAAACAGCCAAAGTAGTGTTTTTTTTTTGAAGTCGGTTGTTTTTACCCGACTGCGCCAGAAGGAGGGTTATGTTTTTTTATATTTATTACAATTTTTTTTTGTTTTAAATCAATCCCATTTTGCTTTTTTTTTGTGTTACTAAACAGTCTTATGCCTTATTTATTAACACAAGTTTTATATTAAATTATGTATGTTTAGGATAGGGTATTTATCTATGGGCCAATGTCGCCTGAAATAAATGGTTTATTATTATATATTTTTTTTTATTTGTTTCATATTTCGGGACTTTTGGGTCCCGGACATTTGGAAGGCGTACGAGGGGCTGAAGCCAACTCTCAAAGGTCCATTAGATGCTTTCAATTAAATGAGACACCAACCAACGATTACCCCTGTACGCACTATGCAAGTGCACAAAAGGACAACCCCCAGTTGGTGTAGGTCTATTGCAGGATTCTTCAAATTTTTTCCCAAAAAAAAAAATTTGACATTAATATAATGAATGCGCTTCTTTTTGTAAACCTCTAATAATTCTAATTTTGGGGTCCTAAAAATACTAAATAGCCAAGTAACTGCGACCAACTTGGATGTAGCGCTCGTCCTGCTCACGCGCAGTTGGTAGTAGTTCTAACCTTACCTAACCAGTTTGGTCGGGGTGCACTAGCTTAGATACTGCGACCAACTGTGATAAAAAACCAGAAATGTAATAAGAGGCGCAATTAGTGGAAAAAGTATGCATTATTAAAACTCAAAAAAATTTTAGAGGATCAATTAACCCGCCGATTTATTATTTACCTTGACCAGTATAGGAAAACTGGGAATGAAGACATCGCCGACAATTTTCACATCTTTCTTCAGCAGCTGGGCGGACGTCAGCTTTGCCACATTCTTCCTCGCTGCTACTAAGCAGTCATGTACGGTTTGCCTGCAGCAAAGCATGTTTACGTTCATTTGGATGAACAGGGTAATAACTCAAAATTTACGATTTTATGAAACGTCACAAGCTATGTGCACGGTCCCAATTGGTCGTTTCCTATGGAGAAGAGCCGGCAAGAAACTCCGCGGTTACTCTTTTAAAAATAATTGGCTTTTACAATATTTTCAAATCAATCTGCCTGCCTTTTCCCAACTGTTGGGGTCGGCTTCCAGTCTAAACGGATGCAGCTGAATGCTGCTGAATTTTACGTGGAGCGACTGCCTATCTGACCTCCACAACCCAGTAACTGGGTAATACGATACCCCTTGGTAAGACTGGTTGGCAGACTTTCGGGCTTCTGACGACCCGTAACGACTGTCAAAGATCCACGAATGATAGCCGGGACCAACGGCTTAACGTGCTTTCCGAGGCACGGAGGAGTCTCGGTATGTAAAGATAGTCACCCATCCACGGGCCAACCCCGGCAAGCGTAGCTTAACCTGATTGATCGACCCATGCTGCTGTTATTACTTAGCCACGAGCTCCTCTACAATATTTTCAAATAATAGTGTTATTAGGTATGGGATGACAGTGTAGGCCTTTCAACAAGTACAATACGCGCCACGAAAGATGACATTTGACACACCACGTGGCATGACTTGCGCAGTAGACGATATTAGGTCTCTTTAGCGGTATGAGGTCTGAGGTGCGGGACTGTACCGGGTATCATCGGGGCGGCGGAAACAGTTCGGGAGACGCGGTCAAGTCTCGTCTTTCGTGGCGCGTATTGTACGATTCTGTTGATAGACAATTACACAATTAGGGTGCTGGATACTCCTGGCCCCAATTCTGAAGACCACTCAGACGAAGTCGCGGGCAGAAGCTAATCCTACTAATATTATAAATGTTTGGATGTTTGTTATTCAATCACGAAAAAACAGCTGAACGGATTTGGATGATGCCATGGTTTGGGCAAATCTGTCCAAAAATCTGGTATCCTTGCCTGCACCGATACCGCTGCTACTCCGGTGGCAGCTGCCTGCGCAGCCGCGACTACTCCGGCTGTTGTTGGACTAGTCATCGTTGTGGTATTTCCACTAGAGACTATTCACTGGTACTTGCACCCACGCGGTTTATAAAACGCGCCCTTGCCAGGTCGCCACTGAGTCGCTTACGGCGCAAAAATAAATAAAATACAAAAATGTTGTCTGAAAAACGTCCGGGGTCACC
Source organism: Cosmia pyralina (assembly GCA_946251885.1). Taxonomy (NCBI): domain Eukaryota; kingdom Metazoa; phylum Arthropoda; class Insecta; order Lepidoptera; family Noctuidae; genus Cosmia; species Cosmia pyralina. The sequence goes on along the minus strand of OX276369.1, from coordinate 10,420,805 downwards.
GCTTGTTGTGCGTGTTAAATGTAGGGTCCAGATAAATGAACATAAATGAACATGATAAACTGTCTAAAAGATCACTAACTTGGTTACAATTATTACAGCAAATTAGGACGTGGCAAGGCGAAGGTATGTAAGCGACTGGCGAGCCCCGCGCTGGCGTTCCTTTACCATGTAAACTTGAGATTAAAAATGAAGAATAATATGTATCAGGGTTTTTCGAAAATCTACCCCTAAGGGGGTGAAGAGATGTAGTCAATTTTACAGGGCAAGTTTTACTGTGGGGCTTGATTAACTCGAAAATTGGTGGTAATAATCTTTCAGTCAAGTTACAAAAAAAATATCCCGAGCGGTTTTTTTAAATTCCACCCTTGTGGGGGTGAAAACAGGGAATAATTTGTTTATATGAAATTCTTATTCATTTAGTTAATTAACTTGAAACTTGGCACAAATACTTGCCTAAGCAAGTAATAAAATTTGTCATTCATAGTTTTTCCTCCAGAGGGAAGGGTAGAGGGTGCGAGGAGCAGGGGAGGGTAGGTGAGGAGGGAGAAGGGGAGGATGATCAAGGGAAGGGGAGAGGGAAAGGAGGGTGTGAGGGGAAAGGAGGTGGAGAGGGGGAAGAGGGGGAGGGATTGGAGGGTGTGAGGGGGAAGGAGGTGGAGAAGGGGAACAGGGGGAGAAGAGTTGTTGAGGGTCTGCCCTCAACAACTCTTCTTCTTCTTCACCGGTTTCCCCTCTCCCTCTAGGGAGAGGGGAAACCGGTGAAGGGAGAGGTTAGCGGGAAGGGGATGTGGTGAGGGGGAAAAGAGGGAGAAGGGGATGGGGATGCAAAATGCAATTCAGCAAATCGCATCGCTAGGGTCGCTACATTTGGCACACAAATAGTTTATAACCTGGATTAACACATAGGATACTTTTTATCCCGGTAGTAGGTTCCCGTGAGATAATTTCCGTCATCCACGCGGGCGAAGCCGCGGGTAACGGCTAGTTGTAAATAAATAAACTAACCTGTCGGCCATGTGATCACCAGGTTTCATTAGACCCTCTAAGAACACCATGATCTCTTCGTCATGAGGAGTGGCTTTTTTCAAGTCCGTGGAGAAATTCACCGTGTCCAGGATAATTGTGGCTGGAATAGAAAAATAAACCAGAAATATAATTTACCGTAAAGGTAGTTTCCTAGAAGAACGGTAGCCGCCACGTAACGGCCGCAGTGACAGCTGTCATAGTAAAAACTTTTTTACAAAAAAATACAATCGGCTGCCAAAAACAACACTACAAAGTGAAAAATAACTTTAATTTCGGAAGTCGGTATCTGTTTAAATGTATTTTCGTTTTTGCCACCGACTTCCGAAATTAGTTATTTTTCACTTTGTAGTGTTGTTTTTGGAAGTCGGTTGTATTTTTTTGTAAAAAAGTTAATTTTTCTCACTTTTTAGTTTACCTGCAAAAAAAACTAGAACATCATCCACATAAAAAGTGAGAAAAAATACATATTATTGAAGCTAAATCAAAAACTACCCAAGCAAAATTAATACATTTTATATGGGACCAACTTCGAGGTATACACTCTCGAATAAAACAAAATAAAACTTAAAATCGGACGACTCTGTAAAAAGCTATGCGTGGTCATACATAAAAAATATATATATATATACATGTGTAGGGTTGTGTAAATAAAGCCCCGTTGAACTTGATGATAATTTATTGGCAACTTTAACTTAAATTATGTTACACGTTACAATAATTGATTTACCATGTGGCAATCCTAAGTGAAGGAATGAAAGGGACTGCGTGGCTATCGCCCTTCAGACCTTCCCTAGCTGTCTAGTCCCTGAAGACTGCGGAGCTATCGAACAGGAACTAGGTTTACTTAGGAAACAGAAGGCTGCGGGGCTACCGAACTCTAGCTAGTGAATGACGACTTGTTCTTTTTTTTTTTTTTTTTAAGAATTGACATCTCGTAGTGTGACCATGAGAGGTCTCGACTACTTAACCGGACTTTCCTGTGGGTGCCTTTAAGCGAGCTCAAAAGCCTCCAGCCAGGGGATATAATATACTAACTAAACTTATAAACTAAACGACTGCGCACTAAGGGCACCCCCTGTGGGGTACGGAACTCGGCTTAGGGAGTCGTTGTCATTACTATTAGAACAGCAAATCAAAGCAATAGGCTAGATCAAGTTGGGGGAATTATTATTAACAGGGGAGTTTAAAGCTACAGGGTCAGCTACGTCACCAGCTGGCTCGATTAAACCGATCAAGGGACATGAATTTACATTTACATTTACGTTAGATGGTCTTAAACGCGGTGGGCCTCGGCGGTGAGGCCGGAATGTAGATCTGTGTTTGTGTTCTTATAGACAGTGCTAGTTTCCCTACTACTTTCCTGTAGGAGGGTGATAGGGTCATCGGGTTCAGTGAGGGCATGTCGCGGACGGCGGATCCTACTGATTCTACTGCGGACATAGCTAGCGGACTCGACAACCAAGGGGTTGCGATGTTTCACGGTGGAATCAAAGAAAAGCTTGGAAAGGCGTTTCAAGTACTGACGGATGGTCGGCGAACCAAGGGGCTCCCGTTACCTTTCGAAGGAAACGGTTCTGAAGGGTCTGCATCCTATGGATGATGCGGGGCTTTGCGTGCGCAAAGACTGGGCCCGCATAGGTCATGATAGGTCGAATGCACGCTGTGTAAATACGCAACTTGCACTTAAGGGACAATTTGCTGCGTGCATTCAGAACGGAGTGTAAACGACTGAGAGCAAAGTAAGCCCGCGAACGAACCTGCTTTATGTGCTCTGAAAAGGTTAAGTGGCTATCGAGCGTCACACCTAAATATTTAGCTCGCTTCTCCCAAGGGATCTGCTTGCCAAACATGGTGATCGGCCGAGGCGGAGCGGGGAGCCGATTACGCCGTCTCGTAAAGAGTAAGGTTTTTTTTTTTTTTTTTTTGTGGATGGGAAATCATCAAATGACTTCTCCCGCTCTGGGCAGAGCGGGAGGGCGTGTCAGGCTTTTACTGACTAAAACCCACCCATGCTCCTTCAGCTGCCCGTGCCAGGGCCACGGTTTCTCTTTCGAACTACCCGCGACTCCGGCGGCATCGGCCCAATTGACCCCGTCACTGCTGACATCTCTAAAGAGTATGGCTTGGCTTTTATCGGGATTGACTTCGTTTCTCCACTTTCGAAACAACTTGCCGAGGGCATCGACTGCGGTTTGGAGTATGAGCGATCGAGTCAGGGCGAATTCCCTTGGAGAAAATGGCCGTATCGTCTGCGAACAGCGCCAACTGCGCCTTTTTACTCTTCGGGATATCGCTGGCAAAGAGGATGAAGATAAGGGGGGAAAGCACAGAGCCCTGAGGGACCCCTGCGCGAATAGGGTGGGGAGAGGATAGCGCTCCTTCGATACGATAGCGAAAGGTGCGGTTTGCAAAAGTCTCGTAAGATGAGCACGAGACGGTCTGGCACACCGAGTTGGTGAAATTTATATAATAAGCCGTTGTGCCAGACTTTGTCAAACGCTTTCGCTATATCGAAGAAGACAGCACCCGTCATCGCACCGCGTTGGAACCCAACGCTGATGTGCTCGACAATACGGTGGACCTGTTGCACGCAATAGTGCTGGGTTCGAAAACCGAATTGCTCGTCCGGGGATGAGGCCCTTTGTCTCGGCATAATCTCTGAGACGCTTATAAATAAGCCTCTCATAGATTTTGCCGAAGACGTTGAGCAGACTGATAGGCCGGTAGTTAGAGGGCTCGCTCTTAGGCTTGCCGGGCTTAGGGATACCGATAACGGTAGCCTGTTTCCAGGCGTGGGGAAAGATATTATTACTCTGGCACCATTGAAGATGATGGTCATGAGCATAATCAAGCGGGCAGGGAAAAGTTGGAACACCCTATTGGTGATTCCATCTGAACCGGGGGCTTTACGGTGTTTTAGACCTTTGATTATCCCGTGCACCTCTTCTGGAGTGACGGGAGGCAAGGGATAATCAGGGTCCTCAACGGGGGGAAGGGAGACTCTACGTTCGACTTCAGCGTCAACCTCAGAGAAGTGGGCTTCGTCTACTGGTTGAGAGCTGGGTGAGCACTGGGCCTCAAGACTATCGGCAAGGCATTCCGCCTTGTCGATATCATCGAAAGCGAAGGAATTGTCTGGGCGTACTAGGGGGGGGGGCATAGAGACTGACTCCGTGGTCTTAAGTTTCCTCTGGAGTTGCCAGAAGGCAAGATGAGTTGGCTCGAGCTCACTCAACATCTTGTCCCAACCGGCGGAACGCAGTTCCTCTATGCGTTTCTTTACAGATTTCTGCAAATAGCGCATATGGACTTTGTTCAAGCGGCAGGGAATGCTGCTGTAGGCACGGAAGCCGCGTTCTTCTCATTCAACAGAGCACGTAGATCGTCAGGCAGCTTCAGCGATGGTCATCCACCGCTGGAACCTCCCTCAAACAATCGTTCAGGACTGATTGTACGTGCTCCGTGAATGAGTCGATCGCAGGTGTCGTGTCAGCGAGAGAGTCAAACTGATCAGGAATAGAGTCTAAGTGGGGGGATGTGGAGGATTTCAAACATTCGTTTACTTTCCTCCAGTCCGTCACCATTCGGGTTGGGAAAAGGTTGAGAGGGATCGCGGAGACCTATGCGGGGGGCCAGATTTAGGATCACGGGACGGTGGTCGGACGTTAGTTCATGTATCGCTTCTATAGAGTCCAACCGAAGGTTGACATTCTTTAGAAGCGCTACATCAAGTACGTCGGGGGAATGAGCGAGGTCGTGGGGATAGAGAGTGGGAGTCATTGGGGCAATGACATCAAAACCCAAAATGGGACAGAGGTCGAATAAGTGTCTTCCTCTGGTAGTGGTGTTGGAACTATTCCAGGAGGTATGTTTGGCGTTGAGATCGCCCCCTATGATAACGGAGTCACTCAAGCCAAACAGAATGGACAGGTCAAAAGCGAGCCAAAAAAAAAAAGGAGCCAAAATTGGCTTTAGGAGCGGGCGCGAACGCGGGTTTAGGGGGGTGAGAGAGAGCGATTGGGGGAACGCGGGCTCTCGGATCCATAGGAGCGGGGTAGGGGGAGGGGGTTGAGAGTACACCAAGGCAGGGAACGCCTGCTGGTGGTGTAGGGGGAACCATTGGTTAGGTCGTTGGTTGGTCGGTCATTGGTTGGGTCGGAATCTGGGAAGATGGGATGAAGAATAACGGAGGGTGTTCTCTCTGCTGACGAGCGTCTGCACGCTCGTTCAGCTTCGAGGAGGAGAAGGACTTTGGGGCTTTGGAGCAGCTACGGTAACTGGCTCGGTGTCCAGATTCGCCGCATAACACGCAGCTAGGCAGGTCGGAACACAAAGTACGATCCTTGGGACGCGCACAGTCAGAAGTGCCATGATCGCCCAGGCACTTGACGCACCTGGGTTTAGCGTGGCAATTCCGCTGGGAGTGGCCATACAATTGGCAGCGGTGGCACTGACCAATGATGCCACTCTTCCAGGGTTTCTCGATTTCGAAACCCGTGAGGTTGCAGATCGATCTGATCTGAAAGATAGGGTGGTACCCCTCGAAATGGGGACAGATAACGAGGACCATATCGTATGCTTCTCCTGGCCTGGAGCGGTGCATACGATGGACCTCGTCCACCGGGATGGATTGCGACTGAAGGTCGTCTTTGATCTCCTTGACTGAGAGCTCCTTAGGGATCCTGCGGATTGTAGCGAAGCTACTTCCTCAACATGTCATTTTATTTAAATTAAAAAGTAAATTTAGTAAATAAAGTATTGTATAAATAAAGTTAACAAACAAACAAACAAAATAAGTAGTATTTACATTCAATATATATATATTGTATAACTATTTGCTAAACACACTTAAATCTAATATATCTAACTAAAAACTTGTACAATTTAAAAATTAAGACATACAAACAGATAATTTTGTTATTAGATATTTTTCTATTGTTCTGTGGAATGCGGACCGGCTACCTGAGCGAGCGACGCGCGCCTTGTCTATCTAACTCTTTCACTCTCGCGGCGCACGCCGCAGTCGAGATTCCATAATGGTCACAAGCGCACGTCGCTCTCGCTCGTATCCTCCGGTTAGCATTCGATGATACCTAGATTCGAACTAGACAACGCATGCGTATCCAGGGCTATTGCAGACTTGTGCCTAGTGCTAATTAGTGTTAACTGTTATCTGTAACTATCGCTTTCTTTCTGTGCTCTTTTTTCTCCTTCTATTCTATCTACTATCTGTTCCTGTGAATCCTGTGAACTTCTTGAACAATATACTTCTTACTGTAAGCTGTTGTGTTTGCTTAATTATCTGCAACCCATTACCGCTTCACCACGCGAGTCTGACGCTCCTCAGGGAGAGTGCACGTATGGAAAGACACGTTTCTCGCCTTGAGGAGTTTAGTGAGCTCCCTGTAGTCGTGAGACGTACGGATGCTCACTTCCCCTTGTCCTGGATGTACATAGGAGGGGGGGGGGGGGGGGGAGGTGCCTTCTTAGGGACAGGCAAATCCTTGGATGAGGATGAAGCGGGGGCGACTGTGGCCGTGGGATCCGGAGTCCACATTCCTTCCCTTCCTAGCCTGGGTAGAGGAATCTACCCGATTCTTCTTCCTCTTCTTCTTTCCTTGGACGGTGGTGGAACCAACGTCCTCGGCAGAAGAAGGGGAAGAAGGTGGACAAGAAGAGGAAGAAGATTGTTCCTGCGCAGAGTGCGCAGGTTCAGAGTCGGATGCCTCGGAGACATCCGAGTAGGGGGAGGTGGGTCTATCGGACACTGGGGAAGTGTCCATAGAATCACAGGATTCCTCTGAGGGAGGGACGGGGGTGGGCTCTAGGGAGACAGAAGGGGTGGGGGCACCCCGCTGAAAAGCGGCGAGATGCGCCCTGAGTTCCGCGTTCTTCAGGACGGCCCTAAGAAAAAGATCGGGCTCCTTTAATAGGAGATCCTTAAAGAAATCAAAAAGTTGATCTCTATCGAACGACATGACTAATCAAATAGGGGGGCAATTTTAATGGTAAAACTGAACCAAATAACCCTATATCTAACTCCCCGGGTGGGTTGGCCCGGGGATGTGTAACCCTCCCTGTCGGGTGCACACAGGGAGGTGAGTACCTATGGTGAGCCCTAAGCTGTGAAAACCCGTCGCCAGTCTTATTGTGAGAACGGGGCCCTGTCAAGTCTAGCGCGAAGGGTGTAGACACACCCTAAAGACACTAGGCGAGTAGCTGTGGAGGGAAAACTGTACACCAGAGCCGACTAGGAGACCCCCTAAGGCCGGTTAACTCTGGGACCCGTCCAATTGACCTCCCCCAGAAGGGGTTCGGCGGGTGTATTGGGTCAACACCCCACTCGGTTTCGTTGGCACCGTATGGTTTCCACCGAGGACCACGAAACTGTGGATTTGCCCGGAAGGGGCCTGGTGCAGCTACTCACGTTTCGACGATAACGCTAAAGAAATATTAGTCTTGAAAAAGACCTTTGGGTGATCATAAATCCAGAGAATTCATTAAATAAATAATTAATTCCTCGAAGATCGGATGTAGTCGGGGCGACTACGAGACGTTACGAGAGCGTAACGAAAACAGAATATGACTCAAGACAAAAGTCAGGAGCGGTATGAGCAATGAAGTCACAACCGTCCTCAACGAGTGTCGAGCGTCGAATGATCTCGACGATTTGTTCAAAGACAGCTCTGCTTATAAAGGCGGACAGTTGACATGTGTGTGTACAATATCTACACGTAGCCTCTGTAGTTGTTATCTTCGAGTCTATGATGCCGCTCATCGTAGTGCTTTGCATAAATTAAACTAGATGGCGCTGTATGTTTGTTCCACATGTCGAATTGAGAACCTCCACCTTTTTTTCCGTCGGTTAAAAATGATGGAAGCGGGACTTGACTTTACGGTGACAATAACCCTCCCTACGAAAACACACCAACTTATTTTAATTAATAAATAAGTGACGACATTCGCCGGTAAATTGCGGAAGCTATGTGGCGGCCACCGCTAATCTTGGAAACCATAGCTTAAGTACATTTTAGGGTACCGTAGCCAAATGGCAAAACCCTTATACAGGGCAATTTTTAAATCACTAGCAAAATTTTCAAAGGGTATTAGACCACCCTTTGAACCCTTACACCCTTTGGGTAGAACCATGAATAACATACCAACACTGAAATCACGAAAAAATCTGCTGTTTCATACAAAAGTTCAAAACCTATTCGCCAAAATGTATGAAACAGTTGATTTTTTTTCGTGATTTCAGAGTTGGTCCCATAGTGAAAGTTGTTCATATCCATGAGTAGAACACGCTGTGAAAATTTAACTAGTGATTCAAAAATGGCCCTGTATGAATTGAAAATTTCTGTAAGTAGTACTTCTTTTACAAGTCAATATTTTGGTGTCCCCTTAAACCCTAACAATATTTACTAAATTTAAATTATATTTGCTGCAAATCGTCATATTTTCACGAAATAGTCTTATTTGCAACTAATATTATTACGTAAGATAGCGAAAAAGCGACCAAGTGCGAGTCGGTCTCGCACACGAAGGCCTAGCCAGCCTGTCCTTTTCCCAACTATGTTGGGGTCGGCTTCCAGTTTAACCGGATGCAACTGGATAGCACTATTTTAAATGGAGCGACTGCCTATTTGACCTCAAACTCAAAACTCAAAGCATTTATTTCAATTAAACCAATTACAGGCACTTTTGAATTGTCAAGGGGTCCTCCTCCTTCTGTTCTCCTCCTCAGTCGCGCTCAGCTGCATCCGGTCAGACTGGAAGCTGCCCCCGATAGTAGGCAGGTGATGAATCGGACTTACCTCGGAGCATCTCAGTGCAGAGTGGATAGGCGTTGAAGAAATCTACATCCTTAGCTACCAAGGCTCCCAGATCTTTGATCCGCTGACCAACCAAAGTGCAGCAAGAGCCAACAGTCTCTACCGTAGAGCGAACGTCATCGTTGTATGTCCAATCTGATTTGTCTATGAGCCTAGAAACAAATAGATTTCTGGTCAAAGAGTTGAACAGTATCCGGCTGAAATTGTGGTGGCATTACATCGCCCAAACACGGACAGGTAAAGTAAATAAACGAATTTTGAATATGGGGGTCACTTTTGGGGGGCAAATAAGAAAATAAAAAAAAAGTTTTGCAAACTATACTGTGACATCAAATAAAAGAGCTGATGAGATACTGTGACATATCAGATGAGGGTCCCAAATATTTTTTTTTTTATAATTTTAAAATAAATTGTTTTAAAGTAATTTAAGAAAATAGACGAAAATTGACCATCCTCCCCCTTAGGTATCTCCGGAACTGCTGAGCCTAAAATTTTGAAAGAAATACAGAACGTAGATCTTTACCTGTAGATTACAAGAAAACCTATAAGAAGTCTGTGGTCTTAAAATAACATGGTAAATCTCTCAATATTGGAATGTTAAGTTTGTTCTTGGGATAAATTCATCCCAACTACGGAACCCTTCATTGTGCGTGGTCCGACACGCACTTGGCCGGTTTTTTTTTTTTTGTTTTACTTCATTTTTCTCTCACCTGTGATCAATGATCTCAGTCACGAACGGGGCCAGGAACTTGTCCCTTCTCGCCAGCACATGATGATCCACTAAAACCACTTTGCATTTAGATTTGGTCAGCAATGTGTTGAAATCGTGATCATTTCTGAAAAAGCGAACACAACATAATATGAAGCCTGCATTCTCTGAACGGTTAGGACAGAGGTGTACTTATAGTACTCAAAGTATAGTACACGGAGTACAATGTTATTATGACGTTTTATCCAAGAAGCTTACTGAAAAAAAATTTGTTGGTGAATGTCAGGATGCCTCGTTCGATTTTCAAATTTACTTACCTTCCATGTGAGATAATTCGAATTTACAACCTGCATTTTGAGTTAAATACTAGCTACTTTCAGAGCGTCGGTGATGAAAATTAACATTATTTACTAGTCGTATAAATGATTATATTTTTCAAAATAGCATCTTTTCATTTAACAATCTTAAAAATTTCGTCCCGAGGTCCCAGTGAGCGACAGACAAAATGCGGCAGCACTCAGGTTTTATCGTTTATCTTCGGAAAAACCGAACTTTGCCGAATTAAATATGACTGGTTCTTTAGGGGAGGTGATGGAATTATGCCCGGTTTCTGAAGAATTCTTAAACGGGGTTTAAACTCTCAATAGCTATTAATTCGACAAAATTATCTATATATTAGTCCTTAGTAATAGCCATGGAGAAAAGAATAAAGCGGAGATGCCGCAAGGCCTAATCTCTTTAGAAACAAGCGTTGCCTGAATGCGGGTGAGAGGGGGACGAGGTACGGCGATGGCTACGCCCCACGATGGAAATCCCGCCCATTTTTTGTAACGCCATCTACCGGTGAAAGGAATTATTACAGTGAAACTGAACTAGCTATTTTTATTTTAGTTCGTCTACTGGCCACCCTGGCGTAACACATCACGACACATTGTTTTAGAACATTCTACGGGTATTAATATGGCGGAACCACATTATTTATTACCCAACTGCGGGTGAGGCCCAAAAGGTGGGTAATGTGTTCACTGTTTGAAATTTAAAAAAATATAGTGTCATGTGGAGTATCAGGTATACAACATTAGTTTTTGTTTACCCTAAACCCGAAAAGGGGTGTGGCACCGTCCAGGTTCAGAGGACGCACCTGTTTGGAGCGAACGTAGCTCGCACCTTCAACGACCGCGCGATGTGTGTACCTCACCGCCTGCGCCCGCGCACCGGCCGCGCCCGGACGCACACGCCAGCGCTGGAACCGCGATCGCTCGGTCATCCGCGCCAGTCGTTAGCCTACACTGACGGCGAATGCGCGCGCTGTTCATTCTCTAAATCCGCATCTTCGATTCGCAACCTAAAATCTTAGTTTTTCTCTTTTAATTCTTGGTGTCTTTCTAGTGTTTATTTTTGTGTTATTCTTCCAACTGTAATCTTTGCCTGCGATCATTAAACTTCTATCTATCTTCATCTTGAAAACGTCTGTTATTTACACACACCCTCTGAGCAACTACAATTGGTGACCCCGACGTGATAGGATGCCGGACCCGAAAGGCGATGGGTGTGGACCTGAAACCCTGCGTGTTGGAGTACGCGCTCCTCCTTTCTGGCCCGAAGAACCCGGCTTGTGGTTTGCTCAGATGGAGGGTCAGTTCGCGCTCGCCAATATAACCGCCGACGCAACGAAGTTTTACCATGTTATTGGCGTGCTGGATCATCGCTTTGTGGCAGAGGTCAAGGACATCATCACTAACCCTCCAACGGTAAATAAGTACGACAAGCTTAAGGCGGAGTTGATTAAGCGGTTGTCGGCCTCACAGGAACGGAAAGTGAAACAGTTGTTAATGCATGAAGAGTTAGGGGACCGGAAGCCGTCCCAGTTTTTTAGGCACCTGCAACATTTGGCTGGACCGGCGGTACCCGAAGAATTTCTGAGAACACTGTGGGCTAGCCGGTTACCGAATAATGTTCAGACTATCGTGGCTTCCCAAGCGGATTTACCCATAGACAAGATGGTGGACTTGGCGGACAAGGTCCATGAAATCGCGCCGATCGCTGTCCAACAGGTGGCGAGTGCGGCGGCCCCGGTGGCATCTACCCTCATGGAAGGTATGGTAACGCAAATCAGCGAGTTAACCAGGCAAGTAGCTTTACTCGGTCAGCAAGTGAGTGCAATGCATGTGCAGCGTCATGAACGCTCCCGCCAGCGATCTAGGAGTAGAAATGCTAGGCATAGGTCTGCATCGCGGTCACGTCAGCCGCCAGAGAACCACCCTCATTGCTGGTATCATTATGTTTACGGTTCGCAGGCAAAGAAATGCCGGCAGCCCTGTCAGTGGTCGTCGGAAAACTCCATGGGCAGTCGGAAGTAGCGGCCTACGATTGCGGAACCCATACAGGCCGTATTTTTGTAACGGACCGACAGTCAAAGATGATGTTTCTGATAGACACTGGGTCTGATTTATGTGTTTTCCCACGCTCAGCAGTTAGAATGCCCTGCATGAGCACGAAATACGGCCTAACAGCTGCGAACGGTACAGCCATCAACACATATGGGCCGATACAATTACATTTGGATTTAGGACTACGCCGAGTATTTCCATGGCAATTTACCATTGCGGGCATATCGAAACCGATTATAGGAATTGATTTCTTAAAATTTTATAATCTGATTATAGATTGCCGCAACCATAGGCTAATGGATGGCACCACATCTCTCTCCGTACCTGCATCGCATCAGACGATACCCGATGACGTGGCGTCCGTCAAGACTGTCGCCGGCGAGTCAGAATTTCACCAATTGCTCCGTGAATTCCCGGAGGTGACTCGACCTGCAGGTACTGTGTCTGAACCTAAACACAATACGGTGCATTATATTAATACTGCCCCTGGACCACCGGTATCGAGTAGGCCTAGGCGACTAGATCCAGACCGTTTAAAAATTGCCAAAAAGGAGTTCGAGGACATGCTGGCCAACGGCACGGCCAGGCGATCAGACAGTCCATGGTCTTCAGCCCTACATTTGGTCAAGAAGAAGGATGATGGATGGAGGCCGTGTGGCGACTACCGCGCACTTAACGCACGCACGATTCCTGACAGATACCCGGTGAGACACATTCAGGATTTCTCAAATCAGCTCTCCGGCAGCACTATATTCTCTAAAATTGACATGGTCAAAGCATATAACCAGGTACCTATTTATGGACCCCACATACCAAAGACGGCAATAACCACACCATTTGGTTTATATGAATTCCCCTACATGACCTTTGGTCTGAGGAATGCGGCGCAGACATTCCAGAGGTTTATGGACGAGGTACTTGCTGGATTGGACGAGTTCTGCTTCTGTTTTTTGGACGATGTTTTGTGTTTTTCCCCCACCCCAGAGCTGCACAAAATCCATCTGCGACGACTGCTAGATCGCCTAAGGGAGTATGGAGTATTGGTGAACTCGGCAAAGTGTGTCTGGGGACAGCCAGAGGTAACATTTCTTGGTTACAATGTTTCTGCTTCCGGTACCTGCCCACTCGACACTAAGGTGCAGGCTGTCCAGGACTTTCCGGTGCCACGAACAGTGAAGGAATTGCGAAGGTTTCTGGGTATGTTAAATTTTTATAGACGCTTTATACCAAACGCAGCTAAGACACAGGCACCGCTTAATGCTATGCTGGCTGGAGGCAAAGCTACGAAGAACCAGCCTATTGAAATGACGCAGACACAACTAGAAGTTTTTTCTGAATGCAAGGAAGCACTTTCCAATGCTACGCTTTTAGTTCACCCGCTTGCTAACGCCGAGCTTGCTATGACCACGGATGCTTCAGATGTATCAATAGGAGCCGTGCTACAGCAACGAAAAGGTGAGCAGTGGGAACCGCTGGGTTTCTTCTCCAAGAAACTAAGCCCAGCGCAAAAGAAATACAGCCCCTATGACCGCGAACTGTTGGCAGTGTACGAAGCTATCAGGTATTTCCGACACATGGTGGAGGCCCGGAACTTTGTGGTTTTTACAGACCATCGCCCGCTAACGTACGCCTTTACAACACCACGAGAGAACTGTTCACCGAGGCAGTACAGGTATTTCGACTACATAGCTCAGTTCACAACGGACATACGCTATATACCTGGTTCCGAGAATGTAATCGCGGATACATTGTCCCGAGTAGAGGAGGTACGAGTTCCTAAAGGGATAGACTATCGGGCACTGGCACGATGTCAGAACACTGATCCAGAGCTACAAACTCTCCTTAACAGTGGATCCTCGCTTAGACTCGAAAAGGTGAAAATACCCGAAACAGACATCGAGGTCTACTGTGACGTTACGGTTACACCGCCACGACCGTATATTACACCAGAATTCCGTCGTCAAGCGTTCGATTCGTTACACAATTTGAGTCACCCCGGAAACACCGCTACAGTGCGACTGGTGGCACAGAGATTCGTTTGGCCAGGGATGCGCAAACAATGTAGAGAGTGGTCTCGCATATGCCTAAGGTGTCAAGGCAGTAAAGTGACACGACATACCTTTGCTCCTCTTTCCCAATTTCCTGTCACAACATCAAGGTTCTCCCATATCCACCTTGATATCGTCGGCCCTTTACCAATCTCTTATGATTACAGGTACTGTCTCACCGTCATCGACAGATTCACCAGATGGCCTGAGGCGTACCCCATCAAAGACATCACGGCTGAGACCTGCGCAACAGCGCTGGTGTCCGGCTGGGTCGCCAGATTCGGTTGCCCACTCAAAATAACAACCGATCGGGGCACTCAGTTCCAGTCACACCTCTTCCGAGCTGTCGCTGCCATGGTTGGTGCGCACCACTACAGCACAACCGCCTATCACCCTGCTGCGAATGGCATGGTCGAACGTCTGCACCGACACATGAAAGCAGCCATCATGTGTCACTCTACTCCGCAATGGACCGAAGTTCTTCCACTAGTACTTCTAGGGATACGAAGTGCATGGAAGCCGGACGTTGAAGCATCACCAGCAGAGTTGGTCTACGGCGAACAACTTCGACTACCAGGGCAATTCATCGCACCAACTGATGACTACAAGTCGTCTGACGTCACAGACCTTGCAACGCGCTTACGAAGTCGCATGGCTAACCTCACACCACGGCCTGCATCCTGTCACAGAAAAGGTCCATTTTACTTACCACATAGTCTCAGCGATACATCACATGTGTTCTTGCGGCAGGACTTCGTTCGAAGACCGCTAGAACCACCGTATGCAGGCCCGTACAGAGTCATACAGCGCCAACCCAAATATTACAAGCTTGACGTTCGTGGTAAAGAAGTAACCGTCAGCGTTGATCGCCTGAAGCCGGCCTACGTCATACAGGAAGCAGACGATCAGCCACCATCAGTCCCTGAGCAACCAGCTCCACTCCCTGTTCCAGCAAAAGAAGAAGAGAGAAGGACGAAGTCTGGGCGTCGGGTGCACTTCCCTGATTATTACCGCCCGCAGTAGCGGTCTAAGCGGGGGAGTACTGTGGCACCGTCCAGGTTCAGAGGACGCACCTGTTTGGAGCGCACGTAGCTCGCACCTTCAACGACCGCGCGATGTGTGTACCTCACCGCCTGCGCCCGCGCACCGGCCGCGCCCGGACGCACACGCCAGCGCTGGAACCGCGATCGCTCGGTCATCCGCGCCAGTCGTTAGCCTACACTGACGGCGAATGCGCGCGCTGTTCATTCTCTAAATCCGCATCTTCGATTCGCAACCTAAAATCTTAGTTTTTCTCTTTTAATTCTTGGTGTCTTTCTAGTGTTTATTTTTGTGTTATTCTTCCAACTGTAATCTTTGCCTGCGATCATTAAACTTCTATCTATCTTCATCTTGAAAACGTCTGTTATTTACACACACCCTCTGAGCAACTACAGGGGTCATTGTACTCATCATTTTGAACAATTTTTTCTATGGGACCAAGCTTGAAATCGCGAAAAAAAAATCAGCTGTTCCATTTTGACGAGTTTGATGTAGGTATACCTGTACTGTACTGAACAGCTGATTTTTTTCGCGATTTCAAGCTTGGTCCCATAGAAAAAATTGTTCAAATGATGAGTACAATGACCCCTTTTCGGGTTTAGGGTAAACAAAAACTAAACATACCTGCACTACAATTCCCTGTTAGAGACAAACAAACGCTAGCGGAGTCACTGTGGCTTTTGTAGTTGGAGTAAACCGATTGATCTACTTTAATGGCCTGTTGATTTCAACCCCTTGACTGGCCGAATCACTCTGGGGTTTAAAGTGAGGGTGTCTACTTTAAAAGCTCGAGCGGTTGGACCATGTACCTGGCCGAAAACAACAGGCTTTTGTAATCACGCAGCACAGTCTATACATCATAGAGTCGTCCGACGAAGCCCGAGCTGCATACGAAGCTCGGCGAACTACGTAAGCAGCTGGGGCTCTCGTCGGACGACTGTATGATGTATAGACTGTGCTAATAGTAATAATAGAGATTGAAACCGCGTGAACCGGGCGGTACACCGGTGCACCAGCGCGGCGTGATGAGCGGTGAACCAGTGTACCGCCACCTGTTCGGCGAATTCGTTCCTTATGCCCGGTTTTTGAGATCCTCGGATAAACCCTCGATATTAATTCTCTCTTCCTTAGCGAAAACAATAGTCACTATCAAATAGATAAACTGTTTAAATACCTCAGAAACGGGCACTAGTGCGTCAATCTACAGGGTGTATCAGAAAGGTATGGTACAGACCACTAAACTGAACAACTTTTTCCATGGGACCAACATCGTAATCGAGAAAAAATTATCAACTGTCCCATACAAAGCTCTAATACCTACTCGACCCAAATGTAGGGGACGACTGCAAATTTTTTCGCGATTACGATGTTGGTCCCATAGAAAAAGTTGTTCATTTTGATGGTCTGTACCACATCCTTAAATTTGACCTTTCTAATATTTTAGGAGGGTATATGAATCAACTTCTATTGGTCAACACTCAACAGTCCCATTTTATTTGCTACTAAGTAAGTACTAGCATTTCCCGCGCGGCTTTGGCCGTGTGGATTTCGGGAAATATCCCACGGGAACAAAAATCCTTCCTTATTCCTTGTCTACATTATAAAGGGAACCTCTGTGCAAAATTTCAGATTTTTAGGTCCAAAGGCTGGGCGTTGATGAGTCAGTCAATCAGTCAGTCAGGACTTCTCTTTTTATTTATATAGATTATATTCGGTTTTTACGAAGAGAAATGATGGAATCTTTGAACATTGTCGTACTGTACGAATAAGCGGCGAGCCTATTACCATAATAAGGGCCCATCCATGACTAAAAAAAAGAAAAATTATGTAATAAAATAAATAACATGCTCCGACCTATAATTAGCTGCAGTAAGATAACACTAAACTTCTTATCTGTCATTTTGCTAATAATAAAAAGTAAGTTCAAAAACTAAAACCCGACTACTGAAAAATCACGCTCGCCGCGGTCAGTCTTTAACCATTTAAATTAATATTATTTACCTCTACTTTTACTTATTTTTAACAAGTTAAACATATTTATTTACTGAAACAATATAACATTTATACATTTTGTAATGTGCTCGTCAAGACCTTTCTTTGGATACCAAAATATGTCATATAACATTTATACATATTTGTAATGTACTCGTCATGACCTTTCTTTTGATACCAAACATGTCATTATTATTTCAATTTATTATTTTTTGTGGTCAGAAATTAACGTGTAAAGTCCACCGTATTAGACTGCTAAAATCATAACTCTTCTTTTTGGCTTTGCCATAGTCGGGTAAAAAATTTTCCCATTTGATAGCGAAATGACAGTTGAAGTGTCATTTTACTGTAGCTAATTAAAAGTCTGATCATAGTTACCAAGGGGTCACCCAGTAACTGGGTTGGAGAGGTCAGATAGACAGTTGCTCCATGTAAAATACTGGTATTCAGCTGCATTTGGTAAGTCTCAACATTGTTGGGACAAGGCTAGGCAGAAAAAGAAATAAATAATATTACATACCTAAACACCAGCTTACTATCATTTATGCCTTTGCTCTTCAAATAGTAAGCCACTTCTGTCTTCAGCTCATAGTCATTGCGATCGACGTTCAATATCGGGACGAAGATGTCATCCTTTAGTGCAATATCCTTATCACGATTAGCCTTTGTGCATACTTTGGATCTAATTTGGTTGTATTGTAAGGTCAAAAAATTTGCAAAGACTATTGCGCTCACTGCGGAGTCTAGGTCACAACTCTCATTGCCTATGACCAGAGTAAGTTCATTGTAGTTGTTTGTGTTCTAAAAAAAAAAAAAAAATAGACATAACTTGGCTTGGCTTGTAGGTACCCCACCTACAAGCCTGCCATAGCTCAAGAACAGATGATTTTCCATGATGAACAAATCAACACCAACAATTTATACTACGCTAAATCTAATTTTAGATAAATTACTTTTTTTATGCCAAGTTGCTTAAAATGTGGTTTTTATGTGTATTAAAAAAATCGTGAAGAAATATACAAAAATAACGAAGTTACAAATCTTATACAACGCTAAGTAAAGGTACTTTTTGAAATCATTTGATTTAAATTACGCCAACTATTATTAGCGGAGTGTGCGCGGGGAGGGGACGCACTGCTTGTTTGTTTACATTAGTCTAACAACACTCTTGTTGCTGTGTTAGGTCATGCGCAGTTTTAAAAACTTTATCAGTAAATCATAATTGATAGCATCACTGTTACAAGTTACCTATACTATTGTTAGTGTTATTTTATTATTACAAAACTGTTACGAAAACGAGCTACATATTAAGTGGATTCAGCCAAAAAGGAGGAATATTCATTGAGGAGTTGAGGAGTGGTAATAAAAATAGTGAGATACAAAGAAAAATAACACTTCTTTAACACTATGACATCCCATAATACCTACATTACGCTAACATTGGTTAGACGTGTGTAATATGTAAAATTTTATTGAGGAATTACGTTTATAAACGGCTAACTTGCGCTAAATAAAAAAATATAAATAATTAAGGAAAAATAAATATAGGATATTACATTGAATTAATTAACTACTAAGGGTACCATATTTCAAATAAATATCTTAATTAATATAAAAGTTATCACGTTTTTCTCCATAAAAGCCTCTACTGTAAAGTACATTTTTATGAGTTAGCTTAGTATAAATTGCTGGTGTCGAAATCATCATCATCATTCTCCTGCTCTTATCCCAATTTAATTAGGATCGGCGCAACATGTCGTTATGTTCCATTATAAAATGATTGAATAACACTTAGTATTTATGAGACCTCTGACAATGATTGAGATAAGATGACATTCGTTATCTGCCTAAGCTTTTTCCAACTACAACTGCAAGCTGACCCCAAGGTCAGCTTCCAGTCTAACTGACCTTTAACACTGCCATATAATATAAAAAAACTTGTGTAGGTACTAGGTACTTATATTAAAAAACAAATAAGAAGACATCTAAAAACTAAAATATTATTCTCTTAGAAATACGGTATAAAACTCGTTCTGATAAACTTACCAATTTTGTTAAAGTCGTATCAAAAAACTCTTCCATGTTGCTATAATAAATTTGGCGTTTAACTGGTTCCGGTTTAACTCATAACGTTTCTAAAATATTAACCAATGTTTTTTTGATTTTCAATTAAATTTTGTTTTCATTGTTCTGTCAGTGTAGTGTCAGTGTCACGAAAAAAATTAGAGTTGTCAGCACTGGTAAGCAAATAAATAAATAACTACTATTTACAAATTACTAACAATACTATTTGTGTCAATGCAAATTAATTTTAGACAACAAATTATTTGCTTGGATAATATTTGTATCTATCTTGATGCGATTATTTAATTTCCGGAATTTACTCGAATGTTAGTTTCGCCATTTTAGACCAAAAGGAATGGCGGGAATACAGCGGTTCTGCCAACTCCACGTCATTTGTACTGATGTACCCGAAATAAAAGCAAAATCTTACTAAATTAGCTACCGTATCATTGCACGAAATTCCCATTCAAGTAGGTATTTTGTTAAATGACAGCCCCTTTTATTAAATGTCTTTTTGACAGTCCGACTGAAGAAATGTTGCAAGCCAAAAATAAAAACAATATGAAGTCCGCGAAATTCAAACT
This sequence comes from Cosmia pyralina, assembly GCA_946251885.1. Taxonomy (NCBI): domain Eukaryota; kingdom Metazoa; phylum Arthropoda; class Insecta; order Lepidoptera; family Noctuidae; genus Cosmia; species Cosmia pyralina. The sequence continues at coordinate 10,401,119 of OX276369.1, read as the reverse complement.
TTTTTTGACAAAGTCCAGACAGTCCGACTGAAGAAATGTTGCAAGCTAAAAATAAAAACAATATGAAGTCCGCGAAATTCAAACTTTTTTTTGACAAAGTCAAGGTAGTTTATTTGCATAAGCGGTAGGTAATACAAGGGTGGTAGGTAAATAAACATTCTTGTTTGATGACACATTTCGCCATATACTGGCATGCAAATATTAATAGTAAGGAGCTTATTTAAATAAGTAATTTTATTATTTAAGCTTTTGCCCACGACTTCATCCGCGTAATTGTTGCCCCGACCCACTAAATATAACTTGCAAAATATGGAGGTACTAGGTACCTATACCTACATCTACACCTCTGTCAACCCTCCGGAGAAACAAGGCGTTATGTTATGTGATTATCAGCCTTATATATAACACACGCTCGGGCGTGAGTCAGGGGTCAGTGTTAGGGCCGCCTCTATTCTTGATCATGATCAATGATCTCATAGCTAATGTTAAGTTTGCCAAGTGCCTTCTATATGCCGACGACCTAAAGCTTGTCGCACACATCAGAACAAGCGAAGATTGCAAACTCTTACAAAAATATAATGACGCCGTCTTTGAGTGGAGCATTGTGAACAAGCTATTTTGCAATATTAACAAGTGCTACGTCATGACGTACCTACGGTGGAGGGTTGCGACCAATTCATTATGAATATAGTTTGGGTGGTGAAGTAATTACTCGTATCACCAACATAAAGGACTTGGGAGTGACTTTCGACCGCTGTCTTACTTTTAAAGATCACGTTTCTACCCTTGCAAAGGAATCTTTCAGGCGCCTGGGGTTTGTTTTGCGAACTGCTCGTGACTTTCATAACCCAAATGTTATTAGGCTATTGTACACCACTCTGGTTCGAAGCAAACTCGAGTCTAGTGCCTGCGTTTGGCACCCCCATACCGCGACCCAAACACTGATGCTTGAAAAGGTGCAGAAAACCTTTCTAAGCTGCCTCTTCCAAAGGTTATATATAATTTCTTTCCCTATATGTACCCTTCCAACTATCTTTTAGGGATGTTGGGCTTTAACTTGGAGGTGAGAAGAGGCCTTGATCAGCTCGTGGTAGCCTGTAAAACCTTAAGGAGACGTATAGACTACCCAGAGCTCCTTGGCCTTTTCTGTTGTCTATTTGTGCCCGATAAATACATCGGACACCGTCCGAGCCGCCGGCACAATCTGTTTGCGCAACCGTCGGCCAAAACTGTCGCCAGAGCTGAATCCCCCGTGTGTCGTACTTTGAAGATGCTCAACGCCCTTCTGACTGCCAACCCTGAATGTGATCTGTTTGCGGATGAATGGAGTAAAATTATGCGTACCTATATGACTGGTGTTCTGTGAGAGAAAGTATGCAAGGAAGTCTACTGTTGTATGTTAGATTTTAATTAAATTATGTATACCTATACAACAAAATTATCTACTTATAAGTTTCAATGTTAATTAATGTAATTGGTGTTGTACCGTTTTAATTAACTATAAATAAATAAATTAGATTCAAATGAAATTAAATCAGTCTAGTTCTCGAAATTATATTTGATGGAAATAAAACTACTTAAGAAAATAATTAAGTACTAGCTTTCGCCAGCGGCTTGGCCCGCGTGCATGTCTGAATTCAGGTCTCTTTTTTTTTAGTCTGATTTCTTTTTTTTTTGTTTTTTAATGTTTATTTTGTTACTTTTATATGCTCCTTTTTAACTGTATTTCCTGTGTCCCAAATAAAATATTTTTCTTTCTTTCTTTTCTTTCTAAATTATCCCACGGGAACGTACTACAAGGATAAAAAGTATCCTATGTCCTAATCCAGGCCATGTGCCAAATTTCATCCAAATCCATTAAGCCGTTTTAGCGTGAAGGTGAAAGCGTTAACAAACAAACACTTTCGCATTATAACAATAGGTTGGGGAAAAAGTTTCTTCGCATTTTTTAAGAAAATTCAAAACATTTTTTAATATACATTATTTACATATTACTAAAGTATGTAGGTACCATTTTGTTCGATAACTTTTTGCCATCTTGTAGGTAGGAACATGATCCCATTGCTATAGAAATTTTGGGACTTCTGATCAAAATACCGCGACAAGTGGTTTTGGCAGTCCTCTCGTGATGTTAACCTGACACTGCCTAAAGAATTCTGAAGAGACCGAAACAGGGGGAAATCTGAAGGTGCAAGGTCAGGACTATACGACGGATGCATTAACACCTCCGAGCCAAACTCTCTTAATTTTTGCTGAGTGGCTAAAGATGTGTGAGGTCTAGCATTATCATGATGAAAAACTACACCCCTTCTGTAGATTAATTCCGGCCGCTTTCTCTCAACTTCTTGCTTTAATATCATCAGGTGTTCGCAGTAGAGTTCAGAATCAATGGTCCTGCCTGGTGGTAACAGCTCATAATGAATAATGCCCTTCCAATCCCACCACACACACAGCATCACCTTGTTGCGAGTTAACCCGGGTTTCGCCAAAGTCTGTGAAGCCTGACCGGCCTTTGACCACGACCTTTTTCACACGTTCTTGTCGTACGTGATCCACTTTTCATCACCAGTTATCATCTTCTTCAAAAATGGTTCGGTTTCATTACGTTGTAATAAAGAATCACAAATGAGTACAGGGTTCATTAGGTTTCTTTCAGTGAGCTCGTGAGGTACCCAAATATCGAGCTTTTTTGTGTACCCAGTTTTTTTCAAATGCACCAAAACTGTTTTGTGGTCAATTCCCAGTTCTTCAGCTACGTCGTAGCTACTGATATGCCGAACTTGCTCCACTTTTTCAAAAATGGCATCCATTTTATCCGTAATAGGGCGACCAGAGCGACGTGCATTTTTGACATCAAAGTTTCCGGATTGAAAACGCTTAAACCAAATTTGTGCTACTCTCACAGCCACTGCACTACGTCCATAAACATCGCAAATTTTTTTCGCGGCTAGCGTTGCATTTTTACCTTTTTTGTAGTAAAATTTTAAAATGTATCGAATTTCTTCATTAGATTCACTCATCTTGATAGTACGAAAAACAAATGAAAATCACACATTTTCCTAATTTGAATTTGGAATTATGTTCTTTAAAATTTAAACTTTCAATGATACCAAAACCAGCCAGATACAAATAGTATAGCCAAAGAGATTTTATTTTAAGTTCATACATACTATAATGCGAAAAGACTTTTTCCCCAACCTAATATTAGTTAGGATCTCGATTTCCCTCAAATATAATTTCGGGCGATTCCTATATTGCTGTGTAAGCCCCCATTCCCACGGGCGTAATAAAATCGCGGCGGGATTTTATCGCGCACTGGATTTTCAACACTCGTTGTTGAGCCGAGCTGAGAGGAGCTCGTGGCTAAGTAATAACAGCTGCACGGGTCGATCCATCAGGGTAAGCTACGCTTGCCAGGGTTGGTCCGTGGATGGGTGACCATCTTTACATACCGAGACTCCTCGGAAAGCACGTTAAGCCGTTGGTCCCGGCTGTCATTCGTGGATCTTTGACAGTCGTTACGGGTCGTCAGTAGCCCGAAAGTCTGACAATCAGTCTTACCAAGGGGTATCGTATTACCCGGTTACTGGGTTGTGGAGGTCAGATAGGCAGTCGCTCCATGTAAAATACTGGTATTCAGCTGCATCCGGTTAGACTGGAAGCCGACCCCCACATAGTTGGGAAAAGGCTAGGCAGATTGATTGTTGTTGAGCCGAGCGTTGAGAATCCAACTTATTATTATTTATTTATGTAACAGACAACTAAAAGGTCCACAAAAATACAAATACTTAAGAACTTAAAAGATGTTAGTAACAATATATCTTATAATCTACGTTAGTACTTTTATACTACAACAGACAGTGTTGTCTTGATGAGATGTCCCATTATGGAGCTCTCATCAAGCGTGTCAGCTATCACTCTCAGGAGGCTGTTGCTACTGCCACGCAATCTGGCGAGCAGAGACGCACTTTTCTTTCGTACGATAGCTGAGAAGCTGTCGACTCGGGCTTTTGCGAACATCTCAGACGCACTGCAGTACCGTGGCAGCCGTATCAGCGCCCTGAAGGCGTTATTATATTGGACGCGCAGCGCACTGACGGCACGTTTGGTACAGTTGATCCATAGCGCTCGAGTACAGAGATGTGCAGTATGCTTTAAATAGACTGTGTTTGACCGCTTCTGTACATCGAGCAAACCTACGGGCCAACATGTTCGCCAGCACCGCCAATGCCCTGCGTTCCCGTTCAACATCAGCATCATCTTTAAGGTTGTCAGCAATTATATGTCCCAAATATTTAAACTGATGTACCTGACGAATCGGGACATCGTAAATTTTTATTGGTGGAACATTTACTGGACATTTCCTGCCAACAGCCTAAAATACCATGAGTTCGGACTTCTTCACATTATATAGCAGCCTATGGCCGGCAGCATAGTTCTCACAGGTTTTACAAGTTTTCTGATTGCACTGACCGAGGGAGCCAACAGCACCATGTCATCCGCATAGCTGATGTTGTTAAACCACAACCCGTCAATTAAACAGCCCACATGCGCGTTGCTGAGTCCCTCGATCAATGCATTCAAATACAAGTTAAAAAGATTAGGGGAGGTTAAGCCCTTCTGCCTCACGCCACACTCCAACTTGTACGGCAGAGAACAGTCATTCCCCCACCTTACAACGTTAGTTTGGTTGCCGTACCAGTACCTAAAAACGTTCAGCATCTCATTGGGTATCCCCGTTTCCTTTAATTTATCCCAAAGAATGTTGTATGCAGGTCGAAGGGCTTGGAGAGATCCAGGAAAGCCGCATAAACTATTGTACTCCTATCAGCGTAGTACCCGACAGTGTGCTTAAGGCACGCGATTGCACTTTCGGTGGATAAACCAGGTCGGAAACCAAATTGCGCATCGTGTAACCATATATATTTCTCTAGCTGTACGTTAAGCACACTGTCAAGCACCTTAGCGACAATCGTTGCCAGAGAAATAGGCCTATAATTCGACCGATCTGATGAGTCTCCTATTTTGTTTTTAATTATTGGCACGACCACCGTCCTCATCATATTTTCCGGCAAGTAAGAGTGTGCGATACAAAGATTAAACAGTAAAGCCAACGCTCTGGGCAAGTGGCAACCCGCATGCTGCAAGTGCTCGACACTGAGTCCATCGTGACCTGGTGATATCCCTCTTTTCATATTTTTAAGAGCTATATTAACGTCTTTAGCTGTGATAAGAGTGGAAATGGGTCCTGTTTGGGTCTCAGCATCAATCACCTGCTGCGCTGATCCCAATGGTGATCAAACCATGAAGTGGTCTTTGAACATCTCGGCTATTTGTTGCGGTTCCGTAACGCCATCAACGCTCACGAGAAGGCCCTGGGCCGCACTCAACTTTTAGGTACATTTACAGAAACTAAGAAAATCGGAGTTTACGTGATGTGAGGCTAAGATGTCCATTTTAATGGCCTCTTGGTGATTTTGACACCACTTCAGATTCCCTTTAAAAACTTTCCGCGCTTCTATCATGTCATCGTATAAAGTACCTGATGGCGGTCGGCCGTGCCAGTCCCACATAGTGAACTTAGTCCGCGCCTCCCCATGCGCGGCACGGACGTGCCAGTTCCACCCTGCTACACACTTGCGATGTCTAGGCTTATTCCGGTGTGTGGAACTAGCTGCCAACCCTAAACAATGTACTATGTTACTGTACACCTAATCAATCATCACCCTATGGCTGGCGTCAGTGCAAAACTTCCCACTACAAGATTCCAGTTGCGCTGAACTTAACAATAACAGAGTACATTCTAGCGCGTCGAAAAAACACTGTTGGATTTTGCACTCTCGGCGCCAAGCAGAGCGTTGAAAATCCAGTGCGCGAAAAAAAATCTCTGCGATATTTTTACGTCCGTGTGAACGTCGACTAACACAAAAAATCACGCCTGTAATTCTCGAAAGGTCAGGCAGAGTACCTTCAGTACACCCACATTTCGCCGTTATAACTCCCACATGAAATAGGGGGCGAGCCTATTGCCATTCTCTATAGATAAGGGATGATCCTCCGACCAGACGGGTGTCGTGTCTGCTGGGCTACTGCCCGACGGTTGATATACGAGTATGCTACTCGGGAGGTAAACTTTAATTGCGCGATATAGGATTTTACGTGACGTCATTATGATGCGTAGTTCGCATGTGGCGATGTAGATGCCGCCACACCATTAACCGGGCATGAATCCAGACTCCGGCTGCTACTCAGAAATTCCTGATGGATAAGCCCAATAACACCTTGCCTGAGCTGGGAATCAAACCCAGGACCTCATGCTCAGCAGTAGCGCTTGCGACCACTACACCAACGAGGCAGTCATATTGTGTGTTGTGTCACAGATTAATACAAATGGAACACTCCGCGAAATCATATAAATAAAAAGCAACTCTTGCTACAACACAATAAAGTGCAATTCAGGTCGCACAACGCTTCTTTACCTACAGTTATATTCACCGATAAGTTGCCTCTCATTCTTTCGCGTAACTCTTATACCTTCTGACTCGTTAGGGTTGTCTTCTTTTACGACGCGGCGCGTGAGTGAGCATCGAACTAACGTGCGAGCCGGCCGGTGCGCGGCAGCCCACACTGAATTGACCTCAAACTCAAACTATTTATTTCAAATAAACCAATTACAGGCACTTTTGAATTGTCAATGGGTCGGTCAGTCAGAAAGATGAAGCTAGTTGCCATTCCAAAGCGTAGTAGATCCCTATGGAGAAGAACGGGCAAGAAACTCCACGGACACTCTTTTAAATCCTAGATACAGGATCAGGAACAAAAATAAGTCGCTGTAGTGGCCACGTTTACACACACATAAACATTTACATTTGTTACTACGAAATATAGAAAAAAGTTTTATAATATTTACAACTTCAATTCATTATAAACCTTAACAATCAAACATAAAGTTTAATTACGATTGCAAAATATTTATATTTAAGTCCTTCTATCATCGGAGAAAGGTAAAAGCAATAAATTAAAAATGTCGCTTGAAAATAAAAGGTCATTTTTATAATAAGTACAAAAATATTTATTCTAAAGTGAAACTTAAAACTTAAGCAATAAGGTTAAAAACATTTTGTTGAAAATTTTGTGCTTACTCTATTTTGGAACTAGACATAGTTCTTGGTATTTACATTTCAATGCTCAGAACACAGTAAGTATTGAAAGATGTAGAGTAGCAGAATAATAATATATTTTTTAGGCCAAGGTTCGTTTTATATGGTAGCAAATATTTTTGACCGATTTTTAAAAGTAGAAGGAGTAAATTAGTACAATAGTTATTTTAATTTTGATTATTAATTTGATAATTAATTATTTTAATAAAAATATTAAAACAAATTGTTGAATTTTTACAAGGTTTATATATTTCTTCTCCTCTTTCTTTCGCGACAATAGATACCCATTCTGCATTGCGAAATGGGTCACTAGGAAATCTACAAACAAAAACAACATATAAAGTAACAATACTACTCCATGCATTTCCCTGTTCCCGAACAGTCGATGTTTGAAATAAGACCACAAAAGTATTTGTGTTTTTATTTTTCGGGCCGTTTTTGAAGCGCTTATCGGGAATCTAGTACTATTATTGATCGAAGTTTAAATCATAATATTTTTACAAAATATTGGTTACATCGTTTATGTTGAAAATATACATATGAGAACAATGTAGAAAGACGTGCACATTAAAAAGCGTCCGTAATAAAAAGATAAAAACTAAAACAACTAAATTAAATATTAAAATTAAAAATAAGCCATGGCAGCTAAGAGACGACCAGTCCCAACTGACGGCGCGGCGCCCGTTCACGACCCAGTGAGATGAGCCCGCCGCGTACTTGTAGCTTCATACCTAAACTGCGGAGTGTCATCTGTATTAATCTGTGGTTGGGTAGAATCTAGAATCGCATAATTTAAACATAAAACAGAATGGTCATGAAGTACCACAGTATAATAAAGTAAGCAGTATTACATCTTTATTGAAAACGGCCGAAACGACGCGCTTCGAAATCTCAGTAACTATACAATTCCAGGGCAACAGTTCGAGTGCGCGGCAGTTACGCACGGACGGACGCGTAATTATTTACCTACCGAGCGGGCGTAGGTATTAATTCAAGGTCACTGCCCAGATAAACTACTGCAGCTTTATTATACTGTGATTGTACTTTTCTTAATTTCATACCAGACTGACTTTAATAATAACTATATAATAAGAACTATTTCCGTTTCAATCTTTTACGTAAGAAATATTTCTCAATTTTGACAGTTAGAACTTCAGCTTTTAAAATGAAAGTCTGTGTTATCATTTTCACTGTTTTAATGGGTATGTTTTTTTTTTTAAATAAGCTATTTTGATTAGCGCGGGGATAATTTTCTAATCTTTATAAGGGTGAATTGCCCAAGCAAAAAAATACACGGCAAACCTGAGAACGGTAGTGCAATGTGCTGATTATTAATTTTATATATTTTTTCTCAACAACGTAAGTATTTCTCTACCTTGGCAAAAAAAATCATTGGTATTTACCCTCTAATATACCCAAAAAAAAAATTACAAAGTGTTATTTTATCATCACGGTGACCTGTCCTGAACCCAATTCCGCTCATAACATACCTTCTCCTGCAAATACATTCGTAATATGGATTTAAATTGATTTTGTTATCATTAAATTATAATATATTCGATCAAATAAAACAATTTTTGTTTGTTTATCTTCTTTCTCATGGATTTGACAGGCAGTCAACTTTTGTCTGGAAAAAAGTTATCATTTCAGAGGACAGTAAGTTTTAGTAGAATAGCCACATCAACATTGCGTTGTTACGCCCCTTTCACCTTTTCTCACTCCGGATCAGTCCGGCTTAAGCTCTCGGCGCGAACGCACCGGTCCCAACGTCTTGCGGTTTCCCGCCAAAAAAGTAAGTTTATCATTTCAGTAATATGGGGACAAAAATAGTTTCATTTCGGTGGCTGTTATAACTCGTGCTAGATTTGTTTAATTTGTTTCAAAATTGTGTATTAAATTCGCAGTAAGTACTGTTTTGTTTGAGTAGTGTTCATATTTTTTAAATAATTTTTTTTCGGAGTTAAATGTAGAACTAACCTCTATTTTATCATCTCAGTGTTATCATTTCAGTGGATTCGGTGGACTGTTATACCAATTACAGTCCACCGGAATTAAAAGTATCTCCGAAATGATAAAAACATAAAGTTTTAGAGATCCTGGTGTCAAATACAAAGTCATAGTTTTGTAATGTACCTACTTTTACCTAGAGTGTCGATTAGATTATTTAGGTGTATTAGTACATAAACAAGCAAAAATATTTATTTAAGGTTACCAGCATTTACGATAAAGTTTTCCAACATTTTCACACAACAACAACCACAAAAATTACCAAAGGTTATAAAAGTAAAGAAACTATTCATTCATATCATAATAAACATTACATTACATTAATATCATTCTTTGAGGTTATTGTAACCTCAAAGAATGATATATGTAATAATACTAACTGTAATATCTGTATATTAATGATGATATTAAAAAAACTGTGTACTGTCCTGTCTCAGTGTTTATCTAAAATTTGTGGAAATCAAACCTAACAAAGTACGGAACCCTGGCTGGGGGCACGGTTGTTCTTAGCTGTATCATTTCGGTGGTAATTTTTATCATTTCGGTGGACACTTTTAATTTCAGTGGACTCTTAAAACTTTATCCTTAAATATTTATGTAAGTTTTGATAATATTTGATGTCCACTCACGCACAATGTTATAAAATAGACTAAAGTATTATTTGTCACTAAAAATATATAGATTGCATTGAAATAAAAAAATCCCACCGAAATGATACATAAAAATCTCTTGTTGAAATTCACCCATAAGTATAAAAATAATATGCCGTTCGTTGGTAAGCGCATCTCTTTGAGGTGATTTTTGCGATTTGGAAAATTTTCTTTTTTAAATGTTCGTTATAGTCTGAATAAGGTTTTTAGAGAAAAAGAAATTGGAAAAGTTTCCCCGAAACTTGGAAAATTCAGAAAAAACTTGTACTTAATTGTATTTTTCTACGAGATTTTTGTATGAATTATTAAAATTCGGACAGGACTGTCTGTCGGGTCAGATATAGGTAAGTTACTCAATATATCTGTTGCATTTCACAATGTGAAGTTAGGTGGTAGGTTTACAAAGCATGATCATTATGGACCCTGTCGGACACTGTAGGAGAGTGGAGATTAGGAGGAGATTTTTGATTAGTTTTTTATTTGGAGGGGGCTTTTTTTTGTTTTTTTTTTTGCAGTAGGGGATTTTAGTTGTTAAATTATTATTATGAAGGGCTCGTGGCCACAATATAAATATGGAGAGTAGGGAAACTACGAAAAAACGTACGAAATGGTACACACACAGACACGCGCATCGATGAGATACTCCTGCTAAGCCACAGTAAATATACTGAAAGTACCGCGACTATCGCTTCAGACCTCGTCACAGAATATATAATAGTTCAAGTACTTACTGAAGATTCAGTCCGCAAAATTATTTAAATAAAAAGCGACTCTTGCTACGACACAATAAAGTGCAATTCTGCACCATAATTGCGTAACACACTATCGATTGGAATCTGTTTCATTTTGACAGTTCAACAACATTCATTGCGTCATTTACGTTGTCGAGCAGACAAATTTTTCGAACATAAGAAGCAATGGATTAGCAATTTGTTTCAAAATGAAACAAAAAAATCTCATCTATCATACCTATGTAATAAAACGCGATCTGTTTCATTCTAAAAATAAAAACACACACTAATGTGTGCTGAGGGGGATGAAATTTCGTATAAGAAAGTCCTACGTCAACGCGAAGTCGCTGGTAAAGTACCAAATAGTTTAATCTAAACTTTTTGCTGATGTTACACGTACACATACATAAAATCATGCCTTCTTCCCGTGGGGAAGAAACTACAGAACGAACGAAGAACCAGCACGCTTAGCATGACTGCCATAGAAACGGGTTTTGTCGACGGAAGAATAGACAAAATTCAGATAGTAGAAATATTTGTACGCATTCTTCGCTCTAAGCACAGCAATGTGTAGTTTTGTCTATTCTTCCGTCGACAAAACGTCGTCATGCTACGCGTGCTGACTGGCCTTTGCGTCGTTCGTTCGTACATACATCTGCAGCCTAATTGCGTAAACCACTATCAATCGAAATCTGCTTCATGTGTTCGAAAAATTGTTTGCTCGAAAACGTAAATAACGCAATGAATATTGTTGAACTGTCAAAATGAAACCGACGATTCCGATTGATAGTGTTCGTGTTTCACGATGTCCGAATAGCCACTTGCCGAATAAATTCAAAAATGGAACAGAATTTGTATGAAATTATCTGCCAAGTAAGTTAATAGGAGCTTAATCGTAGGTGGTGAAAGAGGCCCTCAGGGTGCAGGATCACACACGCGCGCCGTTTACGATTGTAAAAACAAACCCTAACACGATTAGTATTATGCAGTGCAACTGAACTTTTTTTTGCAGTATTCCAAGCGATAACGTGTGAGAAGGCCGTTTCAAAATTACTAAGAAAATTGATCGTTCCAAAATTGAATGAGAAATGCAAAAAGATTAAATGCGCTACCGTTGACGATCCACAGTGTGTGCGCATGAGACGGCATGACCTGAGTTTCACGATCCATATCATTGCGACCAATAAATGCGAAATGGAATACATGAAATGTCATGATGGTAAGTTAAATAATTATGTTTGTTGTTAAGTTTTTAGGGTTCTGCCATCTATTCTGTACAAAAGTCACCATAAAATCTTATAAACCATTTAAAATAAGATCAGACATTTAAATAAACCAATCAAACATTTAAATAAATAGACAGTCCCATCAACCGATTTTGGCTTCTATTGCGTTGGCGGCACGACAAATGACAGCTGCAGTAAATATTTGGTATTATAAACACTTTTTTGCTTTTAATGCCATCCTTATACCTACTTACGGAATAGAAGTCAAAATCGGTCGTACGCACGGCTACAAATCAAGCTTTACTTTTCCAGTATAAGCTGATCTCGCATTGTATAGGATTTCCTTACAATGAGAGGTCAGTGTAAACTTGAAATGTTTAGCTTGATGTGTAGCCGTGTATAAGGACTGTAAAAAAGGTTTATTTAAATGTCGAATCTTATTTCAAATGGAGTGTAATGATTTTGTAATCGCTATGCTAGCCCTTCTAATTTCGTTTCATTTTATTATAGATGTGGAAGCTAAAATTGTTCCTATGAAATATTGTAGCCACACTGCTGAGACAGCCGGAAAAAAGAAAAATAAGCCGGGTAAGTAAGTAGCTAACAAGAATCAAAAATTTTGTGCGTCCCAAAAAAAAAAAAAATTTCTTTCTTTCTTTAACAATCATTATTGTTAAAGAAAGAAAGAAATAAAAATATTTGACACACACACAGACACAGTGACAGCTCTTGAACGCAGTTTAGTTCTGCTGAGCGGCTTCAGTTTCATTGGTAAAATTGGTCCTAAATAATAATTAATTGTAGGTGTTGTGGCGCAACCTTGGAGAGGCCTATGCCCAGCAGTGGACTGCAATTGGCTGAGTTGATTGATTGATTGAATAATTAATTTAAAACGCTGTTCTTTACTAGGTAAAGCGCATGTTCGTGTGAAGAGAAGAGTCAAGGCAGTCTATAGGCCCTTTCAGCGTCAACCTGAACCTCATAGTAAGTATTGATTTTGTTTGTATACATTTGGGGTGAAAATATAGTCGATATGCACTTTTACAACAGTCTTTTATTTTAGCAAACATATCCAATGTTCACATTTCAATCGTTATGCATACGTACATGTCGTTATGGTTGTCGTCGCTCAGTGGTTAAGGCCTCGCCTCTCATGCACGAGGTTGTCGGTTCAAATCCGGGCAAGTACCAATTTCTGAGTTTATCTTGGAAATTATTGACATTGGTCAAGGAAAAACATCTTGAGGAAATCTGCGGGTTAATAGCGTATCGCGTAACATACATACTCGTAGAATGACAACTGATAGCACTGGGGAAGGTCGAGCAAAGCTAATAGGGATGATGACTAAAAATTTTTCTTTTTCCGTCATGTAGATTATTAGAAAATATTGGACACGTATTTTTTCTTTTTTTACAAAATCAAAAGATTACGGCGATACATTGAGTTAAAATATCGCGTGACGTCACGTGTAGCTAGATTTTATACGTACAAGTGACGTAGCGAGCCCCCACTCCCCAACTTTAATGCGTGTTATATAAGTCAGTTTCTATTAATATGATAAAGCAAAAAATACGTGTCTAATTAACGGACGACGGACGGATTGACGGACTAAATAGATTTTTTTTTTTTACTCATGCGTCGTTCCTATTGTAGATGGCGTGATCATAGCTAGGTCCATAAGGCCTAAAATAAATTTGACATTTCGTTCATTCATGCATGAGTTTCGTTTTATTTCATTAAAACGTTATTTTCGGTTATTTCAATATTTTTAATCAAGTATTTCACATGGAAAGTCTCGGAATTTAAAACCATCATATTTCGAACCCTGTTTAATTTTTTTTTAAATCATTAAGTACCTACATAATATACCTAGCTTTAACCTAGAATCATCTAATTTTGGGGTCTCTCGGAAAATGGTGGACTCCAATTTAGGAGTATACAATTACGCAACATTTTCGCAAAAATAAAATAAAACCACCTCACGCCTTGTATTGTGGGAACTAGTTACGACAGCGCCATTTTGACAGTTGCCTTCTCCATTTGCTTAATTTTGACAGTTCAGCCACTTCCATTGCGTTATTTACGTTGTTGCGGAGACGTATTTTTCAAATTAATGAAGCAATAATGGATTAGGAGTTCCCCTCAAAACCCTTAGATTATGATTGAAAGTGTGTTTCAAACTCAAACTCAAACTCAAAGCATTTATTTCAAATAAACCAATTACAGGCACTTTTGAATTGTCAATGGGTCGGTCAGTCAGAAAGATGAAGCTAGTTGCGCAATTAAGGGAACTGGGCTTATAGTAATTTAGGTCTGAAATCGCCAATCCGTCTTGAGCAAGTGCGTGGTGAATGTGGTGATCAATGCAACAGACCAACAAAAAAAGGAAGACGGCGCGACGCGAATAGCAAAAGTGAAGCCACGCTTTTTATGTATGTGTGTGTCGAAGGGTTGCCATTTCTTATTTTTTTTTACCCGACTGCCCAGGAGGGTAATGTTTTTCAAGAGTATGTACCTACCTATGTATGTATGTATATTTCTCTGACACGCTCTAAGCTGTAGCCTAAACCGCTTGATTGATTTTAACATAGTGAGGTGTCCTTAGATTCGTTTTAATTGTGGGAGTGACATAGTCTATATAATATTTATATACCTTTATATCTGGAAATACAAAAAAAGGGAGGGGATGTTTTTTTAAAATAAATTACAACAATGTTGGTATCAAATAAAAGCTAGTAATGAGTCAATTCCAAATATATATTAATAAAACTAAAAATATTGAAATAAAAAAAATATTTTAAAAAACCCGCCTGCAAAAACACATATTTAATTGAAAAGAGAATAACAAGGATTATAATCTATATAATTTTGGTAGGTACTGCAGGCGGAAACAAACAACAATTACACCATATTTCAGGTTATTGCTTGTTTTTAACCGACTTCAAAAAGGAGGAGGTTCTCATGTTCCCCGATTATTCGAAGATGGCTAGACTGATTTGGATTTTTTTTCTTTTATTCGAGAGGGTATACATCACAGTTGGTCCCATATAAAATTGATTAACTTTGCTTTGTGTGGGGTAGGTACCACAACTAAAAAGTGAAAAATAAAAACTTTTTTACAAAAAAATACAACCGACTTCCAAAAACAACACTACAGTTATTTTATTTTTCACTTTGTAGTGTTGTTTTTGGAAGTCGGTTGTATTTTTTTGTAAAAAAGTTTTTATTACCTTTTCAGTTACTTATGTGGTTTCGCAGTCGGATTTGTTTTTTTTTTTTTTAAATAATGTTTTCCCTATAATTTGGGGAATAATGTTGTATGGGTAAGATAATTATCATATTTAAAGGATATGTCTGCTTTCTTCTGTTTTCCATCTCTCTCTCTCTCTCTCTCTCTCTCTCTCTCTCTTTCTTTCACACACGTGAAACCTTCTCATCGTTCCGATTGCGTTCCAATTCCCACATAAATGTAGGTATAGGTAATAATAGATTTAGATAATGGTGCCGATTCTCTTGTGAACGCACTAAACTAAAATTAGAGAATCGCTATCTTTTACTAACAGGCAGCGCGAGAAAAGGACGGCTATAGCTATGAACTAAGTTGGAGATGTCAAACTAGTTCACGCGTTGCGCTTCACCGTGTTTTTTAGTCGACATGTTTTTACGTGTCGTCTAAATGTCTATGGAAAAATTAGTTCTAACTAATTTGACAGCTCTAATTTACTTCCGTCCCTTTCTTGTCATAATAGAGAGAAAAAGTTAGCAATATCATAAATTAAGTTTAGTTTGTGCACAACAGAATCGGCACCAATATCCTCCCGGCCAAGATTCAGTCATAGTGGCGACCAATATCAACGGAGATTACCCAGGAGATATTGGTGCTGATTCCCTTTATTAGGCTATAAAAATTGTACTGAGAATACTCATAACGCTCATAATATTTATTCATAATTATCTAAATTGAAGACTTTATTCATATAAAGGGTTACTAACTTGCAATTCGACGTATTCCTTGCAGGAAGTCATAGTAGGGTTAAAATGCAACAAATTAAGCCACCAAAATGTTCTACCGAAATTCAATAGTTTTTTAATGAAAAACACAATTCAAAAATGATAGGTATATGGCGCGACTTTACTGGAATTAAAGTCATTATCATAGCTGATGAAATCACAAAAAAAATACTGAATTTCTGTAGCACATTTGAATGCTTAATTTGTTGCATTTTAACCCTACTATGACGTCCTGCAAGCAAGGAATATGTCGAATTAAAAGTAACTTAAGTTACCCTGTTTAGAGTGACACATGCTTGTACTCATGATATCAAA
This sequence comes from Cosmia pyralina, assembly GCA_946251885.1. Taxonomy (NCBI): domain Eukaryota; kingdom Metazoa; phylum Arthropoda; class Insecta; order Lepidoptera; family Noctuidae; genus Cosmia; species Cosmia pyralina. The sequence continues at coordinate 10,385,018 of OX276369.1, read as the reverse complement.
AAACTTTTACTATGGGACCAGTAACCCGTAACCAGTAACCCTGTACCTATATTTTCACATAAATTCACATAAATCTTTATTTTATTTCTCTCTTCACAAAGGTACACTTAGTTTTATTTTATAAATAGAGACCGAAATCGCGAAAAAAAATCTGCTGTTAGAGGTACCTAAATGTAGGGAGCAGCTGATTTTTTTTCGCAATTTCAGGTTTGGTCCCATAGCTTTGTTATCATGAGAATAATCATGTGTAGTCATTAAATTACCAGTCACTCTATATACACATGGATGAAGAATTGATGATACTGTAAATTGTGCTTGTTGCATTTTAAACCAAGAAAGTTAGGTACGCACGGCTACAGATCAAGCTATTTTTCCAGTATAAGCTGATCTCGCATTGTATAGGATTTCCTAACAATGAGAGGTCAGTGTAAACTGGAAATGTTTGGCTTGATGTGTAGCCGTGTGTACTAGATATTTCCAAGTTGACAGAAACTTTCCTAATTACCAGAAACTTTCCATGTTGTCAGAAGCTTTCCATGTATTTATGTTCCAGAAAGTTTCTGAGAACTTTCAATGTTCCCAGAAACTTTCCAAGTTTCTGGAAACTTTTCATGTTGTTAAAAGTTGCCTAAAAATGGGAATGAGGGGATCGATTAAATAAACGCCTTAATTTACAGACACGACAGAGCAGCCAAGAAGTAAGTCTTTATTATTTTAGAGTATCTACATATCCACTCACGCGACAATTGCACGAAAGTGAGCCCGAACGAAAAACGAGGATTGTCCGAGTGCAAGAAACGAACGATGACAGCGCGCGCGTTCCGGCTCTTGCTTTTTTTTTTTGTAATTTTGTGCGCGGATCCACCACTTGCGTTTAGTAAAGCTTTGCCATGTAGGTAAAGCTTTGGTTTTCTAAGAAAGGGTGCTCGGTCACAATAATGATTATCCAAATACAGAGCATTTTTGACATCTTAATGTCAAATAATGGTGAAAATGACGGATTTTCATGACGGCCGTCGTAGTGTTTTTATACACACGGGCGACACGCGTCAAGGGTAGAGGCAACTGCACGCGTCGACGGCAGCGACACTTGAAGTTTTAGCGTGTCCATCTAAACTTCCGAGTTGAGCTGCATGACTACTGACAAATGCGTGCACTGACCGGACAAGTCCATTCAATCTGTGTGGTTCTTTCCTCAAAAGACCATTAGTTTTCTACTTTTGATGAAAAATGTATAAAAAAATACCGTTCCCCCCTTATTTCCGAAGTTTGCATAGAGAAAAATCTGAAATTATTGTACTTATGTGATACAATTTTAAGTACGTCAAAATTATAGGAAAAATATAACGATGTCTCTAAATAGCACATTTTTTCCGAAATCATCAACAAAAATAACATTAGTTCCACTATCAGCCAAGAGATGGCGCTAACCTAAAACTGCAATCTTCTACACCGCAGTGCTAAAATTCTCTGACGAACATAGGCCTCACCGAAAAATAATTGCTTCTATATATTGTGATGGAACCCTCAGTGCGCGAGTCCAACTCGCTCTTAACCGGTTTTTAACAAAATATGATTGATGTGGTGTTTTACAAACCTACTACAGAAATAATTAATCATTTATACTTAATTTATCACCATTTTGTCACTCCTGAACAATTTTTGCAGTCCACTGACAAAATGGCGGACGTGACACGCTACAACTGCGAGCGTCGCTTTAGGACGGCGACGGACGGTCGTAGATGCGTCGACAACCGTCGTAGACGCGTGCAGTTGCCTCTGCCGTTGACGCGTGTCGCTCGTTTGTAAGAACACTAAAGGCGAGCAGTGCCGCCAACTAGTGCCACCATTGAGAAAAAAATCATGTCTGCAAATATGGAACATTTTGTCCTATGCTCACATTTTTAGTCAGATGAGGTAGATCAGGTGAGGTCAAAAAATTCTACCTCATCTGACCAAAAATGTGAGCATAAGACAAAATCATACCTACCTAATCATAAATCTTTATCTAATTCAACATCATTACCTAATACAGGCACTAGATAATAATTGCACAATAGAGAAAGGTGTCTGAAGTAGGAGAGCCCTAAGATGAAATGTTCTATATTTCCAGACATAAGATTTTTTCTCAATGGTGGCGCTAGTTGGCGGCTCTACTCACCATAAGTTGCATGACGGAACCGCTTTCTTAGGAAAGCAAAGCTTTAGCTGCGCGGCTCATTTGTTTGCCATTTGTGGGCAGCGTAGCCGTGGGCAACTGTGGAGCAGCGCCTTAATTAATTTTATAAACACTGGTTTTGGTGGTACAGCATCCATGTACGCCAGCCCGAGATCCACTTCGTCAATTTTTAAGGTTTATTATTGGATTTTGTTTCTCAGATTCAACTTGGCAGCCGTTCGGACGCCATAACCATCCCATAAAGGATCCTTGGAGCCCTGATATGAGGGATAAAGTTCCCCCTGAACTTTTCATATACCTTGTCATGTAATACATACTTTCAGGAATCAGAAGTAAAGATAAATAATAAAAAAAAATTATCACACTTCTTTTACTACTTAACTAATTCTCTTTACATTAATTTTATTTAAAAGCACAACAAAATCACAGTTGCAAACAAATATTCAAATCAAATACCAAATGGCGCCGATCACCTGACAACCTCACCGTTCGAGAGCTAACCGACAAGTGACCAATTTACTCGCAGGATGGCCAGCCCCTTCATAGCGTTTTTTTTTTGTGGATGGGAAATCGTTAAATGACTTCTCCCGCTCTGAAAGAAAGAAAGAAAGAAAAACGTTTATTTAAACACACTTCGTGAACACAAAAACAACAGAAAAAAAAAATGAAAATAATGTTTTAAAACAATAGTGTGTGCCTCACGGCTGCGCCAAAAAGGTTCATTTCAGCATTAATGCCAGACAGATGCTGCCTGACGCTGGTTTTCTAATGAACCTGTAGGGACCAGTGACGGGGAGTACAAACAGTTTCAACATACCTAATTGATAATTGGATATGCTATGGGCGGCGCGGCGCGGGAGGGCGTGTCAGACTTTTACTGACTAAAACCCACCCGTGTTCCTTCAGTTGCCTGTATCACGGGCCACGGTATCTCTTTCGAACAACTCGCGACCTCGACGGCTTCATAGCGTGGCTGACGACGACACGAAATGTGCTATCTTGACGGAAGCCCAAAGGGTTTTTGAGCAAGCATTAAGTATGAGGGCGAAAAGTTGAGCTTGTAAATCGAAAAACGCAGTTTTTCTAAATACCTCGGAATATGGTGCCAATTTTAGAACCTCTCGGAATAAGGTGCCTTTACCTTTTTAGAACGAAGTTCCTTATCGTATACACGGCTACACATCCAGCAATTTACAGTTTTTATTGACCTCTCATTGTAAGGAAATCCTATACAATGCGAGATCAGCTTATACTGGATATGTATAACTTGATCTGTAGCCGTGCGTACCGTCGTACGTTATACTGCACACTTAACGAATTCAGTGTCTTGGAGGTCAAAATGTTACATTTTTTTCGGTCAAGCTTTTCGTTCCATCCAGCACACTAATTGCGTAACACATTATCGATCGGAGTTGGTTTCATTTTGAAACAAATTGCTAATCCATTGCTTCATATGTTCGAAAAATTTGTCTGCTCGACAACGTAAATAACGCAATAAATGTTGTTGAACTGTCAAAATGAAATGAACTCCGATTGATATGTGTTACGCAATTAGGGTGCTGGGAATCGAACCCAGGACCCCGCAGTTGTCCTTCCAACACGGTTCTTTTGGGCAAGTGGCATGTGGATTCTTGGCTTTAGCTAACAATGCCCATCGCGACTGTTTATTTTTGCCAGTTAATTTAATATGAACAGCACTTTAATTGCGTAACACACTACTTATCAATCGGAATCGGTTTCATTTAGACAGTTCATTGCGTTATTTAAGTTATCGAGCAGACAAATTTTTCGACCATTTGAAGCAATGGATTAGCAATTTACCTCAAAAAGATGCAGATTCCGATCGATAATGTGTTACCTACGCAATTAGTGTGTGGGTTTCATGAATTAAAGTACCTAACGTATTTAAATTCGGGGCCTTCAAAGGCTGGCCATTCGACACGGCGTCTTCACCTTCCACCTGACGCAGGTCCTCACCGGACGCATGAGGGAGAGGAAGCTATCGCATCCTCACGACCCTAGTCGCTGCAGGAGACGCTCAGGGCGGCGGGAATCGATAGCCGATTCCCGGTTACCGTAAATAAATAAATAAATAAATAAATAATTTCTTTATTGCCATAAATAGGTTACAGAGAAATTTGAGACCCTGGCACCAGAGCTAGGTTAGAGTACCTGTATTTCAGGAGCCAGTGACTTCATCCATTTAGGTAACAATTAAAAGCAAGTAAGTGTATGTAGCAATAGGTGATGAAATTACATTACTTAAAAATAAGTTTAATAGGAAACATCAATTATTTAAAAATATAATGGAAAACTAAAATTAGAATGCAAATAAAATAATCTCAATAAAATAAAAAACAAAATTAAAACTATAATACAATGTGGATTAAAACAAAATTAGATTAACAAATTGAGAACAATAATTAGAATGACATAACATTAGAACAAAATAAATTACAATAAGCCAAATAAACATAAAAATTGAAATTTATAGTACTGATACGCGTGTGTGTGTATGTGAGAGGGTGTGTTAGGGGTGTGTGTGTAAATACCAATGATTTGCGTTCAAAAATAATATTTAGGTTGATTGCAGTAAATTTCATTGGTCATTGTAGGCGCGGGTTTGCGGATAGCGAGCAATGGGTTGGTCGCCGTCCGGTAAGGACTAGGCCCGGGTCGACGGGGCGTTGTGTTCTTCGCGCGCCTCAAAGAGATGTCAGCAGAGATGGGGTCAGATAGCGCCGATGCCGCCGGGGTCGCGGGTAGTTCGAAAGAGATGCCGTGGCCCTGGCACAGGCAACTGAAGGAACACGGGTAGGTTTTAGTCAGTAAAAGTCTGACATGCCCTCCCGCTCCGCCCAAGGCGGGAGAAGTCATTTGATGATTTCCCATCCACAAAAAAAAGGGGCTGGCCATTACTGTTCCGTTGCGCAAAGGGTATGGTGCTATTCGTCCTGTTTAGCCATCTCTTTCCCACACAGAAGAAATATTCAAATAATAAGAGATGGTAGAAGGCCCCCAGGTCGAAACGGCTTATTTGCACAGCCTGGCTCATCGGCGTAATGTTGCATGCCTCTCGTTCTTCTATAGACTGTACTTTGGAAAGTGTGCGCAGGAGCTCCACGACCTGATCCCACCATCGCATTTTCACTACCGGACTACCGGAATACTGCACGGTAACATCCGCACTTGGTTGATATCGCAAAAATCCCACTCAATCGTACTCAGCGTTTATTATGCGCACGGCCAAAGTGTCGAACCCTTTGCCAGCGAGCGTCTGTGTTCCTATCCGACAATGCATGAATGAACACTGAACAGGCATCTTATGGGCACGCTCGTTCCATCGTAAAGATCATCCATCGCTTTCCATCAGGCGAGATCGAGGGACACGGCAGAAGCAGACTGATTTCTTAGTATTTTTTTTTTTAAATTAACCGACTACAAAAAAATAAGGGAACAGCAGTGCTATTCTGTACAAATCTCACACCGTGAAAACCTAGGGTGAAGTGAGTTGTCATTCTACTTGATGCTAGGGATTGACACTATTGACAGCTCACTCCACGCTCATTTCACCTAAGTTTTCACGGTGATATTTGTACAGAATAGCACTGCAGTTCGTCGGAATCTTTTTAGTGCATGGTAGGTAGATTAGGAAAAATGTAATGTTTCAAGCAAATCAGAATTTAATTTATGTTTCAGCTGGATTTAAAGGCAAGTATTATTTATTAAGTTGGTACTTATTATTAAAATAACTTTACTTACTTATTCGATGTTTGTGATGGCAGAACGAATTTGGATGAGGCTCACTCACTTCTTGGGGGTGTTTGATTAGGGTTATTTTAGGATTAATAATACAGCATTTTTTGTTCTTTTTCGGAAAATATATGTCCAACTTGATGAAGAGCTTAGTTATTATCAGTTTCAATAAAAGCCCTGTTTCTGTTTTCCTGCCACTGCTATCATGACCTAAAATAGGGCCGTCCATTTAAGGCGACTTTAGGATAGTGGGGTTGCTATATGGAGAATACAGTATGCAAAAGCGAGCGAAGCGAGCTTGAAATTTTTTGCACCTCGCTTCGAATAAGTTAGATTTTCCTTGACCCTTCATACATAAATAGCAGTAACTTTATCTACTTGTGCAGAAAAGATTGAGGATTAAGATAAAGTAGGATCAGGTGCGAGCGAAGCGAGTTTGAAAATGTTTGTTTCCCCCCTGGGATAGGTTATACTTGAAGAATACTGAAGTTGCAGGAATTCATTCAATTTAAAGTCAATAAAAGTAGAGTATTGCTTTTGTTGATTTTGATTATAAAATATACCTACGCGAAATAGAGTACCTACAATTCTCTATATTAGAGCACGGAGTGAGCTCTACACCCTAATTGCGTAACACACTATCGATTATAATCTGTTTAATTTTGACAATTCAATAACATTCATTGCGTTATTTACGTTGTTGAGCAGACAAATTTTTCGAACATATGAAGCAATGGATTAGCAATTTCTTTCAAAATTATTCAAATGCCGATTGGTAGTGCGTTACGCAATTAGGGTGCAGGACCAGGAACAGTAAGGAACAACTTAGTTTTAAAATAAACCATAATTTAAAGGTATCTATTACGGTACTAATGACGTTCATCATTCGGCCACAACCAAAGTGTCTCTCTCTGACATTTTTGACAGGTGCCCGGACCTAACGTCCCAGTGCTGCCATCTAGTGAACGTCATTCCTGAAAACCCACATTAGAGTGCTGGTATACCTTTATCCCAGTAATACGTTTGAACCGTGGAATCATTTTTCGAAACGATGTCGTTTTCTAATCGTGATCGTGTTCTTTCACAGTTATTTTCTCTCTGGCAACAATCTATTATGAACGTTACAGCAACGTCAATAAAGATCACTGTGATCATAGTGGATATCTGGACTGTGATCCAAAATCAGAGGTAAAAAAAAAACTGTCAGAGGACTGTAGGTGTGTTAATATTTTTTTATCTAAATCCCACAGACAACAACAACAAAACCAAACATCATAAATTGAAGAAATCGACAAATAACAGCAAGAAACTCTCCCTACAACGGAAGAAGGAGGATTCGAATGTTATATCAAAGGACAATGACAATCAATCGACAATGAAGGGTCACGGTGCTGGCCATCACGTCCGACAGTCTCTGGGTTACCCGTTCATCTTCGAATCCGAATCTGATTCAGACTGGGAACATAATGAAAGGAAAAAAATTAAAAAAGGTAAGAACTCCCAGCGGCACCAAAATAGGTAGTAATTGTTTTGGCGCGCGGCCAAAATCGGAACTAGAGCCACCATCTTGTTTTTTCGATAAATTTCACGAAACAATTTCACAAATGTTTACCGGCAACAACGCCTCTCAGCCAATATCATTCATCCGCCGAAAGTGCCGTCAGGAAATTATGTAATTTTCACCAGTATTTTTCGATAAACGACTGGTGCAGCGCAGACGACAGAATATCCGTGAAGCACTTTTTAATCTGTGAAAAAGTCCGGCGCACAAAAAATCTGTGTCATTCTGGCAGCTCGTGCCGCACGGCACCGCACAAAAGTGCGCGAAAAAAATAGAAGTTTGCTTCAACACGCGCTAACGCAGACGGCGCACACTTTTAGTATCGCACAAAAAGACTGTCGTCTGCGCTACACCTTATGTGGGGGACATAGCGTCTACTTCCCTACAGTTCGGCCGACAGAATGATCGAAGATGTGCGTCGTGTGTTGAGTCTGCGTACAATTCGCGACGGACTTTTTGTGTACCTACCATGCAGACATTTTGTGCGCCACAGACTCGATCGCACAAAAAGTGTGTCGTGCAGCGCAGACGGCACACTTTTTGTGCGATCGAGTCTGTGGCGCACAAAATGTCTGTTAACAATAAGCCCTTTCATTTAATATGTCACACGGTACAGTTCGCAAAACTTCTTTTTTAAATTTTCTTATTTGCCCCCCAAAAATTACACCCACATTCAAAATTCATTTATTTACGTTACACATTGGGTCACAGAAATTCATAGGTGTAGGTACCAAATTTCAACTTAATCGATCCATTAGATTCGGAGCAAATTGGGTGTGACAGACGGACAGACAGACACACGAGCGATCCTATAAGAGTTCCGTTTTATCCTTTTGAGGTACGGAAGCCTAAAAACATACAAAAGCTAAGTGTTTTCGATTGAAAATATAATCCTTGAAATAGTTCAACTCACGGTAAGGACAAAAATAACCACAAAAATCACTATGTCGTACCTACTGACTTGCACAAGGTCCAAAATGTATGAAGCGTGCGATCGGACCAGCTGCTGATGAAAAACTAACCAATTATTTTAAAACGTAATACACATTACTCCTGGGGGCTTACTATGACGTGTCGAAAGCCATCATGGTTCCAATGTGAGAGAGTGACGAAGCTATATACTACCGATAGCACCATCCTTTTTTCACAACGGAACCATGATGGCATTAACACGTCATAGTACGGACCCAGAGCTTTGATGATAGAACTACGCAAAATTACATAAGTTACAATTGAATAAGAGATCTTTCAGTTATAACGAGCTTCTAATTCCCTCGTAAACGCAGTTTTTCTAAATACCTCGAAATATGGTGCCAATTTTATAACCCCTCGGAATAAGGTGCCTTTACCCTTAGGTTAATAGGTGCAACCGTTCTGAAGCGATCCGCTTACATACATTCGGCAATTGTGGTCCCATTAGTGACGTCAAAAACAAAAATCTGAATTCCTCATACTTCATACCCGATACTCATTCGAAAATACCCCATGTATGTTGCACAATTTTTTGTAGTTTTCGAGTTAGTTTTGTTTTTTACCCGACTACGGCAAAGCCAAAAGGAAGGGTTATGATTTTAGCAGTCTATGTATGGATGTATGTAAGTATGTATATAAGTACGAGTATGTATTTACGTGTGTTCCACCGTAGCGCTTAAATTACTGAATGATTCGTAATAATGGTCCGGGTGACATAGGCTTTATAAATTCTCCCTAAATTTAATATGGTGGACTTTACACGTAAATTTCTGACCACGAAATAAATTAAATTGAGATAATAATGACATGTTTGGTATCAAAAAAAAAGTCTTGACGAGCACATTACAAATATGTATAATGTTATATGCCGAGATTTTTAATTAATTAATTAAACTACGAAGAAAAAAAGAAGATAAAAATATTATTTTACTAAAAGGTAACATAACTAAAACTATTAAAAAACTAAAATATGGCGTCGAAAAATTCCTCATATATTGTTTAAGTAAATAAATATTTTTAAATTGTTAAAAATAAGTAAAAGTGGAGGTAAATAATATTAATTTAATTGGTTACAGACCGACCGCGGCGAGCGGGATTTTTCAGTAGTCGGGTTTTAGTTTTTGAACTTACTTTTTATGATTGTATATTATATACTAAAACCTTCCTGAAAGTAACATTGGTTCATTAGTTTTTGAGAAAATCGCGGACATACAAAGATACATACCTACGTTCATAATTATATACATACGGGTCGAATACAGAACCTCCATTTTTGAAGTCGATTAAAAAAAAAGTGATTTTTAAAACTGATACTTCAATTGTAATACATACTAAGGTCGTTGATCCCGAAAAAAATCGTTTTACCCATCACATCTGCGGACTTTCGCTAACTAATTTAATTGGTTAGCTGAAGCTGACACTGACTCGATACCTCCACGCTTTCCTGAGAAAAAGGGTCTAGCTAGACAGACTGACAGACAACGAAGTGATCCTATAAGGGTTCCGTTTTTTCCTTTTGAGGTACGGAACCCTAAAAACAGATTTTTAAAACTGACATTTCAATTGTAATTGGTAGGTACATATACTACGGTCGTTGACCCGACAAAATCTTTTTATGATGTTTAAGTATAGGTACCGATAGGTACCCATCACATCTGCGCACTTTCGCTAACTAATTTAATTTGAACTTTAAACAATGCGTGGTTATTGTAGTTGAAACAGGAATTGTATAGCTTGATGTCCAGACACAGACTCTGATTGTGTGTACAGTTATTGATTGTTCCAGGACTCGCCGGCCATCTACTGGACGTGGAAGACGAGAACTCAATGCAGCAGTTCGGACCAAAAGCTTTTATAAAGCCATCAGCGAAAGGTGAGTTAGCTAATTGTATCTAATTTTTCTAGTGTTTATGTTATGGTAAATGTGAAATTGAAAATTATTAATAATTTTCCATCATTATTAATAATTACCTCATGATTTGATAAATGTGAATATAAAATTTAAATTCATCACTTCTATCAGTTGTTATTATTAACTCACTGCTCTCGTCGGTAAAAGTAATAAAATAAAATAAGACTCGGAAGTTATTTGTCCAGTAGGCATTTATTTATAATAACATTGTACTTACAAATACATAACTAAATAAAAGAAACTTACATGCAAAATCGTTTATTCTTTGGTTTTGCTTAAATCAAACAAAAACAGATAAGATAAAAAAACTTTTTTACAAAAAAAATACAACCGACTTCCAAAAACAACAATACAAAGTGAAAAATAACTTTAATTTCGAAAGTCGGTGTCTAGTTAAATGTATTTTCGTTTTTTGCCACCGACTTCCGAAATTAAAGTTATTTTTCACTTTGTAGTGTTGTTTTTGGAAGTCGGTTGTATTTTTTTGTAAAAAAGTTTTTATTTTTCACTTTTTAGTTGTGTACCTACCCCACACAAATTCTAATACCACTACCTGCAAAACAAACTAGAACATCATCCATATAAAAGTGGGGAAAAAATACGTATTATTGAAGCTAACTCAAAAACTACTGAAGCAAAGTTAATCAATTTTATATGGGACCAACTGTGATGTATACACTCTCGAACAAAACAAAAAAAATCCAAATCGGTTCAGGCATATTCGAGTAATCACTTCCCGTCGGCGGTTTTTTCCGCCAGACGCTTTAGTGCTAATATCTGTCAAATTTCTTTAATAGATTTTCATCTTTATCGCTAAAGCATTAGGTTCATGGTTGATTTGGCAAAATTTGACAGTTTCGGATGGCTTGATGTGCTGGCGTCTGTACCTACTTAGATTATTTTTGAAAATGGTTACTAAACTTCCTGTGAACTATTTAAATCAAAAGATTCGTTAAAGTACCTATTACGTAAGTACCCAATGGAATAAACGAAGATCATTCAGTTTGAGAGTTTAGAGAAAATTGATATGTAGTGACGAAAACTGGGAAAATTTCAAAAATACAATAAAATTGTGAATCAAGCGAGCTTACCTGTTAAGCGAAGTCTTGATTCTAATTTTATGAACGGCGATCTGAAATATAATTGGTTAAACAGAGTAGTATTTCTAATACACACGTCTATTATCGCGATTTTTAGGAATAAAATATATAAATATTTTTTTTTAAATATGATTATTTCATCTTATGAGTGGCAACACAGAACGTCACTTATTTTAGAGATCCTTAAGATTGGTAACAAGCTCTGTTTTCTGTACAGAGTGGTTCCATATACCTACTTAAATTCACTAGGTTTTCCTGAAAGGAAAGTGAATTAAGTAGACTAATTATTGCAGCTTTGGGCTGTTAGGTGGCGGGTGGGTAATTATATTTCAGATCGCCGTTCATAAAATTAGAATCAAGACTTCGCTTAACAGGTAAGCTCGTTTGATTCACAATTTTACTTCACGGCGATCTGAAATATAATTGGTTAAACAGAGTAGATGTTTAGAGTCGTCTGCAATAATTCAGTTAGTTAATAAATTATCTGGTTATAAGTATTCTAGTTTATTAAGTAAGTAGGTACTTATATTTTCCTTCAATTAGCCTTGCTTATAGCAAAGAAACATTATCAGCAACAAGTCTTATTAATCCACATTATTTTTAACCGACTTCAAAAAGGAGGAGGTTCTCAATTCGTCGGAACCATTTTTTTTTTTTTTAATTTTTTTTTATGTATGTTCCCCGATTACTCGAAGATGGCTGGATCGATTTGGATTTTTTTTTGTTTTATTCGAGAGGGTATACATCACAGTTGGTCCCATATAAAATTGATTAACTTTGCTTTGGTAGTTTTTGAGTTAGCTTCAATAATACGTATTTTTTCCTCACTATTATAATATATGGATGATGTTCTAGTTTGTTTTGCAGGTAGTGGTATTACAATTTGTGTGGGGTAGGTACACAACTAAAAAGTGAAAAATAAAAACTTTTTTACAAAAAAATACAACCGACTTCCAAAAACAACACTACAAAGTGAAAAATAACTTTAATTTCGGAAGTCGGTGGCAAAAAACGAAAATACATTTAACTAGACACCGACTTTCGAAATTAAAGTTATTTTTCACTTTGTAGTGTTGTTTTTGGAAGTCGGTTGTATTTTTTTTGTAAAAAAGTTTTTATCTAAATTGATGTCAGCTCTAAGTTGAGCTGCTGTATGTACCTACTGTGAGAGTTGAAGTAATAGGTTGGGGAAAAAGTTTCTTCGCATTTTTTAAGAAAATTCAAAACATTTTTTAATTAACATTATTTACATTTATCTAAAGTATGTAGGTACCATTTTGTTCGATAACTTTTTGCCATCTTGTAGGTAGGGACATGATCCCATTGCTATAGAAATTTTGGGACTTCTGATCAAAATACCGCGACAAGTGGTTTTGGCAGTCCTCTCGTGATATTAACCTGACACTGCCTAAAGAATTCTGAAGAGCGCGAAACAGGTGGAAATCTGAAGGTGCAAGGTCAGGACTATACGGCGGATGCATTAACACCTCCCAGCCAAACTCTCTTAAATTTTGCTGAGTGGCTAAAGATGTGTGAGGTCTAGCGTTATCATGATGAAAATCCACACCCCTTCTGTTGATTAATTCCGGCCGCTTTCTCTCAACTTCCTGCTTTAATCTCATCAGTTGTTCGCAGTAGAGTTCAGAATCGATGGTCCTGCCTGGTGGTAACAGCTCATAATGAATAATGCCCTTCCAATCCCACCACACACACAGCATCACCTTGTTGCGAGTTAACCGGGGTTTCGCCACAGTCTGTGAAGCCTGACCGGCCTTTGACCACGACCTTTTTCGCACGTTCTTGTCGTACGTGATCCACTTTTCATCACCAGTTATCAGCTTCTTCAAAAATAGTTCGGTTTCATTACGTCGTAATAAAGAATCACAAATGAGTACACGGTTCATTAGGTTTCTTTCAGTGAGCTCGTGAGGTACCCAAATATCGAGCTTTTTTGTGTTCCAGTTTTTTTCAAATGCGCCAAAACTGTTTTGTGGTCAATTCCCAGTTCTTCAGCTACGTCGTAACTACTGATATGCCGATCCTGCTCCACTTTTTCAAATATGGCATCCATTTTATCCGTAACAGGGCGACTAGAGCAACATGCATCTTTGACATCAAAATTTCCGGATTGAAAACGCTTAAACCAAATTTGTGCTACTCTCACAGACACTGCACTGGGTCCATAAACATCGCAAATTTTTTTCGCGGCTTGCGTTGCATTTTTACTTATTTTGTAGTAAAATTTTAAAATGTATCGAATTTCTTCATTAGATTCACTCATCTTGACAGTACGAAAAACAAATGAAAATCACACATTTTCCTAATTTGAATTTGGAATTATGTTCTTTAAAATTTAAATTTTCAATGATACCAAAACCAGCCAGATACAAATAGTATAGCCAAAGAGATTTTATTTTAAGTTCATACATACTATAATGCGAAAAGACTTCCCCAACCTAATATGTATAACGAAGTTAAAAGGAAAACAGCTAAGTAGGCTTTTCAAGTTTACGAGTAAAAGTGAAATATTCATGAAACAACAAAAAGCCCTCTTCTTAGTCGCCGTGCAACTACGGAACCCTGTTACTTTAATTAATTTTAGTTAAAAAAACTTTAGTTAATATTTATGTCACTCTCACTTACCACATCTTACAATTATAAAAACCATTAAGTCAATCTCCGCAGGTCTTTGTTTTATTACTCCACATAGTGGACAGTAGGGCCAAAAGGGCAGCAGACTTCTTTGTAGGGTCTCCTAGTTTGTTCTGTATAATCCGATCAGGAACATATTGTGATATTGAATTGTAAGTTTAGAAAGTTTCCATAAATGAGAATAGCAGTTGTTTAATTGTCTCCGTAAACGTAAACGGTCACTGTCTTATTTGAGATGCAGTATAGAACTGCAGATTGCGCATTTTATGTATTAAGTCACTGACATGGCACTTTTTTTTTTTTTTTTTTTAAAGGCTGCTGCTGCCAAGTTTTGTGACGATCTCAGCGACATTTGAAGATTAATGTTACTGTAAAAGTTTAAATATTACAAGTGTTACTTTTATTTTTTATTGTAAGAAGTTCCAATATCTAGTCGTATGACTGTAATACGAGTGTAGACTAGAAGAGTGAAGAGGTTTTCAATTTTCACGTAAATTGCAGATTTAAAGCAAAGTGTCGGGTCATGCATCACTTCCGACTTTGATCACGCGCCACAACTTTGTGGCGTCCTGCAATTCAAATCCTTGTATCCACAAGATTTTTATAGCTTTATCTGTTTTATGAGTTAGGTAGTTATTTTGGGAACTTCGGTGTGCCAAGTGCCGAAGAAGCTTTTTAACTTTAGCAACAGAGTACATTCTAGCGCGTCGAAAAAATACACTGTTGGATTTTGAACTCTCGGCGCTAAGCAGAGCGTTGAAAATATAGTGCGCGAAAAAAAATCGTCCTTCAGAAGCAGATTAGTCTAAAAGGGTTTCTGATCTAATTTGGCTGAGATGTGTGCATTCAAATAATACATTGGCAACAATTTCTTCAGCCTCCTTGCATGTCCTGTACACGCACAGACAACTGTCTGTTATGCTTATTGTATTTAGAGGCATGAGGAACAGGGTGTAAAGTTCACTCATCCTCCATAGAAAAGGGAGGATCCTCCGACGATGTCGGGACGTTGTATGTATGCTAGTGGCGCGATAAACTCTGATTACGCGATGCAGGATTTTGCGTGACGTCAGTGTCATACGTAGTTCGCATGTGGCGATGTAGATGCCGCCACAAGTATAACCGATTCTTCGCCAAGTATACGCGATTCAGCTTCACCGACCGACTGAAACCGAGTATAAGCGATTCTGCGCCGAGTATACGCGATTCAGCTTCACCGACCGAATGGAGCTGAGTATAAGCGATTCTGCGCCGAGTATACGCGATTCAGCTTCACCGACCGACTGAAGCCGAGTATAAGCGATTCTGCGCCGAGTATACGCGATTCAGCTTCACCGACCGACTGAAGCCGAGTATAAGCGATTCTGCGCCGAGTATACGCGATTCAGCTTCACCGACCGAATGGAGCTGAGTATAAGCGATTCTGCGCCGAGTATACGCGATTCAGCTTCACCGACCGAATGGAGCTGAGTATAAGCGATTCTGCGCCGAGTATACGCGATTCAGCTTCACCGACCGAATGGAGCTGAGTATAAGCGATTCTGCGCCGAGTATACGCGATTCAGCTTCACCGACCGAATGGAGCTGAGTATAAGCGATTCTACGCCGAGTATACGCGATTCAGCTTCACCGACCGACTGAAGCCGAGTATAAGCGATTCAGCTTCACGGACCGAATGGAGCTGAGTATAAGCAATTCTGCGCCGAGTATACGCGATTCAGCTTCACCGACCGAATGGAGCCGAGTATAAGCGATTCTGCGCCGAGTATACGCGATTCAGCTTCACCGACCGAATGGAACTGAGTATAAGTGATTCTGCGCCGAGTATATGCGATTCAGCTTCACGGACCGAATGGAGCTGAGTATAAGCGATTCTGCGCCGAGTGTACGCGATACAGCTTCACCGACCGACTGGAGCCGAATATATTAAGCGATTCTGCGCCGAGAATACGCGATTCAGCTTTACCGACCGACTGAAGCCGAGTATAAGCGATTCTGCGCTGAGTATACGCGATTCTGCGCCGAGTATACGCGATTCAGCTTCACCGACCGAATGGAGCTGAGTATAAGCGATTCTGCGCCGAGTATACGCGATTCAGCTTCACCGACCGAATGGAGCTGAGTATAAGCGATTCTGCGCCGAGTATACGCGATTCAGCTTCACCGACCGAATGGAGCTGAGTATAAGCGATTCTACGCCGAGTATACGCGATTCAGCTTCACCGACCGACTGAAGCCGAGTATAAGCGATTCTGCGCCGAGTATACGCGATTCAGCTTCACCGACCGAATGGAGCTGAGTATAAGCGATTCTGCGCCGAGTATACGCGATTCAGCTTCACCGACCGAATGGAGCTGAGTATTAGCGATTCTGCGCCGAGTATACGCGATTCAGCTTCACCGACCGAATGGAACTGAGTATAAGTGATTCTGCGCCGAGTATATGCGATTCAGCTTCACGGACCGAATGGAGCTGAGTATAAGCGATTCTGCGCCGAGTGTACGCGATACAGCTTCACCGACCGACTGGAGCCGAATATATTAAGCGATTCTGCGCCGAGAATACGCGATTCAGCTTTACCGACCGACTGAAGCCGAGTATAAGCGATTCTGCGCTGAGTATACGCGATTCTGCGCCTAGTATACGCGATTCAGCTTCACCGACCGAATGGAGTTGAGTATAAGCGATTCTGCGCCGAGTATACGCGATTCAGCTTCACCGACCGAATGGAGCTGAGTATAAGCGATTCTGCGCCGAGTATACGCGATTCAGCTTCACCGACCGAATGGAGCTGAGTATAAGCGATTCTACGCCGAGTATACGCGATTCAGCTTCACCGACCGACTGAAGCCGAGTATAAGCGATTCTGCGCCGAGTATACGCGATTCAGCTTCACCGACCGAATGGAGCTGAGTATAAGCGATTCTGCGCCGAGTATACGCGATTCAGCTTCACCGACTGAATGGAGCTGAGTATAAGCGATTCTGCGCCGAGTATACGCGATTCAGCTTCACCGACCGAATGGAACTGAGTATAAGTGATTCTGCGCCGAGTATATGCGATTCAGCTTCACGGACCGAATGGAGCTGAGTATAAGCGATTCTGCGCCGAGTGTACGCGATACAGCTTCACCGACCGACTGGAGCCGAATATATTAAGCAATTCTGCGCCGAGAATACGCGATTCAGCTTTACCGACCGACTGAAGCCGAGTATAAGCGATTCTGCGCTGAGTATACGCGATTCTGCGCCGAGTATACGCGATTCAGCTTCACCGACCGAATGGAGCTGAGTATAAGCGATTCTGCGCCGAGTATACGCGATTCAGCTTCACCGACTAAGTGATTCTGCGCCGAGTATACGCGATTCAGCTTCACGGACCGAATGGAGCTGAGTATAAGCGATTCTGCGCCGAGTGTACGCGATTCAGCTTCACCGACCGACTGGAGCCGAATATATTAAGAGATTCTGCGCCGAGAATACGCGATTCAGCTTACCGACCGACTGAAGCCGAGTATAAGCGATTCTGCGCTGAGTATACGCGATTCTGCGCCGAGTATACGCGATTCTGCTTCACCGACCGAATGGAGCTGAGTATAAACGATTCTGCGCCGAGTATAACCAATGTTAATAGCACTGATTATAATCACTTATGTATCTCATTTAAGCGAACTGTTATCTTTATAAGTTCTTATGAGAAATAAGCTTCTTTATTTATTTATTTTATTTTATTAATTTAAACCCATATACGCGATTCAGCTTAGGCAGTCGCTCCATGTAAAATAATGGTATTCAGCTGCATCCGGTTAGACTGGAAGCGGACCCCAACATAGTTGGGAAAAGGCCAGGCAGATTGATACGCGATTCAGCTTCACCGACCGACTGGAGCCGAGTATTAAGCGATTCAGCGTCACCGACCGACTGGAGCCGAGTATTAAGCGATTCAGCGTCACCGACCGACTGGAGCCGAGTATTAAGCGATTCAGCGTCACCGACCGACTGGAGCCGAGTATTAAGCGATTCAGCGTCACCGACCGACTGGAGCCGAGTATTAAGCGATTCAGCGTCACCGACCGACTGGAGCCGAGTATTAAGCGATTCAGCGTCACCGACCGACTGGAGCCGAGTATTAAGCGATTCAGCGTCACCGACCGACTGGAGCCGAGTATTAAGCGATTCAGCGTCACCGACCGACTGGAGCCGAGTATTAAGCGATTCAGCGTCACCGACCCGAGCGTTACGGTTCAGGAGGACTACTCCCTAACGAAATCCGTAGTTTCGGCTGCAGTTACCTACGGGCGATTCCTACGGATCTGATGACCATTCGTCACATTAGCTATTTCGTCGCTATCTTAGTCCTAAAACATTTGCTAAAAATTAGATTTTAGTGACAGAAACGAATCGCTGTAAATCCGACTCCACGCAGCCTTGTCTGCCCTGTAATTTAGAATCGCGTAAACGCGAGGCGGCCCGCGGGCTAGGAGCCGTCTGCGACGATTAGCATACGTGGGATCGCCGGAGACCCGCAGCGCCGGAGCCGTGACAGAAACCATGCCTGCTGCATGTTGCATGCTTGCTGCCGGAGCCGTGGCAAAAGCTATATTGCTTTTGCATCTTTACTAAGTACTTATGAATTTTATGAGTAGAATTTGGTAAAATATTAAACAATTGTAATAAAAAATTACTTGCTTTACTTTATTTTAGAAGAACATTCGATTATTGTATGTACTACCTACTCATTATTACATATTCTTGTAAGACGAAAGAGACTAGTCTCCACGACACAGGGAATCTTAGTGTGGAGGCTAGTGTTATGTGAATATTGAATGCTTAGTCCTTAAACAATAAAGTTTTTATTATTTTTATTATTTAATTTTTTTAGTTACAATTTGAATGTAGGACTTATAACTTTTATTGAAAACGGTTTTAAGTCTCGTATATTGTTGATTGTAATATTTATGACAAACTTATTTAGGGATTTCAATTTTATGGTCAGGTGATATTATGTGACATTAAGTTCGGACAAGTTATCATTCGAACAAATGATGATTAGGACAAACAAATTATGACATTTTAGATTATGGATAAAAAGTTAGGGAACACAATAGAGAACCGATAGTTGTCCCTACACCCGATGTGTTTTCACCCGACCGAAAAAAAATAATTAATCGGGTGTAGTGTAGGGTTCACTCCGTAGTTTCGAACTACATTCGGATGGGCCCGTATCTTCGACTTATCTAGAGAATAGGTAGATCCCCAGTATCGTTCAGAAAAGCGAAAAATGCGCCTAAAAAAGGTTTTCACTTCAAAAACTCATTTTGTTTTCACCAGATTTGAAGGGGATAACTAAACCGCAATCGCTGTCTCATCCAGTGGAAATAATTGATTGGGGTAATCTTAATCAAGAACTCGGAACAGAATTCCCAATGCTTTCCGGAGAAGCTGGCAATTTTAGCAAAGGTATTGGAGGCGAAAGCACCAGGGTAGCCCGCGAAATTTAAAAATTTCTTACGTTTTTTGCAATTTGTAAGTCATTATTAGGTTGTAAGATTTGTTGATCAAAATATAATTCGCGACCGTAACGAGTATTGTATTTACAGAATTATAAACATTAAAGTCATCTATTTGATCAAGTAATCATATGGTTTTAAGAACTTTATTATTCCTCATTAAGAATTAACAATAATTCACTTACTGAGAAACCATGTTTACATAAAATATTAACGAGCGTACAAAAATGACGTTAAAAGTAAATTTATAATAATAGATAGGAAGGTAGTGATGGAAAAAAAATAACAATCAACTAATCACCAACCGAGCAAACACGGATCTAAAGTAAAAGTAAATGTAGTACTAGATTTGACGATATATACTAACTTAGGGAGTTATATTACTGATTTTAATTCCAATGATTATAATTCTGTATTTATACATTTGTTACGGTCGCGAATCATATCATTTTTATTTTAATCAACATACAACCTAATACTGACTTGCAAATTGCAAAAAACGTAAGAAAATTTGAATTTCGCGGGCTACCCTCCGAAATTGGCGCGAAAATAACAAACACTTTTGAAAGTTCGAAATCCTGAAGCTTAATTTATTATCATTTATTTTTTCAGAATCTTTTATTGCTGCAGGTATGTTTTTTTTTTTAAATTTCATTTATTAGTTGTGACGGGTTCCGAATCCATGCTCGCGGATGGGTGACCATCCATAACGTGACGTGACCAAGACCCCTCCGTGCCTCAGAAAGCACGGTCCCGGCTGTCATAGGTTACTTGAGACTATCTTTGACTTTGACAGCCCTTACGGGTAGTCAGAAGCCCGAAAGCCTGACCACCAGTTGCCATGGGGTATCGTGTTACCCAGTAACTGGGTTGTGGAAGTCAGATAGGCAGTCGCTCCATGTAAAATACTGCTGCATCCGGTTAGACTTAAAGCCGACCCCAACATAGTTGGGAAAACGCTAGGCAGATTCGTTCTCAAAGGGTGCCAACCGCCAATAAAACTCTGTTACAATTTTTCTTAAACGTAATTAGGTATATACATAAGTATCAAAAGTGTCTTCGTAATCTAGCCTAGTCTATCCACTTTAGGAAACAGTCATTAGTTGAATGTCCATTCATACAAATTTTTTGTGTACAAGCCGTGTATAAGTGGCTAGGCGCCCCGTCGCGTCGCCGACAAAAAATCTCAAGGACAATCCGCGGGGAGCGGGACGCGTCAGTGGTTAGGGATCAAACGTACGTTTTAGAATTTAGAGTATCGCCGCAACCTTGGGATTGTATTTTGGATTTGATTCTTTTTAGCGAATTTCACTATTTTCTTTTTTTTTAGTTTCTTTAAATTTTGATTAAAAATAGAAAAACAACTGTCAATCAGGATTACTTTAAAAGTATGTAATAAGGTTTTTACAATTAACACTGTCGCGCCCGGCTTCCCCGCGCTACTTCCCTTCCTACGCCCCCGAACATTTTTTTCACATGCGCACTTAAACACGGCTTCTATGCAAAATATGAGGAGTGGTGTGTGTGACTAGTGCTACGTTAGTACTATTATTTATTCTGTGCTAGTGCCTCTATTTCCTTCGCCCGACAATCCTACATATTAGTGCAACTTAGTCATTTAGATCTTGAACCCAATTAATATCGCTGATGAGGGACAAGTTCCTTCAAATATAATAAAAAAAGATTAGATGCTTTTGTTTTTAGGGTCAACAACCACTGATAGTGTTGTTACGTGAAGAATGAGTTTAGAAAATCCGTTTTCTGTTCAAGTCGAGGTTCGCGCGGACGTGAAAATATCGCGGCGATTTTGTTTCGCGCACTGGATTTTCAACGCTCTGCTAGAGTTGAAAATCCAACAGTGTGTTTTTTCGACGCGCTAGAATGCACTCTGTTGTTGTTAGGTTGGATTCTCAATGCTCGGCTCAACACCGAGAGTTGAAAATCCAGTGACAATTCAAAAGTGCTTGTAATTGGTTTATTTAAGAATAAGAATAAGAATAATATTTATTACACACACAAGATTCGTGATAGGTACACAAAAGCAGATATACAAAACAACAAAACACAGATATCTACATAAATCTACACAGATTATGTAACCCTGTCTCCTAAACTAGGTAGTCCTGTATCTTAGGAGACAGAACAAATGCTTTGAGTTTGAGCGCGCGATAAAATCCCGCCGCGAAATTTTTACGTCCGTGCAAACGTCGCCGGCTTAGTATAAGCCGACACTGACTGGAACTTCACTGACATGGTTAGTATAAGTGTCAGTGAAGTTTACACGAAATAAAAAAAAAAATAAAAACTAATATTTCAACTGACGAGTTACACTAAATGCGGTCGATGACCCCACAAAATTATTACCAAATTTTTTTTTTTGTTTTATCATGTTTAGTTTTAGTTAACGATACCCATCACGTTTGCGGAGTTTCACTAGCTAATTTTACGCAAATACGTAGTGGTGAAGCAGTGGTGGCCTCGTGGTAACGGCCCCAACTTACGAGTTGTAAGTCGTGAGTTCGAACTCAGGCAGGCGCTTTACTTTGTGTAAATATTTTCATCACCACTGCTCTCAAAACGATGAAAAAACATCGTGAGGAAACCGACATTCCAAGAACCAAAAATTCGAACGCACTGTGTCCACTAGGCAGACACCCCACTCCCTCTCGTAGAGAGGAGGCCCGAGTCCCAGCAGTAAAAACATTATAGGCTGATTATGCTAAGCTAAATACGTACTTAGTACAAAAAAAAAAATTGTGGTGAAACATATTACTATTTATTATTCAGGTAACGTTTATTTTATTTCTGTAAAATAAAAAAAAAATGGGCCAAATTTGCCGCCCTAGGCTCCATCAGCCTACTCAGCCTACTGGTAAATCCGCCACTGTTTAGCCGCCGACAACATCACGTTTGCGAAGTTTCGCTAGCTAATTTAATTGGACCCTCTATCAACAATCACAGGATAATATTTTTGCGCAGATAAGGAACAATACGAAAAAATGTGTCCGACTGTTTGTCCGTCACGTGACGTTATGGTCTGCGGGAGATGCCAACACGGCATATACAAGACTTTTATGAGCGTATGCCACTTGAGGATGTTTAGATGCAGCCATGCAGCTGAAAGTAAGTCGTCTATAAAGGGGGAAGCGCCAGGGTAGCCCACGAAATTCTACAACAAATATGTATTTACATAATTACAGCTTAGCTCTTTGTTCTTTTGCCAGCCGCGACAGAGTAAACTGACATATTTTCGCAATTTCAAACTAATAGTCATACACGAACACTACAACACTAGGCTTCTTTCTTTTTCGTGTTCGTTTGATTTCGGAAATCATGACATTTTGGAACAAATCTAACTTAGAAAGATGTATTGATGATTCTTATGGTTAAAATTATGTAAATACATATTTGATATAGCCGCGTATCATATTTTTATCAGCATACAACCTGCTGACCTGCAAATTGCAAAAAACGTAAGAAAATTTGAATTTCGCGGGCTGCGTTAGCGCATCCCCCTTATGGATAAACGATAACGGCCCTATGAAGAAAAACCTTGTTTCTTGTTGTTGTTATCATCGCCGAAAAGTACAGAACAGCACCCTAATTGCGTAACACATTATCAATCGGAGTTGGTTTCATTTTGACCGTTCAACAACATTCATTGCGTTTAAGTTGTGGAGCAGACAAATTTTTCGAAAATATGAAGCAATAAATTAGCAATTTGTTTCAAAATGAAACCAACTCTGATCGATAATGTGTTACGCAATTAGGGTAGTATTTTTTTTTTGCACTAGACTACATTTTATATGGAGCAATAGCAAAAATTACTAAAAAATAAATGTTTTATTAGTGATATTTGCCAAGGTTTTAGGCATTTTTGAACTTTTAATATGAACAAAGATCTGCTACGGCATCAACTATGATATTAACTTAAATTTAAGTACAGACGCGCTGTAAATCATTTTTAAATTGGCTCCAAATGATTTAATCTGGGATTTTTCATAAAAAAACTGAAAATGTAACTAGCTCAAAAACTACTGAACTTCGGTAGACATTTGGTGGCTTAATTTGTTGCATTTTAACCCTACTATGACGTCCTGCAAGGAATATGTCGAGTTACCAGTAACCCTGTATAAGCTAGTCGCGCGGTAACTCTAATTGCGCGATGCACGATTGCGTGACGTGCATGATGTCATTGTGACGCGTAGTTCGTATGTGGCGATGTAGATGCCGCCACAAAAGCTTAAACTAACGATAGGTAACGAACAACTCAGATCTTTCGGCATTTACGTCAAAGATTTCAAAAATTACATATCGAAATTTTAAAAAATTTGCTACGCTCGATACGGCACCCAAAGTGCATAAAATTATATCTCATCTTAATCGCCGTGTATGGTACAATAGCTCTTGTGAGCACCGGCCTATCAGTTCCATTCACTTTCATAAAAATGTAGGTAGAGCTTTTAAGTGTTTTCTCCCATACAAAAATAAAAACAATTTTTTTTTTTCTCACGCGTGGAGCTACTTATACTATCCGTACGTTAATATTACGTAAAGGGAGATAAATCAGAGACATTACGCTATTTTTTTTTAAATTCCTTACTTTAAGTTTCTATGAGTATGGAGCTCGATTTTCAGACCACTGTGCGACAGCAACGAACATTTTGGCAACCGGCGGCAGTGCGGCCGGCGCGGCGTGTTAGTTGTTCATCGTGATGTCACCGCACGCTGTCGGTAGAGACCCGAACCTTACTGCCTACATAATGTTGTTTATATCCTAAATTTTCCAGCTATGCAGTTGGTAGCTCGATACCCATGCGTCTTGTCTGCGCCTTACGTATCGGATACGGGCACGCAGTTTAGAGGCAGAATAAAAGAGCCTGGTGATGATGACAAGATACTGAGGTTCATCATGTGCCGTGACCAGCACAAACTTGGGACAGACGAGAAACCACCAGGTAAATTTAATCTTCCGTCTTGCCGACCAAAAGGTTAAAACAAGAACACGGATTAAGGACGCTGTTACAGCAGGGTCGCGGGTAGTTCACGGGTGGGTTTTAGTCAGTAAAAGTCTGACACGCCCTCCCGCTCCGCCCAGAGCGGGAGAAGTCATTTGATGATTTCCCATCCACAAAAAAAAAAAAAAGGATGCTGTTACAAATGGGTAGTCAAATCATTACTTTTTTTACACAAAAGTATGTTTATTAAATAAAATGCTTTGCATTCTTACAATGTTTTTTTGGCTGAATTGTTGATAGATGTGCATGGTATGATTGAACTATAAATATAATTTTAAATATGTACATTTTCTCAATAAATGTACCGATGTAAAAATTTTGACTTCGGTACATTTATTGAGAATACCTCAAAATCGGTAAATCGGTTGAGGCGTTGAGTAGCTACATAAGACATACGAACGGACATACATACATTACATACAGGTCAAACATATAACTCTCCGCCGCAGTCGGATAAAAAACTACAACCCGCGCGCCGCGGTGCAATTGCGTAGGTATAGGCGCTCCTAAACGGGCAATACTTTCCTGGCAATGTGTGGCTGTACCTACTGTTGGCAACTATTGCTCAACCATCTCACTTTATTACAGGTTATGGCTGCGCAATCTATGATTGATTCACACTCTTAAACGGGCTACACAATCAGGCAACAATAGCTGGTTAACTAATAACGTTTTCACTTCAGTAGCTCAAACATGTATGTTTTTCTGCCTGAAATCAGTGAGCAAAATGCGATTTTGCTCACTGAGTGAGGCCAAGTCAACTTTTTAATTTTTTTTTTTTTTTCAGAAAGCCGCGTTTATCTTATTCAGCCTTGGGTTAATCCTTTCTTTTTCCAGCCTTTCGAAGTTCCGATTTTGAAGTCAACCTCAAAGACAAACACGTTCAGAATTTCGTTCTAACTAAAGAAATTTTGCAAAATAGTTATTTGTGCAACAAGAGAGCAGTCGTTTTTTGCTGCGAGTGCTGATTTTGAATCCTGATTGTGGCGAGGGATTCAAAGGCACGAGATGCAAAAAAACTTTGCTCTCGTGTAACACACATAAATTTTCACTTCAGCAGCGAGAACACTTTAGGAGATAAAATAATAAACAGAAATAGATTGAAATAACTATTTATTGTGAATCAAAATAAATAACATTGTAGGTAGAGGTACCACTTCAATAAAATGGAACATTTTAAAAGTAAAATTACTGCAATTTTGCAAATTAAAAGTAACAGTTTTTTTTGACAATGTTATAGTTGCATTGAGTTGAGTTTGATTATCTGGGGTTAAGGTTTCTGTTTCGGTGGCGGATTGAGAAGGAACAACGGTGAACGTTGGTGACTCTAATCGGGTTTCTGTATGTTATGTATGTGTTATGTTTTTTTTTTTTTTTACACTGTGCGTCGTTGGAAGTGGATGGGCATGGGTGAGACCAAGGATCCGAGATCGAATTCAGACTTTATTGTTTCCACTATACGCTTACAGATTTTCGACTTATTTTCTATTGAGTCTTCAATATAGCCTTCAGCAACCGTATTGGACCGCCGTGACGTTTTAAAGTGGTGAGATCGGCTCTGGAATCAGTCAAGAGCGTTGCCAAAGTTCTCCGAAAGCAGTGATCCGTGTAGGTATAGGTGAGGCTCTTCCAGTTTTAAGAAAGTGGCAATTTCTCGCGGTATAGCACCTATTTTATTTACTCCCATAGGCTGTCTTGAGCATTTATTATTATGGTATTGTATGAAAAATCGGTCGGTTTTTATATTGGCTGGACGTAAATTTTGGTATTTTTCCACAATAGTTACATATTCTTCGCGAACGACAAAAGACCTGTCAAGGTTCGTCTTCGTATTTTTCAATTTTACTAACAGTAATTTATCTGAATGCTTTTCGATATTATTAACTGTTAGATGTAATAGCTCGTTATTGCGACACGCTCCACTAATTACTATGATCAGTACAACCTGTAATGAAAATATTACATAATTAATATGCATAATTTAACATTTACAGCATCTTTTACATATCGTAATAAATATTATATTTAAACAGTATTGCTGAGCCAGACTAGGATTCATTGCGCCTCCAAAAATTAGTAGTAGGCAGTAAGTACCTTATACGTAACAGTCTACACACAAATTTTAATAACTATAACAACATAGATTCACAGGTACCACTTACTTTAGGGGCAAGAAAATTGCAGTCCGGAGCTTCATTAAAATTTTTCTATGTTAAGGGCCGTGAAAATTTTGGACTTTTTAGCCTTATGCAAAGATACGAGTTTTGCGTATGTTTCAATATGCACGTTATGTTTTGTTTTTAAAGTAGCTTTCAAAATTGAGTAAATACTCCACATTGTAGATGATCGCCTCGTCTGTGATAAACCTAAAAAATAAGATTGCAACACCGTCTCCGAAAAACTGCTTGCGCCCTTTGTAAGTCTCCATTCATTGAAGACATGGTATGCTTTCAGATATTTCTCGCGAGACTTCTCAGGTAGGAAACTTAATTCTGCATTAATAACTTTTTGTTATAACTCTTCCGGTGTTAAAATACTGTTCTCGTCGCTAGTTTCACTCATATTTTGCGATTATTTTAATTTTTTTTAACTTATTCAACTCTACGCCAGCCACGAAATTTTATTCCCGCTCTTTTATTTAAATTAAGGCGTGTTCGGAAATAGCACCCATGCTATTTTATTATTCAAATTATATTACGTAACATTATTGAAACTAGAAATAAATATTTGCTGGTTAAATATCAGTTTTATTTGCAGTAAATACTTATTTTCGTTTAAATACAACAATAAGTTAAAAATTCAATAAATTACATTAAAAGACATATTGCAAAATTTCTTTAGTTAGTACGAAATTCCGAACGTGTTTGTCTTTGAGGTCGAATTCAAAATCTGAACTTCGAAAGGGCTGGTCTTTGTCTCTCTCCCTTTCTAATGGCGGGAAAGAGATAGAGTGTGAATGTTTCGAATTGTATGATTAACCCAAAGCTGAATAAAATATTCGCGGCTTTCTGAAAAAAAAAAATTAAAACGTTACTTGGTCTCACTCAGTGAGCAAAATCGCATTTTGCTCTCTGATTTCAGGCAGCAAAACCTACATGTTTGAGCTACTGAAGCGAAAATAACTATTTTCGTCTTTGTCTTCAAAAACCGTAGATCCTGTCCGACGACGACGACAACGAGGGACGAAAACAAAGGACCACCAATACCTTAAGTCCTTTGTTTTCGTCTTTTCGTCTTTCTTTTCGAAAATCACTCGTCTGTTCGACGACGACGAAGGACGAAAACAAAGGACCTTTGTTTTGTAAATAGTAGCTTGTAGTAGTAAAAGACTCGAAACACAGTCGAGATTGCTGCTATCTATCTACTTTATAGCCTGCGGGGAAACTGTGTAAAATAAACAGTAGATCACAATTTGACAGTTCAGCCACGTAGGTACTGTACTGTAATACCTTAGGTCCTTTAGACCTCAGGACCTTAGGAAAAAGGTCTGTAGGTTCTTTGTTTTCGTCCAACAATAAAAAGTCGTCTGACGAAAACAAAGGACCTTAGGTAAAAAAAGGACGAAAAAAAAAAACTACTACTACTAAAAGAAGCTACTATTTACAAGCTGTTATTTAGTTACACCAGTCCCGCACCCTAATTGCGTAACACACTATCGATCGGAATTTGAATCATTTTGAACAAATTGTTAATCCATTGCTTCATATAATCGAAACATTTGTCTTCTCAACACCGTAAATAACGCAATGAATGTTGTTGAACTGTCAAAATGAAACCGGATCGATAGTGTCTTACGCAATTAGGGTGCCGGTGTCTGTCTGAAATCTAATCTAGACTCTCTTCCCGATTTCCGATTGAGCTCAAATTTTACATGCGTATTGTAAATCGAATGACAAAGCAATATTATTGCATATGATCTGATGATAAAGTCGGAGGGTGGCCATGGGCACTCAGTAATAAAACGACGCAACCCTATCGAGTTCGGGCTGGTTTGATTCATCTTGGAATCTAGTCCAAGTGATATCCAGAATAGCATAAGCTAGTTTTTTTTTTTTTTTAATAATTCGCTGGTACTGGTTATAGGTGCTTTTTATCTTTAAACGACTTTGCAGTTTCTGTTTCTGACAAGTGGCAGTCATTAAGTCACGTAAATCAATTCGTTCTAACGGCTCATTAACATTATAACGAACGAAATTCGTTAATTAGCTCGAATTTTAATCTCAGTAATCTAAATTTACACGTTTTAATTAATATTAGTACTTGCCACAGACTATTCTACAAATATGCCAATTCTTTGCTGTAGACAAAAATCTACAGACAAAAAAGATTCCGACGAATAGGAAAGGCAAATGTCAAAATGGCGCTGTCGTAGCGAGTTTCCAAAACAAGTTAATACTACAAGGTGTGAGGTGGTTTTATTTTATTTTTGCGAAAATGACTTGCTGTTGTGTTCTTAACTACTCCGAAATTGGAGTCCACCATTTTCCGAAAGACCTTAAAAGAACAATTTTTGAAGTCGGTTCGTAATTATTGTGAATTCCGTAATGTGCATGTGCATGGAAAATAAGAGAATGTTTTTACTAGAAGTGTCTGAAGTCTCAACGAGTGAAGGTGTATTTCTACTGAAGTGGAGATGCCTGGAGCGGAGTGAACACGTGCAGGAATTGACCAATCATAGACGAGATGAGGGTCGCGATGTAGACATCAACCAATATGATTGGTCCTGACCTGCTCGACTCCACTCCGTTCCGCGCGTCTCCGCTAACCACTTCCACTTTTACGGAATTTGAGTATGGTGCAGCAGGGTGCAGCAAGCCCATCTCACCCGGTGACAGTGGCGCTGTCGATGTTGGTGAACTAAAAATGACAGAACTTGTCAATAATTTTCATTGTGATTTCGTTAGTTCCAATTAAAGCCACCGGACCAGATAAGCTTACTGCACTATAATATAATTAACTACAGGCAGGCAGGTGACATCCTCTGCTTTGTCTCTCGCGCGAATACGCGATCGTCGCATTTAGTTGTCACTCATTTGTTTAGAAAACTGGAAGGCGCCCTCTGTCGACACAACGGCGCGTTTAGTTTCGCGGAATAAAATGAACGCGATGGTAGCGTGTTCGCAGGATCGATTGCTTTAGTTTTGACACAGCCTCGTTATTGGCTTCGAGCAATGTGACGGTGACTTTCGTCAAACAAAACGCGCGCGTCACTTGTTTCTTTATACTCGTGGCATTTATATTCTTCGCAGTCGCTGACGCAAGAAGCTTGTCGTTTGGGCGTGTAGCTCGTAACTACACGCCCAAGCGACAAGCTTCTTTAGCTCGTAACTACAGAGAGAGAGAGAGAGTAACCAACAGATGGGCCGTTAGCTTGTTTTCCCATCCAGAAACATTAACAGCTATGTGACGTTATTATTGCAGAAGACCCCCGATGCAACTTTCGACTAACCAAGGAGAAACTCCAATATTACGATTTAAAAGGTATTGATCATATTTTGCCGCCACATCTGTTACAACATGAATCAAGTTCGGAGTATTGAGCCTCTCGTCGCCTCTAATGTCTATGGTCAGCACAGCGTATTTAGCCTTTTAATGTCTGTGGTACTTCGTGGCACGACCATGAGATGTTTTCTTTATATATTTTTTAAATGGTAGTTTTGAATTTGTTCTATTTTATAACCAATATTAAGCAATTTTGTAACCTTCAGATTTGCAACATAACCGTCGTACAATATGGCCGAAAAATCATGGCCGGCCTGAACGTAGGCTCTCCGAACTTTCGCGCATGTTCTTTCACACACACTCGCCTAATGTCACCATTTGGTTCCTAAAAATATTATTGCGCAGCCTTCTGCACGAAGTTTGGACCGGCCGTGCTTCATTGGCCGTGCTGTACACACAGCAGCACATCAAGTTAACCAAGTCATACCACTAACTGTCAAATTTTCTCATTCAATTTTGAACTTAATATTCAACATTTTAAGGTTTAAAATCTTTTGGAGAAATTTGACAGTTTGGTATAACCTGATGTGTATGTATACACCGTCAATAGCAATCTAAATCATTTTGAAGCAAATTGCTAAACCATTGCTTCTTATGTTCGAAAAATTTGTCTGCTCAACAACGGTAATAACGCAATGAATGTTATTGAACTGTCAAAATGACACCGATACCGATTGATAGTGTGTTACGCAATTAAGGTGCGGGACGTCAACAAGAAAACAGATGACGTCATTGCAGTAGCGACATTACATTTACTATGGCCGAATAATTTCATTTCTTGTTGAAGTCCCGTTCCCGGTACGGTGGACAGCCTTATTAAATATAAATTTTTAAGGCGCAATTGTTGTTTAGCATATAACACAAATAAAGTAAAATACAGTTCAGCCAACGTCGTCGTTATTTTATTACCTTAATTTTCCATTATCCAAGGGAATAAAAATCAGGATCGCAGTTTGCAGTGCCCTAAAAAAATTAATCAGCTGTTCCCTACATTTATGTTCTTATAACTCGCCAAAATGTAGGGAACATCTGATTATTTTTCGCGATTTCAGGTTTGGTCTCATAATAAAATTTATATGTTATCATTTTATCAAGCACTGGTGTTGCCCGGAGGATCCGCGTAGCGGCACCCGAATATAAGCATTTTTGAGTAGTTCAAATGAAAGTAAATCAAGGCCTAATATTTTCCTACGCTGGCGTATACTTATTTGTAAACCATCGCCAGTGTAGGAAAAATATTCGGCCTTGATTTAGTTTCATTTCTAAAAAGGCTAATGCCGGTCACTCACATTCGCACGAATACACGAACCCACAAGTGTAGGACGACACTTGCGTATGATTTAATGATTATGCAAAGTTTTAGCTGCATTCGTGGTTTTCCAAGCTGTGTCGCTTTTTTGACGCACATCATAGCGCATGAATGAGTGGACCACCTGTTGGCGGACTGCTAGCGGACTGTAAATGTGTGGGGCCCTTGACGAGAGAAAAAAGTACTGATGACTCTAAGAAAATGAAGAAACTGACCACTGCAGTCAATCTGCCCAGCCTTTTCCCAACTATGTTGGGGTCAGCTTCCAGTCTAACCGGATGCAACATCATGTCAGTGTTTCACATGGAGCAATCTCCACAACCTTGTTACTGGGTAACACAATCATTTACACTCCTACCAACTTATCTGTGAAATGGCGAAAATTGGAACTACGGCCGTCATGTTGAAATGTCTTCGATTGTGCCGACGCATGTCATTCGATTGTGTCGACGCATCGACGGTGCTGAAGTGGGGAAAAAATACGTATTATTGAAGCTAACTCAAAAACTACCGAAGCAAAGTTAATCAATTTTATATGGGACCAACTGTGATGTATAACCCTCTCGAATAAAACAAAAAAAAATCCAAATCGGTCCAGCCATCTTCGAGTAATCGGGGAACATACATAAAAAAAAAAATAAAAAAAGGTTCCGACCATAGATATATGAAAGTTCTATGGTTCCGACGAATTGAGAACCTCCTCCTTTTTGAAGTCGGTTAAAAAGTGACGTCCGCTAACCCGCACTGAAGTGAACCCGCGTGGTGGGTTAGGACCCAGGCCGACTCTCTCTCACTAAAGGATGCCCGAGTCCCAGCTGTGGGGAACAGACTGATTATATGAAATATAGGTTTAAAGAATTTTATTCTCATAAGAACTTACATAACAGTTCACTTAAAATGAGATACAAAGTGCTTACATCTACGTAAAATAAATTATCATATTTGCCTCTGGGGTGTTGGTGACGTTATAGGGTACATACATGTTTCTTGAGTTTTTTCTTAAATATATTTATACTATCAACTTTCTTTAAATCTTCCGGTAAATTGTTGAACAGCCGTGCTCCCTCAACTAATATTGTTTTTTTGCCGTAATTAGTCCGCGCCCGTGCTGTCAAAATATATACTTAAATACCTTCATAAACTTCCCGTGTTTTTCCCATGGAGATAGGCAGACACTATGGGACTCCAGCTCCACGCTACGATCCTTACATAAGTACTCCTTTTGCTTAGTTTGTGTTTATATATTACATGACATTAAACCACGCTGCGCCGGTTGAGTTTAGTACGGTCGCAAATCATCTTTTGATCAATAACAACCTAATACTGACCTGCAAATTGCAAAAAACGTAAGAATATATTTGAACTTCGGGGGCTGCCTTGGCAATGGATAACAGTACACTTTTATTTGTTGAATACGAGGCTTTTGACTGCTTTGCATGGGTGTATTTTTTTAAGAGGGATGCGCTAAGGTAGCCTGGAAAGTCAAATTTTGTTGCGTTTTTTACAATTTGCAGGTCAGTGTCAGGTTGTATGTTGATTAAAATATAATTCGCGGCCGTAACTAATATGGCTTTACAGAATTATAATCATCTGAATCAGCAATATAACTCCATAAGTTAGAATTTCTCGCCAAAATGTCGCATCTATTTATTTTGTTGTAGTCTATGCCATCTTGACTAATTTCCTTCACCTGTTAATTATTTATTTTCTAAACATTGTAGTTTAGTACGTACTTGTCTTGCACACGAGAAATGTGGAAACCTTTTAAATATAACATGAGGCTAGGTAAGACACGAAAACTATTTTATTTTTATTTTATTTATTTATTTATAGGTACTCCAACGACTTGTTCACTAATACATATTAAAGAACTTATAAGTATACATATTATTATGGTGAATTCGTCACTTATAGAAGCATAATTATAAAATATACAGAAATTATAAGATGGACATGTTAAAAGTGATTTAAAAAAAAGAAACTAATTTTTTGTTACAATGGAAGACAGCTAAGAGCCACTTTAACATGGGATGACAATATTAAAAAAAAATACAACATCAAATTTACTTAATTAATTAATAAGTAATAGATTCCCAGTCCAACCCCGGCGCGACCATTAACGCAACTGACGCATAATAATCACACCAAAATTAAACTGATAATCTATTTCAAGTAAGACGACTGCAATAATCGTGATCTTAATGTTATGAATGGTTGGGAATCATAAGTTTTTTACGGAATTGGGAAACAGTTTCGGCAAAGATATCAATGTTGCTGCTATTGTGGTTTATATTATAATTAGCCATAAATCGGTTCATAAGGGCATTTCGACCCAGTAGTGCTATTCTGTAAATATCTCACCGTGAAAACATGAGTGAAGTGATCTTAAAGTGAGCTGTCAATACTGTCAACTCCTAATGGCTGCTCCTAATGTGGAATGACGGCTCGCTTCACGCTCACTTCACCTGAGTTATCACGGTGAGATGTTTACAGAATAGTACGAAAGGTTTGTTCTTGATGAGGACATAGCAAGTATATCTGTTCTACGTACAGATCTAGTTATAGTGCGCCTAGGAACAGTGATATTAAGTTCAGATAATAGCTCTGGAACATCAGACCGATTACGGATAATTTTATGCAGAAATATCTGATCGGAAAGACTTCTACGTTGTTCCAGAGATATCATATTGAAATGGTTGAGTCTTTGAGGATAACTAGTGTCTCGATCGCAACTAGAACATCTGAAGCGCAGATACCTGGTGAAGGCCTTCTGTATACGTTCAATCCTATTGACATGGACGCGATATGTGGGATTCCATGCCGGAGATGCGTAATCCAGTATACTTCTAACAAGCGTGCTGAAAAGAAGTTTTAGGGTCGGTATGAACCGAAACTACGAGCAATTTCTCTTCACAAAACCTGACATTTTTGTCGTTTTGGATAGGATTAGGTCGATGTGGTTAATAAACGAAAGTTTACTGTCGAGCTGGACTCCCAAGTCACGGATGGTGTCAACCTTTTGCAGAGAGACTCCATTTAACATATAGGACGAAGGTACTATATTTTTGTTACGCGTAAACGTCATATGATAGCACTTACTTACGTTAAGGGTCATCATGTTTAATCGACACCATTCATGTATCGTATCAAGATCCTTCTGAAGGCCCTCACTCGTTGAGACTCTTAACTTACAGTTCTTCTAGTAATAATATTTTCTTATTTTCCAGTCACATTTCTCCTACTAATACAAATGGGATACATTCTAGCGAAGGCAATAGAAAATCCGCGTTCGTGCAATGATTCTCCGGAAAACGACCCTCGATTGAAGAGAAGCGATGAAAAAGAAATCCATTTTGATTCAGAAGACACTGCGGGAAAAGATTTCGATGACGTTGCTATTAGAAAAACGTTTTCCAAACCAAACAATGATAATAATCACGATATCACTAACAATGATAATGAAAATTCAAATGAATTCGCATCAAATTCTAATACTCTACCACAGAAATTCCCTCTGGTCAATAACGCTACGAAGTTTCCAGCCAATGTTGAAGAGAGAGATATTGTCACAGATAGATTAACAACAACTAAGGACGCACCGCTACAGCAGCCTGTTTATTACCAACCTATTGATCCAAAATATCTTATAATTTCTGGACTGTCCTTGCCTAAACCCACCAAAAATATAACTAATGCTAGTAAATCTGAAGACCCAGTTAATATTGACGTAAAAGAAACAATAGCAACACCAATAAACTACTCGAATTTGATCAAAGCAATGAACGTTTCAAATAGAGATGAAGAAAATGATAATGTAAGAAAAAAAGTAATAATAAATGATGCAGATACAGATACAGACGTATCAAACATACGCGAACTAAGAGAACACCTACTCGACCATCTGTTGGATTATTTCCTAAATATCATCAAAGAAGAAAATTATATTCGTAATGATACGAGAAAGAAAAACGGCAAAGATAGAATGAAAGTAGAAGAGAAATTAAGAAATTATTATGATCCTCACCATTTGGACATGTTTTTTGATGATGATAATGATGATGATGATGATAGCGATGATGATGATTATTATGATAATAACCTAGATAATTTTTATAATCGAAGAAGTAATGACAGTGAAGAAGATTTACTAGATAACGTTAAAAATAAAGAATTAAAAAAAGAAAACATTACTAATTTTGATCCTCATAATACACTGGCAGATGAAGTAGATCAAAATACACCTGAAGCATACACATCTCCTGAATATTTACAAAACGAGGCGTTGAATTTAAAACAAAACCTAAATGGTGAATCTTTTAAGGTTAACTCATCAACACCTTCATCTATTACTTCTAAATACGTCAATTTAATCAAACAAGAAAATGATTTGAGCAACACCTTGCTAAATATAACTGAAAAACCTGGAGAAGCTTTTGATAGCAATGTCAATATTATCACAACTACAGAAAGATCTATTTCGAATGAAGCTTTAAATGAAAAAGCAGCTGAAATAGACACAGATCTTTTAAAATATTCACGTGAAGCAGTTTCCGATCGAATAGAATATGTCTACGATAACGGTGCTTTAATAGTCAATGAATATACGTCTTTTGAAGACTATATCGATTCAGATGAATTTGAAGTAGTCAAAAATGTAACGGTACATGAGAACAACAGAAACCCAATTGTTATTACAACAGAAAATGGTAGAACAAAGAATGCACTTGGCAAAGAAAAACATATTGCAAACGTTACTTTGAATGAGACTTATAATAATAAGAACAATTCTCAAATAAGAAACAATACGACTACATCTAAAGATATAGCTTCAGAAAGGCAGGACAAACTTAATGAGTTAGCGATTTTAGATCTTCCAAACAAAAATATAAATGACAATTCACCGTGCAATGAAGAAAATTTGGCCCAAAGTAAAAACAAACATTCTTTGAAGAATTCGAAACAAGGTATCAAAAGAAAATTAAGAAACAACAAGAACTGTGGTAAACTAGTAAACAAAAATAACAAATTAATTAATAAGAAGTCAAAAAAACACAACTGTAGGAAGAGTATCATATTAAATTTAAATATAAATCTTATTTGATAATTAATAAGTACGGTTTTATTTAATTCACTTCGATTATTATTACCCATGGTGAGGGTTTAGCGTGACTCCCAGGGGTCTCGCTCGTAACAATTTTTTTTGCGGCATTCCGGCTCGCGTCACCGGATAATGTTCCCACTGCTGGGAGTCTGGGACACAGGCCTCCTCTCTTCGAGAGGGAGTGGGCTGTAATCAACCACGCGGGCCCAGTACGGGTTGGTAGATGTCAAATGTCTTCGATTTTTTGTTCTAGGACATGTTGGTTTCTTTCACCGTTTTGAGAGCAATGGTGATGGAATAATTATTTACACAAAGTAAAGCGCCTGCCTGGGTTCGAACCCACGACCTAAAATTCGTAAGTCGGGCCCGTTCTCACTGGGTTACCACTGCTCTGATTCTCATTTAAACTGACATAATATGTCAGATAGTACAAATTACTGTCAAACTGTCCGCCACCGCCTTGATCTTAATAACTAAGCTTCTGGACCAGTAGCCCTTTTTTTTGTGGATGGGAAATCATCAAATAACTTCTCCCGCTCTAGGCGGAGCGGGAAGGCGTGTCAGACTTTTATTGACTAAAAACCACCAGTGTTCCTTCAGTTGCCTGTGCCAGGGCCACGATATCTCTTTCGAACAATCCGCGACACCGGTGCCGTCGGTCTTATCGGACCCCACCACTGCTGACACCTCTTTAACGCGCGCGTGGAACACGACGCGCCTTTGACCCGGGCCTGGTCCTTACCGGACGGCGAGCTGCCCATTATCGCCATCCACAAGGCCGCGCCTACGATGGCCGGGAATCGGCTATCGATCCTCGCCGCCCCGGGGCGTCTCCTACGGCGACTAGGGGCGTGAGGTCGCAAAAGTTGCCTCTCCCTCACGCGTTCCGCCTCCTCCTTCGCGAGCATTACTGCTTCGCAGAAGGTGGTGACGGCCTCCCATGCACTCTCGCTCCGTACCATGGCCTAGACCAGATTCGGACGCGAGAGATCGCCGCCGCCGATCGCCTCCACGAGAACGCGGCGGTGCTCTGCCCAAGCTGGGCAGACGCCACTGTATGCTCCATCGTGTTCTCCGGGCGATCCACACAATGTGTGGATGTGTGTTTCCTCCCGCCTTATCCGGAACAGGAATCTCCCGAAACAACCGTGTCCGGTGAGGACCTGTGTCAGGCGAAAGGTGAGGACGCCATGGCGCCACTCCTCAAAGAGGGGACTTATCGAAGCAATTGCGGCGTGCCCATGGCCCAGTAGCCCTAAGATTGGAATTATCGAAATCACTGTCATTCTTTATTCACCGACACCATCCCAAATTCATATCTAAATACGTGAGAATACAGACGCCAGCACGTCAAGCCACCCGAAATTGTCAAATTTTCTCAATCAACCTTTTACCTAATGCTTTAGCGATAAAGATCAAAATCTATTAAAGAAATTTGACAGATTGTAGTAGCTTGATGTGCTGGCGTCTGTACATCAATCAATTCAGCCTATCGCGCAGTCCACTGCTGGACATTGACCTCTCCCAGGCTGCACCACAACACCCTGTCTTCCGCCTTCCGCATCCAGTCTCCACAGTCCCAGCCACATCTAGCTGGGGGGCATTTCACACTACGCTTGCCGATACACCGTCTGCACTCCACTCCACACATTATCAGTCGGAGTTGGTTTCATTTTGACAGTTCAACAATATTCATTGCGTTATTTACGTTGTCGAGCAGACAAATTTTTCGAACATATGAAGCAATGGATTAGCAATTAGTTTCAAAATGAAACCAACTCCGATTGATAATGTGTCAGGCTATTAGGGTTCAGGACTCGTCTGCTCCACCGGCCATCGGTCCTTCGACAAACATGGCCAGCCCACTGCCACTTCAGTTTGCTTGGGAGAGTAGATTAAATAGTTAATATTAAAATGAAAATCAGCACAACTCGTAAAAAACCCTGACAAATTGAAACAATTTTAACGACAAGTAACCTAACCTAATAATGAAGTTAACAGATTTGCAATTTTGCAATAAAAATGGTTTCAATAAAATGGCCAGTCGAACGCTATTTCAATTGTTTAGTAAGTCTTACACATGTTTATGTGAACTTCGCTAGTTTATAATCTATCTCGTGAGATTGTAAACTGTCGATAAATTGTGTAGTTTAAACACAGGTAGGTACACACAGACAGTTCACAAATTGCTAATCCATTGCTTCATAATAATATATTCGAATTCACAATACCGTAAATATCGCCATGAATGTTGTTGAACTGTCAAAATTAACCAATTCCGATTGATAGTGTGTGACGCAATTAGGGTGCTGCTTACAATATAACATATTCATTTTCGATAGTTAGATCCAATCCATCCATGTCAAACCGTTGAATTGTAAACGAACCCTGCACATTGCGACAGACTTCACAATCTGTCCGATTGTCTTCACACTTTAAATTAAATGAAAGTAGGTACAGAAGATTCTCTCCGCAAAATCATTTAAATAAATAGCGACTCTTGCTGCGACACAACAAAGTGCAATTCAGGTCACACAGCGTTAATTACGTACATTTATTGAATATAAATGTAGATTCTAGATCCTAGAAGTTGCCTCTCTTTCTACCGCGTAGCTCTTATACCTTCCGACTCGTTAGGCCTGTGCCTCGAATATCGCGGGCAGCGGGGCGGCAGCGGCGGCGGCGCGGGAGCGGCAGGATTTTATGCATAAAAACAAATGAACCGGACCTCGAAAACAGCGGCGCGGTAGTGGGGAGGGACAATGCGAGACGCGCCGCCCGCCGCCGCCGCCGCCCCGTTGCCCATGAAATTCGAGGCAGAGGCCTTAGGGTTGTCTTCTTTTACGACGCGGCGTGTGAGCGAGAATCGAACTAACGTGCGGGCCGGCCGGTGCGCGGCAGTTCACATTGAATTAGCGTCGACAAGTCGAGCCCGCCGCGTACTTGTAGCTTCATACCTACACATAAAAGAAAAACACGAACACATAAAAGAAAAAGAAGTATACGACAATGGTGTCAGAGAAGCAATCGACCCGTAATAAAACGCATATTAAACTAATTGCTAAACCGTACCTAAGCCGACGTCCGCACGGACGTAAAAATATCGCGGCGATTTTTTTCGCGCACTGGACTTTCAACGCTCTGCTTAGCGCCAAGAGTTGAAAATCCAACAGTGTTTTTTCGACGCGCTGGGATGCACTCTGTTGTTGTTACATTGTATTCTCGAAGCTCGGCTCAACACAGAGAGTTGAAAATCCAGTGCGCAATAAAATCCCGCCGTGATATTTTTACGACCGTGCGAACGTCGCTCGGCTAATAGAAGCTTATGGGCAGTTCTGATTTCCGTTGTATTTTACCTCTCTTCCTACTCCTGCCTGGATACGTGTATGGTCCAGAGAGCACTTTACAATTTAACAATTCGGCTGCCACAGTACACAACCAACGTCATCAGTAGTTCGGTATAGAAAGTGAACTCTATGGCCGGGGAAGTAAACGGAAAGTATGTAGTGTTGAGAAACGTACGATTAGTGTTTAAAATATATCGGTATTATTTTTCTTTTTCTCGTGATTGAAAAATCAGATTCCGTTACGTCACAAGAAACGGTTAACAAAACTTTAGACAACCAAATCCTAGGCAAAGGTGCCGATTCTGTTGTACACCGAACTACTAGTACTAACTAAACTATCACTAAAATTCCTTACTTTTTGCTATGAAAATCTTAGATCTATTCTGCAAAAAAAAAAACCTCTACATATAATAACAATTTTGACACAATTAAAATCGAGTTTGACAATCGTGACTTCGCGTGGTTTAGTGCCTGAAGTATATTTGACCCAGTGGCTTTAATTGGAACTAACGAAATCAATATGAAGTGACAAAGCTTGTTATATTTTGTTCACCGACATCGCCGCCGTTACCGGATCAGCAGCCCTAGCCAAGTTACTAACGTTTCATATCTAATCTCTTTCTACAAACGTTAACGCCTCAGCGTAAGCGATTTTAGAAAACGATAAGTTGGTAGCCAAGTTGACACGACTGAGTCGATCGCTCATTCTTCAACGTCTTTAGAAAAAACCTATACTTTAGTCTATGGTGAGCGTTCATATAAACGTCAAACTAACGTCAAAGTTGTAAAGGCGCGGGCAAATAATTGTTTTTTAAGTGTTTTCAAAGGAAGCGAAATAAGGTAAAGCTCTTCTTATAATTGGTTTATCACAGTGTGGAATGTAATTTTAGACATTACTGTGTCTCGAAATGTGATATGATTCTGTATTTAATGACAGGTACCATAAATGAAGTGATAACTTCTATAGGATGGAATCTAGATCTCGAGCAAGCCCAGAACAGTTCGCAGCATTATTGGAATTCATGGAAAGGTACGTAAATTAATAGTTATTTCGTAAATATCTTCCTTCGTTTTATATATGACTCTAATTATTTATTCTCAGCAACACCAGCATCTACCACCCGTTCTTCTTTGCCACCTACTACTCCCTCTGGAGAACTTCCATGCCATCCTCCACCACCAGTGCCCGGCACTGCGTCCGCGCCAGTGCCGTCAGCGACGTCGCCTACCACGTCTACGTCACGGGGGGCTCCGCAGCGGCGTCGGCATCGGGCTAGCCTGTCGCCGGCGGCGTCGCCCACCACATTCACGCCGCGAATAAAAACGCCCTTCGAACGAGCCACGAGCGAGTTCGTGGCTGTCGAACATCGCCGGCTACAACTAGAGGCAGACCGGGAAAAAAATTATCACGAGAGGGAGATGGAAAGGTTGCGATTGGAATCAAGAAAACTTGAAATTGAAAAAAAACCAAAATATTATTTTAAGTCGTTTAGCTGGTACTGTAGATAATTTGATAGAAATTTTACCACAGATGAGACTATCATCACTACCTTCGATAGATATTATCCCTGAAAACGAGTAATGTAGTGATAGTGGTCTCAGCTGAAGGCTATGAACAATTTAAAATTGCCTGCAATATCAGAGTAACAAAAGCGCCAGGGTAACCCGCGAAATTCAAATTTTCTTACGTTTTTTTGCAATTTGCTGGTCAGTATTAAGTTGATTAAAATATGATTCACGACCGTAACAAATATGTATTTACCGGACCGGATTAAAGTCATCAATACAACTCGCATAAGTAATATTGAATGACTATTTCATGAAATCTGGTCATTTAGGATTATACTAGCATAACAAATTGTATTACTGATTCTAATGATTATACAATGACAGTGATAATGACATATTTGTTACAGTAGCGAATCATATTTTAATCAACGTACACCCAGACACAGAGCTGCTAATTGCAAAAATCGTAAGAAAATTTTAATTTCGCGGGCTACCTTAGCGCTTCCTCCGGAGGATGCGCTGTGGTAGCCCGCGAAATTCAAATTTTCTTGCGTTTTATTCAATTTGCAGGTCTGTGTCTGGTTATATCTTGATCAAAATATGATACGCGGCAATAAAACATATGTTTTTACATAATTTTAACCATAAAAATCATCAATACATCTCTCTAAGTTAGATTTCGTTCGTTCAACGAATCTGCACGAAATATAACTTGGAGAGATGTATTTATGATTTTCATGGTTTCAAATTGCA
Source organism: Cosmia pyralina (assembly GCA_946251885.1). Classification (NCBI taxonomy): domain Eukaryota; kingdom Metazoa; phylum Arthropoda; class Insecta; order Lepidoptera; family Noctuidae; genus Cosmia; species Cosmia pyralina. The sequence goes on along the minus strand of OX276369.1, from coordinate 10,342,838 downwards.
AAAATCCCAAAAAAAACTGAATTTCGCAGGCTACCACAGCGCATCCCCCTTAATAGTATGATGATTGATCTTTTTGTAGTATTAAAACAACCTATTTTAATTTAGACTTGAAATGTAAGAATGAAATCAATATTTATGTACTTACAGTTACTGTAGGTAATTGGTTTTTATGTAAAGTAACAAATAATACCTAAAATGTAGGTATTAGAGTGAATTGTAATCCACTCAATACCTACATTTTAGGTATTATTTGTTTATTCATAGATAGCTTGAAAAATCCTTCCTTCTTACCTACTTCCCAAATTATTATGAATGTCAGTGTTTTAATAAAAACAATAATAAACTTATTTGTAATACTATTATAGCCTTTTATTGTTACACACTATTGTCAAAATTTGAACCCGATGACCCTATCACCCTCCTCCAGGAAAGTAGTAGGGAAACTAGCACCGTCCATAAACACAAACACAAATCTACATTCCGGCCTCGCCGCCGAGGCCCACCGCGTTTAAGACCATCTAACGTAAATGTAAAGGCATTTCGCGTATTGTCTCCATGCACTGACGATGTAAGTCTCTTTTTTGGCGCCTAAGCCACACTTCTTCATTATGAGCGCACCACAACATATTTAAAGTATGCATTTTAAATGTTAATGGTAACTAACAAACCATAATTATGGTAAATAAACAAAACACTTCACAGCTGTATCATAATAGACGCCATTTTTTTAATGTTTACTCTTGGGTCTCGGTGATCGCTTAGCTATCGCACAAAAACTTCGACATCGTTTCGTTAGCGCTTGTCAAAACTGTAACTTGGCTACCATTTCTATGGGATGTAGCGATCAACGTTGTAGAAACGATTACATTTCATTCTATCATTTTGAACGATCGGTGAAGTTGTAAACTTGGCTACGAATTTTCTATTCGTTTGTTCTGACCACGTGACATAACGTTGAGATGATGTCATTCCTATACATTTGATTAGTTTTCTATTAGCGTCATCGATTGTAGATTGTCAACATGGCTAAGCCTACAGATATCTTTTAGAGCTGGAAGGGCGCAGGGAGGGGGCAGCTTCAACGTGTTTTATATGGAATGTAGGTACCTTTTTTTTGGTACCTACATGTTGAGTCATAGGGGTTTATGAGCTATATAAAAAAAAAAAATAAAAAAAAATTTCATTATTCTCTCACCTCACCGTTTCCGCGATATATGCAAAAGAAAAGAAAAAAAATACACTACTGTTTTTGCACCCGAACTCAAGGTCTTGGTGTAAATTTTAGTGCATGTCAACTAATTTTATTCCACACCTTTTTAATCGCGATTAAACATAGTCTGATTTAGTTTGACAATTAAAATTTTAGGTGAAAACAGTCAAATTCAAAATGGCAAAATTGCCATTTTCACTAAACTAATAACTCCGTACAATCTTAGTGCTGTCAAACTCAAATATAGTTAAGTTGTGTCACTTTAATCAATTTCAGAATGGGAAATCGGCGTTTGACAGGAATAAACTAAATTTTGGTGATTTTTAGTCTAGTATAGAGGCATTTGTGACTAGAGAATCGGCACCAATGTCCCAATAGTAAATAAATATCTAACTGACCGTAACCTAATTCAATGCAGTTTGTGCTCTGTTTGTGAAAAGTACGTAGAATTTCAAAGTAACCAAAAATAGGTCACAAAAGTAAAAACAAATGATTAATAATGAAGAGGCCTTTGCCCAGCAGTGGGACATTATAAGTATAGACTAGTAAAAAAAAGTAATAAGTAATGAATATTGTACTGTGGTAAGTGGTGTTATTTATGTTTCACGTTAAGAGTTAACACAGCATGCATTTTAAACCATAAAAATATAGGCCATCGCTTGTTTTTTCTTTATAGAAAATCTAGAAATCTGAAACTAACTGTGTTTGCTCTTTACATACCTATTTTTGTGAATTTTATACGATGACACATTCAAACGAAACGCACTGCAATGGAGTCCAGTTCTCTGGCTTCCAAAAAAACATTCAAGTGTTACAAGATTCTTAGAATCTTCGTCGCTTCGGCATTGTTTGTAAACACGTGCGAAGTGCCAGCTGACGTCACGTTGCGCGTGTGCATGACTATGCTTGACTGTTTTTTGTGTAGGGCCGCTTTCGTATTAGTGGCTGTTATAATGTAACGCTCACGTATGAGCTACACATTATTATCCAATAATAATACAGATAAAACAATATTTTACAAACAGGCTGTAAATGCAATCATGCAGTTTGCTTATAAAAAAATATACCGAAGGAAGACTACATATCTAGGTATAAAATCAGGTATTTAGTACTTAGGTGTAAAAATCATTTGAAAATTACAAAAAAAAAAAAATCCTTTTCAGGCGTCGTCCTAATATAAAGCGAAAGTCGCGCGAATACGCGATCTTGATCACTCTTTGTGCTGAAAACCGGAAGGCGCCCTCTGTCGGCGCGACCACGCGTTCCAGTCCACCGAACCAAAAGTGATCGCGATCGCGTATTCGCGCGACTATCGGTTTATATTAGGACGACGCCTCAGTCTTCACAAGAAAAAATGCCTTCTTTTGAACAACGTTTCGATTCATCAATGTGTCGATATTTATTTATCTTTGTAATTTTCTTCACTAGCTGTCAAATTGTCAAATTAAAACTTATTCGTTGACAGCTGTTGTAGTCCATTGATAAAAAAGTTAGAATTATAATAGAAACTTTATTTTAAGTTTTTTAAGTCTTCAAAGTTCAATTGCACTAGTGTATCCTGTTACTAGAGTACTCTATAGTAAAAGTACTCTGTCTGTGATCCTGTGTATCGAACAACAACTAGCGAACTACTACATGACTTGGTAAGTTGTTGATATTTCATTAAAATTGTAACCTATTTAGGTAGGTAGGTTTATCAGTGGAAACTTGTAAATGGCCTTCAATTTAATATTTTCTAAGTAGGTACCTACACTGTATATAAAATTAGCTGTACGTTTCCCGAATAAAAAAAATAAAAAGTTATTAAGCACAGAATAAAAATGAAATTAGTGGAAATATGAATATCTTTGCCTGTATTAACAACCGAATAGCTTGCAGTTGTTTTTTCTAGTCTGCGCTGTCCCACTCCTGGGCAAGTGGGCAAAATCGAAATTCATTTATTCAGACTAGGTTGAGAATCAGCACCTTTCGAACATCAAAATTACACAAGAGAGTTCCCCAAGTACAACTTAACTGGTGGTCCCAAAACGCCCGCTCTTCACCACTTCCTAGTGCTTTAGCGGGATTTAGTGTCGCAACAAGCTCTCCAGCAGCTAATGGCCTCCCTCCAATCCTTCCATCAAAATCAAAATATTTTATTTCACATAAACCTACACGACGTCAGAAGCTAGGTGCATCGCCTATGTGGCCTTTTTTTCTTATGGATGGGAAATCATCAATTACTTCTCCCGCTCTGGGTGGAACAGGAAGGCGATCAGACCCCATCACTGCTGACATCTCTTTGAGGCACGCGTGGAACACAACGCGCCGTCAACCCCTGCCTGGTCCATACCGGACGGTGAGCAAACCCGCACCTATGGTGGCCGGGAATCGGCTAGCGATTCCCGCCGCCCAGGGCGTCTCCTGCGGCGACTAGGGGCGTGAGGGCGCAAAGGTTGCCTCTCCGTACTGCGTTCCGCCTCCTCCTTCGCGAGCATTACTGCATCGCAGAAGGCACTCCATACCGCCTGGACCAGGTTCGGACGCGAGAGTCACCGCCGCCGAATCGCCTACGTGGCCTGCTGCGACCCTGTCTTTCATTCTCAGGCCAAGTTCTGTGCTATTTGTGCCCACATCTTTTTATACCTATATTTTTTTTTGTTTCAGTAAGATATGGCCGGCGTAGACATTGGAGGTGCTCAGTCATACACAATACCTTTAGATAGTATAGACTTGAAGTACCTCAGTAAGTATGTCCGCACCCCACACGCAGAGAAGAGACAGCTGTGGACGAAGAAGTGCCTGGACGGGGAATCTGAGTATTGTCACGTACAAATAGTCACTCGAGATGATAATGAAGATTGCTATTCTGGTAAGTCTAAAAATAGTAATAATAATATGTACAGATTCTTCGGCCAAAAAATAGGCCAGCGCTCATGGTCACGTGAAGAGTCGACCAACCGCTTGGCGATGTCTCGGAAAGCTAATTGGGTACTGGGACTCCATTCTAGTAAGTAATAAAAAAAACTGGCCAAGTGCGTGTCGGACCATGCACAATAAAGGGTTCTGTAGTTAAAAGAATATCCAAAAAAAAAAGCGGCCAAGTGCGAGTCGGACTCGCCCATGAAGGGTTCCGTAGCAGCAAGTAACATAATATGAAAGTACTTGTAGTTGTAACTTTAATCAATGTTTTAATAATTGAGTTGATTGAATGAAAGGTAAATTGCGGTTTACGGTTTTTATGAAGTATTAAAAAAAAACTACTTACATCTAGTAAGTTCTCGTTCAAACCAATTTTCGGTGGAAGTTTACATGGTAATGTACATCATATATTTTTTTTAGTTTTATCATTCTCTTATTTTAGTAGTTACAGGGGGGGGACACACACATTTTACCACTTTGGAAGCGTCTCTCGCGCAAACTATTCTGTTTAGAAAAAAATTATATTAGAAACCTCAATATCATTTTTGAAAACCTTTCCTTAGATACCCCACACGTAAGGGTTTGATGAAAAAAAAAAAAATTGGGATTCAGTTCTAAGTATTAACCCCAAATCATTATTGTTTTTTTTTTTCTATTTTTGTGTGAGAATCTTAATGCGGTTCACAGAATACATCTACTTACCAAGTTTCAAAGGTATAGTTCTTATAGTTTCGGAAAAAAGTGGCTGTGACATACGGACGGACAGACAGACAGACATGACGAATCCATAGGGGTTCCGTTTTTTGCCATTTGGGTACGGAACCCTAACAACAAAATTTTTTTTGTATTATAATTACAAATTAACAATTTTTGGGCTTTTTCCTTTACTTCTACTATGAGACTTGCTTCTTGTCAAATTTGATGGTTTTGATTTACTTGCGAGTATCAAAATATGTCGCATAAATGGACGTATTTAGAAGGTTAATTTTTTCAGAACTCCAAGGGACCATAAACTTACGTAGGTATATAATATTAATTTCAACTTGATACCTTTACGCGTTCTTGAGAAAAAGGACAGACGGACAACGAAGTGATCCTATAAGGGTTCCGTTTTTTTCCTTTTGAGGTACCGTACCCTGAAAATGACTAAGACAGCGACTACTTTGAAGGCATCCCTTATCTTGGGCCAAAACAGAGGAATATGTTTGTTTGTATGGAACTAGCTTTTGTCCGCGGCTTCGCCTGCGTGGAGGTCGGACATTATCCCACGGAAACGTAGGTACTAGCGTAATGCGCACGCCAGTAAATCTCCCAGTCTGCATGATTTTTCACGACATTTTCAACAAACATTGTCATATTTCAGCCAATTTACACAAACCCTCAATGAATTATACACCTAAACCTTCCACATGAATCACTTCGTCCATTGGTGAAAACCGTTTGAAAGTCCGTTCGGTATTTTTTGAGTTTATCATGGACAGATGCAGCGGGGGGACTTTGTTTTGTAATAATATATTAATAATATAATATAATATAATATATTAATATAGTAATGAACTGACCGCATTAACCTCCAGGATAATCCGGAACCCGGGATCACCAAAGTTGATCAAAAAATTATAAGTACTTACTTAATCAAAAGTCATTCATTCAAACTAGGCTGAGAATCAGCACTTTTAAAACGTCAAAATTACATTGTTCCCCTTCACTTCCCATTCACCAGTCATCACTTCCTAGTGCTTTAGCTAGTAGCTGAAAGTGTATTCATCTTACGTTGTTTTTTTTTTTCAGAACCTTCTGACACTTACAAATGCCATATTTGTAACGTACACGTGCCCACAGTGTGTTACAAAGAACACACCGAAAGTAAACAACATGAAACTATTAAAAACATATCCCAGAAAGTTCTGGAAAGAGTATCCAAACAGATAAATCTAAGTGTAATGAACAACGACAAAGATATCGACAAGGATGTGTATTACTGCGTGGATTGCTCAAAAATTATTAAAATAGAAAATAAACACAAACACGAATTATCAGCCTACCACGTTAAAAGAAAAACATATATTAGTATTGTAAGTGAATTTTATAAAACATTCAAAGAAAACAAAAGTTGTGGTGATGAAAATGATTTTAACGAAGAAAAGGATGAGGAAAGTGATTCAGAACTTGATAATTTAAACAATTCTAAAGCAAATAATAATTACGACACAACCAATAAGAATTTGTGCAACGTCCTAGGTAGCGACGATGACTCTGCCGACCAAGCACCGATCACAGTCAATCTGATGATGACACCAACGGTGAGTAAGATTCAACCATCAAATGATGAGAAGACAGAAACTTTTGAAGAATATTTGAAAGAAATGATTAAGAAATACAAATTGAATGTTAATGTACCTGTAATTAATGGAGTATATATTTCGATTGTGGCTCCAAATGGGGATACAGTGAAGGTTTCTCGGGAACACTTCCAAAGTTACCGGCAGCTGAATAACAGTGTGTATTGTCAGCTGTGCAAGATGTGGATTTCTCAGGACACCAAACCACATGATGCCACTGAAAATCACGTGAGAAATATCTTGAAGCCGATCAACGAGAAGTTCGCTAGAACGGTAAGAATGACTTGTTTTTAAATACTTGTACAGCGTTTAGCAGAAACCAGCTTTTCCAGGTTAGTCACTAACCAAACGAAAAATAAAGAACACATTTACTAATACGTTTGGGTCGAGTAGGTACCTATTAAAGTTTTGTATGGGACAGCTCATAATTTTTTCAGAATTACGATGTTGATCCCATACAGAAAATTGTTCAGTTTGATGGACTTTACAACACCCTTTTTTTCTGAGACAATAAATTATTTATTGTCTCAGAAAATGCAGACAACAGTTATACATAAGTAAATTTGACTCCAGATTGAATTCGTTTTTGAATTTGTATATATAAAATATATAAAAAAAAAAATAATAATATAAAATAATAATAATATATAAAATTTGATGGTAAGCGCATCACTTGAGAACGGCTTGTACGATTTGGTTTTTTTTTATTTTCGTAATAGGAATAAGGTTTTTAAAGAAAGAAAAAGGAAAATTTGCCCGGAAAATAGGAGATTTCGGGTAAAATTGAAAATGCTTTTTTCTTGGACAGTGTATCTGGGGTCAGCTAGTTTAGAATGTAAATAGGTCCTAAAAGGTCAAAAAATTTGCTGGTGAAAAGTCACTTGTGAAATTGTTTTGTGGAATTGTAATTCTTCAAAAAAAAAAAAAACATGTCAGCATCAGTTCCGATTTTGGACATGCGCTTAAAAAGCCTATTAGGTAGTAGAATCTATTAACTAACGCCACACCTTGTATTTTCAATACATTTCACAAAACAATTGCACAAATACACACATCAAAAGTGTCTAGGGATCAAGCATTTTTATGCGGATTTCTTGAGATTGAGATGTGGCTTTGTAATAAATTTATGATTTTATAAATTTATATGGATCCTTTTTGGTGCATTTCATAATTTGAATCAGGAACTGTGAATCAAATTCGAGTAAAAGATGAAAATCAGCTGTCAATATTTTCCCTATAAAAACATACAACGCATTGAAGACATTATTATTAGGATTAGCCCGTGGCCGAACGCAACTGGTCGCAGTCTACGCCCAGTTGCCTACTCGCGCGGACCGCAAATTTTAACAGTTTCTCTCTGTGTTCGCGCAGGTAACTTAACCGGCATCTGCGTGAGCACAGGGGGGAGCCACCGGGCTGCCCGGTGAGCTTGCTCACCGCCGCGGTCGCGGGGGCCACGCCCAGCAAGATGCCCAAACCCGGCAAGCGCGACTCGCTGGGTCGCGTTTCCGGGTCGCCTGAAGCCCGTCCGGCGTTGGACCGGGCGACGTCGATGCCGAATATCGGCGACGCGTCATCCGGTCCGCCGACGGCTGGACCATCCCAGCACAGCGGGAAGAAGAGGACGAGCGAAGCGGGGAGAAAGGGGAGTGGCGAAGATGCCGCTGCAGCTGCCGGCCCGCCGACGTCATCGGCGCCTGCGCGCGTTGCGCCGACGCCGTCGTCAAGTCGTCAGCAGGCGGTCCCGATCCGCCCCGCCGCGTTTCGCCCAGTGCCCACCGCACCTTCGGGTCCCGCGTCGAACCCAAGTCGTGCGCCACCAGTGCGCGCCCCAGTGCCTACAGTGCGCGGGGCTGCGCCCGCGCGCGCCCCGGCGCCCGCGTCGTCCGCTACGCGTGCCGCCGCGCCGCGCGCACAAACTGTAACGTCAGCCGGGCACACGCGTGCCTCCGCGCGCTCCGTCGCGCCGCCGCCGCGTTCCGCGTCGCCGCCCGCTCCAGCCACTGTGCGCTCCGGCGCACCCGATCCCCGTCTCTCGCTGGCGGGCTCGGCGATGGCTGAGCGTGAGCGGCCCGCGCTAGTGCCAGTGAATGTAAATGTGAAACCAAGTGATGTGAAAGTGAAGCTAATGACAAGGGTGCCCGACTCACCGGCACCCCCCCGCTCTTCTGCATACGACTCACCCGCCGGGCTATCGGCATGCTCATCTCGCGCGGGATCGAGCATGTCGCTAACATCGGTGGGTTCGGCCGGGTCTGGTCGCGGCGACGTGTCCGAGGATACGATGCCGCGATCCGGGCCGCGGCCCATCGTGGGAGATGCAGGAACGCCGCTGGGGTTCGGTTTTGAGTTCGAGCTCGCCGAACCCAGATCCCAGCGGAAGCGGCGCGGGAGAGACTCCACTGAGGCAACGCAGGAGGCGAAGCGACAGGACCTTGGAGGGCCAGAGTCGCCCACCTTCGCGGACATGGCGCGTACTCCGCCGCCAGGGGTAAGTTTTAGTGTGGCTAACTTACCCCCTGCCCCCATTGCAGCTGATGTGCACCTTACTACGACCACCCCCGGCGCCGCAGCGACGGCGACGACGTCGACGGCAGCGAAGCCGGGGAAGAAACCCAGGTACCCGCCGTTGGTAGTGGAGAGGCTGCCGAACTGGGCCTCCCATTTTAGGGCCCTTAGGGAGAAGCTGGGCCGGCCACCAAACGCCAGGCCCTTTGGGACGGGGGTGAAGTTCACCCCCGACACCGAGGATGAATACAGGCTGGTTCAGCGATACCTGACCAGCCTGGAAAAAGAGGAGGGAGTCTCCTGGTTTGCCTACTCCCTACCAGCGGACAGAAGCCTCAAGGTCGCCATCAAGGGGTTGCCGGCGGATACGCCCCCCCAGGAGATCGAGGAGGAACTCCGGGCGTTGGGTTACCAGCCGGAGTATGTGCGCCATATTAAGGGCGCACAAGGACGACCCGGCTGTGTTTTTCACGCCATCCTGAAGAAGACCCCTGACGTCCGGGCGATCTTCGACACCACCGTGTTTTTATACATGCGGGGTGTCAAGATCGAAGCCTGGCGAGGTAAACGTGGGCCCGCTCAGTGCCACCGGTGCCAGCGTTTTAGGCACAGTTCGCACCAGTGCCACCGTCCGCTCGCTTGTGTGCGATGTGGAGAGGGGCACGCTGCGCGTGATTGTCCGCGCCCGCGGGATGAGCCAGCCACCTGCGCAAACTGCGGGGGCGCGCACCCCGCGTGCAACCTAAAGTGCCCCGTATTCCAGACGGAGATCAGGAATAAGCGAGCGGGGACTGTCGCCATCACTGCCTCCACACGCCGGCCACGAGAGGCCACCGAAAGGCAGGGGGAAGCAGCAGAGGAGACCCAAGGCGCGTCGCTGATGGCGGCAGCCAACGGGCCCACAGCCAGGACGGAAGCCACCTCCTCGAGGCGGAGGAAGAAGAGGCGCGGGGGGAAAGGAAGAGGGAAGAAGCCCGAAACCCCCGCGGCGACACAGGGAGTACTTCCCGAGGCCGCCGTCCCTGCCTCAGCGCGGGCTGTGAAACAGCCGCCGACCAAAGAGGAACCTACCACTAGCGCCACCAATGCGCAGCGGAAGGGAAAGGAGGCCGCCACACACAAGAGTGGCGGCGCGATCGACGCCAGCGCCACTTCGGTGCAGCGGCAACTGGGGGAACTACAGAAGTTCCCCAAACCGACGGGTGGCGCCACTGGTAGGCAGCCGCTACAGAAGGGAGAATTCACAGCCTGCGCCATACAATTGTTGATGGACCTGATCAAGGCCATCAGGCAGGGACAGGATGTGGAGACGGTCATCCTCGATGGCCTGGCCACACTGCTTACGCTGTATCATGGCTAGCTCATTGAGGGTGATCCATTGGAACGCCCGCGGCCTAAAGGGAAAGGTCGCACTCCTCCGCCATCTCCTGAGGGAACAAAACATCGACGTGGCGCTCATAAGCGAGACGTTCCTGGGACCTGAGGACAGGATCAGGTTCCCGGGATATCTCGCTTATCGTAAAGATGAGCAGTCGGCAACGCACAGGAGGTACCGTGGTCTGGCGGTACTTGTGAAGCGAAGAGTCGTACACCAGGAGCTCCCCCCGCCGTCACTCACCACCTTTAGCGCGCTGGGTGTCCAGCTGCACTTAGCCGGCGAGGATATAAACTTGTACGCCTGCTACAAGCCGCCCGTGACTCCTCTGGACCTGTCAGAGTTGCGGGCCTTGCTGAATCACACTTCACGTGCCACCATCCTCGCCGGGGACCTTAACTGTAAACACCCAGCGTGGAACAGCAGCGCTATGAATACCGGGGGTAGGCGGCTCTTCGCGGACGCGGAGGCCTTCGGGTACACGGTGTCCGGCCCGGACACGCCCACCCACTATCCGGACAACATTGCCTCGATGCCGGACGTGCTGGATGTCGTAGTCTACCGAGGGCTACACCGCCAGATCACGCAGCAAGTCATTGACGACGAGTTGCAGTCGGACCACCATCCTGTACTCGTCGTCATATCGGGGTTGCCGACCCGATTGAAGCCTCTGGCGCCACGTCGATCAACGGACTGGAAAGCCTATACAGATAAAGTAGAGACCACTACGCCGACTCGGCCTATTACCACCGCCGCGGACGTAGACCTACTGACGGACGAAGTCACTGCTTGTATACAGGGCGCCTTAGAAGCGGCGACGACTACAACGCAACCGCAGGGGAGAGGGCTATTGCCGCCCCTGCCATCACACCTGAGAGCGATGATCGCCGCGAAGAGGCGCATACGCAAGCAGTGGCAACAGCTGAGATGTCCGACGCTCAAGACGCAGCTCAACCGTCTCGCGGAGAAGGTGAAGGCCGAGCTAAAGGCGTACACCGCCGCGGGTTGGGAGGAACGTATCGACGCCGCTACGGATAGTTGGCCGTCGGTACACAAACTCTGCAGCCAACTGACGAATACCCCAACCCCGGTGCGCCCGCTACGAAGCAGCGACGGGGCGCTTAAGTATGTATCGGAGGACCGGGCGGAGGTCTTCGCCGAACACCTGGAGCGTCAGTTCCGACCGAATCCGACCAACGACCACGAGCATGTCGCGGCAGTTGAGAAATACCTTGGAGACTACTTCGCTACGCCGATAGCTCCCGAAGAGGACCCCGTCTTCTTCTCGCCGGGCGCAGTGAGACGCGCCATCCTAAGGACGAAGCCTAGGAAGGCCCCCGGGGCGGACGGTATCTCCAACACAGCGCTGCGCCACCTGCCGTTCCGTATGGTAGCGGCGCTGGCGCGCCTGTTTACGGGGATACTGCGCACAGGGGCCTTTCCCGCCTCGTGGAAGGAGGGGCGCGTCGTTATGCTGCCCAAGGCGGGGAAGAATATTCTGAAGCCGGAGAGCTATCGGCCGATCACGTTGCTGTCGACCGTCTCCAAGGTGTTCGAGGCGCTCCTGCTGCGACACCTCCTACCACATGTTGCGCCACGACCCGAACAGTTCGGTTTTCGGTCGGAGCATAGCACGACGCTTCAGCTGTCGAGGGTACTGCACCACCTCGCAGCCGCACTAAACAAGAAGGAATACTCGGTGGCAGTATTCCTCGACATGGAGAAGGCCTTCGACCGTGTGTGGCACGAGGGCCTAATTTATAAACTGGCCACGTCAGACGCGCCCCGTCGCGTCGTAAAAGTGGTCTCTGCTTTTCTGTCCCACAGGACTTTCAGGGTGGTGGTCGACGGAGCGCTCTCCGGCGCTCGGCCGGTGCGCGCCGGTGTGCCGCAGGGAAGCTGCGTTTCGCCGGCGTGTTACTCACGCTACACCGACGACATCCCCACAACCGCTGAAGCCATGCTCGCGCTGTACGCCGACGACGCCGCGTACATTACCACCTCGCTTAATGCGAAGTACGCGGCGGTGAAGATGCAGCGCGCGCTGAACTTGCTCCCTGAGTGGCTGTCCAAGTGGCGGCTGTCCGTCAACGTGGGTAAGACGCAGGCGATGGTCACCGGCGCCGCGCCTCTCCCACCACCCTTGAAGCTGCAGGGAGCCGACATCGCGTGGTCGCCCCGGGTCAAGTACCTGGGGGTCACCATAGATCGTCGGCTCTCAATGGAGGCACATGTCCGCGCGGTCGCCGCGCGTGGTAGGGTCGCCCGCAACCTCCTGCGACCAGTGCTCTCATCCAGCATCCCGGCGCGCGTCAAGCTGGGCGTGTACAAACTGTACGTGCGCCCGCTCTTGACGTACGCCGCCCCTGCGTGGTTCGCCCTCACGAGCGAGACCAACAGAAAGCTCCTGCGCACGCAGCAAAGTGCCGCGCTGCGCACTATCGTCGCTGCCCCTCGCTTCGTGAGGAACGACGTCATTCAGCGGGACCTCGGGATTGAGGGCCTGGATGAGTTTGTGCGGCGCCTCGCGAAGGGGATGTTCGCGCGTGCCGGCGCGTCTGCTTTGCCACACATCAAGCAGATTGCGCCCTGGCATACGCGCCCCCCTGACGCGAGGAGACCCTTGCCCCGCGACCTGCTCGCGGACGTGTGACTCCACCCCGGACTGGACTTCCGAGTGAGTCGCTCTCAGCTTACACGCGGCTCACTTGTGACAATAGACTCCACACATAACATACATCTGTTGCGTGATGCGTGCTAGGATAATTTAGGCGTGTCGCGCAGCAAACAGTAGACATTCACCTCTATACAGGCGCATAAATACACACGTGAAGACGCAGCGCGGGCGCGCGATTCACGTAGACACCGGGTGACGTCACACAACACAATGTCACCCACACACCCATTACACGGTCTCCCTAACCCGTGCCAGGCTCGGCTAGCTCTGAAAGTGGGGCGGGCGGGAGCCACTCACCCCTTCTGTAGGAACGTCGAGTCCGTATCTCTGTCGCAGGTCGCCTTCTGCTGGGCTTCCCCCATGTAGGTGGGGGTTCCACCTGGTAGGGGTTGACCGCCGGGATACGGTGAAGAAAGCGGCGCTGATTAGCAGCGTCGTGGCGTGCCTACAGACACAGTAATAGCAACCACTCACAGGGACGCGCATATCCGCGTCCCATCATCTTTTTAGGCCGCGTAGGCCGATCAAATGAGGGGCCCGTAGTGACGGGCCAACGAGCGCTACCGCGGGGAGGGGGCCACGCCCCGACACCGCCTGTCGCACCCCCTGACGGGGTGGAGCGATGTCCAACTAGTGAGACATTATTAGTGCTACTGTTTCCCTACTACTGATTAAAACCAACGTTATTATGGAGCGGCGACGTCATTTAAGCAGGGAAGAAATGCTCAGAGCCGTGGGAATGATAGAAGCTGGTTCCCGGCAACGTACTGTGGCTTTAGCTCTGAATACAAGTCAGAGTGTTATCAGTCGACTTTGGACACGTTACCGAAGCACTGGTACCGTGGCTGAGCGCCATGGAGGACGGTATCGCTGCACCACACGGAGACAAGACCGATACATTCAAATCTTAACTCGAAGAGCTCCAACTATAACCGCCATGATGTTAGCCGTGAGGCTTCATCACTCTTCAGGGAACTTAATTAGCGACCAAACAGTCAGAAACCGCTTGCATGAAGTGAACCTTCATTCCCGAAGACCGCTACGGGTACCACCTATAGCAATGCACAATCGTAGGATTCGATATCAATGGGCTCTTGAACACAGAAATTGGGCAGAAGAACAATGGCGTTTCGTGTGCTTTTCTGATGAGTCTCGTTTTGGTATGAGACCGGATACAAGACGTATACGACACTGGAGAACCCCTGGACGCCAACAGCGATTAAAATCCTGCCAGGAAGTCCATCCTTATAGTGGTGGAACCATCATGGTATGGGCGGGTATTTGGATCGGCGGAAGAACTGAGTTGATTTGGATCAGAGGCAACCTCAACGGTCAAATTTATGCTGAGACGATTGTATCAGACGTCATCGTTCCTCTACAAGTGCAAATCGGTCCCTTATTTCAGTTAATGCATGATAATGCACGACCGCACACCGCAAGAGTTGTAAGACAGACTCTCGCCGCAGCTAACATCAATGTCCTGCCCTGGCCTGCTCAGTCGCCAGACTTGAACCCGATTGAGCATGCATGGGATATGCTACAGAGAAGAGCTCTGCCGAATATGGAGGGTATCCAGTCGCAAGAAGACCTTTTTTTGTTGTTGCAACGAACATGGGCGGCCATTCCACAGCGTGATTTGGATGAACTCATTTTGAGTATGCCAAACCGATGTTCTTGTGTTGTTAGTGTTCGCGGTAGAAACACGGATTATTAATTGTTTAAGTTACCCAATAAAATTTTAAAGAAAACTGGTATTTCAGTCTTTTTTTCGAACTTTAATGTTAGTGGTTCAAATGTCAAAAATCCCTTTATTAGGAAAATGGCAAATTTCTTTATTAATGCAAAGGTGACTTGGTTTATCGTTACTGTGACAAACGAAAACACTTTATTTGATGAATCCTTAAAGAAAATTTTAATTAATATCAATCAGGAGAAAAGTTATTGCAAAAATATATGTTGATCCCTAGACACTTTTGATGTGTGTATTTACCAACAGCGTCCCCCTGGAACACTGTAAAACTTTAATATTTATTTTAAATTTCAGGTTGACACAGTTTCAAGTCATTGCGTGCCCTGCAACGAAGTAGTATTAACGAACTCCAACCACCATACGCTAAATGATACTCATAAAAAGATTATCAAAGTCACACACACACCTAAAACAGGTAAAACGTTCTGTGAAGATTGTAATATATACATCGACACTCACGACTTTCTCGTCCACATTTATTCAAAGAAACATCTTAATGTACTCCTGCAACGAAAGTATGGAGACAAAACTGTTAAAGACAATATTATTTTTTGTAAAATTTGTAACATATCTGTGCTCAAACACAATTTAAAAAGTCACGTCAAATCTAAACCACATAAAGCGAAAAAACAAAATGATTCTACTGAAATAAATAACAAAAATAATGGCTCTACTGAAATAAATACCAAAAATAATGATTCTACTAAGATTAATAACAAAAATAATGATTCTACTCAAACAAATAACAAAAGTAATGATTCTCCTGCTGTAGGCGTTAAAATTAATGAGTCTGGATACTGTGAGGCTTGTAAAGTAAAGGTACCTAGCGGCGGAATGAAAATCCATGTCGATGGAAAGCCACACAAGAAGGTTGTTAGCAACTTGTGTTCAGAAGATAAAAATTACATAAAACCAAAAAAAAAGAAAAAGAAAAAAATGACGAAATTAGGCGCGAAACCCAGTACCGTCGCTTAAAAAGGTAGTTTTGTAACATTAACACAAAAAATTTTAGTTTTGCTAGTTCTCAAACTCTATATCCAGCATTGAATCTAGCCTTAGTAACGCAACTAATCACTCTGATGATGAAATCGATGACTAATAATTGATAATAATTAATATTATTAATATATTATTATTATTAATTTATTATTTATTTATGATAATTTTTATGACTTAATATTTTTTAGTAACGAAAATAAAATTAATTTAAGAAAATTATATAATAATCAAACATTTTTAATCATCATAATATTAATTGTACGATCTACTAGAGTTTACCGATGACACCAGAACTAAAGTTCCATGCAAAATTTGCTTTGTTAAGGAGGATGCGCTAAGGTAGCCCGCGAAATTCAAATGTTCTTACGTTTTTTGCAAGTTGCATGTTGATTAAAATATTATTCGCGGCCGTAACTAATATACAGAATTATAATCATTAGAATCAGCAAAACAACTCCATAAGTTAGAACCTCATGATTTCATAAAATCGCTATATTTGAGGTCAATTCTAACTTATGGAGTTGTATTGCTGATTCTAATGATTATAAATCTGTAAAGCCATATTAGTTACGGCCGCGAATCATGTTTTAATCAACATACAACCTGTAAAAAACGTAAGAAAAGTTGAATTTCGCGGGCTACCTTAGCGCAATGCTATTATAGAACTTTTGTTGGAACGTGATGTAGGTTCTATAGTGAGAAATTAAATGTCCATTCAGATTTACACTATGAATTTAATAATGTACAACAACTAAACACGGTACAATTACTTAAGATGATTAGTATGAAATGATATATAATTATGATGATTGACGCGAGTAGCAGTTGGTAAACGACTATGTAATATGTGTTGTCGTGACAACGCGTGACTTCGACCTTAAGGTGACGGTGAACGTCATAGGTACTTATAAGCTCGCAAGTGGCGTGCATGTGTGGGTAAACATACCACTACACTATGTTTGTGAAATGTACAGCAAAACAATATCAATGCGCATAAATGGTATGTTTCAGTCGGTTCACCTGGTCTGAAAACAAAAAAATGGGTATGACCACACGATACAATGGGGAGAGGCAATGGTGCCGATTCTGTTGTGCACAAACTAAACTTAATTTAGGATATTGCTAACTTTTTCTCTCTATTATGACAAGAAAGGGACGGAAGTAAATTAGAGCTGTCAAATTAGTTAGAACTAATTTTTCCATAGACATTTAGACGACACGTAAAAACATGTCGACTAAAAATCACGGTGAAGCGCAAGGCGTGAACTAGTTTGACATCTCCAACTTAGTTCACAGCTATAGCCGTCCTTTTCTCGCGCTGCCTGTTAGTAAAAGATAGTGATTCTCTAATTTTAGTTTAGTGCGTTCACAAGAGAATCGGCACCACTGTCAATTTATTCCGCTAGGAGTCGCATCGTCGCTGGTGTTGTTTACCTATCAAACACCATATTTTTTTTAGGCTGAGAGCGCGTTTACTATTTAGTGTCCTTGAAAACCTCCCAACAGATATCAGTGATAAAGGCGTCATCTAGAAATTAGCTTTGCCTGTTCCTTCCCATTGAAATCTTACGACTGAAGCCGACAATACGCGATTTAGCGTCACCGATCGACTGGAGCCGAGTATACTCGATACAACGTCACCGACCCAAGCGTGATTGTTCATTTCGTTCACTATTCATAAAGAGCGCAAAGTACGCCTAACGAAGTTGTCATTTTAGTTCCAATGCATTTCGTTAGTTCCACGGGGTCAGATAAGTGTGTGGCACTATGGGAACGTCACAGTGTCGTTTGAGTATTCGGGGGTAATTCATTAGTTTTAATAACAATAAAATAACCATGTTACCTTTTAATATTTGTTATCTTATAGAATAAATCAATGTTTTTTGATTTTTGTTCGCCCTAGTAGCTTTTATGTACAAGTAGACAACATCACATCAAGTTATACAGAACTGTCAACTCCAAATGATTTTTAACCTTAAAATGTTGATGGTTAAGTTCAAAATCGAATGAGGAATTTTGACAGTTTGTGGTAACTTGACCTGCTGCAGTGTCTACCCAGTTATTTTTTATAAGTAATTAAATATGTTGCATTGAAGAGGTATATTTTATTTTATTCTCAGTTATAACGGACAAACCGCGCGACAACGTAAGGGACTAAGTCCACCAATAGCGATGAGATATAATTTATATCATTAGCAAAGAGATTCAAAGTATTGTATTATTGTGTTTTTCGTTGTTGTATTGTTTTAATTTTGATTTTAATTTTAATATTTTTAATTTTGATTTTAATTTTGACATTAATTTTAATTTTATTTTATTTTAATTTTACTTTTATATGGATACTTATTTATCTGAAATAAATTATTTGATTTGATTTGATTTGATTTGATAACATTACATCCATAATCTGAAAGCTTTTTTGCAGTAGTTTAAATGATACTATGTCAGTTAATCTCTAAACATCATAATGAAAGATCTAAAAGTTAGTAAAAAGCATTATTACTAAAAATACATAAGTATTAGCAGGCCTGTAGGCTAAGGTATGTTTGAGTTACGTTGTGTGTGACGCAGTGATGCAAAAACGGAATAAAATTAAAATGGAATGAAACACTAAATTTGATCATTTTATTTTTGTCAATTTTTTTTTTTTTTTTTTTTTACTTATACTCTTAGTACTTTCGAAGTGGAAAATCAATTACATAAAATTACTCAATACGACTCACTCAACAAAGACGAACTCTCACCGTCTCAAGCTTTCTGCAGTCTGCACGCAGTTCAACTAAAACATAAACCAAACGAGGATCAGGGAAATCCCCGACATATATTATGTAACAAAAAACAAATGGTGTTTTCTTATTAACCAAAAACATATACGATAACCACCTTACCATATTTTTATTTTCGTACACTTAAAAAAAAAACCTACTCCAGAAAAAAAACTGTTTTTTTTTTCATGTTTTTTTTAACCCGTATGTTTAAAGGCCCATGTCATAGGGGGGCGAGCCTCCAGGCTCCAAATGCAGATTCCAGGCTGGTTCTGAGAAATTCCTGATGGAAAAATCTAATAACACTTCGCCCGACCTAGGAATCGAACTCAGGACCTCATTTATGCTCAGTTGCGACCACTGCACCAACGAGATGTACCTCCCTAATAATATTCCTCGGCACCCATGGTGACCCACCCCCAAAACCTTGGGCTGCGATCGCGCCTGGACTGGACTACATATCAGCCCACAGATGAAACTACTGGGACTAAGAACATGTTTCGCAATTTTTTTCCTTTTTACCCGACTACGGCGAAGCAAAACGGAGGGTTATGATTTTGACCAGTATGTAGGTACGTATGTATGTATGTTTATCTGTTCCCTCTTAACTTCTAAACGGCTTAGCATAATTTGACAAATGAGGTATCGTTGGAAGCGACTTGATCGTGCTGAAGCTGTGCCCGCGACTTCGTTCGCATGCATGTCGGAAAAGAATAATGTGTAGCTTAGACAAGGTAATAGGTATATCCTTTAAAACTCCTCCAATGAAAATGAAGAATGTTCCGATCATGCCTGGTGAAGATCGGAAGATTCTTCATTCCTGGGGTACTCTACCATAGCCCTTTCGAATGTAGTCACTGCGGTTTGTATTGTCAAAGCGACGAAGTGTCACTTTGTTTTTTGAAAATAAATAAATGTCAAGGCACCGGCTCATTAACTGTGCACCTGCCGTACTCATTAAATCGACTGCCCGTCTAGCGGAGTGTGCTGAAGTGTTATCATGGTGAAGAAGGATCACACTTTAAGAGCGCTGTTGAAAATTTCCCAAGAAAACACGCAAAACAACTATGAAATTATCAATATAATACTGTTGTGATTTCTATTCTACCTTTATTGGAGATCCAAATAAATAAATTTCTTAAAAACTTGTTTTAATTAAGAAAATGCTGCTCTGTAAACGATGTTTGAGCTACAGTTGTCCGTGTAAACTGAAAAGCAACCTATATATTGAGATCTATCTCTGGTTATGGCCGCCATTTTGGATTTTAATTTCCAGACTTTCGGCCCAGCAGCGCCCTCGGAAGCTATGAAGATGACACCCCCTTATCAAACATTTTGTACCTACACCATTTTTATTTGTACCTCTTTAGTCCCGAAAACTGTAAAAATTATACCCCCGCTTTAAAATTAATATCTACAGTATTTTATTTATGTGCCCATCGTTAAAAAAAACTTTACAAAAACAATAAAACTGACTTCCATAAAAAAACACTACAAAGTGCAAAATAACTTTAGTTTGGGAACAAGAAATTATCGAAACTGTAACGTCGTAATAATTAAGTGTCTTTTGCATTATGGTACACACGGCTATATATTAAACTATACATTTCCAGTATAAGCTGACCTCTCATTGTACGGAAATCCTATACAAAGCGAGATCAGTTTATACTGGAAATTTATAGCTTGATATGTAGACGTGTGTACAATACGTGCCACTAAAGATGAGACTTGACACACCACGTGGTTTGACATGCACAGTAGACGATATAAAGGTAAGAACGGGAAGAGACCGGGCGTCATTGCGCAGCGCGGGAGGTGCGGTACGGCGCTCGTCAAGTCTCATCTTTCGTGGCGCGTATTATACCTACCTACCTGACACTACCTAATTTGTGTACCTACTTCTTTGAATTGATACTCAGCAATGATTAGTTGACCACTGTAGTGCTATTCTGTGAACATCTCACCGTGATAATTTAGGTGGAGTGAGCGTGAAGTGAGCCGTCATTCCACCTGATGCTAGGGGTTGACACTATTGACAGTTCACTTTTAGATCACTTCACCTATGTTTTCACGGTGAGATTTTTACAGAATAGACCGGCTGTTAGGTAAGTACCTACTTACCTAACCTACTGTGTTTCATCTTCCGTACGATTAATCATTCACAATAATGTGTACTGCTCGTCGATGAGGAGTTCCATGGGGTAAGTAGGTATTTACCTACCTACTTATTTTCGAAGTCCATAATTAGTTGACCACAAATAGTAACTAACCAGTAATTTTCTTTGATTTCTGTACAGTAACCAAATCACAGTACGTTTACCTACTGTACGTTATTGAGGAGTTCAATTGTCAGATCTTCACCATAATAAAGGTGACCCATCTTGGGTGAATCAATATCCAGTATAAGCTGATCTCGCATGTATAGAATTTCCTTACAGTTAGAGGTCAGTGTAAACTGGAAATGTATAGCTTGATGTGTAGCCGTGTGTACAGCCGCAGGCTCACAAAGTGAAGCCCCGTTTGATTTAAAAAAAGTTGTTATGATTATTCTATAGCATTGCATTCTTTAACACTCAGAACTTCACATTAGTTAGTAACCAAGCAAGAGAAGCCGCGGGAGCGGCTTCTCCCGCATGGTATGTCGATAAAAAGTAGCCTACGTCCTTTTCCAGGTCATGGTCTACCCGTGTAACAAATTTCATGCAAATCCGTTCAGCCGTTTTAGCGTGAAAGCGTTACGAACAAAAAAACTTGCTTTCGCTCATTATTTTTGCTGCGGAGTTATATTAAAACAGTTATAGGTATCTCCGAAGATATTCATTGAAATGAAATGATGTAAAAGGCAATTTTGTTCAAAGTTAAATACTTGTGATGAATAACGTAAGTATTTATTTGGATAAGGATTAATACTATGTTATGAAAACACCTTCGCAAATAATGCATTATTTTATAACAAATTTGATTACCATTAAAACAGTTATAGTGAGCCAGCCTTATAAGATAGACAAATGCTATCGCAGACTTTTTTTTTTTAACTTTTTAAGAGGAACATTTCTAGCATACATGATTCTTGCGTAACTTTAACCGTTTACGCAGCGCACGCAACAGAAGCTCTCAAAAGGAATAAATTTTCCCCGTTTTTGCAACATTTTTCATTGATGCTCCGCTCCTATTGGTCATAGTGTGATGTTATATAGCCTATAGCCTTCCTCGATAAATGGGCTATCCAACACAACAAAGTATTTTTCAATTCGAACCAGTAGTTCCTGAGATTAGCGCGTTCAACCAAACAAACAAACAAAACTTCAGCTTTATAATATTAGTACCTATACCTAGATGGACACCACTGTAAATTTAATATGGCGCCCCCTAGAGGACAAAGCCATGAACTATTTTTTTTTTTTATTGTGACGTGTTGGTATCAAATGAAAGAGCTTAATTAGCACTTATCAAAAACATATATATTGTTAGCTATTGCGCGCGGCTTTGCTTGTATTGGGAATAATTTCTAAAATCACGCCTCAGATTTGTGCCAAACATATTTTCTCTCCAAACCTACCCAAAATATTAGGTCTTTACCTATGAAATTGCCGTTCTGCAGTACTGGCCATTTCAAATCAAAATAATTTGTTTGGCTAAGAATTCTAATTTCAAATTAATTTTATTTTAAAAACATGGATTTTTTTTCCAAAAGTAGTCATTTGTTTATTGATTAGTGTTACATTTTCATCGCATTTCAATCTTTTTCGTCATCATGGATACGTTAAAAATTCGAGTAATTATGGAATATGAGTACCGTCGTGGCAGCAACGCGGCACAAGCGGCACGCAACATCAACGACGTTTACGGAGCTAACACTACAAACCAACGCACCACTTGTTATTGGTTTGCTCGCTTCCGTTCTGGAAATTTCGACCTGAGAAATGAACCTCGCGGTCGTCCGAAAACTGGTCGACAATGACGAATTAAAGGCGACTGTGGAAGCTGATGATACACAATCTACGGCTGAATTAGCAGCAGCTTTCGACGTTAGCGTCAAAACAATATTGGTCCATTTGTGTCAAATTGGCAAGGTAAAAAAGCTTGACAAATGGGTGCCCCACGAACTCAATGATCGCCAGCGCGAAGTACGCGTCGAGACGTGCCTTGCACTGCTCAACAGACACACAAATGAAGGAATTTTGAACCGCATTGTTACCTGCGATGAAAAATGGATTCTGTTTGATAACCGCAAGCGCTCAGCAAGTTGGTTGGATCCTGGTTCAGCACCTAAACAATGCCCTAAACGAAAACTTACCCCTAGAAAAGTGATGGTCACTGTTTGGTGGTCTAGCGCCGGTGTGATTCATCACAGCTTCTTACCAAACGGGGTGAGCATTACTTCAGATGTGTACTGTGAAGAACTGAACACAATGATGGAGAAGCTGGCACATCTCCAACCAGCATTGGTCAATCGCTCGTCTCCGCTGCTCCTGCACGACAACGCGCGACCTCATACTGCACAGCAGACGGTCTCCAAGTTGCAAGAACTGGGGTTGGAAGCTCTCCGTCATCCGCCCTACTCACCAGACCTTGCGCCTACAGACTACTACTTTTTCCAGAATTTGGATAACTTCTTGGCGGGAAAAAAATTCAATACCCGAGAGGCAGTACAAAATGCCTTTGAAGAATCTGTTGCCTCCCGTCCAGCTGATTTCTTTAAGAAGGGCATCAATAAACTGCCACTGCGTTGGCAAAGATGCATTGATTGCATGGGTGATTACTTCGATTAATACAAATAAAAAATGCATGAAAAAAATTCGTTTAAATTTTTTATACAAAACGGCAATTTCATAGGTAAAGACCTATTATATAATAATACTTAATTCTTCTTTACAAATGTAAAATGGCTCTGCAAATACTTTATCACTAAATTATAACCCCAAAATAATTTGAATAAAAAGTAAGTTTAAAAACTAAAACCCGACTACTGAAAAATCACGCTCTAAAAAGTATGAAACAAGAAAATATTCTCATCTGAAATTAGAAAATGACAGACAAATTAATAAAAATCCAGAGACGTTCTGTTCGATTTTTCCCCTAACATGACGTGTGACACCGGATTTTTAATTTGTCTGTCTTTTTCTAATTTCAGATGAGAAAATTTTATAATCTAGGTAAGCAGTACGGAAGGAGTTTTATGAAATTCAATTTATATGGAGGTGAAAGGGGGATTTTGTTTGTATAAAAAATCTTATACCTTGGGATAATAAACATGAGACGATTATTTGCGTAAGCAAATAATAAAGTTCATCATTGTTAGTTTAAAGTTTGTATGGCGTGCGGTCCGATTAACCACTTACGCGACAATAGTCATTAGTTGAATGTCCGTTCATAGAAATATGTTGTGTACAAGCCGTGTATAAGTGGCTAGGCGCCCCGTCGCGCGCCGATAAAAAGTATTAAGGACCCTATATAAAAAAAAGTACTCTGTGAGGACAATCCTAATGACGTCACGCAGGGGAGCCGGGCGCGGGAATGGTTAACTCGAAACTCAGTAAGTATACTTTGATTAATTTTGATGGAAAATACACAGATTATCGAGGCGCAAGGGCCAAGGGGTAGGTACTTAAGTTTTAGGGGAGAATTTCACTGCATGGCTTGATTAACTAAAAAAAGCTTTTTTTGAAGTGAAAACTTCGCGCGCATTGAGCGATTTTTGGTAGGGGGGTAATCTAACGGGTTCGCGACTTCGCCTCCATTGAGGTATAAAGTACTTAGTACAAGTACTTATATCTCACACCGACCCTGATGACCCCATAACCCTCCTTCCGGAGAGTAGCAAGGCCACCAGTACGGTTTACAAACGTAAACCACCCAGGAATACATTCCGACCTCGCCGCCGAGGTCGCAATCGTAACCCCCCCCCCCCATCCCCTACTCGGTGAAGCTGTGCCTGCTGGGGGCACAGCTGAGCCTGTAGCACTTATCCCCCCCATATGATCCAGCCTGCCCCGTCTGGCTGTCCTATTATTAGCGACGCTCAGTCGACTAATATTTTACCTTAGTTTTAAGCCTGGCCGGAGGCTTTAAGTTCGCTTAAAGCACCCAAAGGAAACGCCCGGTTGTGCAGTCTCGACCCTCAGTGGTCAACTGCGAGATGCCATACTAAACTAACTAACTTATATCTCAATGTTCGCGACACTGCCACATGCTATGCATAATTGTACGTTTAAGTTTTCACCGCTGTCGGCAGTCCTCATGACTTTTTTTAAATTGAATTTTTTGAGCTGATAAAACTAAAACCTAAATTACCTAGGTAGGTATCTCAAAATGGGCTTTCCCAGTCCAAGTTTTCCATAACTTCGGCTAATAGCCTATTTCACGATGTCCGAATAGCCACTACTTACCTAATAAGTTCAAAAATAGAACAGAATTTGTATGAAACTGCCAAGTATGCTAATAGGAACTTAATCATAGGTGGTGAAACAGGCCCTAAACCTACTATTTCTTTTGTTTACCAAAGACAAAGGTACTCGGAATTCCCCATATCAGTACATAATGAATGATGTGTAAATTGTGATTTCGTTACCCTTGACGAGTTAGTTCCCCGAACTACCAAAACACGTGAAAATAATAATATCAGTAGGTATTGTATACAACGTCATTAGTACCATAGACTATTAGCTCGGAAACTGAAAAACTCTATGGTCGGGGAAGTAACGAAGTATACGGAAAGTAGTGTTGCGAAACGTACGATTAGTGTTCAAAATATATCGGTATTATTTTCTATGTTAATTTAATACTTTATATTTCTTCTCATGATAGAAATATCTAATTACGTTACGTCATTTAAAACGTTCACATAACTTTAGACTACCAACTCAAAGGCAATGTTCCAACAGTTAATACATGTCTTACTAGTCGTATCCTGAATTCAATACAGTTTATGCTCTTCTGCGTCAAGCGGTGCAGCACACGTGTACAGTATAAAAACACAGTAGGACGACGCCTTTGATCTCGTGGTAAATGCTGGCAACGTCTAGACATTGTGGCAACAGCTAGGGTTGTCCCAAGCAAACGATATTAAAATTTGTTAATTTGAGATCAACATCGTCATCACTATCTTGGATTTTCATTTTGAACTAATTATCGGCTTTAGCGTCCTCGAAAGCAATGGAAACGACACCCATGACGAACGACCCAGCCGCCATCGCCATCTTGAACTTTGATGCCTTTATCGTTATCAGCTACCTCAAAAACCATGAAAAGAAATCCATGTCGAAAAAAAAGAAATAAACTGAAAAGAAAAATAATAAAATAATTAGAAAAAAAAACTTAAGAAATAAGCAAGCAGGCACTCAAATGTTAGAATATGTCGTATCTCTGTATTGTTCGGAGTAGATACATAAATTAAATAATAATAAATTAAAACAATAATAAAATCAACTCAATAGCCCTGAAAGTCGTGTCCCGAGCTACTAACACTCGCGCCTCCCGCGTCTCGCCCTTCACGCGCCGCACGATTGCTCTATCTAGACGTCTTCGTCGGACATCATTGTCCTGCCCTTATCCCAATCTATTTGGGGTCGGTGTAACATGGCCTTTTTTTCCATACTTCTCAATTATTCGTCATCTCGGTAGCACCCCCTTTTTAGCCATGTCATCTTTCACAAATCCATCCATCGTTTCTTTGGTCTTCCCCAACTCTTATAGCCATCGACATTCATACTCAAAACTTTCCTCACTCCTCCGCATCACATGCCCATACCATGACAGCCGATTTCCGCACAACTTTTCAGTCACCGGTGCCACTTTCAGACTTCCTCTTATGTACTCATTTCTTATTCTATCCATTCGTGTAACACCACACATCCGTCTTAGCATCTCATCTAGACGTCCTCGTCGGACGACTATGATAAGACTGTGCCATGAGTGTGTGAAAGGTATGTATTAAATTACAAAGTAATCAGTAAAGTCGCAAAACTAAAAATTAATTTATAAGTATTGCCTTTGAATAGCAGTGGGACAATAAGGCCTGTTAAAAAAAGTAGTGAAATCGTTTATAAAAAAGGGCGAGCCTTGCAGTAGTAGTAGTAGTAGTGTACATCTGACATCTCACCTTGGTAAAAGTACTTTCTAGTTATATTACATACCAAATTTCAATCCATCAGTCAAAACTTTTAGGAAAAAATTACACTGCCGTCTCTTTTTACGAAATCACTTCCACAGATTGCAGGAAAGCGAGAGGAAAGATGTTACAGATCAAAAAATATTGACGTAATATATTTTTTTTTTATTAATTTATTTCTCCAACACCTAAGGAAACCAGGTTTTCTACAAATAAAGTTACACAACTATCTAACGCCCACAAATGTTCTATGGCGTAGAATTTACGCAATAATAACCAAGTAATGACAACATTTTTTAAACACGCTAAAAACGAAAATACCGAAGAAAGGATACAATATCTTTAAGTAAATTTTAGGACCTAGGTATAAAGATCAGTTGATAATTACAAAAAAATGATTTTCAGTTTTCACAAGAACATTTGATTCACCGATGTCGATATTTTTTTTATCTATGTAATTTCACTTCACTATTTCAATCTGTCAAGTGTCAAATTGATAACATACTTATAAATACTAGGTTGGTAATAAAAAGTTCATACTTCATTGTAAAATTATATACTTTAGTTTATGTGAATAGAAGTTTTTAACTTCAATTGCACTAGTTTATCAAACAAAAGAACTACATATCAATGACTTCGGTAAGTTGACTTTTCATAAAAAATTGTGGCTTATCATATTTAAGTAAAATTACGAACCTATATTACTTATTTGTAACGTAGTCTTAATAATGAATTAGATTTCTTTTTAGTAAATTAGTACCTAATTAAAAAAATTGTTACACCTACTGTGCTGAGTAGAGTGCCAGAATGCTCTAAGGTATGTAAACAATGCAATATAATAGACTGGGACGTACCTAGGTTCTTATATTCAGATAATTTTATTTGTTAAGTATTGCTTATAACTTATCTTCCTAGCCTTTTAAACTATGTTGGAGTTGGCTTCTAGCCTTAGCAGATGCAGCTGAATACCAGTATTTTATATGGATCAACTGCCTATCTGACCTCCACTACCCTGTTACTGGGTAACAAAATCAATGATTATTAATCTTATTATGCATGTACATAAATAAAGTTTGTACTATAATATAACAAGAAATGTGTGGCTTCAGCATGATAATTATAATAAACTCAAAGCATTTATTTCAAATAAACCAATTACAGGCACTTTTCAATTGTCAATGGGTCGGTCAGTCAGAAAGATGAAGCTAGTTGCCCATTCAAAGCGTAGTCCCTATGGAGAAGAACGGGCAAGAAATTCCACGGACACTCTTTTCAATCTAAATATTTTTACATAATATTGGTTACATTGTTCATGTTGAAAATATACATGTGAGAACAATGTAGAAAGACATGAATAGTTTTATGAACACATTGCAAAAAAATGAGTTTAAAATCGAATTACCAATTTTTCATAGTGTTGTATCAGTTTAAAAAGCTTTTCATGGCACAGTAATTGTTTGCGTTTTAACAATTACATATTAGTTTCTATTAGTCTGTTGTGTACTATTTATTTCCTAATTTATGGTATAGGTAAATCTAGGTAGGTACTGACTTTTTTTTCATGTTTATTTTAGTGTTTATCTGTGGAAACTTGTAAATGTCCATCAATTTCATAATTTCTAAGTAAAAAATAAATTCTTTTCCGATAACCGCTTCAACTGGAGTTACCAGGTGGAATCTGTGTGCGGCAAGTTACGTGCGATACTCACCAAATTTTCCATTATAAAGTGTAATATACCGTACAGAACCCTGCTTCAAATGTACACAGCTCTTGCTGAGTCCATAATATGTTATGGACGCACATTTAAAACTTACCTAGATAAAATACATAATTTGCAAACACGTGATATTTATAGTACCTAACTATGTAAAAAATAAATACGAAGACAATTACACAGGGTTATTTAAACATTGCAAAGTTTAACCTCTTCTAGCGTGAGCTGAATATCTGTTCCTCATAGAACATTTTGATAACAGTGATATTCAAATACGTGAATATGCGACAAGCAAAATCAAAATCATTCCAAGTGCCACGCAAAAATAACTTTTATGGCAGGCGTACCGCTTCTTTTCTAATACCCAGTTTACTAAACCAAATACCTGTAGACATTAGAGACTCAATGAATATTAAAAATATAAAGCGTAAGCTGAAAGAACATTGCATCAACTCGATTATAACTTAACTAGTTGAGTTGTAGTCGAGTTGATGTAGTGCTGTTAAACAGCTGTTAATAGCGCGTTGATCAGTCTCAGGCCATGGCATGCTAAGACAGACCCCAGAGGTCTAATTGTGTGCTTTGCTATTACACCTAGTTAAGGAACTTGTAATTTATAAAATAAATAAATAATAATTACTATGTTCGGGTTGGAGAGTTCCTGTCAAACTGTTCTCAGAAGCACAAACGCTCCTCTATTAATTTCGCGAGTCGTGATAAATACTGTGAAGTTGTGCCCCAAAACATTATAAAAGTGTAATTGATGTGTCTCGGAATTTGTGTTATTGTTATCTAGTGTTTTCCTATCCTAAAAACGATAAAAAACTCATCTAAATTATAGAAAATCCAATCTGTGAAAAAACTCTACCCTCATTAGGATTAACATTTTTCTGCAACTTGTCAAAATTATATGTCATTTATGTCAATATGTCATTTATGTCACTGATAAAAGGGTTGCCATCTTCAAACCAGTGTTATCAAATAAAAATCT
This sequence comes from Cosmia pyralina, assembly GCA_946251885.1. Taxonomy (NCBI): domain Eukaryota; kingdom Metazoa; phylum Arthropoda; class Insecta; order Lepidoptera; family Noctuidae; genus Cosmia; species Cosmia pyralina. Next base: position 10,313,495 of record OX276369.1, on the reverse strand, counting down.
AAATTACCCCGGAAATTACGGATTACGCTACCGAAAACTGCACAGGAGTAGGTGACCAGGCTCCTGTGTTGGTGAATACTACTGGCAACAACAGTAATAAAAAACTTGTGCAACAGGCTTTTCATCCAAGTTTGTTTATATCGCGACCAAGGTCCTCGTCAGTAGGAAGTACATCAGCTCAAACAACACCGCCTAGAAACGAGCCTGATAACACCAAGACAGGTAATCCCTTCGATCAATAATAGCACTAGATACAGGATCAGGAACAAAAATAAGTCGCTGTAGTGGCCACGTTTACACACACATAAACATTTACATTTGTTACTACGAAATATAGAAAAAAGTTTTATAATATTTACAACTTCAATTCATTATAAACCTTAACAATCAAACATAAAGTTTAATTACGATTGCAAAATATTTATATTTAAGTCCTTCTATCATCGGAGAAAGGTAAAAGCAATAAATTAAAAATGTCGCTTGAAAATAATAGGTCATTTTTATAATAAGTACAAAAATATTTATTCTAAAGTGTACTTAAAACTTAAGCAATAAGGTTAAAAACATTTTGTTGAAAATTTTGTGCTTACTCTATTTTGGAACTAGACATAGTTCTTGGTATTTACATTTCAATGCTCAGAACACAGTAAGTATTGAAAGATGTAGAGTAGCAGAATAATAATATATTTTTTAGGCCAAGGTTCGTTTTATATGGTAGCAAATATTTTTGACCGATTTTTAAAAGTAGAAGGAGTAAATTAGTACAATAGTTATTTTAATTTTGATTATTAATTTGATAATTAATTATTTTAATAAAAATATTAAAACAAATTGTTGAATTTTTACAAGGTTTATATATTTCTTCTCCTCTTTCTTTCGTGACAATAGATACCCATTCTGCATTGCGAAATGGGTCACTAGGAAATCTACAAACAAAAACAACATATAAAGTAACAATACTACTCCATGCATTTCCTTGTTCCCGAACAGTCGATGTTTGAAATAAGACCACAAAAGTATTTGTGTTTTTATTTTTCGGGCCGTTTTTGAAGCGCTTATCGGGAATCTAGTACTATTATTGATCGAAGGGTAATCCACATGGTGAACCTAAAGTACCCTGCCCCCCAACATGGCAAAGGGTGCCAATAAATGGCAACCCTAAAAAACGTAAGATATCATCCAGTCCATCCCCAGATGCTGTCAAAACATCCAACAGGTTCAGCAAACTACCAATTGACCTAACTGCAATTGAACCTGATCAAGGAGTGAAGAAACCCAGCAAGCCTCCACCTATCATCCTGTACGGAATAGAAGACCTGAATAAACTAACTGAACTGTTAGAATCTGTTGCTGAAAGAGACCAATTCACATATAAATGTGTAAACAGAAATCAACTTCGAGTAAATAGCGCAGATATTGTGGTCTACAAGAAGCTGATATCTCTTGTTCGAGAAAATGGACTCATAGGCCATACTTTCAACTCAAGGGACATGAGACCCTTCATAGTGGTAATACGAAACCTCCATCCGTCCACACCCATTGGTATAATCAAGGAAGAAATAGAGGGTACAGGGAACACAGTTGTTGGGGAAATAATCAACGCCAAGTTCGGACCTGAGAAAAAACCGACCTCAACATTTTTTGTTAACCTAGCTACAGGGCCAAATAACAAAGCGGTTAAAGACCTCAGGTATATCTATCACCAGTCGATTGTCATTGAGGATCCAAAAAAGAAGAAATCAATTGTTCAATGTCAACGATGCCAACAGTACGGACATTCCAAGAATTATTGCATGCGTCCGTACCGTTGTGTAAAATGTGGTTTGTCTCATAAGACCTCGGAGTGCCAAAAGCGTGATCGTCTTACCCCCGCAATGTGTGCCCTTTGCAATGGGCCACATCCAGCAAATTACAAAGGATGTGAAGTTTATAAAGAAATACTGGCCCGAAGAACCAAAATGCCCACACACAAAGTACACATGACCCGGAAAGTTCTTAACGGTGATGATGGAACTTGTAAAAATATTCTTAGCAACAGTACCAAGGAGAGAATCCAAAGCGTTAAAACTACCTTCGCTGAAGTTCTGCAGCAGAACAAAGAACATACCGTCGAGATAAAGACTGGGCCTAGCCCAACCCTAGAACAACTACTCCTAAAACAAACCGAAAAGTTTGAGTGCATCTTCCAACAAATGAGTACTCTCATAAGTCTCATCACCAAGCTCGTCGATCGACTTACAAAATGAATGCACTAAGAATAGCTACCTGGAACCTTAATGGACTAGCCCCCAACAAGCAAGAGGTTGAGCTTCTAATCTCTGAACACAAGATTGATATTCTTCTCGTAGCTGAAGCTCATGGCACCTGCAACATAAATATCAAATTCAAAGAATATCAATGCTATATGACGAACCACCCAGATGGCACTGGGCATGGCGGAACAGCGGTCATCGTAAACAAGAAGGTGAAACATCATTTAATGCCAGAATACAGAACTGAACACCTTCAGGCAACAACTATTGCCGTGGAGGATAGCACGGGCTACATTAACATTTCGGCGTTATACTGCCCCCCTAAACATAAAATAGACGAACATATGTTCACACAGTACTTCCACCAGCTTGGAAATCGTTTCATTGCGGGTGGTGACTGGAACGCTAAACATATTAGCTGGGGCTCTAGACTCACTACAACGCGAGGAAGACAACTTAAAACAAGCATAGACAAAAGCCACCTATTGGTATCCTCCACATGTGAACCCACGTACTGGCCAACAGACTTTAATAAAATCCCGGATCTCCTTGACTTTTTTGTTCTGAAAGGACTACCGAGACACTACCTCAAGCCTGAATCCTGCTACGACAGCTCCTCAGACCACACTCCAGTTATATTAACAGTAAGCACTATGTTGATAGAATCGGAAACCGTAAAAATGCTCACGTCCAAACATACCGACTGGGAATCCCTCAGAGATTACATTAACAACAACATACAAATGAATGCACCATTGAAAACTCCGGATGATATAGAAGAGGCAACAAAATACATAACAACACTTATTCAGGAAGCTTGTTGGATCAATACCGCTGAGAAAAAGACAAGAGATCGGCATAATAACTATCCACTAGAGATAAAAAATGCTCTATTAGACAAACGCCGACTTCGAAGAATTTGGCATCAAAGTAGACTACCAGCGGATAAAACTGTATTTAATAAAGCCTCCAAAAACCTCAAAGAAATCCTACAAAATTGGAACAATAAGACATTGGAAGACCAATTGGAGTCTTTAACAGCCACTGCATCAACAAACTATTCATTATGGAAATTCACTAAAAACTATAACAGGCCTCAAAATGCTAGGCCTCCTCTTAAAACCGCATCAGGATGGGCGCGAACATCCCAGGAAAAGGTAGACGCATTTGCACGGCACCTTGAAAAAGTGTTTACACCAAATCCAGCCATAGACATTGAAAATGAGAAGTTAGTTGACAGCGTCCTACAACAAGATTTCCAGATGTCGCCACCCCCGCGCCCTATTACAGTACGCGAAGTCTGGCGGATTATTACAAAGCTTCAAGATAAGAAAGCTCCCGGATACGATCTGCTCACCAAAGAAATACTTATACAACTACCCAGAAAAGCAATTGTGTTTCTTACATCGCTTTTTAATGCCATTTTAAGAATCCAGTACTTTCCGCTGGCGTGGAAGGTGTCTCAAATCATAATGATACACAAGATGGGTAAACCTCCTAACGAAGTATCTTCATACAGACCCATAAGCCTTCTGCCAATCCTCTCCAAGGTCTTTGAGAAGCTACTGATGTACAGAATATTACCAATTCTAAATAATGAGAAAATTATTCCCGACCACCAATTTGGCTTCAGACAGGAGCATTCTACAACTGAACAAGTACATCGAGTCTACGATAAGATAAGGAAAAGCCTAGAAGAAAAGCTTTACTGCTCCTCGGTGTTTCTGGACATCCAACAGGCCTTCGATAGGGTTTGGCATAAGGGCCTATTATACAAGCTGAAAATCAACCTTCCCCACCAGTACTACTCACTAATGAAATCCTATTTGTCGGAAAGAATATTTCAAGTTAAAGAAGCAGATGTGACGTCACGATTCTGTAATATAACTGCTGGAGTACCGCAAGGGTCGGTACTGGGACCGGTGTTATACACAGTATACACTGCAGATCTCCCGCAGACTGAAGAGGTTACTACAGCAACATTTGCTGATGACACCGCAATACTGGCAAGCCACAAAGATCCTGCTATCGCCTCACACATGTTGCAAGGGAGTCTCGATAAAATAACGACATGGCTGCATAGGTGGCGGATAAAGACGAGCGCTAGCAAATCGGTCCACGTCACATTTACGCTGCGAAAAGGTGACTGTCCACCTGTACATCTAGATAATGTCACACTATCTCACCACGACAGCGTAAGATACCTAGAGTTACATCTCGACCGACGTCTAACGTGGAAGAAACACCTTAAGACCAAGAGACATGAGCTTAATATCCGTTACAAGAACTTACACTGGATCATGGGGCGAAACAGTAAACTGAGTACTGACAACAAACTTTTAATATATAAAGTGATCTTGAAGCCAGTGTGGCTTTATGGAATTCAACTCTGGGGTAGCGCCTGTAACTCAAGCATTAGCATCATACAGAGAATGCAAAATTCTATTTTGAGGTCAATTAGTGGCGTTCCTTGGCTTGTCACGAACTCTGAAATACACAAGGAGTTATCAACGAATACCGTCATGGACGAGATCAAAAACGTTACAAAAAAATACCAGGAAAGACTGGAAAGGCACCCCAATGATCTGGCTGCTGCACTGAAAACAAGAAGTTACAGGAAAAGGCTTAAAAGGAAAGACATTGTGTAGTCCACCCACACCTGTGTGTGGAACTAAGCACGAATATGGAGTAGATGGCTCGCTGGGGTCACGCTCTTCCCGCCAATGTTACCTACAACTCATCCGCTAAAAGTACTAACTGATCGCGGATTGCCACAGAGAAAAAAAAAAAAAAAAAAAAAAAAAAATGTTCGGGTCGGCTTCCAGTCTAATTGGATGCAGCTGATTACCAGTATTTTACATGGAGCGACTTCCTATCCGACCTCCACAACCCAGTAACTGGGTAATACAATACCCCTTGGTAAAACTGGTTGTCAGGCTTTCGGGCTTCTGACGACCCGTAACAACTGTCATAGATCCACGACCGAAAGCCGGGACCAACGGCTTAACGTGCTTTCCAAGGCACGGAGGAGTCTCGGTATGTAAAGATGGCCACCCATCCACGAACTAACCCCAAGCGTAGCTTAACTTGATGGATTGATCCTTGTGGCTATTATTACTTAGCTATGAGTTCTTCAGCTGTAAGTTTGTCAAATAAAATATGAAGTAAAAATGAATGTTAAATTAGCAGTGTAGTGGAAAGATGAATATTTTTGCCTGTATTACCAACCGAGTAGGGTGCAGTTTTTTTTCTGTTTTAATTTGTTTTTTTCTAGCCTGCGCTGTCCCTCTGCTGGGCAAAATCAAAAGTAATTCAATTAAATTTATTCATTAACAATTTATATTGTGTTTGAAATAATTCTACATAATAAAAATAAAATAATAAAAAACAAATACACATACAATTACATTTTAAAAATTAACAATACAACTCACATCAAAAATAAATCATTCAAAGTCAACTCAAACATTTAAAGCAATTATCCAAGTAAAATAATTCAATGTCAACTTTAGAAAAAAAAAAAAAAAAAAAAATTTTTTTATTCAAACAAGGCCGAGATTCAGCACTTTTCCCCAAGTACTATTTAATTTGTGGTTTCCCAAAACGCCCACTCTTCACCACTTCCTACTGCTTTAGCTGAGAAGAAGTGGCGCAACAAGCTCTCCAGCAGCAAAAGGCCTCCCTCCACTCCTTCCATTGCCTATGTGGCCTGCCGCGACCCCGTCTTTCTTTTCTTTGCTATTTGTGCCCACATTTTTCTATACGTATATTTTTTTTTTTTTTGTTTCAGTAAGATATGGCTGGCGTAGACATTGGAGGTGCTCAGTCATACACAATACCTTTAGATAGTATAGACTTGAAGTACCTCAGTAAGTATGTCCGCACCCCACACGCAGAGAAGAGACAGCTGTGGACGAAGAAGTGCCTGGACGGGGAATCTGAGTATTGTCACGTACAAATAGTCACTCGAGATGATAATGAAGATTGCTATTCTGGTAAGTCTTAAAATTGTAATAATAATATGTACAGATTCTTTGGGCAAAAAATAGGCCAGCCCTCTTGGTCACGTGAGTCGACCAACCGCTTGGCCAACGCTTAGCGACGTGTCGAAAAGAAAAGTGGGTACTTGGACCCCATTCTAGTAAGTAAGGCGCCGTCAGTTGGGACTGGTCGTCTCTTAGCTGCCATGGCTTATTTTAATTTTAATATTTAATTTAGTTGTTTTAGTTTTTATCTTTTTATTACGGACGCTTTTTAACGTGCACGTCTTTCTACATTATTCTCACATGTATATTTTCAACATGAACGATGTAACCAATATTTTGTAAAAATATTATGATTTAAAAGAGTGTCCGTGGAGTTTCTTGCCCGTTCTTCTCCATAGGGATCTACTACGCTTTGGAATGGGCAACTAGCTTCATCTTTCTGACTGACCGACCCATTGACAGTTCAAAAGTGCCTGTAATTGGTTTATTTGAAATAAATGCTTTGAGTTTGAGTTTGAGTAATAGACAACCGGCCAAGTGCGTGTCGGAAGGGTTTCGTAGTTGGGGTAAATTTATCCCAAAACCAAATTTAACATTGTAAGTAATTAAAAAATATGTTCTCCCATACATCGATATGTGTCACGGTCACTTCTCACTACAAATGTAAGTTTGTAATAACAAAGACTTTTTCCTTTACTTGTGCTGTAAGACCTTGCTTCTTGCCAAATATCATGATTCTAGGACTTCCAAAAAAGAAGAGTTTTATGTTCCGACTTTGTTTTTTTTTTTTTCATGTATGCTCACCGATTTCCCCGTCAATTGTGGACGGATTTTGAATGTTTTTTTTTTTTGTTTGTTTGAAAGGGTATGCTCTCCAGGTGGTCCCATTGTCACCAAATCAGAATCTTATGCGGGAGATCCCATGGAAACTGAGGGAAACCCTCAAATTTATAGGCAGACCTACTTATAGCGATTTGGGTATTTTTTTATATTAACTCGTGCATGTGGTCTCGGAAAGCACCATTTGGTGAAGTGGAACTGATAATGAAGACCACAGATGGCCATCGGAACTATTCAATTATACCCAAGTATTTCACGTCACGGATTGCGATTCGATTACTTTAATATGGTTGCTAAGCAATTTATGCTCGTCACAATGCAGGTGAAGTGAAGCTGATGGTGACTTCACCATCAGCTCCAGTTCTTTTGGTTTTTACTAGAAGAACTCCTCAACAATTAACGTTCCTGGATCGGGAAAAGCAATATTTTGTAAAAGGAGCAGTTTTATTAGGCTAATAAAACTTAAATAATTTACAAACTGAGCCATTAAAAAGTGAAAAAGAAAAACAACCGACTTCCAAAAAAAAAACACTACCTAAGAACAAATTAAAGTTATTTTTCAATTTGTAGTGTTTTTTTGGAAGTCGGCGGTTTTTTGTAAAAAAAGTTTTTTTTTATTAATTTCAACTTGATACCTCCACGCGTTCTTGAGAAAAAGGATCTTGCTTGACAGACTGACAGACAGACGGACGACGAAGTGATCCTATAAGGGTTCCGTTTTTTCCTTTTTAGGTAGGGAACCCTAAAAATTACTAAGATAGCGACTACTTTGAAGGCATCCCTTATCCTGGGCGAAAACAGAGGAATATGTTTGTTTGTATGGAACTAGCTTTTGTCCGCGGCTTCGCCTGCGTGGAGGTCGGACATTATCCCACGGAAACGTACTTGTACTGGAGTGTGATGATGAAGAAATCATGCAGACAGGGATGTCTGCATGATTTCTTCATCATCACACTCCAACAATCATCGTCATATTTTTGACAATTTACACAAATCTTTCATGAATTACACACCAAAACGTTCCTCATTAATCACTTCGTCTATTGGTGACAACCGTATGAAAATCTGTTGGAAGTTTTTGACTTTATTGCGTTTAGACTTTCACAGTGGTCTGAAAATGCTTGAGCTGGTAGCTGATACTCAGGCCCGGATTGGCCATATGGGCAATTCGGGCAAATGCCCGATGGGCCGGAAAAAAGCATAGCAATTGTTATAAAAATAAATAAATAGCAGTACGTCGATTCAAATAATGTCCTCTACTGTCAAATCGAGGACCTAATTCAATTTTCGTTATCGTTGGGCTCTATCTCTAGTACCTAGTAGTACACCTTAATTTTTTAGAGATGGCGCTCGCCACCTCTACGTGGCGTCGCATGAATCTTACCACTGACACAAGTGTCAAGACAAGCAAGACCTGAGAGCAAGACACATCACACGCACGAGTTCGACCATAGAGCAACACGGCCCCAGCGACCGCCGCGGGCCGTGTTGCTCTATGGGTTCGACCAACAGCGTCGTTATTTTTTTAGTTTTGACTCGAATATTTTCTTTATCAAAGTTGCAGTCGCACATTAGTTCATCATAATCATTGTAGACATTGCAATCATCTGCATTATCTATCCCAGTTTCGAAGTTGTCATATTTCTAGACATCGTTAACTAGACAAGAATCATAATTAGCATTAAAAACAGCTTCCGTCACATATTTGAAAATTGTTGGGTTTCCTACTTTCATCAAATTTTCTACATTTTTCGTATTCTCTACTTTACGATATCTCTGCATTCGTCGACTTTCCTACATTCAACAAGTTTTCAGAGTTCTTCGAGATTTCTACATTCATCGAATTGCCGGAGTTCTTCGATTTTCCTACATTCATCGAGTTTTCGGAGTTCCTCCTGTTTTTTTTTCTTCAAGATATTTACAAAGCTCAGCCTTTTGGCGTCTCCTACATTTCTCAAGTTTTCTACGCTCTTCAAGCTTCTTACATCCATCGATTTCAGTGTCATCTTCTTTTCTGTCATCGAGTTTCTAGCATTCTTCGAGTTTTTGAGGTCTTCAAACTTTTTACTTTCAACACGTATTTTGCCATCTAGAAGTTTCCTACATTCGTCAAGTTTTCTAAGCCCATCAAGTTTTCTACTGTCATCGGATTTCTATTCATCAAGTTGTCTATGTTTCCGACATTCTTCAAGCACTCTGAGTTGAAGAACTCAGAGTGCTTCCTAAGTTTCCTATATACTTCAGCTCGTCTTCGTTCTTCAAGTTTCCTATATACTTCAGCTTGTCTTCGTTCTTCAAGTTTCTTACATTCTTCAGCTTGTCTTCGTTCTTGTAGTTTCCTATATTCTCCAGCTTGTGTGCGTTCTTCAAGTTTTATACAATTCTCAGATTGTCTGCATTCATTGGGTTTCCTGAAGCAGTCATCAGATCTTTTACGGTCTTAATGTATTTTTTTCTTTCTTTCGCCCGTCTTTTTTCATTCCTTGATGGAACGTCTACTTCGAATGGTATGCACCTTGACCTAATAGTCAAATAGCTTGCTCCATCCACTTTGCGAAATTTATGTGACTCGTTAGGGCCAACATTTGTGTAGTTACAAAATAGTGTAGAAAACGGTTTTTTTAATAAAGATTTTTTCGAAACATCACATGTTTCAGAAGTTTTAATTTCAATCCTTGCACAAACCTGTCTAAATACGTTTTGGGGGAAACTTTCTACATGGTAGGTCCGGTTCCAGTTCCAACGGTAGTCGTTTCCTGTGACAAAGGACATTTGCCTAAAAATTCCATATTACTGTACCTACACTGATTTTCGAAGTATTTGTGTGCCACCTGGAGTTTTCTCTAAACATGAACGAGTACCCCCCTCACAGCAACCTATTTTTGCTTCTCCTTTACCTTCCTTTTTATCATTGTCTATAAAAAGATTTTAGAACATACATAAATTAATGCTGGTACACAGGAGGCTATTTCGATAAGCAGTATTATGGTTATATTATAATTCACATTTTTTGGAGGGCCGACCGTTTCTAAAATGCCCGGGCCGGTTTCAGGTCCCAGTCCGGGCCTGGCTGATAGTATATTCATCTTACGTTGTTTTTTTTTTTTTCAGAATCTTCTGACACCTACAAGTGCCATATTTGTAACGTACATGTGCCCACAACGTGTTACAAAGAACACACTGAAAGTGAACAACATGAAACTATTAAAAACATATCCCAGAAAGTTCTGGAAAGAGTATCCAAACAGATAAATCTAAGTGTAATGAACAACGACAAAGATATCGACAAGGATGTGTATTACTGCGTGCCTTGCTCTAAGATTATTAAAATAGAAAATAAACTGAAGCATGAATTATCAGCCTACCACGTTAAAACAAAAAAATATATTAGTATTCTAAGTGAATTTTATAGAACATTCAAAGAAAACAAAAGTTGTGATGATGAAAATGATTTTAACGAAGAAAATGATGAGGAACGTGATTCAGAACTTGATCATATTCACAATTATAAAGCAAATAATAATTACGGCACAACCAATAAGAATTTGTGCAACGTCCTAGATAGCGACGATGACTCTGCCGACCAAGCACCGATCACAGTCAATCTGATGATGACACCGACGGTTAGTAACACTGCCAACAACATACAACCATCAAATGATGAGAAAACAGAAAGTTTTGAAGAATATTTGAAAGAAATGATTAAGAAATACAAATTGAATGTTAATGTACCTGTAATTAATGGAGTATATATTTCGATTGTGGCTCCAAATGGGGATACAGTGAAGGTTTCTCGGGAACACTTCCAAAGTTACCGGCAGCTGAATACCAGTGTGTATTGTCAACTGTGCAAGATGTGGATTTCTCAGGACACCAAACCACATGATGCCACTGAAAATCACGTGAGAAATATCTTGAAGCCGATCAACGAGAAGTTCGCTAGAACGGTAAGAATTTATTGTTTTTAAACACTTATACAGCGTTTTCAGAAATGTGTGGTCATATCAAGGGGGATGCGCTAAGGCAGCCTGCGAAATTCGATTTGCAGGTCAGTATCAGGTTGTACGAGTATGTATATTAAAATATGATTCGCGGTCGTAACTAATATGGCTTTAAAGAATTATAAACATTAGAATCAGCAATACTTGATTTGAGGTCAAGTTAGAATTGAATCCACTCTGTAGGTATATACTGGATGACTTTTTTTACCGTCTCGAAAAAAATAGGGTATATTCGGTGAACGGAGTAGAAGCCTATGGCATATCTAGTTTTTTTTTTTTTTTAATTAAAAAAAACAAAATTCAAATCATAATGCAGGTTGCATATGATTTGAATTTCGATATTCTTAAAGGATTTATTATTTTTCTTCAAATGTTTTTATTGTTCTAAAATGAAAAGTTTACAACGAATTTGTAGTATTTATTGATACTTAGATATTTTTTTCTGCCTAAGCTATTAAAAAAAAAAAAACTAGGTATGCCATACGCTTCTACTCCGTTCACGTACCCTATTTTTTTCAAGACGGTAAAAAAAGTCATCCGGTATAGATATTTCACCAAATATTTTACCACAGAACAACTGTTAGTGTTACGATTTAATTTTGATGCCATAACGAAGGGTGTACAAAATCGAAAATAAAATGAAAACGACGCGTTCGGTCGGCGGCGAGGCGTCGCGTGATCGCGTGATACATGTCTCGCTGAACGCGTATAGGCGTATAGACTGACTAACAACGTCGCCATATTTACCTACCTTGGCAAAATAATAGCCAATTATTTTCTGTAACCTCTCTAACTGTGCGATTTGCCATAGGAACCTATGTATAGCAGTCGGCGGTTCTATTTTTATTTTATTAACCGACTTCAAAAAGGAGGAAGTTCTCAATTCGTCGGAACCTTTCTTTTTTTTTTATGTATGTTCACAGATTACTCGAAGATGGCTGGACCGATTTGGATTTTTTTTGTTTTGTTCGAGAGTGTATACATCACAGTTGGTCCCATATAAAATTGATTAACTTTGCTTTGGTAGTTTTTGAGTTAGCTTCAATAATACGTATTTTTTCCCCACTTTTATATGGATGAAGTTCTAGTTTGTTTTGCAGGTAGTGGTATTTGAATTTGTGTGGGGTAGGTACCACAACTAAAAAGTGAAAAATAAAAACTTTTTTACAAAAAAATACAACCGACTTCCAAAAAATAACACTACAAAGTGAAAAATAACCGAAAATTTATTTAACTAGACACCGACTTCCGAAATTAAAGTTATTTTTCACTTTGTTTTTGGAAGTCGGTTGTATTTTTTTGTAAAAAAGTTTTTATATCCTTTCAACACCACTCAGTTTCAAACTATCATGACGACTCGGAAACAAAGTAAACAAAATCCATGCAGAGCGCGTTGTCGCGAGCAGTATGTATGTACCAGTGCAGGACTAACTGTACGAGGTCCTCTTGGCGTGGCTAAAATTGGGACTAACACCGCCGTCTTGCTTTTAGGGTTCCGTACCTACCCGCAGGGTGCCAAACGGCACCCTATTACGAGTATCTGATAATGCAGATATTAGACCAGCCTCGCCTAAAAAAATAAAGGTTAAAGACATTGCAATATTCTTCACACACATGTTGCCAGCTACTTCAATATGGGAATTAGTGCATGTTGTACCTTATACCAGAGGCATAAGAGCCATAAAGCGTGTCATCAGAATAATTTAGAAAGAAAATAATGCATACGGAAGTTACATCTACTCACTCTTGTCAATCGAAAATTTTGAATGTGCGAAAGAGATACATGTAGACGATAGTTACTTTATTTCTACGTCGCTTTCTCGCCAAAACAATAACAACCCAAACTTGCAAAAAATCGTCACAAACAATGGTGTGTTGGGTCGGTCAGTGCCCCAGTCGCCAGCTGTGTTAAAATATTTAAAAATTGTGTTCTATTTTGTTTACATTTTTAAGCTATTTAGTTTGTTAGAAAAAGTCACTTTTTTTATTTCAATGTTAGGATTTTTTTTTAATGTTCTGCTCGTATTTTCATTTATTGTCGTATCCACTCTGTATACAACTATTTTAATATTTATTTTTAATTTCAGGTTGACACAGTTTCAAGTCATTGCGTGCCCTGCAACGAAGTAGTATTGACGAACTCCAACCACCATACGCTAAATGATACTCATAAAAAGATTATCAAAGACACACACACACCTAAAACGTTCTGTGAAGATTGTAATATATACATTGACACCCACAACTTTCTCGTCCACATTAATTCAAAGAAACATCTTAATGTACTCCTGCAACAGAACTCTTTACACAAAACTGTTAAAGACAATATTTATCTTTGTAAAATTTGTAACGTAACGGTACCAAAATACGATATAAAAAGTCACGTCAATTCTATAACACATATAATGAAAAAAACAAATGATTCTACAGAAATAAATAACATAAATAATGGCTCTACTGAAATAAATACCAAAAATAATGATTCTACTCAGATTACTAACAAAAACAATGATTCTACTCAAATAAATAACAAAACTAATGATTCTCCTGCTGTAGGCGTTCAAATTAATGAGTCTGGATACTGTGAGATTTGTAAAGTAAAGGTACCTAGCGGCGGAATGAAAATCCATGTCGATGGAAAGCCACACAAGAAGGTTCTTAGCCAGTTGTGCTCAGAAGATAAAAATGACAAAGTAAATAAAGTCCAAAGTGGCGCGAAACCCGGTAGCGTCGCTCAAAATGGTAGTTCTATAAGCACTAATACAAAAAATTTTAGTTTTGCTAGCACCAACTCTATATCCAGCATTGAATCTAGCCTCAGTAACGCCACTAATCTCTCTGATGACAAAATCAATGCTTACTACGATCTACTAGAATATACAGATGAATCTAGAACTAAAGTTCGATGCAAAATTTGCTTTGTTAATATAGTTTTTGTTGAACGAAATATTATTGAACATATGGAGGGAAGGATTCATGTAGAAATCGCCAAAAAAGAAAAGATGGAAGTGTTCAACAAACTGTTGGTTTACACCGATGATGCTAAAACGAGAGTTAAATGCGAGATCTGCGACGTCAACGTACCCTATGTGGAACGCAATATTATTGAACATATGGAAGGTAGAAATCATGAAGTCGCTGAAAATGAATTATTAGTGTTTCATTTGTTAACCAGAGAATCAGCAGAATCATCGTGGTTTATCTGCGAATGTTGTGAGAAGCTCATCACCGATTATTACGAACATATTAACAGTAAAGATCACACTTACAAATTCCAAAAGAAATACGAAATTGACAAGAATGAAATGCGAAAATATGTTTACGAAGACGATATCAATAACTGTGTCGCCCGTCGGCACAGGGAAAGATACAGAAACTTACTAAAATATAATAATATTTTTAAGATAAACGATACAAATTATTATTGTGGAATATGTCAGATCAAATTGGGAAGAATTAGCGAAATCGATCATGTTCTTGGAGAAAGACATGCATTGAAATTAAAAGAAATCATTTAACTTTCGTTCTTTTTAAAATCCCTTGTCTAGTTTAAAAGAAAAATGAAACACACGCAGACATGAAAAGCGACTCAGGTATAGGTACTATTTAGGTACTTATAGCCGTATAGATATACTGTGTTAGGTTAAAAAACGAGGGACATACTTTAAGGGCGGTCGCACATCTGACGGAAGATGCGTCGGCCGTAACTCCAGTTAATACGCTCGACGCTCTAACGCATCATCGGTTTAGTGTGTAAGGTTTCGAGATTCGAGATTTATTTATTTATCCTCCAACTGGAACGCCATACAGCAATTACACCAACGGAGCAAAAAATTACTTCATGTGCTGCTTTCCATCCATCCTGTGCACGGTGGACATCGAACGGGCGGACATGGGTCACCCACGCTTACGCTGTCACGCAGCGTCAAGATACTTCTCCATAATTCCATAACTCCATCCATATTGCGCACATTCATTGCGATATTATTGAGACTCAATGAATTTTTCAAAATAAATTGAAAAGAAACGAAAATTTTTGATGTGTCATCCTGCCTGACAGATGACAGAAAAAGGTTGTATGTTTTATTGACCGAAAGAGCGTAGCGAGCGTCTCTGCTTTAAGTCTGGGCAAAATTTGCTTTCGTCTGTCAGTCTGTTGCTTGCTATTCCTTTACAGGGGCCGTATTATGAACAATTTATACCATCATTTTTCCAGTGCCAGAGAGAGACGGAACTATACATGACCTATAGCACCATCCCTTTTTCGCAACGGAATCATGATGGCGTAAATACTTCATAATAAGGGCCCAGGTCGTATTTTACAACCGATCTGAAAGAAAGTTGTTAAACAGGTTTTACGACTTTATAGATTTTGTTTGTCGTCGGGGATTTTTTATTGGAGGGGTATTTCTCTAAAAAGGGGGCTACTGGATATCTCCGCCTTATGAAATCCGATTTCGATGTTTTTTTTTTTTATTTGGAAGGTAGTAACTTTATAATGGTTTCATAAAAATTTGGTGAATATCTGATGAAAAAAAAAACATGATAATTATCCCGTTTTAAATAACTTTAGTGGTACTTATATTAATTGTTGGAAAGAAATTTGTGCTCTCGAGGTCGCGGTTTCTGTTCGTAGAACTACTAGATAACCAGTTGTCCGTTCTGGCGCTATGCCGACGCCGACGATACGTGACGCATCTTTCTTCCGTCAGATGTGCAACCACCTTAAGGGAGTGTGATATTCTTACAAATAAAAAACATTTCTTATGGGACCAACACAGAAGTATGAAAAAAAAATCAGCTGTTCCCTTTATTTTGTCGAGTTGTGCAAGTTATGTATAGAGCAGCTGATTTTTTTTTCTTAATTTAAAGATTGGTTCCAAATCAAAAGTTGGGGGATCCGCTGTGGTAGCTCGCGAAATTCAAATTTTCTTGCGTTTTTTGCAATTTGCAGGTCAGTGTCAGGTTGTATCTTAATCAAAATATGATTCGCGACAGTGGCAAATATTTATTTACACAATTTTGACCATAAAAATCATCAATACATCTTTCTAAGTTAGATTTCCTCCGGATTCGTCTAAATTCCGAAATCCGACCAATCCGGAGGAAATCTAACTTCGAAATAAGTATTGATGATTTTTATGGTTAAAATTATGTAAATACATAGTTCTTATTGTCGCGAATCATATTTTGATTAAGATACAACCTTACACTGCAAATTGCAAAAAACGCAAGAAAATTTGAATTTCGCGAGCTACCACAGCGCAATCACCTTAACGTAACACCCTATACATTAGACATTAAGATCCAGGACATTGAAGTACCTATTTTGTGATATTTTTACTAAGTACAATGTTAATAGAAGAATTAAACAATTATATTTATTGAACATTGTATATTCGACCTCGTAATTGCCTTATCTCCCATAGAAAAAAGAAAATATGTTTATTTGCGGTAAATATGACGCAAAGAAAGAACACAAACACTAAAAAGAACAAGTTGGGAGAAAATATGCTTCACATCCACGCAAAACGGTTATCTCAGCATAATGCTGCGACCCTATGCGAGACTAAGAGACTCGTCGGCAACGACACACGCGCCGCTTCGCCGCGCAGCTGTCGGAAAAATATTTGGTTGACCATTTGACATACTGGTTACATAATTGTTTAGGTGACAGTTTGATAGTTCAACCCATGCAATTAGTAAGTACCGAGTTTTAATTTACTCGGAATTGTTGTCAAAAGTGGTAAAGCAATTACGAGGTCGGCTAGGTATAAAAAATGTTTTTGTGATTATTGGCCGAATACTCCAACACAATCGAGATCTAATTTTGAGCGAATATACTCGATTCAGCGTTACCGACCCGAGCGTGATGGTTCAGTTTCATTCACTGTTCATAAAGAGCGCCAAATGCGCATACCGAAGTTTTCACTTCAAAACTTGTCACTGTCAGAACTTGTCACTTTCTTTAATAGTTCCAGTATATTTCGTTAGTTCCACCGGCACCCTAATTGCGTAACACACTATCGATTGGAATCGGTTTCATTGGACAGTTCAACAACATTCATTGCGTTAGTTAAGTTGTTGAGCAGACACATTTTTCGAACATATGATGCAATGGATTAGCAATTTGTTTCAAAATTATTCAAATTTCGATTGGTAGTGCCTTACGCAATTAGGGTGCAGGTGAGATAATTGAACGAGCAATATGTGAACGTTAAGGTGTTGTTTGAGTATTCGGGGGTAATAAAATAGTTATAATAACAATAAATTATCCATGATACCTTTTAAAAATGTTATGTTATATAATGAAATCAATGTTTTTTTTATTTTTTATTTGTGTTAGTGGCTTTTATGTACAGTCAACCAAAGAGATATCTAGGCAGGGTAGAGTAACATATTTGTATGTGAATTGCTTCATGTTCAATTTTATATATATTACTTTGTTTTTGCAATACTCCTACATTGTAACATACCAACAGAAAATTGTATTAGGTTGGGGAAAAAGTCTTTTCGCATTATAGTATGTATGAACTTAAAATAAAATCTCTTTGGCTATACTATTTGTATCTGGCTGGTTTTGGTATCATTGAAAGTTTAAATTTTAAAGAACATAATTCCAAATTCAAATTAGGAAAATGTGTGATTTTCATTTGTTTTTCGTACTGTCAAGATGAGTGAATCTAATGAAGAAATTCGATACATTTTAAAAAATTACTACAAAAAAAGGTAAAAATGCAACGCAAGCCGCGAAAAAAATTTGCGATGTTTATGGACTCAGTGCAGTGTCTGTGAGAGTAGCACAAATTTGGTTTAAGCGTTTTCAATCCGGAAATTTTGATGTCAAAGATGCACGTCGCTCTGGTCGCCCTATTACGGATAAAATGGACGCCATTTTTTAAAAAGTGGAGCAAGACCGGCATATCAGTAGTTACGACGTAGCTGAAGAACTGGGAATTGACCACAAAACAGTTTTGGCGCATTTGAAAAAAACTGGGTACACAAAAAAGCTCGATATTTGGGTACCTCACGAGCTCACTGAAGAAACCTAATGAACCGTGTACTCATTTGTGATTCTTTATTACGACGTAATGAAACCGAACCATTTTTGAAGAAGCTGATAACTGGTGATGAAAAGTGGATCACGTACGACAAGAACGTGCGAAAAAAGTCGTGGTCAAAGGCCGGTCAGGCTTCACAGACTGTGGCGAAACCAGGGTTAACTCGCAACAAGGTGATGCTGTGTGTGTAGTCGGATTGGAAGGGCATATTCATTATGAGCTGTTACCACCAGGCAAGACCATCGATTCTGAACTCTACTGCGAACAACTGATGAGATTAAAGCAAGAAGTTGAGGGAAAGCGGCCGGAATTAATCAACAGAAGGGGTGTGGTTTTTCATCATGATAACGCTAGACCTCACACATCTTTAGCCACTCAGCAAAAATTAAGAGAGTTTGGCTGGGAGGTGCTAATGCATTCGCCGTATAGTCCTGACCTTGCGCCTTCAGATTTCCACCTGTTTCGGTCTCTTCAGAATTCTTTAGGCAGTGTCAGGTTAACATCACGAGAGGACTGCCAAAACCACTTGTCGCGGTATTTTGATCAGAAGTCCCAAAATTTCTATAGGAATGGGATCATGTCCCTACCTACAAGATGGTAAAAAGTTATCGAACAAAATGGTACCTACATACTTTAGATAAATGTAAATAATGTATATTAAAAAATGTTTTGAATTTTCTTAAAAAATGCGAAGAAACTTTTTCCCCAACATATTATATTCTCACGAAATTGAACATGAATCAAATCAAATCAAATCAAATCACTTTTTATTTGTTAACACAGGTAAATAAATACAGATCTTGAGTTTGGTGAACAGAACGCTATGTTATGCCCTGAGGCGTACAAATAATAATATGTTGTGCATATATCTAAATATTATGAATTTACTTAAATAAAAATAAAAAATATGTTTAAAAATCATGCATAATTAAAATTTCAAAATAAATCACAACAATTTATACAATATTATTAAAAAATTGAATGATGTTAGATTTAAATGAGGAATTATTTAGTTATAAATGTCAAAAAAAAAAAAGAAAAAGAATGATGAAAAATAACAAAAAATCCAAGTCAGAATAATTGAAAATGTCAAAAATGATTAAATGTCAATATAAAAAGCACTATAATGAGCCATCATTTAAAAACTCATCCAGTGTGTAGTAACATTTGTCAGTAAGCAAGCTAATAAGTGCCTTTTTGAATTGTATTAATGGCATATTCTTAATGGCATCCGGTATTTTATTATAAATTTTTGGAGCGTTGCCGAAAAGGCTTTTACGCATTAAGGCTGTTTTACATTTAACATTACAAATTTTGTTACAATATTGTGTACGCAATGGATTTCTTCTGACTGCCGATAAGCTGACAAATAAATGCGGGTTTTTTTTTACAAACAATGCAGTTTCCATTATATACATTGCTGGCAGTGTCAATATCTTTAGTTCATGAAGCAATTCACATACAAATATGTTGGTATACCCTGCCTAGATATCTCTTTTGTTGACTGTAAATACAGCAGCACATCAAGTTGCCACAAACTGTCAAATTTTCTCATTCGATTTTGAACAAAATCATTTGGAGAAATTTTTTACAGTTTAGTATAACCTGATGTGCTGTTGACTGTACCTACCTAGTTAATTTTTTATTAAGTCATTAAATACTTTCTAACGAAGAGGTATATTTTATTTTATTCCCAGTTATAATGCAGAATCCGCGTGACAACGTAAGGGACTAAGGGTCCACCACTAAAGTGATGAGGTATAATTTAAATCATTATCAAAGAGGTTCAAAGTATTTAGGTAGGGGTATCGGAAAGCTTTTTTGCAGTAGTTTAAATGATACTACGAGTATGGCAGCTAATCTCTTAAACATCAAAGAAATTACTGTTACGAAGACGCTAACGCCATCTGTTATCGAGTAGCGGATCTACACGATACGAAGACGCTAACGCCATGTGTTATCGAGTAGCGGATCTACACGATACGCCATCTGTTATCGAGTAGCAGAACTACACGAAACGTCGATTCGTGGCAGATGTTTCTAGAACATTCTCGTAAGTACTAGAATATTCTCGAATTATGTACTTGAACTTTCTAGAACTTACACTCGACATATAAATAGAGGGTTGCCAGCGGTGTACGGCAGTCGGCCCTGGCCGGAGGCTTTAAGTTCGCTTAAAGCTCCCACAGGAAACGCTCGGTTAAGCAGTCTTGACCCCCAGTGGTCAACTGCGAGATGTCACTCACAAAAACGAAAAACGGTGTACGGCAGTTCTGCTAGGAATGCGATACAGTGAACAACACTGAACTAACAGCGAATTAACAGTGAGCCACAAGTGATTCTGCTTAAAGTTTCTGATTAGTGTGCTTTTGGTATAAACGGGCATAAATTTATTTATCCCGAACCCCGGCACATAACATTTGGTGTCAGAAATAAGGGATAAATTATGCCAGTTTTACCGAAGGAAGACACGAAGGGTATCCGTACCAGCCACCGGGTATCCGTACCGAGTCAGCGCCAGCAGGAGGTGGGTCAGATCAGGTAGTAATCAGCCGACGACGCAGCCAGTTTCCGAAGTATCTGGAGTTCCTACAGCACCGGCAGCCAAGGATCTTTTTGTTCTGATGGTGATGCTGCAGGAACAGGCCCACCGACGGGAGGAACAGGCCCGCCGACAGGAGGAACAGGCCCGCCAACAGGAGAAACAGGCTCGCCGGTCGGAGAAACAGCTACAGCGCGACAAGGAGAAAGAGGCCCGGCGACAAGAGGATCAAGCCCGCCGACGAGAGGAACAGGCCTGCCGGCTGGAGGAACAGCTTTGGCGTGACAAAGAGGAGCAGACCCACCGCCAGGAAGAGCTGATGCTCGTCATGAAAGATTTACGCGTGATGTTTGGCAAGGACTTGACAGCCGTGAAGGAGAAGGTTCGGCTGCACGAGAAGCGTATCTCCAAGGCTGAAGTCCAGATCGCTGACATGGGAAAAGCGTTGGGAAATCTGAAAGCTGGAGACGGGACTGCGGCTTTTGCAGTTGCTGCACCTTTGGTACGCGGGTTTAAAGTGCTACCCTTCAATGGAACATCTTCCTGGTCAGCATACAAAATCCAGTTTGAAGCTGTCATGGAAGCAAATGGCTGGACAAAAGGGCAAGCCATGACCGCACTTGCTTTGGGCCTTTGCGACCTGGTCTTAACCATATTGGAGGCTCTCGGCAAGAATGTGACCTACGAGCGGCTGCTTGAGGCGTTGGAAGCCGGATATGGTGACGCACACCTGGAACGCGTGTTTCGTGCCCAGTTGAGGGATCGTGTGCAGCGCAGTAGTGGGAACCTGGAGCGATGGGCCCAGGAAATGGAAAGGCTGGTTCGAAAGGCGTACCAGTCTGCGTCTGCGCTCATCGAGGGGATTCTGATTCAAGCATTCAGCAATGGTGTGCGGGACCTGGAGTTTGGAGCTGCTGTTGGACTTGGGCGCCGTGGGACGATGTGGGATGCCTTGGCCCATGTGTTGGAGGTGGAGGCGGTGAAGTGTGGGCATCGAGCCCGCCGCATCGGGGAGGTTGCGGCGTGGCCTGTGGGTGACCATTTTGGGAACGACCCTGGATGCTGCACTTGTGGAGAAGGGGGCCGCCTACGGTCGAGTTGCCCGAGGCAGGGTGCTGCCGGCGGGAAGTGTAGCCAGGAGGGAGGGGCGGCTGATGTCGCCACCCAGCGGCAACGAGTGGACTCCGGGACTGCGGGGCGGGCGCTGGCTGGTTTAATGGAGCCCCAAGGATTCCTATCTCACAGGCCCGTGATGGGAGCAGCCTGAGCATCAAAGGTAGGGAAGTGCTACCAGTCTGGATGCAAGGAAGGGACCTTAGCGACGATTGGAGGGACACTATACAGCATGCTCAGCAAACTGGCACGATATTACGAGAACAGTGATGCTCGGGACGAGCATGTCTTAGAACGGGCAGTGTACGTAGACGCTAACGCCATGTGTTATCGAGTAGCGGATCTACACGATACGTATTACGTAGACGCTAACGCCATCTGGTATCGAGTAGCAAAACTACACGAACCGTCGTTTCGTGGCAGATGTTTCTAGAACATTCTCGTAAGTACTAGAATATTCTCGAATTATGTACTCGAACTTTCTAGAACTTACACTCGACATATAAATAGAGGGTTGCCAGCGGTGTACGGCAGTCGGCCCTGGCCGGAGGCTTTAAGTTCGCTTAAAGCTCCCACAGGAAACGCTCGGTTAAGCAGTCTCGACCCCCAGTGGTCAACTGCGAGATGTCACTCACAAAAACGAAAAACGGTGTACGTCAGTTCTGCTAGGAATGCGATACAGTGAACAACACTGAACTAACAGTGAGCCACAAGTGATTCTGCTTAAAGTTTCTGATTAGTGTGTTTTTGGTATAAACTGGCATAAATTTATTTATCCCGAACCCCAGCTCGTAACAACACTAAAAATACAAAAGTAAGTACTGCTACAAAACGTGCGCGATAAGTTTAGACCTGAGCGCTGTTTAAAGATTAAGATATTATAATGATGCTCCCGAGTAGTATAAGCTATGTTAACACATCCGCGTTTTTTTTAACGTAGGCTACGTTACTCGGGATCAGCGCAGCATTATCACACTTGCTAATATTATAAAGGCGAAAGGTTGTGACTGGTGTGTGTGTGTGTTTGTTTGTATGTTTGATACTTCTTCACGCTCAAACGGCTGGACCGATTTGGATGAAATTTGGTATGTATATAGCTTATACCCTGGATTACGTAGTGTTATATTATCTGTGCCTTTTTTTTTTTTTTTTTTGGATGGGAAATCATCAAATGACCTCCCGGTCTGGGCACAGGCGGGAGGGCATGTCAGACTTTTACTGACTAAAACCCACCCATGTTCCTTCAGCTGCCCGTGCCAGGGCCACGGTATCTCTTTCGAACTACCCGCGACACCGGCGGCATTGGCCCAATTGACCCCGTCACTGCTGACATCTCTTTGAGGCGCGCGTGGAACACAACGCGCCGTCGACCCGGGCCTGGTCCTTACCGGACGGCGAGCTGCCCATTACTCGTCGTCCGCAAGCCCGCGCCTACGGTGGCCGGGAATCGGCAATCGATTCCCGCCGCCCAGGGCGTCTCCTACGGCGGCTAGGGGCGCGAGGGCGCGGCTGTTGCCTCTCCCTCACGCGTTCCGCTTCCTCCTTCGCGAGCATTACTGCTTCGCAGAAGGAGGTGACGGCTTCCCATGCACTCTCGCTCCGCACCATGGCCTGGACCAGGTTTGGACGCGAGAGATCGCCGCCGCCGATCGCCTCCGTGAGAACACGGCGGTGCTCCGCCCAAGCCGGGCAGACCTCCACTGTATGCTCCACCGTGTCCTCCGGGCGATCCACACAATGGTGACACCCGGGCGTTTCCTCCCGCCTTATCCGAAACAGGAACCTCCCGAAACAACCGTGTCCGGTGAGGACCTGCGTCAGGCGGAAGGTGAGGACGCCGTGGCGCCTCTCCAACCATTCCTCAAAGAGGGGACTTATCGCCGCAATTGTGGCGTGCACAGCGCTGGGTTGCGACAATCGCACTCTCCATGTCGCCATGAGATCCCGCCGGAGCTCTGTCCGCTGTACCGTGATTTCTCGCGGCAGCGGAGTTACGCCACGGCGTTTCACCTCCTCGCGCCACTCCCACACGTGCGCGAGGACTTTTGCCTTCAGATCCCATGGCGGTAATCCGGCAAGGAGGCACGCCGCCTCACAGGAGAATATTATCTGTGCCTGGGTTACCAAATAGGCTTCTTCTTATCCCAGTCTACGCGGGTGAAACCGCAGGGCGCAGCTAGTTATACCTAAATCTTTATATTGAAACCGCGCGCGTCTCAACTTATTGTGATGCAGTGACGCAAAAAAACGTTTTGAGTGGCCATGGAATTAGTATGTACTTTAAAGATGCGTTTGCCACTCTACAACAATTTCGATGAAATCAGTTACCAAAATAATAATAATTAATTAATTATTGTTAATTTATAGGAAGGATTTTGCAGTGAGGCACTGCGGCCCGGCCAAATGTACGTTTACGTACCAACAATAATGTGAGTTATTATCTTTTATTCTGTGACTTGGATAAACCTCAGAGAAATGGATAAACTACAAAAAAAACTGCGTTTATTACCCGTGATCCCCCCTGCCGTAGTCCCTAGACAGGGCCACAGGGATTTTTGTGCCCATGGTTCCTTTCGAGAAATACAATTCTACCTAATTTAAATGGTAGTCTCGGAATTAAGATTCGCGACAATAAAAAAATGTGTATTCACATAATAATAACCATATGAATCATCAATACACCTCTCCAAGTAGAATTTGCCGTGGTTTGGTCCGATTTCCGAAATCAGACCAAACCACGGTTAATCTACATATTTCTTATTAAGTATTACGAATCATATTTTCGAGACTGCCATTCGGCAGCTTTCTCGGAGGGACCACAGGCACAACAATTCATGGGGAACAAACGAAAAAATGGCATACCATAAATAAAATGGGAACGTGAAACAGAGTGAGTACACCTAATATGATACCTAATATGATATATTATGTTTGTATATTAGGTCCATATCGTCACTCCCCTGATAATAATAATTCCCCTAACTTGATCCAGCCTATTGCTTTGCCTTGTATATCATTGGTCAATGACAACGACTCCCTAAGCCGAGGTCCGTACCCCACAGGGGGTGCCCTTAGTGCGCAGTCGTTTAGTTTATAATTTAGTTAGTATTTTATGCCCCTGGCTGGAGGCTTTTGAGCTCGCTTAAAGGCACCCACAGGAAAGTCCGGTTAAGTAGTCGGGACCTCTCATGGTCACACTACGAGATGCCATTCCAAAAAAAAAAAAAAAAAAAAGTCCATATCGTCAATTAGATTTAGATTAGAACTGTCAACTTCAAAATCGTGAAAGTTTTTTTTTTTTTTTTTTTTTTCTTTTGGCTTCGCACGGTTTGTGCATTTAGCCAATGTCACGTTTAGTTCATAGGTCAAGGTAGGGAAACGAAAATATTATAATGATTTTTAAACGGGATTTAGGATAGGATGAATATATAGGATCAGTATAATAACGGTGATAAAATAATGATAATGATCAAATTACAACGACGAAAATTTACAACTTAATATTATTTAAAATAATGAATGAGACTATACATTTATATACAGGGAAGCTATTTGTACAAAGTAAAGAAAGTATTGAGGTAGGAAAAGGAGTATTGAGGGACAAGAGGTTACTGAAAAAAGAAGAACGGTCATATAAAGGACAGGAGAAAAAAATGTGGTTTAGGTCGCCTACGTCTGTGCCACACAAGCACATGGGGTCGTCGATGATATGAAGTTTGGCAAGATGGGCTGGAGAACAAACATGACCCAGTCTCATCCGTATTAATACAGAGGTCTCCATCTTGCCAAACTTTGCCCTGCCAAACCACGGTTTTTCCGGAACATCGGGTTGAATTAATGAAAAATAACGACCCTTAGACTTGCTTCCGATATCCCAAGCTGCCCTCCAGGTGTCCCAAAGAAAAGTCTTTGGTAGGATCATAAGATCAGTGCTGAAATTTGTATAAGGAGCTAAGTCCCCACACTGCACCGCATCACCGGCGAGTGTATTAGCCACTTCATTGCCATGGATTCCAGCATGAGCCGGAATCCACGCAAATTCCAAAGTATTACCTTCAGAGATGGTTCTGAACGCAAATTCTCTTATTAAATAAATGATTGGCAACTGCGATTTGTGTTCGAAAGGGGATTTGTTGATGGCTAGAAGAGCACTTTGGGAATCTGTAAAAATTATAGTTTTTTTGAGCTTAAAAACACGAGTATATTCGATGGCTTTTAAAATACCGAAACATTCCCCCGTAAAAACCGAAGTCTCCTGAGGCAGTTTTATTTTTTGTACGATGTTGTATTGAGAATGGTAAGTACCTATCCCAACACAACCCATCGGAGAACGCTTGGCAGCATCCGTAAATATATGGTGATATTCTAAGTGATCAGCAAGGAAATTGTTAAAACTTTTAGGACAATCGGGATCTAATTTATTACGTACACAGTTAAATTTAATGATGGGGCTGAATTGTATACTCTCATATCTACAGTTAAATATGGGAAGTTTATTGGAACGGTGAATAGGAGAAGAAAGTGAAAGGAATTTTTTATAGCTTATAACTAAACAAGGCGCACGTTTATGGGACCAGTAATCCGAAGATTCAATCTGCAACACTAAAGAGTCTAGTTTAGGAATGAGAGGATGAGTTGAGAACTGAAGAATCCGGAACAAATATTTGTCTGATAAGAATTGTCTTCTAAGATGTAAAGGAGCTTCCCCACATTCAACTTGGAGAGCATTAATAGGACTAGACTTCATGGCACCCGAAATAATGCGTAATGCTTTAGACTGAATACGATCCAATTTTTTAAAAGCCATGATACTACCAGGTTCTAAAACGAACAATCCATAATCCAGAGTGCTTCTGATAATTGCGTTGTAAATAAGTTTCAACGAAAACGGATGTGCACCCCACCACACACCAGAGAGGCATCTAAGCATGTTTAGGTGATTTTCACATTTGTTGACAATATAATCACAATGAGGAACACTACTTAATTTACAATCAAGTATTATACCTAGATATCTGAATTTATCTATAACTGGAATAGGTATATCCTTATAAAAGAGGTTAACTAAGGGAATATTTCTCTTCCGGGTGAATAAAACAGCCGCGCTTTTAGACGTGGATAAATCCAAACCGTTTAGATGTAACCATAACTCCAAATTAGATAAAGCAGAATTGATGGCACAGCGAGCTTGTTCAACAGATTGGCTTGAAGAATATAATAATAAGTCATCGGCATATTGAAGAACTTTAACATGGTTAGTAATTAAAGACGAGTCTAGATCAAAAGTGTAAATATTGTATAAAAGGGGACTGATACAGAACCCTGTGGCAGACCCCTCCATACAAGATGAGATACCTCGTGATCTCCTATTATCATGTTAACAGAGCGTTCAGTCAGGATATTAATAATAAAATTCGACAAAATCAATGGAACCTGCAAGGCTTTTAATTTATTTAGTAAAACTGATAATACAACATTATCATAAGCTGCATTAATATCAAGGAAAACTGCAATGGTGGAATGGTTATTAGAGAAGGATAATCGAATATCCGATGTTAAAATACTTAAACAATCAGTTGTACTTTTACCTTTTCTAAAACCATATTGTGATTCTGCCAAAAGACTGTTACTTTCCACATACCATTCTAGGCGATTTTTAACTAAGTGCTCCGCTAATTTCATCAGGATTGATGACAAGACTATGGGACGAGGAAGCGCGGGAAACTTCGTACTTGGCGGACGCGTCTTTTTTGAGATAATATTTATAAATTTAAAAACCCTAAATATAAGATCAGTAGTCGTAGTTTTAGTGTTCTATTCTCTTTTACTTGTAGTTTAATTTTAGTGTTATATATTTTCATCGGTAGTGGTAAGTTTTTTTTAGCTATTTGAACTGATAATGAAAGACCCGCCTGATCCGGGGGATTTCGTGCCCCCGGCAGGCAATTTTGTTACTATTTCCAATGAATCGGGCATGGATACCGATGGGTCGTCTTCAGCTCGACATTTGAAAAGAAGCCGTGTTCATGTGTGCAAGCACTGTAATAAGCGTCGCCGTATCCGGAAAAACCACGGTTCAGCGTCTTCGGGTTGTGGTTGCATGGACTCTACTCTAGAACCTACTGCATCAGAGCCTAGCTGCTCTGAAATAATCGTCCCTAAGGAAACAACTAATACTTCTAACAAAATACCCGATATCTCTACTCTGCCCTCAGTTGTTCAATCTCAGATAGGTCGGAAAACATACGACAAAACGGACAGCGCGCCTTTTGTCATTCATGTTCAAAAAAATATTATTTCACCAGATGATGGATCGACACTGCACCCAATCACTTTTGGCAAGTTCCTAAAACACAATGCCTTCCAAAACATTATCAATGGGAGTGTCAAAAAAATTGGACGCAATAAAATTTCTTTATCGTTTTCGAATTTTCTGAACGCAAATTCCTTTATTACACATAATAGTCTTGAAACATATAATTACAAAGCTTTTATACCTACTTTTAATGTTACTAGAATGGGTTTAGTGCGTGGTGTTCCTGCGGAATGGTCTCCGGAGGAGGTTATTGATAACATAACAGTACCTATAGGTTGCGGGCCAATCTTAAAAGTCAGACGCCTCAATTTTAAAACCACTGTTGATGGTACAACAATTTGGAAACCATCCCAATCCATAGTTGTTACATTTGATGGGCAGGTTCTACCAAAGAGAATTTTTATGTGCTATAATGCATTACCTGTAGATTTATATATTTTCCCTACTGTACAGTGTTTTAATTGCTGTCGTTTTGGTCATACTAAAATTCAGTGTAGGTCCAAGCCTCGTTGTTATAAATGTGGCCAAGGCCACACTGGGGACAGTTGTGAAAGAGAACAAGAAAGTGCATCGTGTTGCCTTTGCTCTGGTTTTCACTATGCTACGAATAAGTCTTGCCCAGAATTTTCTAGGCAAAAATTAATTAAAACATACATGGCACAAAGTTCAGTATCTTATGCTGAAGCGGAAAAACTTTATCCACCAGTAACTAAATCATATGCTGATACACTTTTATCTTCTCCTTCCAAAAACTTTGCACATACCCCATCAATCTCTTTATCTAATAGAATGCCTGCTTCAAGTAGCTATAAAAAGACTGTCTTCCTCAAACCACGCTCCCCTCCCAAATCTGTACAAGGATATAATAAAGAGGCTCACAATGCCATTATTAAAGATTATGACATTCCCCAACCATCAAATGGTTGTGCTCTTTCTGATAATAATGGAAAAAACGACACAAATTTTTCCATAAATGATTTTCTTTCTGCATTACACAATCTTCTTTCTCAGTTCAACATTTCACCGTCCAACGTTGCCCCGTCTTTCAATGTATCTCAATCCAGTCATAATGGACAACACATCCAAAATAATCCAGTGGAACTGCCGCAGTCTAGTAAACAAAAAGAGTGATGTTATATATCTTTTAAACAAATATGAGCCATTTGTCTTTGCCTTTGCAGAGACTTGGCTCAAATCTAATCATAGTTTTAAAATCAACGGTTATTTAACCATTAGAGAGGATAGATCTGATGGGTATGGTGGAGTAGCTATACTCATCAAGAATTCTATACCTTTTTCTATCATTACATTACCTCCTCATAGTGAGGAAATCTCAATTGTAGCTATTAAAGTGCATCACACTTGTCTTGTTTCTATTTACATTCCTCACCCTTCCTCTTCTGTCCTTCAAGAGATGAATAATCTCTTTTCTTCTCTTCCAAAGCCTTTCTTAATATTGGGGGACTTTAATTGCCATCACCAATCATAGGGTTGTTCAACTTCTAATTGTTATGGCGATGAATTACTTGATATAATAGACTTACATAACTTATGCATCTTGAACTCGGGAGCTGCCACACGTCGCTCAGATCCCACTCAAAACCAAAGTGCAATCGACCTTTCTATCTGTTCTCCAAACTTAGCCTCTTCATTAACTTGGCATACTTTGACCTCTACTTATGGCAGTGATCATTTTCCAATAGTTATTTCTTATCCTCTTTCAAAACCAAACGCACCATTAAGGAGATCAAACTTAAAACATAAATTACCTAATAGAAATAATAATGACTGGGACAAATTTAGGAACATTGTTGACAGTAAGCTTTGCTCTTTGCCTGTTATCTCTGATGGCAATGAAAATAGTTGTGC
The DNA here is from genome assembly GCA_946251885.1 of Cosmia pyralina. Lineage (NCBI taxonomy): Eukaryota > Metazoa > Arthropoda > Insecta > Lepidoptera > Noctuidae > Cosmia > Cosmia pyralina. The sequence goes on along the minus strand of OX276369.1, from coordinate 10,283,515 downwards.
TGAAGCTTTAGCACTTATATTAATCGCAGCGGCAGATGAAGTTTTTCCTGAAAAAAATAACAATATTAGTACAATTCCTTCGCCTCCATGGTGGGATTCAGAGTGCACTGAATTGGTTAAAAAACGGAAAGAGGCTGAATACAATTATAACATTGATATGTCTGATATTAATTTTGAAATAGTCACCAACATAATTAATGTAACTTGTAAACTTTTTAAGAAGAAAAAATTTGAGTCTTGGCGTAATTTTTGCTCATCAATTTCTCCAAATACTCACCCTACCACTGTCTGGCGTAATATTCGTAGATTTAGGTCCATTTATAACAACCCTTGTCCCATCCCTGATTCTTTAGCCAGTGAATTTTTAGATAAATTAGCACCGCCATGGGTACCGGATGTGGTTATTAACCTTAGCCTGCCTCTCGTATCCAATATCCAAGATACTCATACGACACTAAATCTTCCATTCACTCTCACTGAATTAAAAGGTGTTATTCATAAAACTAAGGATTCTGCACCGGGCATTGATGGTATCCCGTATTCCTTTTTTGCTAATATAAATGATGACGTCCTCATTTATTATTTAAAGCTTATTAATTCTATCATGAATTCAGGAAACATCCCTGTTGAATGGAAACGTCAAATGGTGTTGCCATTCCTTAAACCAAATAAAACTCCATCTGACGTTTCTTCATACCGTCCCATAGTCTTGTCATCAATCCTGATGAAATTAGCGGAGCACTTAGTTAAAAATCGCCTAGAATGGTATGTGGAAAGTAACAGTCTTTTGGCAGAATCACAATATGGTTTTAGAAAAGGTAAAAGTACAACTGATTGTTTAAGTATTTTAACATCGGATATTCGATTATCCTTCTCTAATAACCATTCCACCATTGCAGTTTTCCTTGATATTAATGCAGCTTATGATAATGTTGTATTATCAGTTTTACTAAATAAATTAAAAGCCTTGCAGGTTCCATTGATTTTGTCGAATTTTATTATTAATATCCTGACTGAACGCTCTGTTAACATGATAATAGGAGATCACGAGGTATCTCATCTGGTGTGGAGGGGTCTGCCACAGGGTTCTTTGCTCAGTCCCCTTTTATACAATATTTACACTTTTGATCTAGACTCGTCTTTAATTACTAACCATGTTAAAGTTCTTCAATATGCCGATGACTTATTATTATATTCTTCAAGCCAATCTGTTGAACAAGCTCGCTGTGCCATCAATTCTGCTTTATCTAATTTGGAGTTATGGTTACATCTAAACGGTTTGGATTTATCCACGTCTAAAAGCGCGGCTATTTTATTCACCCGGAAGAGAAATATTCCCTTAGTTAACCTCTTTTATAAGGATATACCTATTCCAGTTATAGATAAATTCAGATATCTAGGTATAATACTTGATTGTAAATTAAGTAGTGTTCCTCATTGTGATTATATTGTCAACAAATGTGAAAATCACCTAAACATGCTTAGATGCCTCTCTGGTGTGTGGTGGGGTGCACATCCGTTTTCGTTGAAACTTATTTACAACGCAATTATCAGAAGCACTCTGGATTATGGATTGTTCGTTTTAGAACCTGGTAGTATCATGGCTTTTAAAAAATTGGATCGTATTCAGTCTAAAGCATTACGCATTATTTCGGGTGCCATGAAGTCTAGTCCTATTAATGCTCTCCAAGTTGAATGTGGGGAAGCTCCTTTACATCTTAGAAGACAATTCTTATCAGACAAATATTTGTTCCGGATTCTTCAGTTCTCAACTCATCCTCTCATTCCTAAACTAGACTCTTTAGTGTTGCAGATTGAATCTTCAGATTACTGGTCCCATAAACGTGCGCCTTGTTTAGTTATAAGCTATAAAAAAATCCTTTCACTTTCTTCTCCTATTCACCGTTCCAATAAACTTCCCATATTTAACTGTAGATATGAGAGTTTACAATTCAGCCCCATCATTAAATTTAACTGTGTACGTAATAAATTAGATCCCGATTGTCCTAAAAGTTTTAACAATTTCCTTGCTGATCACTTAGAATATCACCATATATTTACGGATGCTGCCAAGCGTTCTCCGATGGGTTGTGTTGGGATAGGTACTTACCATTCTCAATACAACATCGTACAAAAAATAAAACTGCCTCCGGAGACTTCGGTTTTTACGGGGGAATGTTTCGGTATTTTAAAAGCCATCGAATATACTCGTGTTTTTAAGCTCAAAAAAACTATAATTTTTACAGATTCCCAAAGTGCTCTTCTAGCCATCAACAAATCCCCTTTCGAAAACAAATCGCAGTTGCCAATCATTTATTTAATAAGAGAATTTGCGTTCAGAACCATCTCTGAAGGTAATACTTTGGAATTTGCGTGGATTCCGGCTCATGCTGGAATCCATGGCAATGAAGTGGCTAATACACTCGCCGGTGATGCGGTGCAGTGTGGGGACTTAGCTCCTTATACAAATTTCAGCACTGATCTTATGATCCTACCAAAGACTTTTCTTTGGGACACCTGGAGGGTAGCTTGGGATATCGGAAGCAAGTCAAAGGGTCGTTATTTTTCATTAATTCAACCCGATGTTCCGGAAAAACCGTGGTTTGGCAGGGCAAAGTTTGGCAAGATGGAGACCTCTGTATTAATACGGATGAGACTGGGTCATGTTTGTTCTCCAGCCCATCTTGCCAAACTTCATATCATCGACGACCCCATGTGCTTGTGTGGCACAGACGTAGGCGACCTAAACCACATTTTTTTCTCCTGTCCTTTATATGACCGTTCTTCTTTTTTCAGTAACCTCTTGTCCCTCAATACTCCTTTTTCTACCTCAATACTTTCTTTACTTTGTACAAATAGGTTCCCTGTATATAAATGTACAGTCTCATTCATTATTTTAAATAATATTAAGTTGTAAATTTTCGTCGTTGTAATTTGATCATTATCATTATTTTATCACCGTTATTATACTGATCCTATATATTCATCCTATCCTAAATCCCGTTTAAAAATCATTATAATATTTTCGTTTCCCTACCTTGACCTATGAACTAAACATGACATTGGCTAAATGCACAAACCGTGCGAAGCCAAAAGAAAAAAAAAAAAAAAAAAAAAAAAGACTATGGGACGGTATGAAGAAACGTCAGATGGAGTTTTATTTGGTTTAAGGAATGGCAACACCATTTGACGTTTCCATTCAACAGGGATGTTTCCTGAATTCATGATAGAAATAATAAGCTTTAAATAATAAATGAGGACGTCATCATTTATATTAGCAAAAAAGGAATACGGTATGCCATCAATGCCCGGTGCAGAATCCTTAGTTTTATGAATAACACCTTTTAATTCAGTGAGAGTGAATGGAAGATTTAGTGTCGTATGAGTATCTTGGATATTGGATACGAGAGGCAGGCTAAGGTTAATAACCTCATCCGGTACCCATGGCGGTGCTAATTTATCTAAAAATTCACTGGCTAAAGAATCAGGAATGGGACAAGGGTTGTTATAAATGGACCTAAATCTACGAATATTGCGCCAGACAGTGGTAGGGTGAGTATTTGGAGAAATTGATGAGCAAAAATTACGCCAAGACTCAAATTTTTTCTTCTTAAAAAGTTTACAAGTTACATTAATTAAGTTGGTGACTATTTCAAAATTAATATCAGACATATCAAGGTTATAATTGTATTCAGCCTCTTTCCGTTTTTTAACCAATTCAGTGCACTCTGAATCCCACCATGGAGGGGAAGGAATTGTACTAATATTGTTATTTTTTTCAGGAAAAACTTCATCTGCCGCTGCGATTAATATAAGTGCTAAAGCTTCAGCACAACTATTTTCATTGCCATCAGAGATAACAGGCAAAGAGCAAAGCTTACTGTCAACAATGTTCCTAAATTTGTCCCAGTCATTATTATTTCTATTAGGTAGTTTATGTTTTAAGTTTGATCTCCTTAATGGTGCATTTGGTTTTGAAAGAGTATAAGAAATAACTATTGGAAAATGATCACTGCCATAAGTAGAGGTCAAAGTATGCCAAGTTAATGAAGAGGCTAAGTTTGGAGAACAGATAGAAAGGTCGATTGCACTTTGGTTCTGAGTGGGATCTGAGCGACGTGTGGCAGCTCCCGAGTTCAAGATGCATAAGTTATGTAAGTCTATTATATCAAGTAATTCATCGCCATAACAATTAGAAGTTGAACAACCCCATGATTGGTGATGGCAATTAAAGTCCCCCAATATTAAGAAAGGTTTTGGAAGAGAAGAAAAGAGATTATTCATCTCTTGAAGGACAGAAGAGGAAGGGTGAGGAATGTAAATAGAAACAAGACAAGTGTGATGCACTTTAATAGCTACAATTGAGATTTCCTCACTATGAGGAGGTAATGTAATGATAGAAAAAGGTATAGAATTCTTGATGAGTATAGCTACTCCACCATACCCATCAGATCTATCCTCTCTAATGGTTAAATAACCGTTGATTTTAAAACTATGATTAGATTTGAGCCAAGTCTCTGCAAAGGCAAAGACAAATGGCTCATATTTGTTTAAAAGATATATAACATCACTCTTTTTGTTTACTAGACTGCGGCAGTTCCACTGGATTATTTTGGATGTGTTGTCCATTATGACTGGATTGAGATACATTGAAAGACGGGGCAACGTTGGACGGTGAAATGTTGAACTGAGAAAGAAGATTGTGTAATGCAGAAAGAAAATCATTTATGGAAAAATTTGTGTCGTTTTTTCCATTATTATTAGAAAGAGCACAACCATTTGATGGTTGGGGAATGTCATAATCTTTAATAATGGCATTGTGAGCCTCTTTATTATATCCTTGTACAGATTTGGGAGGGGAGCGTGGTTTGAGGAAGACAGTCTTTTTATAGCTACTTGAAGCAGGCATTCTATTAGGTGAAGAGATTGATGGGGTATGTGCAAAGTTTTTGGATGGAGAAGATAAAAGTGTATCAGCATATGATTTAGTTACTGGTGGATAAAGTTTTTCCGCTTCAGCATAAGATACTGAACTTTGTGCCATGTATGTTTTAATTAATTTTTGCCTAGAAAATTCTGGGCAAGACTTATTCGTAGCATAGTGAAAACCAGAGCAAAGGCAACACGATGCACTTTCTTGTTCTCTTTCACAACTGTCCCCAGTGTGGCCTTGGCCACATTTATAACAACGAGGCTTGGACCTACACTGAATTTTAGTATGACCAAAACGACAGCAATTAAAACACTGTACAGTAGGGAAAATATATAAATCTACAGGTAATGCATTATAGCACATAAAAATTCTCTTTGGTAGAACCTGCCCATCAAATGTAACAACTATGGATTGGGATGGTTTCCAAATTGTTGTACCATCAACAGTGGTTTTAAAATTGAGGCGTCTGACTTTTAAGATTGGCCCGCAACCTATAGGTACTGTTATGTTATCAATAACCTCCTCCGGAGACCATTCTGCAGGAACACCACGCACTAAACCCATTCTAGTAACATTAAAAGTAGGTATAAAAGCTTTGTAATTATATGTTTCAAGACTATTATGTGTAATAAAGGAATTTGCGTTCAGAAAATTCGAAAACGATAAAGAAATTTTATTGCGTCCAATTTTTTTGACACTCCCATTGATAATGTTTTGGAAGGCATTGTGTTTTAGGAACTTGCCAAAAGTGATTGGGTGCAGTGTCGATCCATCATCTGGTGAAATAATATTTTTTTGTACATGAATGACAAAAGGCGCGCTGTCCGTTTTGTCGTATGTTTTCCGACCTATCTGAGATTGAACAACTGAGGGCAGAGTAGGGATATTGGGCATTTTGTTAGAAGTATTAGTTGTTTCCTTAGGGACGATTATTTCAGAGCAGCTAGGCTCTGATGCAGTAGGTTCTAGAGTAGAGTCCATGCAACCACAACCCGAAGACGCTGAACCGTGGTTTTTCCGGATACGGCGACGCTTATTACAGTGCTTGCACACATGAACACGGCTTCTTTTCAAATGTCGAGCTGAAGACGACCCATCGGTATCCATGCCCGATTCATTGGAAATAGTAACAAAATTGCCTGCCGGGGGCACGAAATCCCCCGGATCAGGCGGGTCTTTCATTATTAATTCAAATAGCTAAAAAAAAACTTACCACTACCGATGAAAATATAATAACACTAAAATTAAACTACAAGTAAAAGAGAATAGAAAACTAAAAGTACGACTACTGATCTTATATTTAGGGTTTTTAAATTTATAAATATTATCTCAAAAAAGACGCGTCCGCCAAGTACGAAGTTTCCCGCGCTTTCCCCATCGTGAAAGTTGTGTCAATTATAAGTATCATAAATTCATAATTATTAAATTATTCCCTAATCTGTGATTAAGTTACGTGTGTCCTGTCCTTAAAGGAAAATAATACGACGGTGATCGGACTCGGACGGTAGTCCTGTCGATGAAAACTAACTAATATATTACTAAATCATATGAACTAAGGCATAGCGCTGCGAACCACAGAGTACATTTGTATAATATAATAGGAGCTACGAACAATACAGTGAAGCATGCGCAAAACTACACCTCGCTCTGTGCATACACGCTCACATGCATTCATTTACACCAAACTACAATTAAACTACAACTCATTACGTGCACATGTTTATAAAACCCGAAGTGGATACTCTTTGCCGAAACGTGAGGCCTCCCTCACGTCACTGTTGACAGCGCTGTCTTGGTGTTTTATTTAGTCTGAGAGCGGACTGCTTACAAGAAAATATAAAATAGGAAGGGCATCCTATGTCCTAATCTAGGACATGGTCTGTTTACCAGTGTGTGAAAATATTAATAACATTTAAAAAACGATTGAAATTGAAAATCCTATGACTATGAGCTACCTACGCCTGCCTGCTCTGGCTTCTGTCCTGTCGTAAGTAACTGAGGTCGACATCTACAATGTGCTCAGATAACAAGCATCCTAGATTACAAGAAGTGTCAAGTTGTTACTTAATACAATTGTTTCTGTTATTTAAGTCAACAGTGGTTTTCAAACATTTAACATAAGCCATCTAAATAACAAGGTGATTTATCTTGAGTTTAAAAGATGGGAAAACTGTCAATGTGTAGGAAGTTTAGTGGAGAATGTGCAGATGTATGTGGTTGCTGACAAGAACTTGCAGGTATGCGAAGCTGACTGATGTCCCAGTAAGTATTATATATAAAAATAAATCTCTAATTTTATTAACAATTAATTACATATTAATGTTATTATCTAGATAGCCTTAAAGATCAAGAAGATATGGTACCAGACAATTCTGAATTAAAGGATTTACCTTCACACCAATCTGAATCAGAATATATACCACCACACCATTCCGAATCTGATTCATTCATTCAGAATGGTGTGGTGGTATATTTTTAGGTCAGATCAGACCTTCGATGGAGTTTAAAACTGAAGTGAAAAGAGAACAAGAAATCTCTCCTTGGGTCTTCTTAGATATTTCTTGTTCTTTTTAACAAGAAATATCTATGAAGAAACAAAGAGCCAAGAATATGAAAAGTATTATAATATTTATTAGTGGGAGCAGTTTCCTCTAGTGGCTCTTTGCGGAACTAACAATAAAAGATACTTTTGCTTATAATGTGTTCGCAATTTTGTTTCCAAGCATGTTAAGAAATATGTTTATGAAAAAACAACTTTTAAAAGTTTATTTTGCACTACAACTTCAATTATTCTGAAATTAATGTTTCTTACATAATTCTTGTTTACTAAATAAATAAGCTTTTTATTATTTCACACTTTTCCATGCAGTTTTACAGCACCTATTTGTTAGCATGCAACAAAGTTAATAAAATTAAAGTTTTAGTTAAATAGGTACAGTCAAAAAAAGAGATATCTAGGCAGGGTATAAGTACTAACATATTTGTATGTGAATTGCTTCATGTTCAATTTTATATATGTTTATTACTTTGTTTTTGCAATACTCTTACATTGTAACACACCAACACAATTGTATATTGTCACGAGATTGAATATAAAGCAATTCACATACAAATATGTTAGTATACCCTGCCTAGATATCTCTTTTGTTGACTGTACATTTCTCAAACTATTACAATATTTTTTGTGCAGGTAATTTTAATAACTAGTTTTTTTTTTTTAATGAGAACCCGTGTTGGGTAAAGCCCTCCTCCATTCTTAATTTTTCTGGTTTTTGTTTTCATTTTATCATTGAGGTTGTTTTTATTTCTCTTCGAGTCAGCTGTCAAACGTTTCTGGGAACTATGGCATTTTTTCTTTACTGATGCATTCAAATTATTACAAACAGAATGTACAGGAGTAGCAGTATATTTTTAAAATTCAAAAATTGCTTTACTATTTCTATGTCCACCAGAAGCATCAGTTTTTACAGGAGAGTGGATTGGTATTTTAGAAGCTTAGATCTGTATCAAATCACATCAAATAACAAAAGCAGTAATTTTTTTGGATTCCCGTAGTAGTATTCAGGCCTTTCCTGGTCACTCGGGTATTGTTGGCAATGAGTGCGCTGATTCGTTAGCAAAGTATGTCACATCAAATCCGGCTGATCGAGAACACTATGTAGCTCATAACTACGATTTTCGAAATGGTGCCAAGCCCAAATAAGTGGAATAAGACCTCAAAAGCCAAGGGCGTCTACTATGCAGCTATACAGCACAACATTCAGCGGAAACCTTTGTTTTTTAAATATCCGAAATTGTCCAAAAGAATTGCTTCGACGCTTTGCAGACTAAGACTCGGACATTGTTGTAGCCCAGAGTTTCTGAATAAGATTCATGTTAGGGACAGCTCCCTGTGTGAATGTGGTCTTGCGGAAGGTACTTTGCATCATTCATCTAGGTATATTTTTCTCCTGCTCCTTGAATACAAAAAACAAAAATTTACAATTGAAACATTCCTCTTCCAACTAACCTCCATTGTTTTTTTCTCTCAAAATTATTAAAATTTTAACTACCACAAAAGTGATATTAAATTGTAACTGTTGAACTTTTTTAGTGCTATAAGTATGATTTTTATTGATGAGTGTTATTATTTAAGATTATTTATGTTGTCCATACTAACCTTTGTCCACGTTTTTTTTTTTTTGTGAATAACATCTGTAGATTTACCACAACGTACAAAGTCGACAGACAGACTTGAAAATCTTTAAATGGGGATGGTAGAATGCTTAGAATAATTGTTTGTCATTATTCTAAGGTAGAGTGGCTAAAGTGCTTAACGGTGTGTTTGAGAGTCGACTTAGTAAACATCTTAAAATACACGATGGTCAGATCGGTTTTAGGCCACAGTTAACGACTGAGTGTGCTATTTTGTCTCTCAAGCATACTGTCGGGTACTATACGCAGAGAAGTACGCCGGTTTATGCAGCATTTCTAGACCTTTCCAAGGCATTTGACCTGGTCAGGTATGACATATTATGGTGTAAGATGCGCGAAGCCGGAGTGCCTGACGCCATAACAAATATATTTCAGTATTGGTATGTGTTACGTATGTGTATCAGTCTTTATAAAATATATATTATCTGTGGTATTTCCGGATCCTGTTGTCTTGTCACCGACTCCGATCGCTCGTCATGCAATGGCTGAATACACGATACATAAAATAGTCTGGTTGTCTTATTTATTTATAATATCTGGCCACCCGTCGTAACATGGTGTCAGAAGATACAGAAGAAAAAGAAGTCACAAAAAACCACAAAAGTAAGTGCCGCAAACAGTCAAAAAAAAAAAAAAAAAAATTTCGAGTAAAACGTCGCCGCGTGGTCCAGCCCTAAAATGCCGGAAAATAAAAACGCAAATAATACAAGTTATCCCCTGCCGCCGAGTAATTTCAGCTTAGATATCAACAACTCGAACATGCCATTGGCTTGGAGAAATTTCAACACAAGTCTAGAGATTTACATGATAGCCAACAATTTAGAAGAACAACCAGACAAACGAAAGGTAGCCATTTTACTACAAATCATAGGCCCAGACGCTCTTCAGATATTTTACTCGTTTAACATACAAATTGACAAGATCACCTATAAGGATTTACTCGCCAAATTTGAAGACTACTTCACACCACGTGTCAATATTTCCGTCGAAAGACATAAGCTGTTCAACAGAAAACAAGGTCCAGATGAAGAAATTGAGACATATGCCACGGATCTCAAGAATCTAAGTATCCAATGCAATTTTGAAGGTCTTGCCGATGATATAGTAAAGGACATATTCTCATGGAACTTAAATTCATCTTGCTCGTACATCAGAGAACGTATCCTGATCGAGAAACCATCAACATTTGATGCCGCCGTCAGTCTCGCTAAAACACTAAGAAATACTAGGTTACAGGCTAAAGCTTTATCAAGCCAAGAAGTAAGTGTCGTTGCCAGTCGTCAACCAAACACATCGTAGTCAAGAGAGTCGCAATCAAAAAAGTCACAGTCAAAGAAGTCACAGTCGTCAAAGAAGTCATAGCCGTCAAGAAAGTCAAAGTCATCAGTCTCAAACAAGTCAAAGTCGTCAATCAAGTAAAGCATCGTCCAGTCAAGAACCTCAATCCAAACAGTCAACCAAGAATTGTTCCAGATGTGGTCAAGTTCACCGAACAAAATGTCCAGCCATAGGAGTCATCTGTAACAACTGCCACAAGCCCAATCACTTTGCCAAGTGTTGCCGCAGCAAACATGTGAGATCCATAGAAGAAGAAGAAGAAAGTACGGGTACTGATACTTATTTTCTAAATAGTCTTTTCACTAATGAGATTTCTGTCAGCATAAAAAACCCTTATCATACAACTTTGTCCATAAATAGTAAGAATGTAGACTTTTTACTTGATACAGGTGCTGACACTAACATTTTATCATTTAACTCTTATAAAAAACTTAATTTGCCATTGAGTAGTTTAAAGAAAAGTAGTCACAAACTATCAACCTTTAGCGGTGAAGTATTACCGACTGTAGGTCAATGCATTCTGTCTGTCACACATAACAACAAACTATACAATGTTAATTTCCACATTATAGATATACCCTGTAGGAATATTATTGGTCGCAACAGTTGTGAGAATTTAAAATTAGTTAAAAGAGTCCATAATGTCCAATTTCATGAGTCACTCAATGTATCACAGCTTGACAAATATAAAGATCTCTTCTCAGGAATAGGTTGTCTTAAAGATTATGAATGTCATTTGTCAATGAAGCCTGATGCTGTACCGTCTATAGATGCCTGTCGTAGAATTCCATTCGGTCTCTTAGAACAATTAAAAGAAGAATTAGCCATGTTAAAAAAAAATCAAATTATAGTCAAAGTCGAGGAACCTACTGAATGGGTAAGCTCAATTGTAATTGCATCAAAGAAAAATGGTAAACTACGCCTGTGCATTGATCCAAGAAAACTTAATAAAGCCATTATGCGTCCTCATTATCAATTTCCAATTATTGATGAAATTAAATCCAGCCTCTCTGGTTCACAATATTTCACTACCCTAGATGCAAACAAAGGTTTTTATATGCTAAAGTTAGATGAAGCTTCCTCAAAACTATGTACATTCATCACACCTCAAGGTAGATATAGATTCCTAAGACTTCCCTTCGGGATAAATGCAGCCCCAGAACTGTTTCATTCCATCATGACAAATAGATTCAGTGATATTCCAGGAGTCAAAATCATGATGGATGATTTCCTAATTTACGGTCAAACTAAACAAGAACATGATTTTAGGTTAAAACAAGTCTTAGATAGAGCTAGAGAAATAGGAATAAAATTTAATAAAGACAAGTCTAATATATGTAAAAGTGAAGTCAAGTACCTAGGACACATCTTTTCTAAAGATGGTGTGAGAGTTGATGAAAACAAAGTGAAAGCCATTTGCAGTATGCCACCACCAACAAGTGTCACAGAATTACAAAGGTTTTTAGGTATGGTTACATACTTAGGCTCATACATAGAGAATTTGTCAGATAAAACTTCTAATTTAAGAACACTTCTGTCTAAAGATAATGAATGGTCTTGGCAAGAGAGACATAATGTAGAATTTAATGAATTAAAGGAATGTATAACAAAAGCCCCTGTCTTGACATATTATGATCAAAATAAACCAATTACACTGTCAGTTGATTCGTCTAAAGATGCCATGGGTGCAGTGATTTGCCATGATAAACACCCCATAGCATATGCTTCAGCTTCATTAAGCTCATGTCAACAGTCATACTCTCAGATTGAGAAAGAGCTGTTAGCAATCCTATTTGGTTGTACAAAGTTTCACCAATATGTCTATGGTCGCCACACTTTAGTTGAAACAGATCACAAACCAATAGTATCGCTGTATAAAAAACCAATTTATAACATTCCACCCCGTCTTCAAAGAATAATGCTAAGATTACAACCATATGACCTGAACGTAACTTACAAACCAGGTAAATATCTTTATGTAGCTGATACTCTGTCTAGAGCAGCTTTACCAGAACAGTCATTACATGATCTAGATTCTGATCTAGATTTACATGTCAATTTAGTCATTAGATCACTGTCAGTTAGTCCAAATAAACTTAAATCTATTCAAGAACAGACTTCCCAAGACAATGAATTGTCACTCTTAAGTAAATATTGCATAACAGGTTGGCCTGAACATAAAAAATTGCTTCCAGACATACTTAGGCCTTATTTTCCTTTAAAAACCGATATACATATAATTAATGGTATTGTCTTCAAAAACAACAGTGTCATTATACCAGTAGCCATGAGAAAAGACATTTTGAAACAGATACATGAAGGTCACCAAGGTATTCATAGTTGCCAAAGATTGGCAAGAAATCTAGTATACTGGCCCAATATGTACTCTGATATAGAAAAATATGTTAATAATTGTCATAACTGTCTCACTAACAGACGCAGCAATTCCAAAGAGTCACTACAGCCCCATGAGGTAAAACCAATCCCTTGGAATAAAGTCGGAGTTGATCTATTTGATTTCAATTCAAACAAGTATGTCATAGTCGTAGATTATTTTTCCCAATATGTCGAGCTTGTAAAGCTAGCAGGTGGTTCTACTAGTAAAATTGTCATTAGTCACCTAAAGTCTATATTTTCCAGACATGGAATACCCAACATTCTAATTTCAGACAATGGTCCCCCATTTAACTCAAAAGAGTTTAATCATTTTGCTTTAGATTGGCAAATACAACATATTACATCAAGTCCCTATTATCCACGGTCTAATGGTCTTGTAGAAAGAACCATAGCCACGGTTAAAAACATATTAAAGAAATGTCTTACTGATAATACAGACCCTCATCTAGGATTATTACAGTATAGGAATACACCTAAAGAAAATATGTATTCGCCTGCCCAATTACTAATGTCCAGGACACTCAGAACTAAACTTCCAGTCTTAGAACAAACTCTGAAACCTAAAATACCTAACTACAGGTCTCTAACAAATAAAACTCAAATAAAAGTGAACAAATCACAGATTTATTATAATAAACATACTAAACCGTTGTCTTCCCTAAACATTGGTGATAAAATTTACTTCCAGAAACAGCCAGACAGTATTTGGACACCTGGTACTGTGTCAGACATAGGTCCACAGCCTAGATCATATACTATTGTCTCCCCGGAAGGTACTTTTCGCCGTAATCGCCAACATATCCTACAGCCAAAACATTCACCAACTGAGTCCGCTCCTAGTAGAAGAAGTTCACTTCAATCCCCATCAGTTCCACTTGACACTGATCCACCGTCGCCTTCCAATATACTGCCGTCGTCATCTCCATCTAATTATCAATCTCCTTGTACAAGTAATCCTGTCCAAGAATCTGAAACAAAAACAAACACATCACATACACCAAATAAACAAACTCAACACACAACTTATTCTTCATTCGGTAGAGCAATAATAAAGCCCCGAAGATTTTGAAAATTGGTCTAGATTAAGTTCTTAATTTGTACTTAGTTTTAATTTAATATACTAAATGTATTGTTTGTTGTACAAGCATTGTCAAACCTAATTTTGTTTTGTTAGTAGCTGTCAAAACTTAGTTAAGTCAATTTGATAGACGTCACTGTCAGAACTGTCGCAATGTAAATGTCAGTCAAGTCAACTTGTCACTTCTTAGAGATGTTCCGTTCCACTTAGTCTACTAGTATATAAGAATTTTGTTAATGTTAAAAAAAAAAAAAAAAAAAAAAAAAAAGAGTATACTTACGTACCATGTTCCACGTAATGATTCCATTTTCTTTTCTTAATAAGGGAGATGTTACGTATGTGTATCAGTCTTTATAAAATATATATTATCTGTGGTATTTCCGGATCCTGTTGTCTTGTCACCGACTCCGATCGCTCGTCATGCAATGGCTGAATACACGATACATAAAATAGTCTGGTTGTCTTATTTATTTATAATATCTGGCCACCCGTCGTAACAGTATGGCCACCAAACAAACCATGTTAGATGGGCCAATGAGTTGTCTGAGGAGTACAGGTTGGAATGCGGGGTGAGACAAGGTGGGTTGACCTCGCCAGCGCTTTTCAACCTTTATGTAAACCAGCTGATGGTCGAGCTCAGTGGCACACATGTTGGCTGTTCTATTGACGGTCTGTTTGTTAATAGTATTAGTTATGCGGACGATATGGTGCTGCTGAGTCCGTCAATTAGCGCACTCAGGAAGTTGCTGTCGGTCTGCGAGACTTATGCTGAAAAGCTCATGGACTTGCGTATAACGTACAGAAAAGCAAACTACTTGTGTTTAGAGTAAAGCGTAAAAAACCAGCACATATCCCACCGGTTATGTTAAAAGGTGTGGCCCTTGAAAGGGTACTAGATTTTAAGTACATAGTGACCGAGGACTTGAAAGATGATACTGACATGGAAAGAGAACGGAGGGCGTTGGCTGTCCGATGCAATATGTTGGCCCGCAGGTTTGCACGTAGTACACCACAAGTGAAAGTGACACTCTTTAAGGCTTTTTGTCAGTCATTGTACACGTGCACTCTGTGGGTTCGATATACGCAAAGGGCATACAACGCCCTCAGAGTTCAATATAATAATGCCTTCAGTGTTGTTGGGGCTTCCACGTTACTGCAGTGCATCAGGAATGTTTGCTGAAGCCCGTACGGATGGTTTCAATACCATCCTGGGAAAAAGAATTGCGTCCATGATGCGCAGAGTGCGTGGGAGCGTCAACAGTATTCTGAGGGTCGTTAGTGAGAAGTCGTGTTGCGCCATTATGGCGCATTGGGTGCATGTACCCGGTGCGTCAGGTGAGTGCAACCGGTACATGAATTAATTTTTTATTACATTTTACTAATATAGTTTATAAGATAGTGTGTTTTACTAACATCATATGGATCAAGGTCCAAAATAAAGTATTTTTTATTTTATTTAAAAGCACCACTTTCTGCCCGCAGCTCGCTTGAGTTGAGGGGATCTTCACCGCTGCGACCGATGTTCTGCTCCGCCGCTGCTGTCCTGTCACTGAGCTCCACGAAGGAAGTGCACACGATACCAACAATACACGCTTTTATTCATACATTACAAGAAGAGTAATTTATTCAACAGAATTTTTCAAATATTTATGTATATATAATAGGTACTTACTTAGTTAAAAAGATGGAAAAACTTCCAATGTGTAGGATATGTTTAGTGCAGAATGTTCGGATGTATGTGGTTGTTCACAAGAACCTGCAGGAGATTTATGAGAAGCTGACTGATATTCCAGTAAGTAATGTCAAAATAACCAATTTCCTTTACAAGAACCTTATTAATCTTCACAGGTACTTAATTAATTTAAAAGAAATACACTGAAAGCAATACTGACCAGAATAATAATAGACCAGAAATATTAATTGGAATGAAAGTATTCTATTCACAAATAATATAAAATAGTGTCCGAGTACATATTATACTTGTTGCAGTTTGTGACTGAAGACAGCAGACCGATGCTCGCTTGTTTCTTCTGCTACACAAAACTGAAGCAATGCGGCCAATTGCAGAGAAAATGTCTGGAAGCCGAGAAGCTGTTTGCTCAGATGTTGAATGGGGATTGCAAGGTGTGGGATTGTTCTACAGACTATATTAATAACTTATAATTTTAATAAAATGTGTAAGGGTCTTTTCTATTGTAATCAAAATATGAATATATTAGGTCTTTACTATTTACCTTTGAAATTGCAGTTTTACATTAAAAAAATAAAACATTTTTTTTTTAAACGAAACATTGTTGATGCACTTTTCGCATTTTAATGAAAGTTCGTTGATGCCTCTGCTATAGAAATCCTGGGGACGGGAATCGTTGAATTCTTTAAGGGCTTTTTTCGCTGCCTTATTGGATTTGAAATTTTTCCCCGGGGCTCATTGTCGAGATCAAAATTTCTAGAATGGAAGTGATCAAACCAAAAACGCACCGTCGTTCACTTGCGGTACCTACCTTGTCCATACACGTCAATCCGTGCTGTCTGTGCTGCGTTGGTGCCACGACGGGCCGTATTCAAAAATAGCGCACTATTTCGATTTTTCCATGGTTACAGAAACATCGATATCAAATAAAAATCGAACGGCGGGAAAACAAATGAACAACTGTTTTTTTTTTTTAAATATCATGCTATTTATAAAATTAATTTGAATTTGGATTTCTAAATAGAATGAAAGACTAGCTGGTATCAAAAATCGGCAATTTCATAGGTAAATTAAAGACCTATTATATCTTACCTAAAATTATTTAAACTTCTTGTACACACGGCTACACATCAAGCTATAAAGGATCATGGGCAAAAATATATGAAGCCTGGTACTCGGTCCAATAGCCATAATATATATATCATTGGAAAGGTCTTTTTACAAGGATTAATGATAACCGAGTCGCTTGTCTCCATTTGCTGTCGGAACGGAGTTATTTTGTGTTAAGTATTTTTTTTTTTGTTTTTGTTTCATTTTGTTAAGATAATGGTGATATTATATAATTTTCTTCTATAGAATCCTGTGTTTGTTGATTAATAGATACTAAAATGAATAAACACTCAGGAATAAAAAAAAAATTGAAAAAGTAAGAAACGTTATTTATTTTTTTAAACATTATTATCAACAATAATGACATCGTTGAGGAACGCTGCAGGAGCAGTGAAGCCTACATGTCTGGCATATCCTAGATACCAAACGATTGAAACTATATGAGCACAAGTGCCGATTGTTCGTCGTCCGGTCAAACACGTGCAGTAATAATTGCATAAAATGTTATGGATATTGGTTTCGTTTTCATTAACATTGTTTTTTACTAATACATAACAATAATAAGTTCTTGACCGTACGTGACGCGACTGTATGCGTCCGCGTAAAAGCCAGGCATCTTCGTTTATACCATATTCATTTAAATCTTGGAGTGCGCTTTCTCTATATACTTGTAGAATGTATAGTCCATTTGATAAATGCTCGCTGCAGTAGGATCGGGCTAGCTTCAGTTGATAGGTGCCCAATGAAAGTAAAATAATCTGTTCTTCCGTCAGTAGTGGGAAGTTCTGTATTTCGTGACTTTCTATTCTTTGAAAATCCGCTCTTCGGTTATTCAAATGTTTTCTTTCAACATAATCATAAAGTAGATTCGGGGAATCAATTTTCTCCCTGATTATGTTTAGGAAGGCCTCTGCGTGAATGTTGTCATCGATGGGTATGTGGAAGTTATTAAACATAGCTGCGGTGATTTTAAAATCAATGAACATTTTTGGTAGTGTTTTATTAAAATATTTTTGCCGCAAAAGCCTGAAATCTCGTTTGAACCTCCCGTTCACCACTTCCACTACCCACCGGCATAGTGTAACTGATCGAGCTTCATTACCTTGCTCAGTAGTTAGCTGTGTCTCCCATCTGTCTTTAGATGGTGGAACGTAGGATTCATATCCCCATGCTTCGATAGCATCTAAGCTGTCCCGGAAGCCGCGATCTAATATGAAGACATCGTTCGGTTGAAGAAAGCAATGCAATGGGTTTTCTCCATCATTCATTATATCGCTCATGATGTTCGCATCAGTCTTAGTGGCAGCGTATGGTCCCAAAACATCGATTATATAGCCATTGGAACACACAATTAAAAACGGCTTCAGCAAGTTCTGGAACTTATGCAGGCTATAAGATAGACGCTGGAACAAAAAGTTCGAGCTTTTATTGATATATATATAAGTCCCATCGCATATAACGATAGCTTTATTGTTTTCTTCATTGCCAAATAACCCTCTTGGTATAGTGAGGTTCTTTTCTAAAACGTCGTTTCTATTCATATGGTCCACTCCCAAGTGTAATATTACATATTCATTCATGAGGCATTCGCGCACAATAGTTAGTAAACGTTCCAGCTTTCTTCGTGACATATTAAATAACGTCGCTAGTCTTTCATCTGAGTCTCCGGTACGTAGTTTCGTCAGATATATGCCTAACGCAGTTCGAGGCTCCTTGCACCTCCCACTTAGTGAGGGTGTTTGTTCTAATACGGAATCAAACTGTTCGCATTTGCGTCCTGTCCAAAAGTACATATCCTCGTTGCTTAAAGCACCTCTTGTGTTGAAATCTAGCCTAGGTCCACGATTTAAAGCCATTCTCAACATGTCACAAACGTCGCTAAACTGTTGCGCATTGAAGTTATGTGTGACATTGCAGAATTGAGGCAGCTCTTCCCAAGCATTGCTCTCAAGGTGTTGTCCACATACTCTAGCACCGTCAGGAATATATAACTTATATTCACAGAAAATGTGAATCTTGATCGTCTCTGGTATTCGATGGCGGGTTGCGTTTTGGCAAGTGTTAAAGATACAATGCCCTGGAGTGTTTGGAGCTCGAGTGTAGTCTGGAACCTGAAGCTCTCGTACATTCTGTTCTACTTCTGGTATGACAGGTGGTCTTCCTACAACGTTGTCAATTCTCTGCCAACATCGGTGACACACACGTCGTGTGTTGTCGAACTCTACCTGAAAATGGTAGAATACGATCTTGCTGATGTTATGTTGTATTTTTATGAAAACATTTAAAACAATGCGGTATGTAGGTGTTCAGGTCTAAAGTCATGGCATACTTGTATTGTTTTCATATTTTAAGTAATGCAAGTAAAAATATATCTTATGTATAGCCGATGTGACGGCTTAGTGAATAGATAACAATAGCAAACACACAATAGGTTGCCTGGAAGAGATTGCAGAAAGCGATAAGGCCGCCCATTGTATATTTTGTAGTTTGTGTCTTTTTTTTTGTTATGTATTTTTGTGGTGTACAATAAAGTATATATAAATAAATAATAGGTGGTCAGAGAAGTGTTTTAATAAGAAGAACTATAAACGTGCGAACTGAGTCATAAAAGGATTAAAGGATTGTGAGAAAGCTGCACAAGTCATTACTGATATAAAGGGATGCCGCTCGGAAGCAGGTAGCTAGTACTGCACGTGTTTTTTTTTTCTATGAAGCGAACACCCTTAGCTACGGACCATACAGCCGCGCTACATAGAAAATAAACACGTGCAGTTGGTAGTTTGCAGCTCGGTTCGGAAACGCACTTTTACACACAACACTAGAGTAGTTCAATAAGACCTGTAAGTGCGAGCAAGAGGTCCGATTAAAATGATTTAGGGCTCAATTCGCACGTTTGTAATAGCTCAGGTATAAAAATATAACAGACAATAATAATATAAACAAACCGCTTCTAAAAAGAAAAACTGAAGCTGGTGAAGTTCGAAATAGTTTAATGAAGTATGTACTAACCTCCAAAATGGCATGTTCTCGTATGTAAGCCACAAACTCGGGGTGCATTCTTGGAAGATCATCAGTTAAAACATGCTGTTGGTATCTAGCATGATGTAGGCCTCGCCGACACATCACACAGTTGCGATTTTCTTCCATAACGATGTTCCAAATCGATAAGCACTACAATAGTCCACAACACTAGCCAAGATAAACGTTTGTAGCGGGTAACAATGTCCAAAAGGGGCGCCGGGGTCAGTGATGAAAACGGTATAACAAAGTACTAGGTAGAATAAACAGCTGCGGAACGTCGTTTCACGCACAGAACGATACAACGACTAGTGAATGTCGCGGCACAAAAGGCTGTCCACTGGCACAGCGCACCACCTACCCCACCCCGCGGCTGGTTCCCTATCCCCGAGGTCTATAGTCACCGTTGTAACAAAAAACAGAAATGTTAAAGATAATACTACTTTTTTATGTAAAAAAACATATTTTCAAAAGTGTTCACCATTATCATATCATATCACGATATAATGCATGAATAGTAACACAATAGACGTATAAAAAAAAGAAGGACTCCGCGCCACGCATATCGAAAGTGAAGCACCGTACCGATCTATGTGTGCGTGATATGAGTACCTGCAAAGACGCCGTCGCTTGTGTCACGTAATGGCGTCCGGTTGGCATACTATGATGTAAATGTGTGCGTGAGGCGTGTTTGTACAAACGGTCCTGGCATACTTACTGTGCTTCACTTTCGATATGCGTGGCGCGGAGTCCTCCTTTTTTTATGAGCCTATGAGTAACACAATACATTTCTCGTTTTAAATAATGTTGTTTTACATTGTTTTTTTCGTATTTCAACCATGATAGGTATGTAATATTATCGTACTTGCAATTATGATATTAACTAAAACTGGAACTTTGGGGGCTTGCCGTGGTTTTCAGACAAGGATTTGGGACATGTCGCCATAGTAAATATTTTTCCTGATTAAAAGACCTATCCAATGACACCACAATGATTGCTATTGGAGCGAGTACCAAAATGCCCATTCTCCTTTCTAGTTTACACTGACCTCTCATAGTAAGGAAATCCTATAAAATGCGAGATCAGCTTATACTGGAAATGTATAGCTTGATCTGTAGCCGTGCGTACAGCCAGTAGTGGTATATAGGTAGACTTTTTGCCACAAGGCATTGTAACGAATCTATTGAAATAAAAGGGGAATAGACACGTAAACAAAATATAATTTAAAGAAAGATAAAAAATACAAATTATAGTAAAAACACTTCCCTACCTAACACACGCTCGTCAGATTTTTTTATAATAATAAACCCTCCTTTTGGGCTTCGCTGCAGTCGGTTGGAAAGGTGAAGTACGATCACCAGGGCAGGCCAGATATCAGGCCTCGTCAGTGCTGAGGCCTGATAAATCCAAAGTAGCACGCACGGGTCGGTATCCTCAGCTCGGAGACCCCGAGTCAAGCAGTAGGGTATAATAGTTTTGACTTCTTGTCACGGAGATGTTTCCCTCACGGAATTTAGGATCGAAAGAAGCCTCGTCTCGTAACAAAATTTTTCACCACGTTCTTTTTTAGAGATTTTCCAGTTTTTGAAGAAGTCTTTCTTTCAAAAAATGCCACTTGTCAGTAATCGAATCGGCCATAAATATCAGTACTCATTCAAGAACCTCTTCGCTGAATTCTGAGAGCGTGTCAATTATTTTTATAAATCTAATTTAGGACACAGTTATTCAGTAAACAATTAAAATTATCTATAAAATACAATATTTGGGCTTACATATTGATAAAAATAATTTAAATTATATAAATCAAAAGTAACCTTCATAGACTAAGCTAGTAATAAACTCTATGAGAGAAAATTTGGAAGAAAAAGTAATGATAGTTTGACAGCTTGACATAGGTGTCATAACAAAGAAAATTAAAGAAAAATCGTTTTAGACCGATTTGCAAAATATTAATGCAAAATCATAGAAGTATGATATATACATGTATTAATGAATGTAAAGTGTAAGTATGATGTAAAATGACTGTAGTACGTAGATACTATAGCATTTATTATTAATTGTCTTTTACAGCCAAATCCTCTATTAAACGAAGTGTTCGAGTTTTTTAGTGGGTTTATTGTAACTCCAACAGTGCACATTAGTATATTTGATGAATGTCAAGCAGAAAGCGATGATATCAAAGAAGAATTACCAGACACTTGTGAGGGACAAGGTGATATTATTGAGCCTCAGGAGGAACATCAAAGTGGTGGTAAATGTTATGTTCATAATTTAATGTAATTTTTAACTAACGAAAAAAAGGAGGAGGTTCTCAATTCGACGCGTGTTTTTTTTTTATGTATGACCACGCATAACTTTTAACAGAGTCGTCGAATTTGAAAAAAAAAATGTTTTATTCGAGAGGGTATACATCAAAGTTGGTCCCATATAAAATTGATTAACTTTGCTTGGGTAGTTTTTGAGTTAGCTTTAATAATACGTATTTTTTTCCCCACTTTTATATGGATGATGTTCTA
The DNA here is from genome assembly GCA_946251885.1 of Cosmia pyralina. Lineage (NCBI taxonomy): Eukaryota > Metazoa > Arthropoda > Insecta > Lepidoptera > Noctuidae > Cosmia > Cosmia pyralina. The sequence goes on along the minus strand of OX276369.1, from coordinate 10,261,240 downwards.
GTTTGTTTTGCAGGTAGTGCTATTAGAATTTGTGTGGGGTACGTACCACAACTAAAAAGAGAAAAATAAAAACTTTTTTACAAAAAAATACAACCGACTACCAAAAACAACACTACAAAGTGAAAAATAACTTTAATTTTGGAAGTCGGTGTCAAAAAACGAAAACACATTTAACCAGACACAGGCTTCCGAAATTAAAGATGTTTTTCACTTTGTAGTGTTGTTTTTGGAAGTCGGTTGTATTTTTTTGTAAAAAAGTTTTTATTAAATTTATCAAAGATTCAAAGAAATGCACATCTTCATAAAAAAAATATGCGTCAATATCAAAATAATAATAAATAAGAGCTCGTGGCTAAGTAATAACAGCCGCACGGGTCGATCCATCAGGTTAAGCTACGCTTGCCGGGGTTGGTCCGTGGATGGGTGACCATCTTTACATACCGAGACTCCTCCGTGCCTCGGAAAGCACGTTAAGCCGTTGGTCCCGGCTGTCATTCGTGGATCTTTGACAGTCGTTACGGGTCGTCAGAAGCCCGAAAGTCTGACAATCAGTCTTACCAAGGGGTATCGTATTACCCAGTTAATGGGTTGTGGAGGTCAGATAGGCAGTCGCTCCATGTAAAATAATGGTATTCAGCTGCATCCGGTTAGACTGGAAGCCGACCCCAACATAGTTGGGAAAAGGCTAGGCAGATTGATTGATCAAAATAATAATAAATATTTTAGTTTCAAGACTTCACATTTCATATTTTACTCTTCTTGTTCTCACACACTATTGTCTACATTTCTTTTTCACTTCTCCTTTCGCAGGTCTGCTGGAAGAAATTTCTTGAGAAATAAGCAGTACCTTTGTAATCCAATTGTAAATTATGATGTATCTCTATATTTTTCAGTGTGTACTATAAATAAAGTGGTAAAATAAATAAATAAATTTACATTAATTAATTAAGTTCTGATAATAAAAAACTATTTTTTTATTTTCAGAGCTAGAACTGGAATACCAAGACATAGAACATCTAGATAGTCTTACAGATCAAGAAGATGTGATACCAGACCATTCCGAATCAGAAGGTATATCACCACATCATTTTGAATCAGAAGATTATATACCTTTGATGGAGTTTAAATCAGAAATTGAAAGGGAACAAGAAATAGCCAAAAATACGGAAAGTAAGTATTATTTTGTTAATTAATATTAGTGGGAGCAGTTTTCTGTAGTAGTTGTTTGGAGAACTAAAAGTGACAGATACTTTCGTCTATACTGCATTCGCCATTTAGTTTCCAAAAATGTAAACAAATATGTGTTTACAGAAAAACAACTTTTAAAAGTTAATTTCGCGATACAAGTTCAATTATTCTGAAGTTAACTTTATTTATACCAACATAGAGCTAGAAGATATTCATTTAATGATGAATTCGAACATACCGTTATACCTAGTGTGACTGGAGAATATAAATGACCAGTAGTACATATTAGCCCTGTATCGAAAGAACTAGAACTCATACGGAGAGGCCTTTGGATAAATAATGATATATATACACGTGAAACTGTTATTGAATAACTAAAGTTGCGCAACTAGTTTCGTAATGTGAATCCGGCTTAACACACTTGAGGGTTATAAAAGGAAAAAATGATTTTAATTTTGGAAGTCTATAGAAAACTTATACTTATTTAAGTACCACATTTTTTATCACAGGGGCAACGGTCGCTAAGAAACCACGAAGGGCAAAAGTTGATGATACAGCCGAGCAAAAGAAAAGCCAACCATCAGACAGCAACTTTATCCGGACAGAACCATATTGTGCGTCCGAATATGTAACTAAAGTTAAAGAGCCCGTCACTAGTGCAAATACCACAGTTACTAACTGTAATATAGACAAAAGTAAGGGGAAACTAAACAAACCGAATATTATAGAAGTTACAAATAATTTAAGTACTGCTATAGACACACATTGTCGTAGAAATAGCAACAAAGATAATTTGATCCGTAAACTAAGGAATAAAAAAGGCATCAATGTAAATACACATCAAGGATTGTGTACTGGAAAAAAGCGTTTCAAATGTGATATATGTTCACGAGCATTTACAACAAAATGGGTTTTAAAACAACACGGTTATACACACACGGGTGAAAAACCTTACAAATGTGGTGTATGTCAGCGGAGTTTTTCTCAAAAAAGTAGTTTGAACACTCATGTTCTTCAACATACTGGGGAAAAACCTTATAAATGTGATGTGTGTCAGCGTAGTTTTGCTCTTAAACATTCTTTTAAATTTCATATTCGAGTACACACAGGTGAAAAACCTTATAAATGTGACATATGTCAGCATAGTTTTATTAAAAAAAATAATTTGAAAATTCATATTCAAACTCATACTGGTGAAAAACCTTACAAATGTGGTCTATGTCAGCGTAGTTTTATTGACAAAAGCAATTTTGCTAGACATAATCAAATACACACAGGTGAAAAACCCTACAAATGTGATATATGTCAGCGTAGTTTTGCTCAAAAAAGTAATTTAAAAAACCACACATTTATACACACTGGTGAAAAAAAAAAAATTAATCTGTCAAATGTGATATATGTAAGCGTAGCCGTAGTTTTATTAACAAAACCAATTTGACTAGACATGTTCGAATACACACAGGTGAAAACCATTACAAATGTGATATATTATGTCGGCGTAATTTTGCCCATAAAATGAATTTTAATGAACATTTATTATATTTGGTGTAAAACTTTACAAATGTGATATATGTCAGCATAGATTTATTAAGAAAAATAATTTGAAAGTTCATATTTAAATTCATAGTGGTGAAAAACCTTACAAAATGAGATTTATGTCAGCGTAGTTTTGCTGTAAAACAATCTTTAAGGGGGATGCGCTGTGGCAGCCCGCGAAATTAATTTTTTTTTTGGGTTTTTTTGCAATTTGGGGGTCCGTGTCAGATTGTATCTTGATCAAAATATGATACGCGACAATAAAACATGTGTATTTACATAATTTTAACCATAAAAATCATCAATACATCTCTCTAAGTTAGACTTCGTGCAGATTCATTAAATTTCGTTCGTTCGACGAATCTGCACCGAATCTAACTTAGAGAGATGTATTGATGATTTTTATGGTTAAAATCATGTAAATACATAGTTTTATTGTCGCGTATCATATTTTGATCAAGATACAACCTGACACGGACCATCAAATTGCATAAAACGCAAGAAAATTTGAATTTCGCGGACTACCACAGCGCATCGCCCTTAACAAACCATTCTCGTCGTAAACACTGGTGACAATGATATACCTTACAAATGGGATGTATGTAAGCGGAGTTTTACTAAAAAAATCAATTTGAACATTAATATTCGAAGACACAAGTGTAAAACCTTACAATTTGTGATGTATGTTAGCGTAGTTATGCTTTATGGTAAATAATTATAAAGTTCTTAATTTAAGATATTTTTTTTATTTATCAAATCATTTTCGCACATCTACATAGAATATTAATGTTTTTGTTTTGTTTGTTTACTAACATCTAGTATTGTAGGTATTTTTAACCGACTTCAAAAAAAGGAAGTTTCTCAATTTGACCGTATACAGTGTGGATACGATAATAAATTAAAATACGAGCAGAACTAATGTATAGCAGCTTATAGGAATTATCAAATAAATCCTAACATTGAAATTAAAAAAAGTGACTTTTTCTAACAAACTAAATAGCTTAAAAATGTAAACAAAATAGAACACCATTTTTAAATATTTTAACACAGCTGGCGACTGGGGCACTGACCGACCCAACACACCATTGTTTGTGACGATTTTTTGCAAGTTTGGGTTGTTATTGTTTCGGCGAGAAAGCGACGTAGAAATAAAGTAACTATCGTCTACATGTATCTCTTTCGCACATTCAAAATTTTTGATTGACAAGAGTGAGTAGATGTAACTTCCGTATGCATTATTTTCTTATCTAATTCTGATGACACGCTTTATGGCTCTTATGCCTCTGGTATAAGGTACAACATGCATTAATTCCCATATTGAAGTAGCTGGCAACATGTGTGAAGAATATTGCATTGTCTTTAACCTTTATTTTTTTAGGCGAGGCTGGTCTAATATCTGCATTATCAGATACATCATGTTGAAAATCTTGAAAATGAAAAATATTGTCCTGTGGTTAAACTATTACTTATATTGAATTGAATTTTTGTACGCAGATTGGGTACGAATTAGGTATACGAAGTTTAATTAATTGTTGTATTGTCGTATCCACTCTGTATAACAGGGGTTAACGTATGAAATTGCCGTTTATTGTATTAGGAACTTCGAATTGACACAGAACCTTCATGGTTTGAGATTTTTGAGTGAAACTTTTTTCATATGGTACCTATGAAGTTCTTCTTTTAAAAAATGTGCAACATTCGATTATCGACTGTCAGTTGTTTTTTTTTATTCAGCTTAGACAAGTAAGATGGATACTTCGAAAATTCGAGTTATTTTTGAATACGGGTTCCGACGCGGAACTAACGCGGCAGAAACAGCTCGCAATATCAATGTTGCGTTTGGAGAGGGGACTGCTAATGAACGCACCGTGCGATTTTGGTTTAAACGATTTCGTGATGGAAACTTTGAATTGAAGAACGAACAAGGACGCATTAATTAATTGATTAGCATTCGGATATATTGTTGGACCTGCTGAAGATTAAGATGAGAGAAAACTTTCTTTGCATTGTTTAGATTCAATCTCTTAGTATTATATAATTGCATAGCACGTGTGAGCACTATGTAGCTACTATTAAGCTACCTTTTACTGGGTACGTCTTTCACTGACTTGAGTGTGCCCTGGCGGTTGAGAGTATGTCATGCTCACTCAAATGTCTCGCTGATGGTGGCGTGTGTGTTGGATCATTAAGTTCCCTTCAAAATGGTTGAGCTAAATGGTGCTGATCCATGCGTCATGTTCGTGAACGGGCGCCGTCAGTTGGGACTGGTCGTCTCTTAGCTGCCATGGCTTATTTTTAATTTTAATATTTAATTTAGTTGTTTTAGTTATTATCTTTTTATTACGGACGCTTTTTAACGTGCACGTCTTTCTACATTGTTCTCACATGTATATTTTCAACTTGAACGATGTAACCAATATTTTGTAAAAATATTATGATTTAAAAGAGTGTCCGTGGAGTTTCTTGCCCGTTCTTCTCCATAGGGATCTACTACGCTTTGGAATGGGCAACTAGCTTCATCTTTCTGACTGACCGACCCATTGACAATTCAAAAGTGCCTGTAATTGGTTTATTTGAAATAAATGCTTTGAGTTTGAGTTTGAGTTTGAACCACGTGGAAGACCGCCCACACCGGTGAATAACAATGAATTGAAAGAGATGGTGGAAGCCGATCCGAGCCAAACTACCCAGGAATTAGCGGCATGGTTTAACGTTACCTTACCAACAATATTGCCTTGTTGAATCGATACAGAAATGAAGGAATATTGGATCAAATTGTGACATGTGATGAAAAGTGGATTCTTTACGATAACCGTAAGCGAAAAATGCAATGGCTGACCCAGTCAAACGCCGCAAGCAACAGTGTCCTAAAGCAAAGCTTACCAATAAAAAGGTAATGGTAACTGTTTGGTGGTCTCAGCATGGTGTTATTCACTATAGCTTTCTCCGATCTGGTCAAGCAATAACGGCAGATGTCTACTGTGCCGAACTCCGAACAATGATAGCAAAACTAGCAGTGAAACAGCCCCGACTCATGAATCGATCTTCACCATTATTGCTCCATGATAACGCGAGACCTCATACAGCACGAGAAACCGTTTTAACCATAGAAATATAAAAAACAGGAGAAGTGGCATGGGGGCGTGTTTGTGTCCACGCGTTATGCGCACGCTGTGCCTTTACTCGCCAAATGGCCGTCTCCGCGAACTAGTACGCTTTCGACCGTGGTCACGATAAATTATAAAAATGCCGTGTTCTTCAGTGGTTTCCTGCAAAAACCGAAGTGATATTAAAAACTTCGTATCTCACGGAATCACTTACCATATGTAATTAAAAGTATTTTACTGTATTTATCTTTAAAATCATAAAAAACAACAAATCGTAAAATATTTCTTGCTTTTACTACGTTATTTTTGTTTTCAAATATCGCAGCGGCTGTACTATTTTTGCAGCAAATACATTGCTCCTTAACCACTACCTTAAGTATGTCGCTAAGCGACTGGACAAGCAATGTAAAAATAAAAAAACGATACTTTATTTACGCGGAGCGTCGCATAGTACAGCCGCTGTCTCTTGCGGCGAGATAGTGATGAGGTTAAGATCCACTAAAGTAGGCTATCGATAATAATGTCGATTGCCCAGCGAATATTATATTGCTATTATAGTTTATTTTTCAATTTGTCAACCGTTTTAGCCCGGTTGGAACACTTGAAAAGATGACGTTTAAGTACGGTTGGAAAACCTTTGAGAATGTAAAATAATCTTTTTTACTGTTTTTGATTATTTTACCTAGTTGAGAAATGCATAACCAACGGTCGTAAAGTAAGTTTATTAATGTTTAGGTGGAGTGTTTTAGGGTTTAAATTATCGCATCTTCGTGCTATTTCCTTACTTTTTTTTGGTTTTGGTATTTTACTTCCGCTAAAGTCTTTAACTATGCACCACAAGATTCGAATGCGTTGTAGTAATCGGTATGGTTCAGATAAAATATTAGTGATTTTTGCTTAAAATAAGTCAACATATTCATGCTATTTATTTGTTATGCATGAGTATGGCATGTGTTTGTTTTCATATATTTAACTATTTCTTAACTAATTGTTTTTTTTTAATAACAAAAGCCTATTCGCCTGTTGCCTGCTACCTGCTTACTCATCGTGTTGTTAAGAAGTATAGACCGCGCGGAACTAGTTGATCGCGCCTTAGGTATGTGAGCGGTGGGATGGAGGAGCGGGGGCGCATTACTCAGTACGTGCGTTGCGAACCGCCGCCTCACCCCTGTCTCAGCGGCCAACTAGTTCCTATAGACTATAGACTATAGCTTAAGATACTTATTATGTAAATGATAAATAAGTTCATAAAGTACCTTTTTAGCTTCCCAAAAGATACAAATACAAAAAAATAATGGATTGATGCCACAGGAAGGCCACCTAACTGGTTCCCAACAAAATGTAGCACCATATGCTCAATTCACTTTAAGGCAGAAATGTTCCAGCCTCTAAAGAAAACTCGCAGGCTTTTTGAATGGGCAATCCCAAAATTAAGAGTACGTCAAGTACTGAACAAATACCTCCACTTTACAGGTCAGTGAGTAAACACATCATAACAGGGTTCAACAATTCCTATGGTTTCACAGCCTAAACCAACTTAACCGGATTGTTTTAATTTATTGATTCGTGTTTTTTTTTTTAATATACATTTTTTTTTTAATTTAAAATATATAATACTTTCTGGACATATCATTTTTTATTTTATTTTCAGGACCCCAAATTTTTCTTGTACAGTAATAAATGGAAGTATCGATAACTTTCCGATTTAGTCAATCACTAGCGTATATGTAAAATAAATTGCTTTTTGCACAACACAATAATAGCGCCAGATGTTTTTGTGTGAGTAAGTTGTACGGTGCATGGTAAATGCACGCTGTGTGTGACGAGTTAAGGTTTATAATTGATTGTGTAGTATGTTCTGATTTATGAATTGCAAGTGTGTGCGCGACTTTGTATCTATTGCTTTTAGTGAACTACATGTGTAGTAGTGGCGCGGTGGTGGGGCCAACCTAGCGACATCGGGTTCTGATACATTTTCAACTACCGGGCATATCTCCTTCTTTCATATATCTATGGTTTTAACTCTACAGGAACTGCAATTAGAAATCATTTGTCATCTTCCATATTCGCCAGACCTTGCTCCAACGGACTACCATTTTTTTCGTGATTTGGACAATTTTCTACGTGATAAAAGTTTTCTTCTCAGGAGGCAGTACAAAATGCTTTTACACAGTTTGTCGAATCTAGATCACGAGAGTTCTATCGCAAAGGCTTATATGACCTTGCTATTAGATGGCAGCAATGTATAGATAATAATGGTAACTGTTGATTATTTAATTCGTTTTTTTTTTAATTTAACATATTTATTTAAATATGTTAAATTAAAAAAAAAACGAATTTAAATTTTTCAGTACAAATCGGCAATTTCATACTTTAACCCCTAATATATATATATATATATATATATATATATATATATATATATATATATATATATATATATACAGTATGGAACTAGCACCATGTGAAAGAATTTAATCTACTAGCAATACTAGTCCACAGAAGTATAGCAAAATTAAATGTTAAATTAAAAACCATAAATTAAAAAAGTAAATTTTTCAAACAAAATAAATATCAAAATAAATTCAGTAAAAGTAATCACTCTGTTTAGACAACCGAGCTGGCCACCTGCGGTGCACCACAGTGCCCATTCCATTGTTCACCAAACAGGGATTTTTTGTTTGCACACATGTTCAAGGATTCAAGTTCATTGACTCATAGACCTAGTGATCGAATCTACAGAGTGTTCAAATTTACTCAAAATTAAAACTCTACTTTTTGACCTAATTACTGGACCGATTTTGTTAATTTTTTGTATATCGTCAGCAAAGGTGATATCAAGGATGTGATTGGATTTATTGCATATATGTGAGCTCCATACTGTATATATTTTAATGTTTTCGCGGATAACTTCGTCGTTAATGTTCCGATTTTGATGATTCTTTTTTTGTTGGAAAAGAGATATCTCAAGGGTGGTACCAGGATCTGATGATGGCATCCCAGAGAAATCGAGGGGAACCTTAAAATTTTATAGGCACACCTATAGTGATTTGGTTATTTTTATAGTAATTCGTGCAATTACTCCCGGAAAGCACCATTTGGTGAAGTGGTACTAATGAGGATGACCACAGATGGCCATCGGTACTACTCAATAATAGGTATTTCACGGGTTGCGATTTGATTATTGCTAAGCAATTTATGCTCGTCACAATACATATGCTGAAGTGAAGCTGATGGTGACTTCACCATCAGTTCCAGTTCTCCTGGATCCGTTGAGAAAAAAGGATGGTGCTATAAGTCGTATATAGCTCCGTCTCTCTCTCTCTCACACTGGTACCGTTCTACTTCTGCCCTGCTATAAGAGCTCGTAGTAAGCCCCCAGGTGGGCGACTCCTACTGTTAGGAACTGGGGTAGCGAACCAGATTCCAAAGCGTCTGCTTACTGAGCCGCCAAGCGAGCGTGCAACCTTAAAAACCATTTGATCCAGAAGTTGTGCAGCCCGTTCAGCCCTGGAGAATTCCAGTTAGGCAATATTTTTTTCTAGAGTGTACTAGTGTGCTGGAAATCCTGGTTGCAGCACCAGCTCATCGTGTTGCCACCACTGCATTGTATGTAAAATCAAATAATGATCGAAACGAATTGAAAGAAAAAAAAAAAGAAAGAAAATACGTTTATTTGCGGTAAACATGACGCAAAGGACAACATAATAAAATAACAATGTAAAAAGCAAGTTTTGGGGAAAAATATGCGTCACATCTACGCAAAACGGCTACCGCTCAGCATAATGCCGCGACCCCATGCGAAACGGAGCCCCAGCGCTGGTTTTCAGCGATAGCCGGCGTCGACGCGATGACGTCGACCGGTGCAGCATATAATAAATATTATGCAAAGATGTGAATGATGACAAAGACTCGGACACACAAATGAGATCAAATAAGAAATGGTAAGTGAGAATTAGTTAGCTAAAATAAAATATGGATTCATGCATCGAGACTATTGAAATAAAATCTATTGAATTGAATCTGCTATTATTTTTTCAAGAGTGTACGGTCAGCAACAGAAGTCGGTTAACACTACTACTTTTTGACATCATCTAAATTAACACAAATTGATTCGATAAACTGCTTTTTAGCATTTCATTAACCGACTTCAAAAAGGAGGAGGTTCTCAATTCGTCGGAACCTTTTTTTTTTTATGTATGTTCCCCAATTACTCGAAGATGGCTGGACCGATTTGGATTTTTTTTTTTGTTTTATTGGAGAGGGTATACATCACAGTTGGTCCCATATAAAATTGATTAACTTTGCTTTGGTAGTTTTTGAGTTAGCTTCAATAATACGTATTTTTTCCCCACTTTTATATGGATAATGTTCTAGTTTGTTTTGCAGGTAGTGGTATTTGAATTTGTGTGGGGTAGGTACCACAACTAAAAAGTGAAAAATAAAAACTTTTTTACAAAAAAATACAACCGACTTCCAAAAACAACACTACAAAGTGAAAAATAACTTTATTAAATAAAGTGTTTTTCTCAATAATTAAGATTTGGAAAACTCAAGTGATAATCGACTTTTGTTGCTGACTGTACTGTGTGCTGGATATCCTGGCTGCAGCATCAGACCAAGAATTCCATAATCTTGCATAGTTATATAGCCTACATGGGTGTTTCAAATTTTAGGTCATACATTTTGAAAGTAAAGTAGAAAATACCCATTATGCGTCTAAGATCCCTACCGCAGCCACTGAGATAAAGTACTACGCTAGTAATAATAGTTCTATGACCGCAGCTAACAAAATAGCGGATGGCCTTGAAACGGCTTAACCGATTTTGCTAAAACATCTAAGAACCACATGTGCATAACTCCAGCTTCCTCATAGGTGATAGGAGAATTCTACCTAAGCCAACATTTAAAGCATAATAGCTGCAATCAAAGTACCAAGTCTTAATTTAGCTGCCGCAAAAACTTCGTCAATATGAGTCATTTAGTGTGTGTCAGCTGGAGTGACGCCACCCCAGCTTCCTCATTCAGAACAGGCAAACCAGTGAGGTTAGAGTTTTGGACTAAAGTCAGAAAATTAAAGCTTAATAGCTGCCATTGGCAGCAAAATTTTCAAATCTCTGGTCAAAATACTCTACGAGTTATTCAACTGCTAAACATGAGTAGCTGGAGTGACGCCACCCCAGCTGCTCAGTCATATCTTCCGGACGAAGGAACATATGATAATGTTTTACAGCTCAAAAATTAAGGCATAATAGCTGCCTTAGGCAGTAAAATGTTCAAATCTCTAGGTCTCGTAGTTTCTACGTAATAAACAAAAAATAGTTTCCGCGCCAAAAATTCTAATTATTGTCTCGGATCAGGTAAGGAGCGGCGTTGCCGTTCCGTGCGCTACGTTATCAGTTAGTTGTAGTTTGAACTAGATTGTACACTGGGAGCCGACTACACACTTTAATATTGTACTATGTACGGACCGGACGGAGGAGCTCGTGGCTAAGTAATAACAGCCGCAGGGGTCGATCCATCAGGTTAAGCTACGCTTGCCGGGGTCGGTCAGTGGATGGGTGACCATCTTTACATACCGAGACTCCTCCGTGCCTCGGAAAGCACGTTAAGCCGTTGGTCCCGGCTGTCATTCGTGGATTTTTGACAGTCGTTACGGGTCATCAGAAGCCCGAGTCTGACAACCAGACTTGCCAAGGGGTACAGACTTGCCAAGGGGTATCGAATACGATACCCCTGGGTAATAACCCAGTTACTGGCTTGTGGAGGTCAGATAGGTGTGGAGGTTAAAAACATGAATGTCAATAAGGTCTAAATTAGCTTGACACCTCAGAAAGTGTCTAGTTCATTATGCACAACATTTTTAGGGTGTCAAGCTAATTTCGACCTTATTGACATTCTACAACCCCTTTGTTTTTTTGCTCCAGGATACTCTGTAAATGATCTGGAAGCTGAATTTAACAAAAAAATATGAATGTCAAAAGGTCAAAAAAAAAAAATCACGACACCTCAAAGTGTCTAGATCATTATGCACATAATTTCTAGGATGTCAAGCTAATTTCGACCTTATGGACATTTTACAAGTACAATGACCCCTTAAAATATTGCCACTGTTTACACTTACACCCTGTTTAAGTTACGGTCGCGAATCATAATTTGATCAACATACAACCTAACAGTGACCTGCAAATTGCAAAAAACGTAATAAAGTTTGAATTTCGCGGGCTACCTTGGAGCCCGAACTACACAGGACAAGTCACAAAAAAAAAACAATAATGTAGTTCTCTCATCGTCTAAAATTAATAAATATCTAAGCTTTTTAATAATACATTATTAGTTCCACTATAGTTCAGTCGGCTCTCAGTCTATATCTTCAATATTAAAAATTAAAATTATTTTGTGCGCAAAGTTAATGACTTCTAATACAATTCATGCTAAGTACAAACTTGGTTGCAATAATATTAGGTCTTTACCTATGAAATTGCCGTTCTGCAGTACTGGCCATTTCAAATCAAAATAATTTTTGTTTGGCTAAGAATTCTAATTTCAAATTAATTTTATTTTTAAAACATGGATTTTTTTTCCAAAAGTAGTCATTTGTTTATTGATTAGTGTTACATTTTCATCGCATTTCAATCTTTTTCGTCATCATGGATACGTTAAAAATTCGAGTAATTATGGAATATGAGTACCGTCGTGGCAGCAACGCGGCACAAGCGGCACGCAACATCAACGACGTTTACGGAGCTAACACTACAAACCAACGCACCACTTGTTATTGGTTTGCTCGCTTCCGTTCTGGAAATTTCGACCTGAAAAATGAACCTCGCGGTCGTCCGAAGACTTTGGTCGACAATGACGGATTAAAGGCGATTGTGGAAGCTGATGATACACAATCTACGGCTGAATTAGCAGCAGCTTTCGACGTTAGCGTCAAAACAATATTGGTCCATTTGCGTCAAATTGGCAAGGTAAAAAAGCTTGACAAATGGGTGCCCCACGAACTCAATGATCGCCAGCGCGAAGTACGCGTCGAGACGTGCCTTGCACTGCTCAACAGACACACAAATGAAGGAATTTTGAACCGCATTGTTACCTGCGATGAAAAATGGATTCTGTTTGATAACCGCAAGCGCTCAGCAAGTTGGTTGGATCCTGGTACAGCACCTAAACAATGCCCTAAACGAAAACTTACCCCTAGAAAAGTGATGGTCACTGTTTGGTGGTCTAGCGCCGGTGTGATTCATCACAGCTTCTTACCAAACGGGGTGAGCATTACTTCAGATGTGTACTGTGAAGAACTGAACACAATGATGGAGAAGCTGGCACATCTCCAACCAGCATTGGTCAATCGCTCGTCTCCGCTGCTCCTGCACGACAACGCGCGACCTCATACTGCACAGTAGACGGTCTCCAAGTTGCAAGAACTGGGGTTGGAAGCTCTCCGTCATCCGCCCTACTCACCAGACCTTGCGCCTACAGACTACTACTTTTTCCAGAATTTGGATAACTTCTTGGCGGGAAAAAAATTCAATACCCGAGAGGCGGTACAAAATGCCTTTGAAGAATTTGTTGCCTCCCGTCCAGCTGATTTCTTTAAGAAGGGCATCAATAAACTGCCACTGCGTTGGCAAAGATGCATTGATTTAATGGGTGATTACTTCGATTAAAACAAATAAAAATGCATGAAAAAAATTCGTTTAAATTTTTTCATACAAAACGGCAATTTCATAGGTAAAGACCTATTATAGCGCACGGAATGGCAACGCCGCTCCTTACCAGCTCCGAGGCAATAATTTGATTTTTTAACTATTTTTTGTTTATTACGTAGAAACTACGAGACCTAGAGATTTGAAAATTTTGCTGCTAATGGCAGCTATTATGCTTTAATTTTTGAGCTATAATTCATAATCATATCTTCTTTCGTCCGGAAGATATGACAGCAGCTGGGGTGGCGTCACTCCAGCTACTCATGTTTAGAAGTTAAATAACTCATAGAGTATTTTGACCAGAGATTTGAAAATTTTGCTGCCAATGGCAGCTATTAAGCTTTAATTTTCTGACTTTAGTCCAAAACTCTAACCTCACTGGTTTGCCTATTCTAAATGAGGAAGCTGGGGTGGCGTCACTCCAGCTGACACACACTTATGACTCATATTGACGATGTTTTTGCGGCAGCTAAATTAAGACTTGATACTTTGATTGCAGCTATTATGCTTTAAATATTGGCATAGGTAGAATTCTTCTATCACCAATGAGGAAGCTGGAGTTATGCACATAAGAACCACCGCTAGAAAACCTGCTTTCAAATAAAAAAACCGCATCCAAATCGGTTCACCCGTTTAAGAGCTAAAGTGCCACAGACACATACATAGCCGTCAAACTTATAACATCCCTCTCTTTTTGCGTCGGGGGTTAAAAATAAGAAACTGATTACTTGGATTTGCTTGCCTATGGATAAATATAAAACTAATGACTTTAAGCTGACGTTCGCACGGACGTAAAAATATCGCGGCGAGATTTTATCGTGCACTGGATTTTCAACTCTCGGTGTTGAGCCGAGCTTCGAGAATCCAACCTAACAACAACAGAGTGCATCCCAGCGCGTCGAAAAAACACACAGTTGGATTTTCAACTCTCGGTGCTAAGCAGAGCGTTGAAAATACAGTGCGCGGAAAAAAATCGCCGCGATATTATTTCGTCCTTACGAACGTCGGCTTATTGGATCTACCTTGGTTATCAAAATAAACTGATGAATTTACAAAAAATACGAACTAACTGATGACTAGCAGCATGGTCCCTGGCCCTAGCTTGTTCCACAAAGAACAAAAGAAAAAAAAAAATCTATGACTAGCTTAGGTGGATCCGCTGTGGTAGTCCAGAGTAGCCCGCGAAATTAAAATTTTCTTGCGTTATTTGCAGTTTGCAGGTCAGTGTCAGGTTGTATCTTGATCAAAATATGATTCCTGACAACAACAAATATGTATTTAATATAGTATATCCATAAGAATCATCAACATCGCATACTCAAAATCAATCTGCCTGCCTTTTCCCAACTATGTAGGGGTCGGCTTCCAGTCTAACTGGATGCAGCTGGATACCAATATTTAAGAACATCGCATACTCGTAGCGACAATTATTGTCGCTGCTAAAAAAGCGTAATTCGTACATACAATAGTTCTATCTTGGATGTTACATATGTTATTGCAACGGTGCAGTTCGTGAAGCTGAAACGCAATCAAGAAGTGACAGCTGACACTGCTGACAGCATAGAGTATAGTTATGGATTGGGGCTGACAGATAATATTGATTGACAGCAAAATGGATATAAATAAAAATAAAAATCTTCAAATGGGGATGGTAGATGGTAGAGTGTGAAAGCAGAGTAGGAATAAATGTTATAGATGAGACCAAAGATTATACGAACTACCTACAAGGGATATAATAAGGAGAGCACACAAGCATCACTTTCTGCCCGCAGCTTGCTGAGTTGAAGGGATCTTCCCCGCTGTGACCGATTGTCTGCTCCTGTACTTAGTTAAAAAATGGAAAAACTATCAATGTGTAGGATATGTTTAGTGGAGAATGTTCGGATGTATGTGGTTGCTGACAAGAACCTGCAGGAGATATATGAGAAACTGACTGATAGTCCGGTAAGTAATGTTAAAATAAACAATTTCCTTGACAAGAACCTTATTAATCTTTATTTATTTATTTATTTATTCTCTCCAAACATACAAATATCCTTACAGGCTAGACCCAATGCGATATTGTAGCATACATATATAAATTAGATAGTTCCACTGCTTGTACCATAACAAATTCTATGGGTAGCTATTCTCTCAAATTCACCCAAAGTGCAACAGAATATGTCGACGTCATCAGCAATGAGGTTGAGAGTGCGGAGCGCGCTCGTCAGCGGGGCCTCACGTAGCAAGTTAGTTCGCGCGTGCGGTACCGCCAGCAACCGCGGCTGACGACGACGACCCACATACCCGTCTGGCACGACTAGTTCCACCCTTCGCAATATATCCGCATTGTGTATCTTCCCTCTAATTATCTTAAAGATATAAGTAACAAGTGTGAGTTGCCTCCTGACCCTCAGTTCGTTATATCCGACCATACCTAAGATAAATAGTGTTGGATACATTAAAGGATAAAATGGATATATATATATATATATAGATATATCTTGACAGGTAATTAATTTAAAAGAAATAAATTGAAAGCAATACTGACCAGAATAATAATAGTCCAGACATATTAATTGGAATGGAACTATTCTATTTACAAATATAAAAATAGTGTCTGAGTACATATTATACTTGTTGCAGTTTGTGACTGAAGACAGCAGACCGATGCTCGCTTGTTTCTTCTGCTACACAAAACTGAAGCAATGCGGCCAATTGCAGAGAAAATGTCTGGAAGCCGAGAAGCTGTTTGCTCAGATGTTGAATGAGGATTGCGAGGTGAGGGATTGTTCTACAGACTATATTAATAACTTATAATTTTAATAAAATGTGTAAGGGACTTTTCTCTGTTATAATCAAAATATGAATATATCTTACCTAACATTATTTAAACTTCTTGTGCAGTAGTATATAGGTGAACTTTTGCCACAAGGCATTTACTATTTATTAATTATCTTTTACAGCCAAATCCAACAACAACAAACCAAGTGTTAGAGATTTTCAGTGGGTTTATTATATCTCCAACAGTGCACATTAGTATATTTGATGAATGTCAAACAGAAAACGATGATATCAAAGAAGAATTACCAGACACTTGTGAGGGACAAGATGATATTATTGAGCCTAAGGAGGAATATCATAGTGATGGTAAATTCTATATTCTTAATTTAATGTATTTTTAGGGTTCTGTACCTCAAAAGGAAAAAACGGAACCCCTATCTATAGTATCACTTTGTTCTCCATCTGTTTGTCTGCCAGCCTTTTGCTCAGGAGCAGATGGAAGTATCAAGTTGAAATGAATACCAAATACCTCCTATGATTCCTTGGAACTCTAAAAAAATCAAGCTAAGTCAACGCATTAAAAAAAATTCAGGCATTTATGTGACATATTTTGATAAACGCAAGTAAATCAAAACCTATAGGATAGGTACTTACCGTTGACCTAGAATTATAAAATTTGGCAAGAAGCAAGGTCTCACAGCACAAGTAAAGGAAAAAAGTCTGAAATTGTTAATTTGTAATTTTATTTATGTAAAAAAAAAACTGTTTTTGGATTACTGACTTTGCAGTTGGACAATTTACTGTGACGAATATCAATGTATGGGAGACCATGGTTTTCAACTACAATGTTAAGTTTGTTTTAGGGATAAATTCTTTTCAACTGCGGAACCCTTCATTGTGCGTGGTCCGACACGCACTTGGCCAGTTTTTTATTTATCAAAGAATCAAAAAATTTCGCACATTGACACAAAAAATATTAATATTTTTATTAATTCAACTAAAAACCACCATAGAAAACTAATGTTAAACATTAATGAATTAAGTTCTGAAAATAAAAAACTTTTTGTTTATTTGCAGAGCTAGAACTGGAATACCAAGACATAGAATATCTAGATAGCCTTACAGATCAAGAAGATGTGATACCAGACCATTCCGAATCAGAAGATATTATACCTTTGGTGGAGTTTAAATCCGTAATGGAAAGAGAACAAGAAATACCTAAGATGAAACTAAGACAAAAGAATACGGAAAGTAAGTATAATTTTGTTAATTATTATTAGTGGGAGCAGTTTCCTCTAGAGGCTTGTTGCAAAACTAACAATGACAGATACTTTTGCCTGTACTGCGTTCGCGATTTAGTTTCCAAACGTAAACAAATAAGTGTTTACGGAAAAACAACTTTTGAAAGTTAATTTCGCGCTACAAGTTCAATTATTCTGAAATTAACTTTACTTACACAATCATAGAGTTAAAATATATTATATTACTTTTATACCTAGTGCGACTGGAGAAAACAAACGACCAGTGGTCCACATTACCCCTGGATCGGAAGAGCTGGAAGTCATGCGGAGAGCCTTTGCCCACCAGTGGGATGTTGCAGGCTAATAGTAACAGTAAAGCCGAATTTACATTACGAAACTAGTTGCGCAAACTTATTTATTCATTGATAGTTTCACGTATAAATAGATAATTATAATACATGTGCAATTATCAATGGTGCCGATTATCTTGTCACAAATGCCTCTAAATTAGACTAAAAATCACTAAAATTTAGTTTATTCCTGTCAAACGACGATTTCCCATTCTGAAATTGACTAAAGTGACACAACTTAACTATATTTTAGTTTGACAGGACTAAGATTGTATGGAGTTATTAGTTTAGTGAAAATGGCAATTTTGCTATTCTGAATTTGACTGTTTTCACCTAAAATTTTAATTGTCAAACTAAATCAGACTATGTTTAATCGCGATTAAAAAGGTGTGGAATAAAATTAGTTGACATGAACTAAAATTCACACCGAGACCTTGACTTCGGATGCAAAAACAGTAGTGTATTTTTTTCTTTTCTTTTGCATATATCTCGAAAACGGTGAGTCCTATCGCAAAAATAATGAAAATTTGGTCCCCCCTTTATAAAACCCATAAACCCCTATGACTCGACATGTAGGTACCAAAAAAAAAGTACCAAAAAAAAAGTTAAACAAAAAGGTACCTACATTCCATATAAAACACGTTGAAGCTGCCCCCTCCCTGCGCCCCTCCAGCTCTAAAAGATATTTGACCCGGTAACGACAGCGATGTCGGTGAACAAAATATGACAAGCCTGTCACTTCATAGTGATTTCGTTAGTTCCAATTAAAGCCACCGGGTCAAATATACTACAGGCACTACCACGCGGAGTCACGATTGTCAAACTCGATTTTAGTTGTGTCAAAATTGTTATAAAATTTAGAGGTTTTTTTTTGCAGAATAGCTCTAAGATTCTCATAGCAAAAAGTAAGGAATTTTAGTGATAGTTTAGTTAGTTTAGTTCGGTGTACAACAGAATCGGCACCAGAATAACTAAGTTGGCGCAACTAGACACATCAAAACTGTCTAGGGATCAAGGTATTTTTTAATAATAGTTTATGAAACTGTTGCATAATACCTAGTTATGTGCAGTTTCATAAACTACTTGATCTACTCCCATACATTGGGAATTTTGGCGCGAAAACCCAGCACATCACCGCGCAATGCGCATGCGCTAAAGCGGGCGCTGCCACAGACAAGTTCAAATTTCAAATTCAAATTCTTTATTGCGAACTAAGTGTATAACTTTGAAGATGTTAACAATAGTAGGTTCTTAGAACTTAGTTGCCTGTTAAGGCATTGCAATTTAAATTGTTATAAATATTTAAAAACATAGGTATACGTAGATACTCAGTATTATAGTTAAACAATTTACATTATATTATATTAGTTATCATTTGTTGATTCGCGCGATGTACAGTCGATGCAGTACCCAAGTCCGGTCTACAGTGGGCACTACTGACAGCTTCGATGTGGCTGTCGGCTTGCACCAGGGGTCTGCACTCAGCCCTTACCTCTTTGTGCTGATAATGGATGCTCTTTCTTCGGATATCCAGGAAGAAGCTCCCTGGTGTATGCTGTTCGCCGATGACATTGTGCTGGTTGCCGAGAGTGGCTTAGAGGTCCAGAGCAGATTGGAGGTGTGGTGGAAAAGACTGGAGACCGTTGGCCTGAGAGTAAGTCGGACCAAAACAGAGTATTTGTTTTGTGATTTTGGCGGACTCTCCGGTCCTGTGCCCATATCTCTTGCCGGAACGCCCTTACCGATCTGCTCCGACTTTCGGTACCTCGGGTCGCTTGTCCAAGGGGATGGCGAAGTAGACCGAGACATAACGCACCGGATCAACGCAGGATGGATGAAATGGCGACAGGTTACAGGAACAACTTGCGACCCACGGATGCCCCTCAAGTTGAAGGGGAAAATTTACAAGTCCGTGATAAGGCCTGTCGTACTTTATGGATCGGAATGCTGGACAGTGAAGAAGACGGATGAAAAAAAATTGCATGCAGCGGAGATGAGAATGTTGAGATGGATGTGTGGAGTGACAAGAATGGATAAAGTGAGAAATGAGTATATAAGAGGAAGTTTGAAAGTGGCGCCAGTGACAGAAAAGTTGAAAGGAAATCGTTTGTCGTGGTATGGGCATGTAATGAGGAGAGACGAAACGCATGTGACTAAAAGAGTGATGAATATAGATGTTGATGGATGGAGAGGCAGAGGAAGGCCAAAGAAAAGATGGATGGATTGTGTGAGGAATGATATGAAAGAGAAGGGAGTGAATGATAGCGTGACGGTTGACAGGGGAGAATGGAAGAAGAAAACGTGTTGCGCCGACCCCAAGTAATATGGGATAAGGGCAGGAAGATGATGATGATCATTATTCAAAATTTTTTATTTTTATTTTAATAGACTATTCTTACAATTTACATTACATTATTCAACAATCTTTTAATATTTAATAATTAATTTCTTCAAGGAATTCTTTTACAGAGTAATATGCCTTTTTAATCAGGAAGTCTTTTAGCTTCCTTTTAAAAATACCAATTGAATGTAGGTTCTTAATGTCTATAGGTAACTTATTATATATCTTTATGCCCATACAAAAAATGCTATTGCTATATACTGCAGTGTGGGATGTTTTATTGCGTAATGTATTTTTGAGTCTACTGCTTGTTAATGTGTCATAGCTACTCATGTTTGATTTAACTAAAATTGAGGCCGCGTAGATATACAGAGCAGGGAGGGTTAATATCTTGAGATTTACAAAATGAGGTTTACATGAATTTGTTTGGTGTATCCCACATATTGATCTAATACACTTTTTTTGTGCCTTGAACGCAATTTCCTTATCAGTTGAGTATCCCCAATATAGTATCCCATAAGATAGAGTGGATCCCACATAGGCATGATAAGCACTAAGCAGTGTGGTTTGGTTAGATACTTTTTTTAGCATGTAGAGGGCATAAGAGAATTGATTTAATTTGTTACATACACTATTTACATGTGTCTTCCATGTCATATTAGAATCTATATAGATACCTAGAAATTTTGTACTAGTAACCTCAGACACAGTCGCATTATTGTACTCTATAGATAGTGGAGTTGCTTTTGCGTTTTTATTCTTAAAATTCATGTAATGGGTTTTTGTAAGATTTATTTTAAGATTATTTATTGTAAGCCAATTTATTAATTTAGATAGGGAATCGTTTATTTCGAGTTCATGATTTTTATTTTTGTTATTTGTGAAAAGAGCCGTACTGTCATCTGCAAATAAAACCATAGGGTGCTGAATAGCGTTAGGTAAATCATTTATATAAATGAGAAATAGTAGTGGTCCTAGTATCGACCCTTGAGGTACACCATATTTTATAGTTCTTGGGCTCGATGTATATTTAATTTCTGTTTTTGTGAATGGACATAATTGTGTTATTTCAGTGAACTGTATTCTATTACTGAGATAGGATTTGATTATTTCTAGTGCTTTACCTCGAACTCCGTATATTTCTAGTTTATGTAGTAGTAGTCCATGGTCAACATAATCAAAAGCTTTTGACATGTCCATGTATAGGGCTGTGACCTGATTTTTTTTATCTAGTTCCGTTATAACTTTTTGTAAAAACTGATGCATTGCTGTATTAACTGATTTCCCTTTTCTGAATCCAACTTGATTATCTATTATTATTTTATTTTTTTCGAAATATTCACTAAGATTATTATATAGTACTCTTTCAAATATTTTAGCCATTATTGGAATGAGAGCGATAGGTCTATAACATCGTATATCTTCCGTGTTTTCTTTTTTGAATATTGGTGTAACTACAGTAGTTTTCAAATATGTCGGGAAAATTCCATCTTCAAGACACTGATTTATTAAGTAGGTGATGATTGGAGCAATTTCGTACACTACACGTTTTATTATTTTAGTGGAAATTCCATCACAACCTGTACTGTTTGTGTTTTTTAATGTCATGATTATTTTGACAACATCGTTAGGGGTAACTGGTGCTAAGAAACAGGAGTTTGATTTGTTATAGGTTAGAATATTAGCGTAGTTTATTGTATTATTTGTTAGTTTTGAAGTGTCATCAATAAAAAAGTTGTTGAATGTTTGTGCTATAGCATCAGGAGCAGTTATAAGTTGGTTATTATATTTTATTCTATTAATTTTTTCAGGGGGGTTGTTGTTTTTGTATTTATTGATTATTTGCCACACTGCTTTAGATTTATTTGTGGCTGTCTGTATATGATAGTTGTTTTGCGACCTTTGCGTGAGTTTTATGATTTTTTTATACCTTTTTGCATATTTCTTAAAATCACTTTTATCTCTATTATTACCTGATACTCGATATGTTTTAAGTAGCATTCTTTTACGGAGGGAACATAGCTTTAATCCTTTACTGAGCCATTTAGTATTTCGTATGATTGGAACCTTAATTTTTATGTTTGGAAAGCAGAGGTCATAAAAAAGTTTAAATAGTTTATGGAATTCTTCAAAAGCAGCATTTGGATCACTTTTTCCATAGCAATCACTAAAAGTCAGGGCTTTTAAACATTTAATAAACTTTTCAACGTTTTCGTTGCTATAGTCTCTTCTAAATTTGTACCAGTGGCTTATTGAGTACGTTTTCCTAACAGGACATGAAAGTATTTGTGCTGTATGATCAGACAGTGCTAGTTCTAAGACACTTTGTTTACAGCCTCTTATATTATGAGCAATGTTATCAATGCACGTTTTGCTTTGCAGACGAGTAAGGTACACTAAGGAGTAAGGTACAAGTAAGGTAGGTTAGGCATGGACCTAAAATTATAATATAAACAGGACTGAGCTCTCCAAAAATCGTATCATACAAAAATGAACCATAAGGATTGCAGTTTAGGTTTACATTTGATAGGATATCTTAGCAGAGGCAAAACGAGACTAGAGAGATAGATTGAACGGAGGCTGTTTGTCCCTTTTGCTCAATTGTCAAAAGATAAAAATGTTAAAGATGGTAGAAAATATTTCACCAACTACAAGTAAAATAAGTTGCGTATAATTTTTTTAGCATTTAGATTAGTTTTAAATAATTTTATTTATAGGTTTACAATCTGTACATCATAGTCAATAATTTTATATAAGTAAAATCCATAAGTAAAAATAATCAAAATAATATGAATGTTTGGTAGCTA
This sequence comes from Cosmia pyralina, assembly GCA_946251885.1. NCBI lineage: Eukaryota > Metazoa > Arthropoda > Insecta > Lepidoptera > Noctuidae > Cosmia > Cosmia pyralina. Next base: position 10,238,198 of record OX276369.1, on the reverse strand, counting down.
TCATATAATTACTCTGGTAACACTGAAATCTGACAGCAATGGTTTCATGGCGGTTCTTTTTCAATTTAAATAGTGAAAATAATGGTGAGAAAGTGTTGCATCAAGAGATGTAAAAGTGAATCATATGCTGGTTGTATGGCATTTCATTTCACAGGTAAGGATCCGATTATTTTTTTCCACACATTTCATATCTGCCATCGGCTATTCAGCCATAATCAGATTTTCTGTCTTTTTTGTGTTTCAGGAGGTATTTCAACAAATACTCCTCCCATCCTCAGCATAGCCCAACCTCAATTTAGTGTCTTTGGTCTAGTTGCAATATTTGCCATCGTTTCAGCCTTGTGATGTTGTTATCATTATTAATCAGGTCCCTGGCAAGTTGGTTGCATCAAGAGATGTAAAAGTGAATCATATGCTGTTTGTATGGCATTTCATTTCACAGGTAAGGATCCGGAATAACAAAGATTTTATTTAATAACAATTTTGAGTCTAAGTAGTGTGGTTATAGGAGCTCGTGGGCTTTTCGTGGGCACACGGATTTTGATCCAGCTCAACAATTGGGGGCAGTCAATTTTATGTCTCAAAATTTTAAATAAAAAAGACGAGTCCAGTAAATCTCTCCTCTTCTGTAGGGATATCATCTTGAAATGCAAAAGTCTCTCTTTATACGATCGTTTCTTTTTAGCTATTCCAGAAGAGTATGCTAAATGCCACAGAAATCGTTTTTGAACCCTTTCCAATCTTAGTGTGTGAGTGGCATAGTGAGGTCTCCATACAGTGCTGCAATATTCTAAAGAGCTGCGGACCAAACAATTATAAAGCAGTATCTTAGTCTTATAGCGACGGAAACAGGTAATATTTCTTATGACAAACCCAAGCATTCTGGAGGCTTTTTTAACTACATTTTCTATGTGGGGTACAAGTGTTAACTGCCTATCGAACAAAACTCCCAAGTCTCTTATCTGTTCCACTTCCTGAATTAAGTTGCCACTAATACAATAAGCAGATCTAGTCAGATTTATGTTGGTTACAGCTTTCCATCGAAAGAAGAAATGAAGCAAAAATCCAACTAGGATGTAATTCCCGAATCACAAACAATTACTAAAAATTCTGTGGTGTGTAGCCTTCATTTCAAGCCGGCAGATTATTAAATAGCAAAATCTCGATGAGGGTTGAATGCTAATGTAGGTACCATAATTTTTTCCAGTAGTAAGGATATTGGTTTTATAATTTGTATTATCAGATTCTGTTTCTCAGCCTAGTTTCAATAAATAACTTTTGATTTTGATTTTTGACACACATAAGTTTTATTTCCCTTTGCTTCCCTTAAAAACCTAAACACCAGCTCTATAGAGCAAACGAAAAAAAGAGCAAGAAAGGGCCATGTTCCCGGAACGAGATTCTACATGCACCCTTGCCTACTTCATAAGCCACGTATCATGTACGTGATCATATTTGATGAATCGATACAAGACTTGTCTCAACAATATTGTAGTCTAGCTATCATAACTTTTTTTCTCAAAAACATGGGTAGATACTAGGTGCACGGTTCAAAACCGACATAGAACACAACAATGTTTAGTTTCAAATAAGAAGCTTTCGAAAAAAGTATTTCGATAGGTATGTATAGTTTTTATCCAACGTGCTGCTGCAATGGCGACATTAATTCAATATTCGTATACGGTGCCGCATTTTCGTTCTATAAAGATATTTTGATTTCATTACACGTTATTTATTGATTTATTTACGATTTTCTAAAATAGCATTTTGGAGCAACCTGTAGCGCAGAGATGAAAATTGAAACGAAAGAGAAAGAAAAGGCCACGCCACTCGAGTTTTTTTTTCCATGAAGCTACTTAATAGCTTAATAATAGCTGGTTCAGAACAATAGACAAACGATGAACATAAAAAAACGGTGTTGGTCAATGACCTTTTTTTTACCAGGTGGCATAGAATAATAGCTTCATGAATGAGTCTTTTGCATCCTAATTGTGGTTATTATTTCATTATTTAGTTTATTTTAATATTGTTTTTTTTCAATTTACGAATTATTTTATCTTATTTTAATTTTTATGATTATTGGCCACTAGCCCTACCCGCGTGTTGAAGGCATGTCGCGATGGCGGAAACATGTTGTATAAGGTTTCATTATTTCACTATATAAGTAACTTAATTACAATATTTTTGTATTACAAACAATAATTTGAAATCACTTGAATGTCCACCGGACCCAAATTCTCTTTCAAAACGAATTTTCCTGATTGTTATAAAAATGTTTGGTCACCCTATTAGAAAGGGATAAACAGCCTCTGTCTCTGTATGACATATCTCTCTCTGCTCGTGTTTTTGGTACGAGAGCTCAGTCCAGTTTATATATTAGGTCCATGAGGTTAGGTAGTAGGTACAGTCCTACCAACTTATCTGTGAACTGAAAGAGGACGCCACCGTCGATGCGTCGACACAATCGAATGACATGCGTCGGCACAATCGAAGACATTTCAACATGACGGCCGTAGTTCCAAGTTTCGCCATTTCACAGATAAGTTGGTAGGAGTGTACTGCTAAGTTTTTCTTATGGTAATCGTTGCTTGGTGTCATGTTACTTATTTTTTGAAATACCTAATAGTTTTTGTTTGTTGTCTAAAACGTTTTATAATCATCACTCTCCTACCCTTTGGAGCATAGGGACTAGAAAAGTTTAAAAACTACAATAGATCCTGATCTATTGTAGTTTTGTAAACAAACTGTGTTCTACTTGTGTAGTGTGTTTAGAGGACCATAGCAAACACTGGAGCCAGTATTGCAGCTATCACTGGTGGGCTCACGAAGCTTGTTCTGATATTCCAGAATGTTCTGGTGGCCATAGATTGATAGTAGATTTTATAATAATTACGCTGAAGTTACCTTTTTTGATAATTTATATAGATTTTAAATATTGTTATTTTAATTAATTCATAATTAAAGTAAGATATCTCGAGGGAATTTTTATTCATCGCCAAAAAACCTTAAATGCTTCTAGGGGAAATCCCCCTAATTATAAAACATGATTTTTATTACCTAACTAGCAAAAACGTGCGTGATTCCTAGACACATTTGATGTGTGTAGTTTCGTAATGTAAATCCGTAATAACAGTAGGTGAGGTGTTATACAAAATTAAAAAAATATTTTAATTTTGAAAGTCTGTAAAAAGCTTTTCTATTTACCACAATTTTTATCACAGGGGCAACAGTCGCGAAGAAACCACGAAGAGCAAAACTTGATGATACAACTGCATTCGAGCAAAAGAAAAGCCAACCATCAGACAGCAACTTTATCCGGACAGAACCATATTGTGCGTCCGAATATGTAACTAAAGTTAAAGAGCCCGTCACTAGTGCAAATACCACAGTTACTAACTGTAATATAGACAAAAGTAAGGGGAAACTAAACAAACCGAATATTATAGAAGTTACAAATAATTTAAGTACTGCTATAGACACACATTGTCGTAGAAATAGCAACAAAGATAATTTGATCCGTAAAATAAGGAATAACAAAGTCATTAACAGTTTCGATATAAATAGCCTTCAAACATTATATGAAAAAAAGCTTTTCAAATGTGATGTATGCTCTCGAGAATTTACCACAAAATGTAATTTAAAACAACACATTCTTAAACACACTGGTGAAAAAAAAATTAATGAACCTTACAAATGCGATATATGTTACCGTTTTTTTACCCGAAAAAGCAATTTAAGAAAACATATTGTAATTCACACTGGTGAAGAATCTTACAAATGTGATGTATGTCAGCGTAGTTTTGTTTACAAACAGAATTTTACCCGACATATTCAAATACACACAGGTGAAAAACCATACAAATGTGATGTATGCCAGCGTAGCTTTGCTCAAAAAAGTAATTTAAAACGACACACACTCAATCACTCAACTGAAAAAAAAGAACAAACAAACACACACACGGGTGAAAAACCTTTCAAATGTGATATATGTAAGCGTTGTTTTACTTGCAAAACCAGTTTGACTAGACATATTAGAATACACACAGGTGAACCCTACAAATGTGATGTATGTCAGCGTAGTTTTGCTCACAAACTATCTTTTAACACTCATATTCTATCACACACGGGTGAAAAACCTTACAAATGTTATATATGTCACCGTTTTTTTGTCCATAAAACCAATTTAGGTCAACATATTCTAACTCACGCTGGTGAAAAACCTTACAAATGTGATATATGTCACCGTTTTTTTTCCCAAAGAACCAATTTGCGTCACCATATTCGAACACATACTGGTGAAAAACCTTACAAATGTGATATATGCCAGCGTAGTTTTGCTGTTAAACAAAATTTAAAAAACCATACTCGTATTCACACTGGTGAAAAACCTTACAAATGTGATATATGTCAGCGCAGTTATCCTGTTAAACGATATTTAACAAACCATATTCGTAGTCACAGTGGTGAAAAACCTTACAAATGTGATGTATGTCAGCGGAGTTTTACTCTTAAACAATATTTGAACAATCATTATCGTATACACACTGGTGAAAAACCTTACAAATGAAATGTAGGTCAGCGGAGTTTTACTCAAAAAAATTATTCGAACATTCATATGGTGACATGGGGCGATAAGAACAATTACAAGCCAATAACTCTTGCCACCATCGTGTCAAAGATGTTTGACAGTGTGCTTAGCGCTCAACATAGCAGTCATATACGTATTCACGATAACCAATTTGGTTTCCGTTCAGGATTATCCACTGACAGCGCTATATTGGCGTGCCTCTAAAGAGGTCAAGCGCACTATATTTAGTGCTTACTGCACGTCGTTTTACTCTTGTACTCTGTGAGCTCATTATACTCAGAAATCTTACAGCGCCCTTCGCGTTTAATACAATAACTCATTCAGGGTGCTGATGGGGTTGCCTTGATACTGCAGCGCATCAGGGATGATTGTTGAAGCTCGCTTTCGCTCGCTTTCGCTCGCTTTCGTGAACTGCTTTTACACTGTGATACGGAAGCGGTGCGCATCCCTGGTTAGTAAGGTGCGGGGCAGCATCAACAGCATCCTGTCTATGGTAGCCAGCTGGCTACATTGTGCGTTTGTGAACCACACGAACACACCACTCGTAACACCACATAACACTAATCTCACTTATCATTCATCACACTGACTCACATTTTGACAATACTACACTCCGCAGGTAGTTGTAGAACTTAATTTTGTTATACCTACCTACTTTTTTATTTTTTGGTTATTTTTCTTTTGGTATTTTAATATTTTTTTTTTTTTTTTTTTTTGTTTGCTGCATGCATCCCTTACTTTTATTGTATTCATTAAGCATATATAATGAGAGAGTGCCTTGACTTCCATAATACAAGTCCTACTTAGTTTGGAAGTCAAGAGCTCATTTCCGTGTACGTTTTTTAATATGCAATAAACTTTTTATTTATTTATTTTTTTTTTTTTTTTTTTTTTACTGCTGCAAAGTATCGGCTGGGTCTGTGACCTTGCAGCAGTGATCTCACAAATTGTTTATGTGTTAATATTTTACTAACATAGTTTGTAAGTATATTGTTACTAGCACTGTGAGTCTTGTTCCTTGATAATTAAATTAAATTATTATATTCTTCAACACACTCGTGAAAAGCCTTACAAATGTGATCTATGTCAGCGTAGTTTTACCCAAAAAATCAATTTGAGTGGACATTATTTTAACTCACACTGGTGAGAAACCTTACAAATGTGATATGATCTCACACCAGTATGAGACTGGTGAAAAACCTTACAAATATGATGTATGCCAACATAGATTTGATGTTAAACAAACCATACTCGTAATCACACCGGTGAAAAACCTTACAAATGTGATATAAATGTCAGCGCAATTTTAATTTAAAAGGCGTCTTGGAGTGACATATTCTAAAACACAATGGTGCAAAACTTTACAAATGTGATGTATGTCAGAGGAGTTTTGCTCTTAAACAACCTTTGAACATTCATATTCGTCAGACGTCAACGCACTGGTGAAAAGCCTTGCACCTCTACATAAAAAATGTCAATGTTTTTATTATTCCAACAAAATACCATCATAGAACACAAAATGTAAAAAAATATGTAAGTAATAAAGTTCTGACAAAAAAGACTGTTTTTTTTTTCAGTTTATTCATTTCGCGGGCTACCACAGCGCATCCTCCTTAAATCCTACGAGTTACATGCAAAATTGGTCAAATCCAGAATCGGTAACTATCAATATTAGTCAAATCCTGTCTTTAACCCTTAGCCAGGCAGTGATCACATAGCGACCACATGTTTTTTTATTTTTTTGTGACGAGCCGATGTCGTATAGGAACCACAAAATGTCATTATTATTTCGTCTATAAAACGCAGTCGATTTCTGAACGAAAAAAAGTACGTGTATAGGAACATTTTTTTTGATATTTTGAATGTCAAATACAAATCTTGCCAAAAACGGTTGTTTTCTTGTGTTTGTGTTCATTATAAATGTGATTATGCCGAAAATAAATATGGTAAGTGCTATTAATGACTACTTTATGATAGTATACAAGTTTATTCATCTGTAATATTATTTGATTTATCACTGTATTTGTTTTTTTGTGAAATATTTACTCCTAAAGTTTGTGTCCCACAAATAACCTCTGCCCATATAGAACAAAGAAATGTGGTCTTTAAATGGCCACTGTCCTGTAAGTTGTCTACATAATTATTAAGGGTAAAACTCCTAACAAACACTGTTTGATCATTTCAGAACACGCAAAAACCAAATAAACCAGGGAACCAGGAGGCGATGTCGCTACTGCAGCACAAGACAAAAACCCCAAAGGTCAAAAATTATATGTAAGATCTGCCAAGTACCGTTGTGTGCAGCACCTTGTTTTGATGATTTTCACCAATAAACATTATTTTTCTTAGTTCTAGGGTGGTTTTATTAATTTCTGGAATTCATTTACAGTGAGTAGTCTAACCCTTAAAAGCTGCGTAAATGAAATGTAGGACAGAGGCCACATACAGACCACATGTCTGCATGGGCAGCGGGCAGTGGTCATATAGAGACCACAGGGGTTTTTTTTTTTCAGGAACAGGAAAAAAAAACAAGAAATTATATTTGTTATAACCCTGTAATCTACCAAAATCAGCATTCAAAAGAAAAAAAATGGCTAGGCCTGGCTAAGGGTTAATATCAAAGTCGGCCAAATCATTCAGAAAATTGAGAATTTAAGAATAAATCTGTTGGGCATAGAGTTGTTATTACGTAGTGCTTTTTAGAAGTCTCAATTAAATCACCCGCCAAAAATTGGTGGTCAATGGTGCTGCCACAATATAAAATACAGTTTTCGTCCGGTAATGAAAAAAAGTGAAAAATGGATTTGACTGTTTTTGTTACCAATCCACTCCGTTTAGGATGTCTTGCACTGATTTCACATAGGGCAGATTGTCAAGCAAATAAAACAAGCTTTCATAATCCATATAAAGTCCTTTCGTTCTTCTAGCGTTTTCTTTAAGACCACAAGGCATTCATGAGCTAGTGTGTGAAGTTTTGTCGCACCAAAAGCACTTTCTATCGGTTTTTTCTACTTTATTTTGTGGTTGGTTTCTCTCATTCTTCCTATCAGTAATGGTAAAACAGGCTGCGGTCGGCTCAGCTTCTGAATATTTCTCTGAGAATCCTGAACGTATACGTATCTTCTCATCCGACTCCACCTCTGACTCCTCTGAAAAGTAAGCAACTTGGAGCGTGTATTGCCTTCGTGGCCTACATGAGTATGTGATCTGTTCCATGCCTTTAATACGTCCTCAGTAAGGCCGACTCTACTAATGGCAACAGAAATACTGCATACTTCTCGAGTTACACCCAATGAATCTAGCGTCAGAATTTGCGTCATGAGTTTGTCGTAAAGTGCTCTTAGAGATAAAATTTTGCACCTTTGTGGATTGAGCTAACACTAGCTGTATTAACTCACGAACATAGTGTTCAATAATAAACTCGTCTTTAGCAAATCATTCCTTTAATTGCTTTACGACCTTCTGATAATTTTCTCCATTTGGTAGAAAACTCTTTAACCTACTAATTCCCTTGCAATCGAACCCTGCTCCATACATTGTAGAAGATAGTGGACAACTTATCATCATTGTCAATGTCACTAGCTATGTGAATCTTTTTAAATTGAAACCAGATACCAATCCAATTCTTTATTTCTCCATCGAATGATGGAAGCTGCAATGTGGGTAGTCTAAAGTTACGATGCTTATTAATACTTTCTGATGAATTGCTAGTCTTCTCAATGTCTTTAACAATACCTTTATTGGAACATTGCGACTCTTCATCTATTTCATACCAACGAGCTTCGTAACAATCGAAGGCATCTATATCTTGTTCCAACAGCTTTTTCATCCCTCTGGTCATCGTCCAACCACATATATATCACTTTATTTTGAACGATGGAGAGTTCGCTGAACAGATTGCCTAGCCTTTCATACTCGTAACGCGCTTTTATCTTTCTGAGACAGAATATTTTCAAATTTACTCATGCATTTTGTAACCGTTGACGCCTAATTTTCCTCGACTCTTTTGCCTTATCCATTATCACTGTCGCCAGATAGTATTACAGTTTGGGTCGGGAATTACTCTAGGTACTAGGTACAACGTGAAATGATAAACCTTTTTCATTGCATTAATTCTGAATTTTATCTTTTTGCTCACAAACTTGGTATAGCCATATTTAACAAACTATTTAACTAGGCACTCAATAAATATCAGTATAGACTAGATTTCTAGACAACCTTCAGGATCCGAGGCTCAAAGCAAACTCACTTAGAAACTAGGCAGCGGCGACGCTCCAAATATCATGTTTTCATTACCTACAGTCTGCTAGAAAAAACCAGTAGGTACTTTTGGGGGCAACTGTCAAATGAGATACTTTTTAACTTCACGAATACACATGGCTAGAAAGGGGGTGACTACCGAGATGACGAATAATAGAGAAGTATGGAAAAAAAGGACATGTTGCGCCGACCCCAAATAGATTGGGATAAGGGCAGGAGAATGATGATGAATACACAGATACAAAACCATTTGAATCGACTTTCAACTTTTTATTTAGTACTAGCTGTGCCCGCGACTTCGTTCGCGTGCATGTCGGGAAACAATAATGTGTCGCTTAGATAAGGTGTTAGTATCCTTTATTACTCCTCCATTGAAAATGAAGAATCTTCTGATCTGCCTGGTGGGAAGTAGTGCTTGCCACCAGGCAAGATCGGAACATTCTTCGTTCCTGGTGTTCTCTAACATAGCCCTATCGAATGTAGCCACTGCGGTTTATAATGTCAAAGCGCCGAAGTGTCACTTTGATTTTTAAAAACAAAAAAAATATCAAGGAACTTAGGAAGTACACAGCCTTCAAGACCTTTACACCATGAATGCCAACAAACATTTGCGTGGGCATTCCTTAAAGTTATGGGATAATTCATCAAAGAAAAAGCCTTTGAAGCAATTCTTGTCTAACCGAGTTGTAACTGCATGGAATAGGCTCCCGGAAAATGTGACGGCTCCCTCACTGAACTGCTTCAAGAATCGACTGGACAGATTAAATATCTCCAAGCTATTTGGTACACACGCATCAGCTAGTTAGCTGCTAGTGTGTTTAACCCATGGACCTAATAATATAATATAAACAGGACTGAGCTCTCCAAATATCGTATCATACAAAAATGAACCATAATGATTGCACCTTAGGTTTACATTTGATAGGATATCTTAGCAGAGGCAAAACGAGACGAGAGAGATAGCTCGAACGGAGGCTGTTTGTCCCTTTTGCACATTGCCAAAAGATAAAAATGTTAAAGATGGCAGAAAATATTTCACTAACTACAAGTAAAATAAGTTACGTATAATTTTTTTAGCATTTAGATTAGTTTTAAATAATTTTATTTATAGGTTTACAATCTGTACATCATAGTCAATAATTTTATATAAGTAAAATCCATAAGTAAAAATAATCAAAATAATATGATTGTTTGGTAGCTATCATATAATTACTCTGGTAACACTGAAATCTGACAGCAATGGTTTCATGGCGGTTCTTTTTCAATTTAAATAGTGAAATAATGGTGAGAAAGTGTTGCATCAAGAGATGTAAAAGTGAATCATATGCTGGTTGTATGGCATTTCATTTCACAGGTAAGGATCCGAATAACAAAGATTTTATTTAATAACAATTTTGAGTCTAAGTACTGTGACCATGCTCTAGACGTTTTGTAGACGGAAGACGCTAAAGCTTTTGTGTATTTCTCATTAAAACTATTAATGTTAGCCGAAAATACAATTTGTACCTATGTATCGCGTGATTGAAATAACATAATTTTTATGTTGGTTACAGCTTTCCATCGAAAGAAGAAATGAAGCAAAAATCCAACCAGGATGTAATTCCCGAATCACAAACAATTACTAAAAATTTTGTGGTGTGTAGCCTTCATTTCAAGCAGGCAGATTATTTTATAGCAAAATTGCGATGAAGGTTGAATGCTAATGTAGGTACCATAATTTTTTCCAGTAGTAAGGATATTGGTTTTATAATTTGTATTATCAGATTCTATTTCTCAGCCTAGTTTCAATAAATAACTTTTGATTTTGATTTTTGACACACATAAGTTTTATTTCCCTTTGCTTCCCTTAAATACCTAAACACCAGCTCTATAGAGCAAACGAAAAAAATAGCAAGAAAGGGCCATGTTCCCGGAACGAGATTCTACATGCACCCTTGCCTACTTCATAAGCCACGTACCATGTACGTGATCATATTTGATGAATCGACACAAGACTTGTCTCAACAATATTGTAGTCTAGCTATCATAACGGTTTTTTTCTCAAAAACATGGGTAGATACTAGGTACCCTGTTCAAAACCGACATAGAACACAACAATGTTCAGTTTCAAATAAGAAGCTTTCGAAAAAAGTATTTCGATGGGTATGTATAGTCTTTATCCAACGTGCTGCTGCAATGGCGACATTAATTCAACACTCGTATATGCATCCGCATTTTCGTTCTACAAAGATATTTTGATTTCATTAATCGTATTATTTATTGATTTATTTACTATTTTCTAAAATAGCATTTTGTAGCAACCTGTAGCGCAGAGATGAAAACTGAAACGAAAGAGAAAAGAAAGGCCACGCCACTCAAGTTTTTTTTCCATAAAGCTACTTTATAGCTTAATAATAGCTGCTTCAGAACAATAGACAAACGATGAACATAAAAAACCGGCCAAGTGCGTGTTGGACCACGCACAATGAAGGGTTCCGTAGTTGGGATGAATTTATCTTAAGAACAAACTTAACATTGTAGTTGAAAAACATGGTCTCCCATACATTCCAACTGTAAATGTAAGTTTGTACTCACAATATTGATAGATTTACCATGTTATTTTACGACCACAGACTTCTTATAGGTTTTGTTGTAATCTACGGGTAAAGATCTATTTTCTGTATTTTTTTCAAAATTTTAGGCTCAGTAGTTTCAGAGATAAGGGGGGGGAATGGTCAATTTTCGGCTATTTTCTTAAATAACTTTAAAACACTTTATTTTAAAATTATAAAAAAAAATATATTTTTTGAGACCCTCATAAGCCCTTTCATTTGACATGCCACATGGTGTAGTTTGCAAACCTTTTTTTTTTAATTTTCATATTTGCCCCCCTAAAGTGACCTCTATATTCAAAATTCATTTATTTACTTTACCCGTCCGTGTTTGGGTCACAGAAATTCATATGTGTACCAAATTTCAACTTAATCGGTCCATTAGATTCGGAGCAAATTGGCTGTGACAGACGGACAGACAGACAGACAGACGGACAGACAGACACACGAGTGATCCTAAAAAGGGTTCCGTTTTATCCTTTTGAGGTACGGAACCCTAAAAACGGTGTTGGTCAATGACAATTTTTTTTACCAGATGGCATAGAATAATAGCTTCATGAATGAGCCTTTTGCATCCTAATTGTGGTTATTATTTCATTATTTAGTATGTTTTAATTTTTTTTTTCAATTTACGAATTATTTTATCTTATTTCTCGTTTATTTTTTTTATATATATAAAATATATTTTATCTTATTTTAATTTCTATGATTATTGGCCACTAGCCCTACCCACATGTTGAAGGCATGTCGCGATGGCGGAAACATGTTGTATAAGGTTTCATTATTTCACTATATAAGTAACTTAATTACAATAGTTTTGTATTACAAACAATAATTTGAAATCACTTAATGTCCACCGGACCCAAATTCTCTTTCAAAACGAATTTTCCCGATTTTTATAAAAATGTTTGGTCACTCTATTAGAAAGGGATAAACAGACTCTGTATGACATATCTCTCTCTGTTCGTGTTTTTGGTACGAGAGCTCAGTCCAGTTTATATATTAGGTCCATGGTTTAACCAAATAATAATAATAAAAAAGGCTGGCAGCACCAACGTCAACTAAAGTCTCGAAAATTGGATCCTATCATTTTTATTAATTTTTACCATATTTAAACCGTTTAAATAAGACCGCCCATTGTGTCACCTTATGTAAAATTTCAACACCCTCAACCAATCAATCAACAATCAATCAATCAATTTCAACCTGTAATTTAAATGGTGTGCATAATAAAGAGTATTCTATTCTATTTTAACAGTTTATCAGTGCATATAAAAACTCATAACATACCGCAAACCCATTTAAACGAAATAGAGCAATATCATGAACTAAAAACTACCGAATAGGAGATGAAATCTGTCATGTCATCTCCGAATGAAACTGTTATATATAATAAGGTTGCTAGAAGATTAAAAAGCTATCGTGTCATGTTTGTGTGTCAATGAAATGTCTACGTAAAACAACTGATATTGTGAATATAAAAATATTAAATAAATGTTTCAGTAAAATAGTCCATATTATATAATAGGTTAATAAACGTGAGTAAAAATGAATATACATATTGAACCACTAAAAAGGGAAAATTATGACACATGGCGAATACACGCAAAAGCCCTTCTATTAAAAAAAGGCCTATGGAATTACGTCTCACAAAAAATAGAAAAGCCTACTAGTGAAGGTGACGAACTAAATAAATATTTAGAAAAAGATGTCTTGGCACTAGCAGAATTATTTTTGATTATCTCACCAAGCGAACTAAAACAAGTGAAGAACTGTCGAACTAGCAAGGATGTCTGGGACACACTTGAGGGTATTTATTATAGCAAAGGCCCTGCACGAAAGGCAAGTCTTTTAAAAGAATTAATTTTAAGAAAAATGAAAGAAGGAGATAATATTGTAGACCACTTGAACAAGTTTATGGACATTGTCGATAAACTGGCAGATATGGACATAGAAATTAATAAAGATCTACTTAGCATTATAATGCTCTATAGTTTGTCTCAATCTTTTGAAAATTTTCGGATTGCTATAGAATCCAGGGATGATCTACCAAATCCCGAAAACCTGAAGATAAAAATTATTGAAGAAGCTGAAGCAAGAAGAAATATGGCTAGTACAAGTGAACAAAATTCTGAACAAGAAGCACTTTATAGTAGACAGCGTAGAAGAAACAAAAATGTTATTGTTGAATGTTATAAATGTAAAAAGAAAGGACACAAAGCCAATGAATGCTGGTCAAAAGTAGTAAAAGGTAATAAAAATATTTCAAATCTATATTGTTCTGAAGAAACGTGTCTGAATACAAATGATAGCAAAGAAAAACTGAATAAATGGTGTCTTGACAGTGGTTGCACGTCGCATATGACACACGAATTAGAAAGATTCCGAAATCTTAATAAGGATGATAGCAAATCCTTAAAGTTAGCATCAGAGAACTGTACAGCACAAATTGAAGGCCGTGGTTCAGCAAAACTTAACATCAAGGAAAGACCTGATCTGCAACTGACCGAAGCTTTATATGTACCATCATTAACTACAAACCTAATGTCAGTAGGAAAAATTACAGACAAAGGAGCAACAGTTTTATTTAAACGGAAAAACGCAACTGTAAAGTATAATGGTCAAATACTATTAACAGCAGAAAGAAATGAAGACGGTTTATATTATGTTATAGAAAATATACAAGAAAAATCTAGATTCTGCGAAGCAAATAAAATGCAGCAATGGCATAGAAAACTAGCTCATCTCAATGAGGGGCAAATGCGAATAGCTCTAGATAAAAAGAACATGGAAGGATTGGAATTCAATAAAAATGACACAGTTAAAGACTGTGAAGTGTGTGCTAAAGGCAAAGCAACAAAACTACCATTTAATACACCCAAAAATGAAGAAAGAACAAATGAAAAATTACAAATAGTGCATACAGATGTATGTGGTCCCATGAGACAATTATCCAAAGCGGGTTCTAAGTACTTCATCACATTTACTGATGATTATTCAAGATATACACGAGTATATACAATGAAAACTAAGGATGAAGCCCTATCAAAATTTAAAGAATTTAAAAACGAGGCAGAAAGGTTTACGAAACAAAAGATACTTTGTTTACAAAGTGACAACGGGACGGAATACATTAACTATGAATTTGACAAATACCTAAAAGACAATGGCATCAAAAGAAGGCTATCTGCACCATATACACCTGAACAAAATGGGTTGGCAGAGAGAAAAAATAGAACATTACTAGATAAAGCTAGATGTATGTTAATTGACGCTAATATGGAAGAAGTTTTTTGGGCCGAAGCCATTAATACAGCTAACTACTTGGCAAACCGTAGTCCTTGCAGCAGTATTAATAATGTGACTCCATTTGAAAAATGGGTGAATAGAGTTCCATCTGTAAGGCATTTCCACATATTTGGGACTAAGGCGTTCGTTCTAAAAAAGGGAAAGCGAAACGGAAAATTTGAAGCCAGATCGACTGCTGGTATATTTGTAGGGTATTCGGAAAATCATAAAGCGTACCGTATCTTTAATCCAAAATCAGAAAAGGTGATAATAAGTAGAGATGTCAAAGTACTGGATAAAATGTTCTACGAAAATGAGACAAAAGAAGAACGAAAAGTAGATGTAGTTGATAAAAATGAAATAGAAGTTGTACTTTTTCCAGAAGAAGAAAATGAAGTCTCAAATGGACATGAAATTAATGAATCAGACAAAGAACTGGACATTAATGATATATTTGTTGATGCAACTACAGAAACAGATGAAATAAATAATGAAGACAGGCAAGAAATGTGTACAGATAATGAAATTGAAGCGACTACTTCAAGTAATGAAAAGCGACAGAGAAAACCACCGGTTTGGCAGAAGGATTATGAAATGGATGCTGAACAATCATTCCTCTGTGATATAGATGAGAATAGTGATGAATGGGAAGACGCAATACTTAGCGAAATTGAATCTCACCTAAAAAATAATACTTGGAAAGTTGTACACAAGAATGAAAGTAAAAATTTGATAGATAATAAAATGATTCTAAAATATAAATACAATGCACTTGGAGAAATAGACAGACGAAAGGCGCGACTAGCTCGTGGGTTCAACCAGAGAGAAGGAATTGACTATACGGAAACATTTGCACCAGTAGCAAAAATGAGTACAATAAGAGTATTGATTACATATGCGATAGAAAATAATATGAAACTAAGTCAGCTGGATGTCTGCACAGCATTTTTAAACGGTGATATAGACGAACAAATTTATATGAAGAAGCCAAAAAATCTAGATAAATATTTAAAAATGATTATATCACACGGAAAAGACAAAGAGTTGATGAGAAAGGCAAGAGAAATGCTAATAGATATAAATAAATATAAAAATGATGGAATATGTCAACTAAATAAAGCTATATACGGATTGAAACAGGCAGGAAGGCAATGGTATTTAAAATTGCACAGAAAATTATTGGAAATTGGTTTTAGAAATGCTACAGCGGATCCTTGTTTATACATATTTGAAAAAGGTGGCGAAAAACTGTTTGCTAACATATATGTCGACGATTTGATTCTGGCATACAAATCAGAAAATTTATTGAAGGAAGTCAAATCCAAACTGGAAAAAGCATTTGAGTTGAGAGATATCGGTTCTCTTCATCATTGCTTGGGTATACGATTCACCCATGTAGGGGGAGAGATAACGCTATCCCAAGAAACCTATATTGATAATTTGATCGAAAGATTTAACATGGGAGAATGTAAACCCGTGTCTACACCAATGGAACCAGCTCTGAAGTTAGAGAAAAATGGAAATGGAGATGAGAACAACTTTCCATATCAAAAACTGATTGGTTCATTAATGTACTTAGCTGTCGCTACAAGACCAGACATAATGTTTGCGGTAAGTTACTTAAGCCAGTATAATAACTGTTATGACCAAAGTCACTGGCAAGCAGCAAAAAGAGTTTTACGTTACCTAAAAGGAACGAAGAACCTAAGTTTAACATACAAGAAAACAGGAACGTTACCGGTACTTACGGGCATGGCCGATGCAGACTGGGCGGCATGCACTATTGATCGCCGATCATATACAGGTTATATTTTTAAGTATGGTGGTGGTCTAATTAGTTACGAGGCAAAGAAACAGAGAGTGGTGGCATTGTCAACAGCTGAAGCCGAATATATGGCAATGACAGAAGCGACGAAGGAAGCTTTGCATTTGAAGCACCTGTTAGAAGACATTGGAGTGCCACAACAAACGGTTCTAATTTATAATGATAATATGGCTGCTCAAAAATTAGCAAATAATATGATTACAGGAAAAAGATCAAAACATATTAGCATAAAGGAACATTTTATAAGAGATTGTGTCCAAAAGAAGTTAGTGACAATTCGCTACAAGGACACAGAAAATATGGAGGCAGATATTTTAACAAAGGCGCTGCCACAACCAAGGTTGTTGAAATTGCTGAAAATGATTGGAATGAGAGTCACTCAGACCTAAAGGTTATCTTCGTGAGGGGGAGTGTTATATATAATAAGGTTGCATATGCTCGACCTCTAGAAGATTAAAAAGCTATCGTGTCATGTTTGTGTGTCAATGAAATGTCTACGTAAAACAACTGATATTGTGAATATAAAAATATTAAATAAATGTTTCAGTAAAATAGTCCATATTTATATAATAGAAACAAACAAAATGAAATCATAAAAATATAGAAACGTTGACTAGATCAGCCGCGCGATGAGCACGCCCACCACCTCCGGACTCGTCGCTCAGCTCCGCCTCGCCGCCGCTGGTACTCAGCCCCACTGTAAGCGCTGTGACGACACCGGCCGCGGTTGCTGCGTCGAGTATTTCTCCCCGCCCACGACGCCACCACTTGCTCGCCGTCGGGAAGGACGCCGGCCGCCGGATGGCTTAGGACCTCGAGGCCCACCGGCCTCTGAAAGGGTCCCAGCTCCCAGCGGAAGTGTGCAGCGCATGAGATGGACGCCATCCATTAATGAGAACGTCATGCGCTCATACTATGGGGCTACAGAGGGAGGAAACAATCTGACCGCGTACCGTGTTCGGATGCTCTCTTTTTCAGGTGCTTGAACCAGCTGTCAACGTTTCGGCACAACGACTGTCGGATCAGGTGCGGGTCATCCAGCGTAATCATATGTTGGATGACACTGTACTTGATCGCCTGCGAATTGAAATGCAGAGTAGCCATGTCATTGCCCCCCCGTCGCAGACTAATATAGTACCACCACAGTCCGACATAAACCAAGTTGACGAGGGAAGTGATGACAGGGCTATAAACGTAAGTACCCAGTGCAATGAAGAATTGAGGAGTGCTTTGGAAGGTGCGATTCGGGAATATCGATTCATGTCTCCCGAACTTAGACCACGCTTACCCCGTTTGCCCATGCATAACAAAAATAGGGCGCTTGTGGCCGCTCTGGATTCGCAGTTGTCAAACTATTTTGATGACTGCGAAGACCTCACCGATACTCATTCGGTTCTGTACTGCGCGGCTGTAGCGGCATGTCGTGTAGCTCATGTCAAATTGACTAATGATTCTAGAGTTACACGACCGAAACCAGCCGTACCAGCTTGGCAGTGCAGAATTGAGCGCCGTATTGGTGGGGCCAGAGCGCTCATCGGCAAACTAACCTGCTTCAAGGAGGGCAATACTCGCCCTAGAGTGATGCGCTTTGTGAGGCGGGCGTTCTCAGGGACTGACGTCAGCCCTCAGGACTATGTGTCCCGTGTCACAGAGCGCATCGACTTTCTGAAGCAGAAAGTTATGCATGGGCAAACCGTATTCGTAGGTATAAGCGGCGAGTGGACCGATACACTTAGAATCGCACCTTCCAGAGCGATGAGAGGTGGGTTTATAGGGGTTGGGAGCGACCGCATCAAGGTGTAACTAACACGCACCTGCCGGATGATGATGCCATGTGTTCTTTCTGGCGCAGTATCTGGTCGTGGCCTGTCAGTCACACCGAAGGTGATTGGGCTCGGGAAGTCGAGCGAGCCTGCGATCCAATACCAGAAATGGGGGCTGTTACCATCTGTCCCCAAGATTAGCTCGTGCAGTCCGTCCGTTACCTAACTGGAAGTCTCCAGGGCCGGACGGACTGCATAACTTCTGGATCAAATGGTTTCTTGGATCGCATGCTCGCTTGGCGTCTCAGTACCAGTCTGGTTTGGAGTCTGGTTCGCTACCCCAGTTCCTAACGACAGGAGTTACCCACCTGCTCCATAAATCAGGTAGCACCGCGGAACCCAAAAATTATAGACCGATCACGTGTTTACCGACGGTCTATAAAGTTCTTACATCCATTTTGAGAGCTAAAATTAACGAACATATAGACGCCAACTCCATCATGTCTGTTTCTCAAAATGGATGTAGGAATGGGTCCCGTGGTACTAAGGAGCTACTCCTTATTGATATGGCCAATAGCCAACAGGTTCGTCGTTCCCGAAAGGATCTGTCGACATGTTGGATAGACTATAAGAAGGCCTATGACTCGGTGCCACATACATGGCTCATGAGGGTGCTGGAGTTGTATAAAGTAGATGCAACTCTGCGCACCTTCCTGATGTCGTGTATGGGGCAATGGAGGACGGTCCTTCGCTATCCAGGATGTCGAAATATCCAGAGGAATAGCGAGCCGATAAGGATCGAGCGAGGCACATTTCAGGGCGATAGTTTGAGTCCGCTTTGGTTCTGCTTAGCCTTGAATCCCCTAAGCACACTGCTGGAGGATTTAGGTCTAGGCTATGGGCTGAGGAGAGGTGGTCAGGTAATACCACCTCCTCTACATGGACGACCTAAAACTCTTTGCCCCCAACAAATTGCAACTGATGGAGCTACTGAATGTAACTGAAACTTTCAGTAGCGCCATCAGAATGGAATTTGGTGTGGAGAAATGTGCGGTCATGCCTGTAAAGCGAGGAGAGATTGTGGAATCCGTGGAAACCCAACTCTCGGATTCCATAAACCTTAGAGCCCTCTCCGCATCCGAAACCTATAAGTATTTGGGTATGTCGGAAGCGTTGGGCATCAATGTTACTGACATGAAGCAATCGTTGAAGGAGCACTTCTTTGGCCGCCTGAAGAAAGTATTTAATAGTCTTCTATCAGGCGGCAACAAAGTGCGCGCCTGCAACGGTTGGGTCATGCCGGTTTTGATGTACTCTTTCAGCGTAGGTACTCAAATGGACTCAGACGGAACTCGACGCCCTGGATCGGAGGGTCCGTACGCTGTTGACTGCATATCGAATGCATCACCCACGGTCATCGGTAATGAGACTGTATATCCCGCGAAAGTGTGGAAGCCTAGGCTTTTTAAACGCTAAGACTCTCCACAACCGCGAGATATGCAGTCTCAGGGAATATTTCCTAGAAGCCGACGTGGGGATGCATCGAGATGTAGTTGCGGTGGACAAGGGCCTTCATCCCGCTCTCCTTGGCTAAAGAGAACTGGCGCAAACCTGTAGTGCTTGACACTAACGATCGCAGGGAGGTATAGGTAAGGAGCTTCGCGGACGCTTTTTCCGGGCCCTACATGTACCCGATGTAGATTTGTTAGCGTCCGTAGCCTGGCTTCGTTCCGGTGACCTCTTTAGGGAAACCGAAGGTTTTGTCTGTGCAATTATGGACGAAGTTATGATGACGAATAACTACCGGAAATATATTGTGAAAGACGGCACGGATTATCTCCGGGTGTTCTCGTGTAGCTAACGAAGAGTACTTGCATAGACACAACCTTGTAGCCAGAATAATCCATCAGCAACTTGCGCTGAAATACAGCCTTGTGGAATCGGAAGTGCCGCAGGCGTACGCGTGCTACAGGTATATGCCCGACCCAGTTCTCGAAAATGGAAATATCACATTGTACTGGGATCGATCCATCATCACTGCCAGGACTATTGTTGCCAATAAGCCTGATATAGTGGTGGTGGATCGAATAGAGCGGCGCGCAATGATTATTGACATAACAGTCCCGCATGACGGGAACCTCGTGAAAGCCGAGAAAGATAAACAAATCAAGTATTTTGACTTGGCTCGCGAGGTTGTCGACATGTGGGATGTAGACTCAGCAATCATTGTGCCGATAGTCGAATCAGCCAATGGCTTAATTGCCAAGAGCCTCGACCAATACCTAAGGAGGCCCTCGTTGGGTCGCTGAATTATGGGTCTGATTCAGAAAGCGGTACTTCTGGACACGGCGCGTATTGTTAGGAGGTTCCTCTCTCTGGAGCCCTGACCGCCGGTAACTTGGACCCTGTTCCCGATACCGGTGGGCTACTATTTTTTATATTTTTAAATGTTTTTTATTTTTTATAAAAATATTTAAAAATGTAAATTATATGTTTAGAAATGAAATAATGGAAATAATAATAATAACTTGCGCATTAACGGTGCATCTGCCGTAGTCTATAAATTGACTGCCTGTCTGGCGGAGTGTGTGTTATCATGGTCAGTAGTAATAGCGTTCCTGTGATCATGGTGAAGAAGAACGCTCTATGAGCGCTGTTGAAAATTTCCCAAGAAAACACGCAAAACAACTATGAAATTATCAATATAATACTGTTGTGATTTCTATTCTACCTTTATTGGAGATCCAAATAAATAAATAAATTTCTTAAAAACTTGTTTTTAAGAAAATGTGAAAAGAAACCCATTTACTGAGATCCACCTCTTGTTATGGCCGCCATTTTGGATTTTAATTTCCTGATTTTCGGCCCAGCGCCCTCAAAAACTATGAAGATGACATCCCCTTATCGAACATTTTGCACATCACTATGATTTAAACCTCTTTTTACTCCCGAAAATCATAAAAATTACACCCCCGCTTTAAAATTAATACAGTTTTTTATTTATGTGTCCATCGTTAAAAAAACTTATTACAAAAACAATAAAACCGACTTCCATAAAAAAACACTACAAAGTGCAAAATAACTTCAGTTTGGGAAGTCGTTAGCAAGAAATTACCGAAACTTTAACAGACTTCAATAAATGCTAATAATTAAACGTGTTTTGCATTGTGGTACAATACGTGTCAGTCGTGTCACTAAGGCATCGTTTACGGACACGCGTGGCGTCAGGCGGCGCGGTGCGCGGGGCGGACTGCGGAGCGTCAAGTGTTTTCTGTGCTTATGGCATGCACGCGGCGGCGCAAGTGGTGGCGCCCGCGGTGTCGCACGTGGCGGCGCACGGGGTGTCATTAAATATGTTATAAAGAAGTTAAACCGAAGAAACTCGTCGCGTCTCCCGCTGCGTCACCCGCCGCGTCCGCCGCGGCGTCGCCCGTCGCTTCACCCGCCACATGCGACGCTACAATTCAAACAAACGCGTGTAAAATCGCTTCTCCGTAAACGCTCTCATTGAACGCCCTATGTTTGAATTTAATGCGGGCTGCGCCACTGAACGCCCCGCGTGTCCGTAAACGAAGCCTAGAGACTTGACGCACCACGTGGTTTGACTTGCGCAGTAGATGATTTATGTGGGAGGCGCGGTATGGCGCTCGTCATGTGTCATCTTCGTGGCGCGTATTACCTACCTCAATCAATTTGCATAGCCTTTTCCCAACTATGTTGGGGTCGGCTTCCAGTCTAACCGGATGCAGCTACCTACTATCTCACACTAATTCGTGTACCTACCTACTTCTTTACATTCATACTCAGCAAGTTTTTTCACATACCGTACGATAACCCATGTGACAATAGGTAGGTATAGGTACTGTTCGTCATTGAGGAGTTCCGTGACTTTTTCTTCTTCTTGTTTCTTCGCAGTCCATGATCAGTTGATCACTGTTAGGTACCTACTGTGTTTCATCTTCCGTTCCATTCACAATAATGTGTACAGCTCGTCGATGAGGAGTTCTATGGGGTAAATAGGTATTTACCTATGTACTTATTTTCGAAGTCCATAATTAGTTGACCACGGACTAACCAGTAACTTGCTTTGATTTCTGTACAATAACCGAATTACAGTACGTTTACCTACTGTACATTATTGAGGAGTTCAACTGTCAGATCTTCACCATAATAAAGGTGACCATCTTGGGAGAAAACTCTTTCAAACATTGGGTGTGTTACATACGAACAGGACGAAATGATAGGAGTTCCCCTTCTATGTGCCGTTTGGCTACGGACCCCTAAAAAACAGACGAATTGAGAACTTCTTTTTTTTTTGAAGGCGCATTTAAAGATGCCTCTAACAATCTTGACCTCTAGAGAGAAATCCAGAAGTTCTGGATTTCTCTCTGGTTCTGGACCAGAACCAAATATAGACCACACGCGTGCTAGAGCCCTGGGGTCTGGACCTATCCAGAGACCAGAATTCCAGAACAGCAATGCATGATCTAACCGAAACTATTTACAATATATATATTATTGAGTTTTTCCCAGTGGCACCGAGTCATAGGCCTTCTATAGTCTATCCAACATATCGACAGATCCTTTCGGGAATGACGAACCTGTTGGCTAATGGCCATACAATGAGGAGTAGCTCCTTAGTACCACGGGACCCATTCCTACATCCAATTTGAGAAGCAGACATGATGGAGTTGGCGTCTATATGTTCGTTAATTTTAGCTCTCAAAATGGATGTAAGAACTTTATAGACCGTCGGTAAACACGTGATCGGTCTATAATTTTTGGGTTCCGCGGTGCTACCTGATTTATGGAGCAGGTGGGTAACTCCTGTCGTTAGGAACTGGGGTAGCGAACCAGACTCCAAAGCAGACGGGTACTGAGACGCCAAGCGAGCGTGCGATCCAAGAAACCATTTGATCCAGAAGTTATGCAGTCCGTCCGGCCCTGGAGACTTCCAGTTAGGTAACGGACGGACTGCACGAGCTACATCTTGGGGACAGATGGTAACAGCCCCCATTTCTGGTATTGGATCGCAGGCTCGCTCGACTTCCCGAGCCCAATCACCTTCGGTGTGACTGACAGGCCCCGACCAGATACTGCGCCAGAAAGAACACATAGCATCATCATCCGGCAGGTGCGTGTTAGTTACACCTTGATGCGTTCGCTCCCAACCCCTATAAACCCACCTCTCATCGCTCTGGAAGGTGCGATTCTGAGTGTATCGGTCCACTCGCACTCGCCGCTTATACCTACTGTAGTATCCGCTTATTATAATATCAGGGCTATTTATCACGTTTATTCACAGGCTCACCAGCACATCCAAGTCGTAGTTTTCGGTACGCCTCACGTTCGTCTTCCCGCCATTCCTCATGACTGACAGTTGACATTAGTGACAGCTACCTGACACTTGTGTGTGTGAGACAGTGTTTACATATCTATTAAATAGATACACTACATCCCTTTTTTATTATAATTTTATTTGTTTTACTCAATTAACTTCATCTAACAATTAAACAAAATCAGAAATCCCAAATCAGTTTATTTAAATTATATTCTGTAATCAAATCAAAACCAATAAAGAAATATAAAGTTTATAACTGAACTTCTACATCTGTGTTATCTGTTTTGTCATTTTGAACTGACTGCCACTGACCTTCCACCCTTTTTAAATGAACAATGTTTCTTCTCAGTGTTTGCCCGGTTTCCTCATTTCTAACAGTAACATCCCCTCCTATAGTTTGTTCCACTACATGTGGAGTAGGATTAAAATGGCTGGATAGTTTATTAGATCTATCCATCTCTTTTATGTAAACCTTATCGCCTTCTATAACCTCTAGATCTGAAGCTCTTCTCTTCCTATCTCCATATTCCTTTCCTTTTTCTTTTTGCAATCTATCCCTGTCTCTAACTTCTGAGTCGTCTCCTTTCTCACTTATATCTCTTATCATAGGAATTTTGTCCCTATTCTGTCTCTTAAAGAAAAGTTCCGAAGGTGTCTTTCCCGTAACCGAATGTGGAGTTGAATTATACATCATGAGATATTCATAGAGAGCTTCTCTGATGTCCTTGTGTTCTATTAGGCTAATTTTTAAGCGCTTTACTATATCTCTATTTTGTCGCTCAACTTCTCCGTTCATCTGGGGCCAATAGGGAACTGTATTAAAAAGCCTTATATTGCATTCTTTGCAAAAAATCTTAAATTCCTCGCTTACAAACTGTCGTCCATTGTCAGCGGTGATAGAGACTGGGTAACCTAGGCGACTAAAAATTTCTTTTAACAGTTTTATTATTTGAGCGCTTGTAATAGTCTTGGTTATTTTAATCTCTTTAAAACGACTGTAGTAATCAATGATTACTAACAGGTAATCATTATTTGGAAGAGGTCCTAACAAATCAATAGCGGTGTCGATCCATGGCTCTGCTGGGAGTTCTCGTCGTTTCATCGACGCAGGTGGATTAGGTAGCCCCACTAAAGTACATGCTTTGCAACTCTTTACCAGCGTCTCAGCATCTTTATCAATCTGCGGCCACCAAACTTTGGTTCTTAAACGATTCTTCGTTGCTACGATGCCTGGGTGACCTTCGTGTGCTGCATCTAATACCATTTTTCTCAGTTTCCCAGGGATAACGATTCTGTTTCCTCTTAGTAGAACGTTTTCGTGGAAACATAATTCATTTTCAAATATTTTGTAATTCTTGACCGATTCATCCCATTGGTTGTTATAAATTCCTTTCTTTACACTGATGATTTCCGGGTCCATATTTGAATATTTCATTATATCTTGCATAGGTATTGCTTGTGGTCTCGCTAATTGTACAATTTGATGTACATGATCCTCTACTACTGTGTCAACCATTGAGCCTAGTATGCACAACCGTGATAAAGGATCTGCAATGTTTGTCTTTCCAGGCTTATATTTTATGTTATAGCGGTACGCTTGTAACCTCAAAACCCATCTCTCAACTCGGGCGCAAGGTCTAGATTTAGGACTAAATAAGAACTCCAATGGTTTGTGATCGGTTACTAAATCAAATTGTTTCCCGAAAAGAAAGATATTAAAATGTTCGATGGCCCAGACAAGAGCAAGGGCTTCTTTCTCCGTCTGGCTGTATCTTCGTTCACAGTCTGTTAACGTTCTGTTTCCGTATGCTATAATCCTAGAACCATTCGCGTCAATTTGTACTAGTACTGCCCCAAGCCCAACTGGGCTAGCATCTGCGATGACTTGCGTACTGTCTTTAACATCGTAATACCCGAGAGTTCTTATCTTGGTTAGTGCTTCTTTTAAGTTTTTAAATGCTTCATGTTGTTTATCTGTCCAAAGGCTTTCTATGCTTACTTTTTTCCCCAATTTTTGTCTTAGCAACTGTTTTAAAGGTTCACATCTGGTTGCTAAATTAGGTATCCATTTATTAACATAATTAACTAGTCCGAGAAAACTTTGCAGTTCGTCAATTGTTTTTGGAACCCTAAACTTTGAAATGCTGTCAATGTATTTAGATAACGGTCTCACCCCCTCTGATGATAGTTCATGACCTAAAAAGTTTATTCTTTCCGCTTTGTATATACATTTATCTTTATTAAGCAAAACATTGTTTTCTTGTAGGACTTGCAATACTCTTGACAGTCGTAAATCATGTTCGGTCTCGTTTCCAAAGATTAAAATATCATCGATGAAATTAACAACACCTTCACATTTAACCAGCATTTTCTCTAAGATCTTTTGAAAAACCTCAGGTGCACATGTTACTCCGAACATTAATCTCTTGTATCTGTACAACCCGGTTGACGTTATGAATGTTGTGATATGCCTTGAATTAGGGTGGAGCTCAATTTGATGGAAGGCGTTTTTTATGTCTAGTTTGGAGAAATACTTAGCTTTTCTGATTTTGGGCAGTAATTGATCCATACAAGGTAACGGATGGTTTTCTCTGAGTATCGCTGCGTTGGCTCGTCTCATATCTACGCATAATCTGACATCCCCATTGTCTTTCATTATAGGTACTACCGGAGAAATCCAAGAGGATGGTTCATGTACTTCCTCAATAATATCTGCATGCAATAACTCCTTTATTTTTTCATTAACTTTATCTTCGATGGGAATTGGTATTCTTCTATAAGGTTGCGTTACAGGTTTAACAGCGTCGTCAATTGGTATCTCAACCAGAACGTCTTTAAATTTGGGAAATGGTGTTGGTTCTTGAATTTGATTGATACCGATACCCAATTTCAATACCCCCAGTTGTAATGCTGTGTCCTTGCCTAATAAATTTCGCGAACCATTTTTTATTACATATACGGTACTTCGTTCCGTTTTTTCATTTACTCCTATAGTTGTTTCGAAACTTCCCTGAACAACCAAAGGTGTTTTACTACCATAAGCTACAAGAATTTTATTTGGTTCTTTAACCTGTTTGCAACAAACTACTTTGTTACTCTTCAGATAATTCCAGGCATCTTCAGATATTAAATTAAATTTACAACCTGAATCAATTAACATCTTTAGTTTTATTCCTCCAACGTCACATTCTACCGTCGCATCATCGTTTATGTTAAATATATATTGTACCTCTTCATTTTCTAAAGAATTTATTGCGTTGTCTTTACGTGGTTGTTTACTATATCTACTTCCGTCCGGTTTTTGTTCGAATTTCCGTTTGTTTCGCATTTCTTTTGATCTACAACATCTCTGGTAATGTCCTATCTTACTACAATTGTGACACTTTTTTCCTTTTGCTGGACAATTCGAATCTTGAGGTTTGTGTGCAACACTCCCGCATCTATTGCACTTGACTGTCGTGTATGTACGTATGTCACTCTCTGGTTTATTCTCTTGTCTTCCTCGTATGTATCTCGTATTTTTGTTTGCAACTGCATTGACTTCATTTGTTTTGGTTTTGTCTCCTTGTGCATAATCTTTTAGTTGGTGATTTACTACTTCCAATGTATTGGCTTCAATCACCACCTTGTCCAAAGTAACTCCGTCCCCCATGATCAAAATCTTTTTTCTCAACTCCAAAGAGGAACATCCTTCTATAATCTGGTCGACTATATGTTCATCCGGTTTTTCAAATTTACATTTTGAGGCTTGGTCTCGAAGTTTTACTACAAATTTCTCAAAACTTTCTCCTTCGTTTTGTTTTATAAGACGAAAAACATGTCTTTCATATGTCTTGTTTTGCTTTGGTAGAAAATAGTTATCAAGACGGTCAACAGCAACTTCGAAAACGTCGACTCCCTCAGACGCCTCAACACTTGCTCCTGGTATGTTATAGAAAATCTCTTGAAGGCCTGCACCTCCTAATAGCAGCAATAGTGCTCTCTTTTTTGCAGATTTTGTAGTGTCAGTAGCCTCAAAATAAATTTTTAGAGATCTCTTCCATTTTTCCCATCTTAACCCTAATGAAGCCGGGTCTCCCTCAAAGTCTAATTTTTCCGGAGGTGGTAATAAGCTTGACATGATGAGTCACCTTTATCCTCGTCGCCACTTGTAGTATCCGCTTATTATAATATCAGGGCTATTTATCACGTTTATTCACAGGCTCACCAGCACATCCAAGTCGTAGTTTTCGGTACGCCTCACGTTCGTCTTCCCGCCATTCCTCATGACTGACAGTTGACATTAGTGACAGCTACCTGACACTTGTGTGTGTGAGACAGTGTTTACATATCTATTAAATAGATACACTACACCTACGAATACGGTTTGCTCATGCATAACTTTCTGCTTCAGGAAGTCGATGCGCTCTGTGACACGGGACACATAGTCCTGAGGGCTGACGTCAGTCCCTGAGAACGCCCGCTTCACAAAGCGCATCACTCTAGGGCGAGATTGCCCTCCCTGAAGCAGGTTAGTTTGCCGATGAGCGCTCTGGTGGCCCTACCAATACGGCGCTCAATTCTGCACTGCCAAGCTGGTACGGCTGGTTTCGGTCGTGTAACTCTAGAATCATTAGTCAATTTGACGTGAGCTACACGACATGCCGCTACAGCCGCGCAGTCCACAACCGAATGAGTATCGGTGAGGTCTTCGCAGTCATCAAAATAGTTTGACAACTGCGAATCCAGAGCCGCCACGAGCGCCCTCAAAGCACTCCTCAATTCTTCATTGCACTGGGTACTTACGTTTGTAGCCCTGTCATCACTTCCCTCGTCAACTTGGTTTGTGTCAGACTGTGGTGGTATTATATTAGTCTGCGGAGGGGGGGGGGGGGGGGGGGGGGGCAATGACATGGCTACTCTGCATTTCAATTCGCAGGCGATCAAGTACAGTGTCCTCCAACATATGATTACGCTGGATGACCCGCCCCTGATCCGACAGTCGTTGTGCCGAAACGTTAACAGCTGGTTCAAGCACCTGAAAAAGAGAGAGCATCCGAACACGGTACGCGGTCAGATTGTTTCCTCCCTCTGTAGCCCCATAGTATGAGCGCATGACGTTCTCATTAATGGATGGCGTCCATCTCATGCGCTGCACACTTCCGCCGGGAGCTGGGACCCTTTCAGAGGCCGGTGGGCCTCGAGGTCCTAAGCCATCCAGCGGCCGGCGTCCTCCCCGACAGCGAGCAGGTGGTGGCGTCGTGGGCGGGGAGAAATACTCGTCGCTCGAGCTCGACGCAGCTACCGCGGCCGGTGTCGTCACAGCGCTTACAATGGAGCTGAGTACCAGCGGCGGCGAGGCGGAGCTGAGCGACGAGTCCGGAGGTGGTGGGCGTGCTCTTCGCGCGGCTGATCTAGTCAACATTTCTATATTTTTCTCATTTAATTTTGTTTGTTTTATTCGGAGATGACATGACAGATGTCATCTCCTATTCGGTAGTTTTTGGTTCATGATATTGCTCTATTTCGTATGGGTTAGCGGTATGTTATGAGTTTTTTATATGCACTGATAAACTGGAAAATATCGTCAGAAATGATTTAAACGGTTTAAATATGGTAAAAATTAATAAAAATGATAGGATCCAATTTTCGAGACTTTTGTTGACGTTGGTGCTGCCAGCCTTTTTTATTATTATTATTTGGTTAAACACTCTAGCAGCTAACTAGCTGATGCGTGTGTACCAAATAGCTTGGAGATATTTAATCTAGTCCAGTCGATTATTGAAGCAGTTCAGTGAGGGAGCCGTCACAACATTTTCCGGGAGCCTATTCCATGCAGTTACAACTCGGTTAGACAAGAATTGCTTCAAAGGCTTTTTCTTTGATGAATTTTCCCATAACTTTAAGGAATGCCCACTCAAATGTTTGTTGGCATTCATGGTGTAAAGGTCTTGAATGCTGTGTACTTCCTAAATTCCTTGATATTTTTTTGTTTTTAAAAATCAAAGTGACACTTCGGCGCTTTGACATTATAAACCGCAGTGGCTACATTCGAAAGGGCTATGTTAGAGAACCCCAGGAACGAAGAATGTTCCGATCTTGCCTGGTGGCAAGCACTACTTCCCACCAGGCAAGATCAGAAGATTCTTCATTTTCAATGGAGGAGTTATAAAGGATACTAACACCTTATCTAAGCGACACATTATTGTTTTCCGACATGCACGCGAACGAAGTCGCGGGCACAGCTAGTACTAAAAAAAAAAGTTGAAAGTTGATTCAAATGGTTTTGTATCTGTGTATTCATCATCATTCTCCTGTCCTTATCCCAATCTATTTGGGGTCGGCGCAACATGTCCTTTTTTTCCATACTTCTCTATTATTCGTCATCTCGGTAGTCACCCCCTTTCTAGCCATGTGTATTCGTGAAGTTAAAAAGTATCTCATTTGACAGTTGCCCCCAAAAGTACCTACTGGTTTTTTCTAGCAGAATGTAGGTAATGAAAACATGATATTTGGAGCGTCGCCGCCGCCTAGTTTCTAAGTGAGTTCGCTTTGAGCCTCGGATCCTGAAGGTTGTCTAGAAATCTAGTCTATACTGATATTTATTGAGTGCCTAGTTAAATAGTTTGTTAAATATGGCTATACCAAGTTTGTATGCGAGCAAAAAGATAAAATACAGAATTAATGCAATGAAAAAGGTTTATCATTTCACGTTGTACCTAGTACCTAGAGTAATTACTCCCGAATTCCCGACCCAAACTGTAATATCTGGCGACCGTGATAATGGATAAGGCAAAAGAGTCGAGGAAAATTATGCGTCAACGGTTTACAAAATGCATGAGTAAATTTGAAAATATTCTGTCTCAGAAAGATAAAAGCGCGTTACGAGTATGAAAGGCTAGGCAAACTGTTCGGCGAACTCTCCATCGTTCAAAATAAAGTGATATATATATGTGGTTGGACGATGACCAGAGGGATGAAAAAGCTGTTGGAACAAGATATAGATGCCTTCGATTGTTACGAAGCTCGTTGGTATGAAATAGATGAAGAGTCGCAATGTTCCAATAAAGGTACTGTTAAAGACATTGAGAAGACTAGCAATTCATCAGAAAGTATTAATAAGCATCGTAACTTTAGACTACCCACATTGCAGCTTCCATCATTCGATGGAGAAATAAAGAATTGGATTGGTATTTGGTTTCAATTTAAAAAGATTCACATATATAGTGACATTGACAATGATGATAAGTTGTCCACTATCTTCTACAATGTATGGAGCCGGGTTCGATTGCAAGGGAATTAGTAGGTTAAAGAGTTTTCCACCAAATGGAGAAAATTATCAGAAGGTCGTAAAGCAATTAAAGGAACGATTTGCTAAAGACGAGTTTATTATTGAACACTATGTTCGTGAGTTAATACAGCTAGTGTTAGCTCAATCCACAAAGGTGCAAAAATATCACTAAGAGCACTTGACGACAAACTCATGACGCAAATTCTGACGCTAGATTAATTGTGTGTAACTCAAGAGAAGTATGCAGTATTTCTGTTGCCATTAGTAGAGTCGGCCTTACTGAGGACGTATTAAAGGCTTGGAACAGATCACATACTCATGTAGGCCACGAAGGCAATACACGCTCCAAGTTGCTTACTTTTCAGGAGTCAGAGGTGGAGTCGTATGAGGAGATACGTATACGTTCAGGATTCTCAGAGAAATATTCAGAAGCTGAGCCGACCGCAGCCTGTTTTACCATTACTGATAGGAAGAATGAGAGAAACCAACCACAAAATAAAGTAGAAAAAACCGATAGAAAGTGCTTTTGTTGCGACAAAACTTCATACACTAGCTCATGAATGCCTTGTGGGCTTAAAGAAAACGCTAGAAGAACGAAAGGACTTTATATGGATTATGAAAGCTTGTTTTATTTGCTTGACAATCTGCCATATGTGAAATCAGTGCAAGACATCCTAAACGGAGTGGATTGGTAACAAAAACAGTCAAATCCACTTTTCACTTTTTTTCATTACCGGACGAAAACTGTATTTTATATTGTGGCAGCACCATTGACCATCAATTTTTGGCGGGTGATTTAATTGAGACTTTTAAAAAGCACTACGTAATAACAACTCTATGCCCAACAGATTTATTCTTAAATTCTCAATTTTCTGAATGAGTTGGCCGACTTTGATATTAAAGACAGGATTTGACTAATATTGATAGTTACCGATTGTGGATTTGACCAATTTTGCATGTAACTCGTAGGATTTAAGAAGGATGCGCTGTGGTAGCCCGCGAAATTAATAAACTGAAAAAAAAAACAGTCTTTTTTGTCAGAACTTTATTACTTACATATTTTTTTACATTTTGTGTTCTATGGTGGTATTTTGTTGGAATAATAATAACATTGGCATTTTTTATGTAGAGGTGCAAGGCTTTTCACCAGTGCGTTGACGTCAGGCTTTTCACCAGTGCGTTGACGTCTGACGAATATGAATGTTCAAAGGTTGTTTAAGAGCAAAACTCCTCTGACATACATCACATTTGTAAAGTTTTGCACCATTGTGTATTAGAATATGTCACTCCAAGAAGCCTTTTAAATTAAAATTGCGCTGACATTTATATCACATTTGTAAGGTTTTTCACTGGTGTGATTACGAATATGGTTTGTTTAACATCAAAACTATGTTGGCATACATCATATTTGTAAGGTTTTTCACCAGTCTCATACTGGTGTGAGATCATATCACATTTGTAAGGTTTCTCACCAGTGTGAGTTAAAATAATGTCCACTCAAATTGATTTTTTGGGTAAAACTACGCTGACATAGATCACATTTGTAAGGCTTTTCACGAGTGTGTTGAAGAATATAATAATTTAATTTAATTATCAAGGAACAAGACTCACAGTGTTAGTAACAATATACTTACAAACTGTGTTAGTAAAATATTAACACAG
The DNA here is from genome assembly GCA_946251885.1 of Cosmia pyralina. Lineage (NCBI taxonomy): Eukaryota > Metazoa > Arthropoda > Insecta > Lepidoptera > Noctuidae > Cosmia > Cosmia pyralina. Next base: position 10,205,610 of record OX276369.1, on the reverse strand, counting down.
AAACAATTTGTGAGATCACTGCTGCAAGGTCACAGACCCAGCCGATACTTTGCAGCAGTGGTTCACAAACGCACAATGTAGCCAGCTGGCTACCATAGACAGGATGCTGTTGATGCTGCCCCGCACCTTACTAACCAGGGATGCGCACCGCTTCCGTATCACAGTGTAAAAGCAGTTCACGAAAGCGAGCGAAAGCGAGCTTCAACAATCATCCCTGATGCGCTGCAGTATCAAGGCAACCCCATCAGCACCCTGAATGAGTTATTGTATTAAACGCGAAGGGCGCTGTAAGATTTCTGAGTATAATGAGCCCACAGACTACAAGATATAACGACGTGCAGTAAGCACTAAATATAGTGCGCTTGACCTCTTTAGAGGCACGCCAATATAGCGCTGTCAGTGGATAATCCTGAACGGAAACCAAACTGGTTATCGTGAATACGTATATGACTGCTATGTTGAGCGCTAAGCACACTGTCAAACATCTTTGACACGATGGTGGCAAGAGTTATTGGCCTGTAATTGTTCTTATCGCCCCATGTCACCATATGAATGTTCGAATAACTTTTTTCAGTAAAACTCCGCTGACCTACATTTCATTTGTAAGGTTTTTCACCAGTGTGTATACGATAATGATTGTTCAAATATTGTTTAAGAGTAAAACTCCGCTGACATACATCACATTTGTAAGGTTTTTCACCACTGTGACTACGAATATGGTTTGTTAAATATCGTTTAACAGGATAACTGCGCTGACATATATCACATTTGTAAGGTTTTTCACCAGTGTGAATACGAGTATGGTTTTTTAAATTTTGTTTAACAGCAAAACTACGCTGGCATATATCACATTTGTAAGGTTTTTCACCCGTATGTGTTCGAATATGGTGACGCAAATTGGTTCTTTGGGAAAAAAAACGGTGACATATATCACATTTGTAAGGTTTTTCACCAGCGTGAGTTAGAATATGTTGACCTAAATTGGTTTTATGGACAAAAAAACGGTGACATATATCACATTTGTAAGGTTTTTCACCAGCGTGAGTTAGAATATGTTGACCTAAATTGGTTTTATGGACAAAAAAACGGTGACATATATAACATTTGTTAGGTTTTTCACCTGTGTGTGATAGAATATGAGTGTTACAAGATAGTTTGTGAGCAAAACTACGCTGACATACATCACATTTGTAGGGTTTCTCACCTGTGTGTATTCTAATATGTCTAGTCAAACTGGTTTTGTAAGTAAAACAACGCTTACATATATCACATTTGAAAGGTTTTTCACCCGTGTGTGTGTTTGTTTGTTCTTTTTTTTCAGTTGAGTGATTGAGTGTGTGTCGTTTTAAATTACTTTTTTGAGCAAAGCTACGCTGGCATACATCACATTTGTATGGTTTTTCACCTGTGTGTATTTGAATATGTCGGGTAAAATTCTGTTTGTAAACAAAACTACGCTGACATACATCACATTTGTAAGATTCTTCACCAGTGTGAGTTACAATATGTTTTCTTAAATTGCTTTTTCGGGTAAAAAAACGGTAACATATATCGCATTTGTAAGGTTCATTAATTTTTTTTTCACCAGTGTGTTTAAGAATGTGTTGTTTTAAATTACATTTTGTGGTAAATTCTCGAGAGCATACATCACATTTGAAACGCTTTTTTCCAGTACACAAACCTTGATGTGTATTTACATTGATGCCTTTCTTATTCCTTATTTCACGAATCAAATTATCTTTGTTGCTATTTCTACGACAATGTGTGTCTATAGCAGTACTTAAATTATTTGTAACTTCTATAATATTCGGTTTGTTTAGTTTTCCCTTACTTTTGTCTATATTACAGTTAGTAACTGTGGTACTCGTATTTGCAGTAGTGACGGGCTCTTTAACTTTAGTTACATATTCGGACGCACAATATGGATCTGTCCGGATAAAGTTGCAGTCTGATGGTTGGCTTTTCTTTTGCTCGAATGCAGTTGTATCATCAAGTTTTGCTCTTCGTGGTTTCTTCGCGACTGTTGCCCCTGTGATAAAAATTGTGGTAAATAGAAAAGCTTTTTACAGACTTTCAAAATTAAAATAATAGGTTGGGGAAAAAGTTTCTTCGCATTTTTAAAGAAAATTCAAAACATTTTTTAATATACATTATTTACATTTATCTAAAGTATGTAGGTACCATAATGTTCGATAACTTTTTGCCATCTTGTAGGTAGGGACATGATCCCATTGCTATAGAAATTTTGGGACTTCTGATCGAAATACCGCGACTAGTGGTTTTGGCAGTCCTCTCGTGATGTTAACCTGACACTGTTTAAAGAATTCTGAAGAGACCGAAACAGGTGGAAATCTGAAGGTGCAAGGTCAGGACTATACGGCGGATGCATTAACACCTCCCAGCCAAACTCTCTTAATTTTTGCTGAGTGGCTAAACATGTGTGAGGTCTAGCGTAATCATGATGAAAAACCACACCCCTTCTGTTGATTAATTCCGGCCGCTTTCTCTCAACTTCTTGCTTTAATCTCATCAGTTGTTCGCTGTAGAGTTCAGAATCGATGGTCCTGCCTGGTGGTAACAGCTCATAATGAATAATGCCCTTCCAATCCCACCACACACACAGCATCACCTTGTTGCGAGTAAACCCGGGTTTCACCACAGTCTGTGAAGCCTGACCGGCCTTTGACCACGACCTTTTTCGCACGTTCTTGTCGTACGTGATCCACTTTTCACCACCAGTTATCAGCTTCTTCTAAAATGGTTCGGTTTCATTACGTCGTAATAAAGAATCACAAATGGGTACACAGTTCATTAGGTTTCTTTCAGTGAGGTCGTGAGGTACCCAAATATCGAGCTTTTTTGTGTACCCAGTTTTTTTCAAATGCGCCAAAACTGTTTTGTGGTAATTTCCCAGTTCTTCAGCTACGTCGTAACTACTGATATGCCGATCTTGCTCCACTGTTTCAAAAATGGCATCCATTTTATCCATAATAGGGTGACCAGAGCGACGTGCATCTTTGACATCAAAATTTCCGGATTGAAAACGCTTAAACCAAATTTGTGCTACCCTCACAGACACTGCACTAGGTCCATAAACATCGCAATTTTTTTTCGCTGTTTGCGTTGCGTTTTTACCTTCTTTGTAGTAAAATTTTAAAATGTATCGAATTTCTTCATTAGATTCACTCATCTTGACAGTAGGAAAAACAAATGAAAATCACACATTTTCCTAATTTGAATTTGGAATTATGTTCTTTAAAATTTAAACTTTTAATGATACCAAAACCAGCCAGATACAAATAGTATAGCCAAAGAGATTTTATTTTAAGTTCATACATACTATAATGCGAAAAGACTTTTTCCCCAACCTAATATTTTTTTAATTTTGTATAACACCTCACCTACTGCTATTACGGATTTACATTACGAAACTACACACATCAAATGTGTCTAGGAATCACGCACGTTTTTGCTAGTTAGGTACTAAAAATCATGTTTTATAATTAGGGGGATTTCCCCTAGAAGCATTTAAGGTTTTTTGGCGATGAATAAAAATTCCCTCAAGATATCTTACTTTAATTATGAATTAATTAAAATAACAATATTTAAAATCTATATAAATTATCAAAAAAGGTAACTTCAGCGTAATTATTATAAAATCTACTATCAATCTATGGCCACCAGAACATTCTGGAATATCAGAACAAGCTTCGTGAGCCCACCAGTGATAGCTGCAATACTGGCTCCAGTGTTTGCTATGGTCCTCTAAACACACTACACAAGTAGAACACAGTTTGTTTACAAAACTACAATAGATCAGGATCTATTGTAGTTTTTAAACTTTTCTAGTCCCTATGCTCCAAAGGGTAGGAGAGTGATGATTATAAAACGTTTTAGACAACAAACAAAAACTATTAGGTATTTCAAAAAATAAGTAACATGACACCAAGCAACGATTACCATAAGAAAAACTTAGCAGTACACTCCTACCAACTTATCTGTGAAATGGCGAAACTTGGAACTACGGCCGTCATGTTGAAATGTCTTCGATTGTGCCGACGCATGTCATTCGATTGTGTCGACGCATCGACGGTGGCGTCCTCTTTCAGTTCACAGATAAGTTGGTAGGACTGTACCTACTACCTAACCTCATGGACCTAATATATAAACTGGACTGAGCTCTCGTACCAAAAACACGAGCAGAGAGAGATATGTCATACAGAGACAGAGGCTGTTTATCCCTTTCTAATAGGGTGACCAAACATTTTTATAACAATCAGGAAAATTCGTTTTGAAAGAGAATTTGGGTCCGGTGGACATTCAAGTGATTTCAAATTATTGTTTGTAATACAAAAATATTGTAATTAAGTTACTTATATAGTGAAATAATGAAACCTTATACAACATGATTCCGCCATCGCGACATGCCTTCAACACGTGGGTAGGGCTAGTGGCGAATAATCATAAAAATTAAAATAAGATAAAATAATTCGTAAATTGAAAAAAAAACAATATTAAAATAAACTAAATAATGAAATAATAACCACAATTAGGATGCAAAAGACTAATTCATGAAGCTATTATTCTATGCCACCTGGTAAAAAAAAGGTCATTGACCAACACCGTTTTTTTATGTTCATCGTTTGTCTATTGTTCTGAACCAGCTATTATTAAGCTATTAAGTAGCTTTATGGAAAAAAAAACTCGAGTGGCGTGGCCTTTTCTTTCTCTTTCGTTTCAATTTTCATCTCTGCGCTACAGGTTGCTCCAAAATGCTATTTTAGAAAATCGTAAATAATAAATAACGTGTAATGAAATCAAAATATCTTTATATAACGAAAATGCGGCACCGTATACGAATATTGAATTAATGTCGCCATTGCAGCAGCACGTTGGATAAAAACTATAGATACCTATCGAAATACTTTTTTCGAAAGCTTCTTATTTGAAACTAAACATTGTTGTGTTCTATGTCGGTTTTGAACCGTGCACCTAGTATCTACCCATGTTTTTGAGAAAAAAAGTTATGATAGCTAGACTACAATATTGTTGAGACAAGTCTTGTATCGATTCATCAAATATGATCACGTACATGATACGTGGCTTATGAAGTAGGCAAGGGTGCATGTAGAATCTCTTTCCGGGAACATGGCCCTTTCTTGCTCTTTTTTTCGTTTGCTCTATAGAGCTGGTGTTTAGGTATTTAATTATGGTACCTACATTAGCATTCAACCGTCATCGAGATTTTGCTATTTAATAATCTGCCGGCTTGAAATGAAGGGTACACACCACAGAATTTTTAGTAATTGTTTGTGATTCGGGAATTACATCCTGGTTGGATTTTTGCTTCATTTCTTCTTTCGATGGAAAGCTGTAACCAACATAAAAATTATGTTATTTCAATCACGCGATACATAGGTACAAATTGTATTTTCGGCTAACATTAATAGTTTTAATGCGAAATAAACAAAAGCTTTAGCGTCTTCCGTCTACAAAACTTCTAGAGCATGGTCACACTACTTAAGACTCAAAATTGTTATTAAATAAAATCTTTGTTATTCGGATCCTTACCTGTGAAATGAAATGCCATACAACCAGCATATTTTTCACTTTTACATCTCTTGATACAACCAACTTGCCAGGGACCTGGTTAATAATGATAACAACATCACAAGGCTGAAACGATGGCAAATATTGCAACTGGACCAAAGACACTAAATTGAGGGTGGACTATGCTAAGGATGGGAGGAGTATTTGTTGAAATACCTCCTGAAACACAAAAAAAGACAGAAAATCTGATTATGGCTGAATAGCCGATAGCAGATATGAAGTGTAGAAAAACAAAATTCGGATCCTTACCTGTGAAATGAAATGCCATACAACCAGCATATGATTCACTTTTACATCTCTTGATGCAACACTTTCTCACCATTATTTTCACTATTTAAATTGAAAAAGAACCGCCATGAAACCATTGCTGTCAGATTTCAGTGTTACCAGAGTAATTATATGATAGCTACCAAACATTCATATTATTTTGATTATTTTTACTTATGGATTTTACTTATATAAAATTATTGACTATGATGTACAGATTGTAAACCTATAAATAAAATTATTTAAAACTAATCTAAATGCTAAAAAAATTATACGCAACTTATTTTACTTGTAGTTGGTGAAATATTTTCTACCATCTTTAACATTTTTATCTTTTGGCAATTGAGCAAAAGGGACAAACAGCCTCCGATCGATCTATCTCTCTAGTCTCGTTTTGCCTCTGCTAAGATATCCTATCAAATGTAAACCTAAGGTGCAATCCTTATGGTTAATTTTTGTATGATACGATTTTTGGAGAGCTCAGTCCTGATTATATTATAATTTTAGGTCCATGCCTAACCTACCTTACTTGTCTGTGGCAGCGCCCGCTTTAGCGCATGCGCATTGCGCGGTGATGTGCTGGGTTTTCGCGCCAAAATTCCCAATGTATGGGAGTAGATCAAGTAGTTTATGAAACTGCACATAACTAGGTATTATGCAACAGTTTCATAAACTATTATTAAAAAATACCTTGATCCCTAGACAGTTTTGATGTGTATAGTTGCGCCAACTTAGTTATTCATTGATAATCGCACATGTATTATAATTATCTATTTATACGTGGAACTATCAATGAATAAATAAGTTTGCGCAACTAGTTTCGTAATGTAAATTCGGCTTTACTGTTACTGTTAGCCTGCAACATCCCACTGGTGGGCAAAGGCTCTCCGCATGACTTCCAGCTCTTTCGATCCAGGGGTAATGTGGACCACTGGTCGTTTTTCTCCAGTCGCACTAGGTATAAAAGTAATATAATATCTTCTAACTCTTTGATGGTGTAAGTAAAGTTAATTTCAGAAAAATTGAACTTGTAGCGCGAAATTAACTTTCAAAAGTTGTTTTTCCGTAAACACTTATTTGTTTACGTTTGGAAACTAAATCGCGAACGCAGTACAGGCAAAAGTATCTGTCATTGTTAGTTTTGCAACAAGCCTCTAGAGGAAACTGCTCCCACTAATAATAATTAACAAAATTATACTTACTTTCCGTATTCTTTTGTCTTAGTTTCATCTTAGGTATTTCTTGTTCTCTTTCCATTACGGATTTAAACTCCACCAAAGGTATAATATCTTCTGATTCGGAATGGTCTGGTATCACATCTTCTTGATCTGTAAGGCTATCTAGATATTCTATGTCTTGGTATTCCAGTTCTAGCTCTGCAAATAAAGAAATAGTTTTTTATTTTCAGAACTTAATTCATTAATGTTTAACATTAGTTTTCTATGGTGGTTTTTAGTTGAATTAATAAAAATATTGATATTTTTTGTGTCAATGTGCGAAATTTTTTGATTCTTTGATAAATAAAAAACCGGCCAAGTGCGTGTCGGACCACGCACAATGAAGGGTTCTGCGGTTGAAAAGAATTTATCCCAAAAACAAACTTAACATCGTTGTTGAAAACCATGTTCTCCCATACATTGATATTCGTCACAGTAAATTGTCCAACTGCAGTCAGTAATCCAAAAAAAATTTTTTTTTTTTTACATAAATAAAATTACAAATTAACAATTTCAGACTTTTTTCCTTTACTTGTGCTGTGAGACCTTGCTTCTTGCCAAATTTTATAATTCTAGGTCAACGGTAAGTACCTATCCTATAGGTTTTGATTTACTTGCGTTTATCAAAATATGTCACATAAATGCCTGAATTTTTTTAATGCGTTGACTTAGCTTGATTTTTTTAGAGTTCCAAGGAATCATAGGAGGTATTTGGTATTCATTTCAACTTGATACTTCCATGTGCTCCTGAGCAAAAGGCTGACAGACATACAGATAGACGGAGAACAAAGTGATTCTATAGATAGGGGTTCCGTTTTTTCCTTTTGAGGTACAGAACCCTAAAAATACATTAAATTAAGAATATAGAATTTACCATCACTATGATATTCCTCCTTAGGCTCAATAATATCACCTTGTCCCTCACAAGTGTCTGGTAATTCTTCTTTGATATCATCGCTTTCTGTTTGACATTCATCAAATATACTAATGTGCACTGTTGGAGATATAATAAACCCACTGAAAATCTCTAACACTTGGTTTGTTGTTGTTGGATTTGGCTGTAAAAGATAATTAATAAATAGTAAATGCCTTGTGGCAAAAGTTCACCTATATACTACTGCACAAGAAGTTTAAATAATGTTAGGTAAGATATATTCATATTTTGATTATAACAGAGAAAAGTCCCTTACACATTTTATTAAAATTATAAGTTATTAATATAGTCTGTATCCCTCACCTCGCAATCCTCATTCAACATCTGAGCAAACAGCTTCTCGGCTTCCAGACATTTTCTCTGCAATTGGCCGCATTGCTTCAGTTTAGTGTAGCAGAAGAAACAAGCGAGCATCGGTCTGCTGTCTTCAGTCACAAACTGCAACAAGTATAATATGTACTCGGACACTATTTTATATTATTTGTAAATAGAATACTTTCATTCCAATTAATATGTCTGGACTATTATTATTCTGGTCAGTATTGCTTTTAGTGTTTCTTTTAAATTAATTACCTGTCCTGAATTTTAGATTAATGGGGTTCAAGGAAATTGGTTTAAACATTTAAAGATTTATTAATAAATATTCCATTTACCAGGCTATCAGTCAGCTTCTCATATATCTTCTGCAGCTTCTTGTCGGCAACCACATACATCCGAACATTCTCCACTAAACATATCCTACACATTGGCAGTTTTTCCATGTTTTTAACTAAGTATACACAATGACCTTTATCAAGAATAGTTTACATAGAACATAATCAGCCTATTTTGTTCCCACTGCTGGGACACAGGCCTCCTCTCGGTGAGAGGGAGCGGGCTATAATCCACCATGCGGGCCCAGTGCGGGTTGGTAGATGTCACATGTCTTCGAATTTTTGGTTTTAGGACATGCTGGTTTCCTCACGATGTTTTCCTTCACCGTTTTGAGAGCAGTGGTGATGAAATTATTTACACAAAATAAGGCGCCTGTCTGGGTTCGAACCGACGAATTTCAACTCGTAATAAGTCGCGGCCGTTACCACTGCTCTACTTGACTTATTACTGTTGAATAAATTATTCATCTTGTAATCTATTAATAAAAGCTTGAATTGCTGGTATCGTGTGCACTTCCTTCGTGGAGCTCAGTGACCTGGACAGCAGCGGCGGAGCAGAACATAAGTCACAGCGGTGAAGATCCCTTCAACTCATGCAAGCTGCGGGCAGAAAGTGATGCTTGTGTGCTCTCCTTATTATATCCCTTGTAGGTAGTTCGTATAATTTTTGGTCTTATCTATAGCATTTATTTTTAACAAAAACATTAAATATTACTTATTATCTTTAATCTCTTTGATTTTTACTCTTCTTTGCTTCCGCACTCTATCATCCCCATTTGAAGGAAGATTTTTTGTTTATAAAATTAAATCTATTTTGCTGTCAATGTTATCTGTCAGCTGTCAGTTGTCACTTCTTGATTGCATTTCAAGTTCACGAAAGACGTTAGAGTAGCATCCAAAATACATAATTTTTGGCAGCATCAACAATCGGGAGAGACATTAGCAATTTATTATTCCATGGTATTTAATATCGACGTATCTTGGATGCTAATTATATTGTTATTGCAACAAAGGTGTTCTAAGCCCGAAACGCAAATAACGCAATCGAGCTGTCAAAGTTGCCAACTATACCAGTTATTACTTTATATCATGGACCTAATGGACTGAGCTCTCGTACCAAAAACACGAGCAGAGAGAGATGTCATACAGATCAGGAAAATTCGTTTTGAAAGAGAATTTGGGTCCGGTGGACATTAAGTGATTTCAAATAATTATTGTTTGTAATACAAAATTATTGTAATTAAGTTACTTATATAATGAAATAATGAAACCTTATACAACATGTTTCCGCCATCCCGACATGCCTTCAACACGCGGGTAGGGCTAGTGGCCAATAATCATAAAAATTAAAATAAGATAAAATAATTAAATAATAACCACAATTACGATGCAAAAGACTCAATCATGAAGCTATTATTCTATGCCATCTGGTAAAAAAGGTCATTGACCAACACCGTTTTTTTATGTTCATCGTTTGTCTATTGTTCTGAACCAGCTATTATTAAGCTATTAAGTAGCTTCATGGAAAAAAAAACTTGAGTGTCGTGGCCTTTTCTTTCTCTTTCGTTTCAATTTTCATCTCTGCGCTACAGGTTGCTTCAAAATGCTATTTTAGAAAATTGTAAATAAATCAATAAATAATAACGTTTAATGAAATCTAAATTAATTATTTTTATAGAACGAAAATGCGGAACCGTATACGAATGTAGAATTAATGTCGCCATTGCAGCAGCACGTTGGATAAAAACTATACATACCTATCGAAATACTTTTTTCGAAAGCTTCTTATTTGAAACTAAACATTGTTGTGTTCTATATCGGCTTTGAACCGTGTACCTAGTATCTACCCATGTTTTTGAGAAAAAAAGTTATGATAGCTAGACTTCAATATTGTTGAGACAAGTCTTGTGTCGATTCATCAAATATGATCACGTACATGATACGTGGCTTATGAACTAGGCAAGGGTGCATGTAGAATCTCGTTCCGGGAACATGGCCCTTTCTTGCTCTTTTTTTCGTTTGCTCTATAGAGCTGGTGTTTAGGTATTTAAGGGATGCAAAGGGAAATAAAACTTAAGTGTGTCAAAAATCAAAATCAAAAGTTATTTATTGAAACTAGGCTGAGAAACAGAATCTGATAATACAAACTATAAAACCAATATCCTTACTACTGGAAAAAAAATTATGGTACCTACATTAGCATTCAACCCTCATCGAGATTTTGCTTTATAATAATCTGCCGGCTTGAAATGAAGGCTACACACCACAGAATTTTTAGTAATTGTTTGTGATTCGGGAATTACATCCTGGTTGGATTTTTGCTTCATTTCTTCTTTCGATGGAAAGCTGTAACCAACATGAAAATTATGTTATTTCAATCACGCGATACATAGGTACAAATTGTATTTTCGGCTAACATTAATAGTTCTAATGAGAAATACATAAAAGCTTTAGCGTCTTCCGTCTACAAAACGTCTAGAGCATGGTCACACTACTTAGACTCAAAATTGTTATTATACTCAAGCTTTGTCCTCGACATAGCTCACATGTAGTACCACATACAATGTCGCCATATCGCACTGAAGTTGAGGGTAGTATTTGTTTACTCTCATTTTTTTTTTTTTTTTTTTTTGTGGGTAGTTCCAACCTTTCTCTTTCCCTGGCAGCCAATGGGCCGTCATTCACATTTCAGTGCTCCGCCACGTCGCACGATTCGTAAATTCTTTTGTGCCGTGCAGTGTTAAGTGCTTTTTTCGATCAAGATTTTCTACTCAAAAATAACTTGAAATGAGTAAACGCGCTAGAAATGAACCCAGTGAATACGATTACGAGTACATGGCAAAAAAGTTTAAAGAATTAGAAAGGGTGTTCCTGCACGCACAAAGAAAACACGAAAGTGAGAAACCGCCGTCACCGATACCTCCTGGAAGTGGATCGTCGTCGTCGTCAGCCGCCTCGTCACGTGCGCCATCCCGTGCCGGCTCGCGCGCAGGGTCCCGCGCTGGCTCGCGCGCCGCCTCGCCCGCGCACGAGCCCGAGCCTGTGCCCACTGCGGCGCATAGTTCCAGCTTCGACTCTGGATCGGATTCGAGTTCTTCGTCCCGATCGCGGTCACCGTCACCTGACGGTGCTGCCCGGGCCTCATTCTACTCACACTACTCGAAGCAGGACTGTGACAAACAACAAGGTTGGTGTAGCTACCTACTTACATTAATATCAGTGTTTGATTAAAGACATCAATTCTGCGGTTAACCTATGGGGTTATCACTTAATTGATTACACGATATTAAATGATTTCACATATGATTTAGTGTTGCGGGTAGCCTTTGGGGCTATTACTTCACCAAAATGTGATAAGAAATTTTGTGATGCGGGCAATCTGTGGGATTGTCACTTCACACCTAAGCAAGCGGGCAATTTCTGGGATTGTCACAAAGCTTTACCTACATTATTTTCTCCGTCACAATGGCTGTGACAAAATACTACCTACGAGTATGTGGTTTTCTATAAAGCGGTAATGCGGGCAGCTTTAGGGGCTGTCACTTTGCTAGCTTTGAGGATGACACTTACATCTGAATTATATCGATTTTAGACCGGCCTTCAACGAATAGTAAAGATGCACCGAACCCGCCGCGCGCCTCGCAAGCTGCAGCCGCTCCGGGGCAGGCACCGCTGCCTACAGCTGGTGCAGCCGCTGCTGATCAGGGGAAGCCCGCGCCGCCTGCGCCGCCCGCGCCTCTCGCGGCGCCCGCACCTCCCGCGGCGCCCACGTCGGCCGCGTCATCCACGTCACAACCCGTCGCAAATTCCTCCGGAGAACAGCCGCCGGTAGTTGCAGAGCTAGATGATGAGCTTTTAAAAATCTTAGGAGAAGATCCCTCAAAAACGAAGGCCTCTGGAAAGGACATACAGTCCGATCTTGCTGTAAGGTTACAGCATATAGCCACTTCAGGTTTGACAAAAGATACTCGCAAGGAGCTTTTAGAAAAATACTTACCTCCAGGTAACTGTACTTTGATTGATGCTCCGGATCTCAATCCAGAGGTTAAAGCAGCAGTCTCCGAGGCTATTTACAAAAGAGACAAAGGCATAAAGACCAGACAGAAACAAGTATCTTCGGCTATTGCTTGCGTTGCTGAAGCTATTACTATACTTCTCTCAGCTGAGAAAAAGGACATGACACTTATCAAGATTTTAATGGATGCCAGTAAGCTATTATGTGACTGTCAGAACCAGGACTCTACTACACGCCGTAACTTTGTGCTTTATAATTTGAAAAAAGAATTAAAGGACCAGTTGCAGGCTACTAAAATTGACAAGTATCTATTTAGCAAGGATTTGGCAGATACTCTAAAAGCATCTAAAGCTATTTCAAAATCTGGAGCAGATATGAAACCTGTTTCTACTACACAACAACCAAAAAAGTCCTCATTTAATACTCAGCCGCAGAAAAATTTAAACTGGCGTGCTCCTCCCTCTACTTACAAGCAGAGACCGAAGGGGACCCAGAGGAAGGAGCCTGCTCGGAAGAGTCGTCCCGACAACTACTCGAGAGCGTCGTCGCGTCCAGCGCCACCGCCGCCGCAGCCGCCAGCGCCGAGCCGCAGCCGCCGCTAGACATGGTAAAGTACGCCGGCAGGCTATCACAATATTTACCGCAGTGGTCACTTATCACTAATGACAACATCATATTATCATGGATAGAGGGTGTTAAAATACCGTTTTCACGCCCAGTTTTTCAACAACAGGCACCTACGCAAAGATCTTACTCTGAGTCAGAACATGTACAGTTTGTAGAATCAATTGATGAACTTATATCTATAGGAGCAATATCAGAGTGCCAAGCCTGTAAAGGCCAATTTATATCTTCAATATTTTTAGTACCGAAACCGAATGGCAAATCAAGGTTCATCTTGAACTTGAAAGCATTAAATAAATTTATAGACACAAAACATTTTAAATTAGAAGATTTGCGAACAGCCTTAAAGTTAATTTCTAGGAATTGTTTTATGAGCACACTGGATCTAAAAGATGCATATTTTTTGATCCGTATACACGATGATTATAAAAAGTATCTCAGATTTGAATTTGGGGAAAAATTATATAATTTTAATGTAATGCCTTTTGGCCTCAATATTGCTCCTTTTCTATTTACGAAGATATTAAAACCAGTAGTGAGTCTGCTCCGTTCCTGTGGTTACATTTCCACAATATATCTAGATGATACGTTACTCATATCAAATAGTTTTGACGGATGTTTACAAAATATTGCAGATACGCGAAGGCTCCTAGAAGCTTTAGGTTTTATAGTGAACATTGAAAAGAGTAACCTTTATCCTACAAACATATGCAAGTTTTTGGGGTTTCTTATAGATTCACATAACTTACAAGTTAGTTTACCCCAAGATAAAATTGAAAAAATAAAAACTGAAGTGAATAAGTTTCTTAATCTAGATCGCTGTAAATTAAGAGAATTTGCCCGTTTATTAGGCTTACTTACCTCTGCTTGCCCAGCCGTTGAATACGGCTGGCTTTACACTAAAGACCTAGAGAGATGTAAATATATTAATCTATTAAATGATGATAATTATGATAAGTACATTACCCTGCCACCGTCAATATTGCCAGATCTCGAATGGTGGTCCCGGGCAATTAATAATCCTATTAATAAGATTAAACAAAATGACTTTTGTTTAACGATTTTTAGTGATGCCTCAACTACGGGGTGGGGAGCTGCGTGTGGTGAGGAAAGGGCGAGCGGATTATGGACAGAGGTTGAACGGTCAAAACACATAAATTACTTAGAACTTTTGGCTGCGTTTTTTGGCTTAAAGATATTCGCAAAACATTATCACAACTGTCAAATACTACTGCGAATAGACAACACCACCGCGATCTCTTACATAAACCGCATGGGTGGTGTCCAGTTCCCTTACCTCACCAGTGTCACAAAAGAATTATGGCAGTGGTGCGAACAACGAGAGATTATAGTGTTTGCTTCGTACATAAGTTCCGCCGACAACAGTGTAGCCGACGCAGAGTCCCGTCGTGTACACCCCGACATAGAATGGGAATTATCAGACATAGCGTTTCAAAAGATTGTACGCCAATTTGGCCAACCGCAAATAGACATCTTTGCCAGTAGGTTAAATAGAAAGTGTTTAAGATATATATCATGGCACCGAGACCCTGATGCGTTTGCAGTCGACGCTTTTACTACTTCTTGGAGACAGTTCTATTTCTATGGCTTTCCACCATTTGCTATTATTTTAAAATGCATAAGAAAGATTATAGATGACAAAGCTACTGGAATTCTTGTCGTCCCACTCTGGCCCACACAACCGTGGTACCCCCTATTCAGAAGTCTTCTAGTGTCTGAACCTTTGCTTTTCAAACCTAGTAAACATTTAATTATTTCCCATTCTAGCAACCGAGATGTGCATCACAAAACTACCCTGGTTGCAGGGATATTATCCGGACGTCGTTACTAAGAAGAAGTGTTCCTCCATCTTCCATTAATATAATGTTGAGCTCATTGTCTGACAACTCTTTAAAACAATATGACACCTGCCTCAAAAAATGGTTTTTGTTTTGTAAATCAAATGAATATGACTTGTATACTGCGTCTGTGCCAATAGTAATTTACTTTCTAACTCAGTTATACGAGTCTGGAGCTCAATATGGTACCTTAAACAGCTATATGTCGGCTCTCTCATTAATCCTTGGTAAAAATATAGGAAATGATGACAGAATAAAACGATTTTTTAAGGGTGTTTTCAGATTAAGGCCACCACGGCCAAGTATAACTCCACTTGGGACACCTCAATAGTACTCAATCGTTTAGGCGAATGGTATCCAAATGAAAATTTAAACATAGAAAGGATATCTAAAAAACTAGCTACTCTTTTTGCTTTAACAACTGCACATAGAGTCCAAACATTATCTAAAATTAATTTAATTAATTTAGAGATTCTTCCGGATAAAATTTGTATAAAAATCCCTGATTTGGTAAAAACATCCCGTGTTGGTGCACCTCAGCCTCAACTGATTCTACCTTACTTTCGAGATCGTCCCGAAATATGCCCTGTAGAGACATTAAATACATACGTGAAGATTACCGAAAACTTACGCGGTAATCATACCAGTCTGTTTATCAGTATAAGGAAACCGCATAATCCAGTTTCCACCCAAACTCTTAGCAGGTGGATTAAGAGTACTCTTCAGGAGTGTGGTATTGACGTAACTGTATTTACTGCCCACAGCACCAGACATGCTGCCACGTCGAAGGCAAATAGACTTGGAGTTAATTTGGATTTAATTAGAAAAACCGCAGGTTGGAGCGGTAACTCCAAAACCTTTGGTCGATTTTATAATCGAATAATCCTACAACAAAATGAAAATGATTCTTTTGCAAGAACTATTTTTAATGATTCTTTTAATATCTAATTGAGATCTCCAGTTATGTAATTAGTATGTTAGAAGTTCATTGTTGTATAATAAAACACAATTTTGATTGATATAAAATTGTCATTTCATTAATTATCTTAATTAACATATCACGTTGATATTTCCATGTACATATGATCTCAACATCTACATGTGAACTATGCTAATATCGAGGACAAAGCTTGAGTATAATTTATGATTAAACGAACTTACCTGTACGTGAAGTTCTATCATAATTATACGAAGAGCTTTGTCCGAAGATATTAGCATCCCACCCACCCTAATCTTTATCCCCAAAATATTTACATTCCATTATCAACATAACTTGTCTTTTCTCTGAACTAAATGACGGCCCATTGGCTGCCAGGGAAAGAGAAAGGTTGGAACTACCCACAAAAAAAAAAAAAAAAAATGAGAGTAAACAAATACTACCCTCAACTTCAGTGCGATATGGCGACATTGTATGTGGTACTACATGTGAACTATGCTAATATCTTCGGACAAAGCTCTTCGTATAATTATGATAGAACTTCACGTACAGGTAAGTTCGTTTAATCATAAATTATGAGTGAGCGTGCTGCCACCTGTCAGTGAAGCCGATGGCGCGATTTTTAAAACGATTTAAGCGACGTGGAGGTGGAGCACCACTCCCGGATTCCCCCTACTTATTCCATGGACCTAATAATATAATATAAACAGGACTGAGCTCTCCAAAAATCGTATCATACAAAAATGAACCAAATGATTGCACCTTAGGTTTACATTTGATAGGATATCTTAGCAGAGGCAAAACGAGACGAGAGAGATAGCTCGAACGGAGGCTGTTTGTCCCTTTTGCTCAATTGCCAAAAGATAAAAATGTTAAAAGATGGTAGAAAATATTTCACCAACTACAAGTAAAATAAGTTAAGTATAATTTTTTTTAGTATTTAGATTAGTTTTAAATAATTTTATTTATAGGTTTACAATCATCATAGTCAATAATTTTATATAAGTAAAATCCATAAGTAAAAATAATCAAAATAATATGAATGTTTGGTAGATATCATATAATTACTCTGATAACACTGAAATCTGACAGCAATGATTTCATGGCGGTTCTTTTTCAATTTAAATAGTGAAAATAATGGTGAGAAAGTGTTGCATCAAGAGATGTATAAGTGAATCATATGCTGGTTGTATGGCATTTCATTTCACAGGTAAGGATCCGAATAACAATGATTTTATTTAATAACAATTTTGAGTCTAAGTAGTGTGACCATGCTCTAGACGTTTTGTAGACGGAAGACGCTAAAGCTTTTATGTATTTCTCATTAGAACTATTAATGTTAGCCGAAAATACAATTTGTACCTATGTATCGCGTGATTGAAATAACATAATTTTCATGTTGGTTACAGCTTTCCATCGAAAGAAGAAATGAAGCAAAAATCCAACCAGGATGTAATTCCCGAATCACAAACAATTACTAAAAATTATGTGGTGTGTAGCCTTCAATTCAAGCCGGCAGATTATTATATAGCAAAATCTCGATGAGGGTTGAATGCTAATGTAGGTACCATAATTTTTTCCAGTAGTAAGGATATTGGTTTTGTAATTTGTATTATCAGATTCTGTTTCTCAACCTATTTTCAATAAATAACTTTTCATTTTTGACACACTTAAGTTTCATTTCCCTTTGCTTCCCTTAAATACCTAAACACCAGATCTATAGAGCAAACGAAAAAAAGAGCAAGAAAGGGCCATGTTCCCGGAACGAGATTCTACATGCACCCTTGCCTACTTCATAAGCCACGTATCATGTACATGATCATATTTGATGAATCGACACAAGACTTGTCTCAACAATATTGTAGTCTAGCTATCATAACTTTTTTTCTCAAAAACATGGGTAGATACTAGGTGCACGGTTCAAAACCGACATAAAACACAACAATGTTCAGTTTCAAATAAGCTTTCGAAAAAAGTATTTCGATAGGTATGTATAGTTTTTATCCAACGTGCTGCTGCAATGGCGACATTAATTCTACACTCGTATACGGTTCCGCATTTTCGTTCTATAAAGATATTTTGATTTCATTACACGTTATTATTTATTGATTTATTTACGATTTTCTAAAATAGCATTTTGGAGCAACCTGTAGGACAGAGATGAAAATTGAAACGAAAGAGAAAGAAAAGGCCACGCCACTCGAGTTTTTTTTTTCCATGAAGCTACATAATAGCTTAATAATAGCAGGTTCAGAACAATAGACAAACGATGAACATAAAAAAACGGTGTTGGTCAATGACCTTTTTTTACCAGATGGCATAGAATAATAGCTTCATGAATGAGTCTTTTGCATCCTAATTGTGGTTATTATTTCATTATTTAGTTTGTTTTAAATATTATTTTTTTTGAATTTACGAATTATTTTACCTCAATTTAATTTTTATGATTATTGGCCACTAGCCCTACCCGCGTGTTGAAAGCATGTCGCGATGGCGGAATCATGTTGTATAAGGTTTCATTATTTCACTATATAAGTAACTTAATTACAATATTTTTGTATTACAAACAATAATTTGAAATCACCGGACCCAAATTCTCTTTCAAAATGAATTTTCCTGATAGTTATAAAAATGTTTGGTCACCCTATTAGAAAGGGATAAACAGCCTCTGTCTCTGTATGACATATCTCTCTCTGTTCGTGTTTTTGGTACGAGAGCTCAGTCCAGTTTATACAGGGTGTTTGGTGCATCGTTTGCCAAATTGAATTGGCCGAAAGAAGAGGTCATTTGCTATCGCTTCAGGCTCAAGTACTCATTTTTGGCCACACCGGTTTTTTTATTACAACTTTCTAATTTTTATTTTGAAAAAATCCAAAACTCAGCATTAAAGCTTAAATTAAAAAAAAGTTTTAAGTGTAGTCGTCAAATTTCATTTTTATTTACATATGTACTGTTGTATGGCTCTATCAAATTTAAAATTACTTGCCAGTTACATCTAGTTTTTTTTTTAATAAATCACAAAGTTTTTGGAAAAATAAAAAATGAACTTAAAACTCAACTTTAAATAGCTATAAAAAAAAAACTAAAAGCGATCGGGATCTTCGAATTATTTTAAAAAGTTCTCTAGTCTATCCCCTTTCCAACGGTATGCAATGTGTTAAAAAACTCTTTTAATATCTTTAATAATTAGCTAAATGTGTAGTCGAGACACATCAGGCTGATATTGGATATTACGTTTAAAACACTAGTTTTCGCATAAATTACATGCTATTAGTAGATAGATACTGTTATCTCACGTCTTACGTAGTCTCTTATCTCGTTCTTACATAGGGAACTTTCCTCGAAATTGAAAAAAAAATACATTATTACAAAAATAATCATTTATTAATAAGTAATTTAATTACATACTAATCTTACAAGTCTTGTTCAAACTGTCTACCACTATTGCGTATGCACGCGCGACATCTTCGTCTTATCTCAACTGTAGTGGTGCGTAAACGCATTTCTGCTTTGATCGTCATGAAAGCCGCCTCAATGCGTTGGACTAAATCATCTCTTGTCTCAACTTCCGTGGCGTAGACGAGTTCTTTGGCCCGTCCCCAGACGTAAAAATCCAACGGAGTTAAGTCTGGAGAACGTGGAGGCCAAGGAATAGGGCCATCCCTCCCAATCCATGAGTCCGGGAATGCATCATTCAAGTACTCCCTGACGGTTATTCTCCAATGAGCGGGACAACCGTCATGTTGGAAAACAAAAGACCTGTCTTCACTGAAAATTGGCAAATCAGCTAATAATAAGGGCAACTCTGTTTGCAGAAATTCTAATTCTTGTAAGATTAGTATGTAATTAAATTACTTATTAATAAATGATTATTTTTGTAATAATGTATTTTTTTTTCAATTTCGAGGAAAGTTCCCTATGTAAGAACGAGATAAGAGACTACGTAAGACGTGAGATAACAGTATCTATCTACTAATAGCATGTAATTTATGCGAAAACTAGTGTTTTAAACGTAATATCCAATATCAGCCTGATGTGTCTTGACTACACATTTAGCTAATTATTAAAGATATTAAAAGAGTTTTTTAACACATTACATACCGTTGGAAAGGGGATAGACTAGAGAACTTTTTAAAATAATTCGAAGATCCCGATCGCTTTTAGTTTTTTTTTTATAGCTATTTAAAGTTGAGTTTTAAGTTCATTTTTTATTTTTCCAAAAACTTTGTGATTTATTAAAAAAAAACTAGATGTAACTGGCAAGTAATTTTAAATTTGATAGAGCCATACAACAGTACATATGTAAATAAAAATGAAATTTGACGACTACACTTAAAACTTTTTTTTAATTTAAGCTTTAATGCTGAGTTTTGGATTTTTTCAAAATAAAAATTAGAAAGTTGTAATAAAAAAACCGGTGTGGCCAAAAATGAGTACTTGAGCCTGAAGCGATAGCAAATGACCTCTTCTTTCGGCCAATTCAATTTGGCAAACGATGCACCAAACACCCTGTATATTAGGTCCACGACTTATTCATAAACAAACTTGCGAAAAACCTTATCATGTTAAGGTTAGACTATAAGCATGAAACCTCTACAGTAGGTACCTACCGTATACTGAGACCTAGCCCTGGGCCTAACTTTCAGATCTGTATGTAGTCCTTCAGAAAAGCTTATTTAATTGAATTTTTAAGTTGTAAAATTCTTAGTAGGTAACTTTTGTAATATGGTTTTGCCAACTAGCATTCAAAGGCACGTCACGTGCGTAAAAATCTAAATGAATCGTTTTAAATACCTACCTAAGTAGGTACTAGTGTATTTTTTGTGTAACTTGGGAATCCGTTGTTAGGTTCGAGTAAATAATGAATGTACTCGTAGGTAATAGGATGATAGGTAATAAGGATGCAACGTGTATTGATACTCTTGCGCCATCCCATCTTCTGGCTCGGCGTGCTGTGCTGGCTCCGCTGCTGCGGCTGCGGAAAACCTCAAGCGGCATAAATATAATAACCTTATTGGTAACTATATTTTCGAGCCGTTTGGGGTTGAAACCCCCGGGCCGTGGGGTCCGAGTGCTCATGGTCTCTTTATGGATATCTCGAAACGGCTGGTTGACACTTCCGTGACCCAAGGGCTGGCTTTTACCTTGGCCAGAGGCTAAGCATTGCTATACAACGTGGCAATGCCTCCAGTCTTTTGGGTAACTACATTACCAGGCGACTGCGATGCGGATGAATTTTTCGACGCCTTGTTTTAGTTTCCGAATAGTTGTATTTATGTTAGGATATACTTTTGTTATTTTTAGGTTATGTTTATATTACTTTAAATAAATGTACCTAAACTATTTTTGATTAGAACATTTTCTTTTTCTCCCATTTACACTGAAATACCCTTTGAGCGGGAATAGATAGTTAGTTTAGTAGTAATTTTATAAGGAATATTGTGATACCTACCTACAGGATGAAATTTAAAACATGCATCATTATGAACAACTTTTACTATGGGACCAAACCTGAAATCGTGAAAAAAAAAATCAGTTGTTCAGTACCTACATTTCAATCAATCATTCATCAAACTCATCAGAATGTAGGGAGCAGCAGATTTTTTTTTGCGTAATCAGGTTTGGTCCCATAGTAAAAGTTGTTCCTACTGATGAGTAGGTACCTATAATCTCCCATTTCAATTTGGTGCATGTTTTCAATTTCATCCTGTATGACATGGCTTGTCATATTTAAGGTGTTTGTACGAGTATGTACTTAAGTATTTAAGGTGTTTGTACGAGTATGTACTTAAGTATTTAAGGTGTTTGTACGAGTATGTACTTAAGTATTTAAGGTGTTTGTACGAGTATGTACTTAAGTATTTAAGGAGGATGCGCTGTGGTAGCCCGCGAAAGTAAAATTTTCTTGCGTTTTATGCAATTTGCAGGTCCGTGTCAGGTTGTATCTTGATCAAAATATGATACGCGGGAATAAACCATATTATGTAGGTATTTATATCATTTTAACCATGAAAATCATCAATACATCTCTATAAGTATTCGTGCAGAGTCGTTAGATTTCGTTCGTTCGACGAATCTGCACGAAATCTAACTTATAGAGATGTATTGATGATTTTCATGGATAAAATTATATAAATACATATGTTTTATTCCCGCGTATCATATTTTGATCAAGCAACAACCTGACACGGACCCGCGAATTGCAAAAAACCCAAAAAAAAAATAATTTCGCGGGCTACCACAGCGCATCCCCCTTTAGATGCATTGTCAGTAAACATAATAAAAAAATAGATCAAATAAAACTTTGGAAGCGCTTTGCGGTTCTCGGTAAGGTAAAGGTGCTCAGTACTTTTAGTGCGCAAATTTGATGAATCCATAGTATCGCCAAGGTACTTTATAGCTCCGAATACTTGCAACTAGTACAGATAGTGCAATCCACGAAAAGCGAATGTACCGTGGCCAGACTGTAACAAACTGGGCACAGGACATTCACTGCAGCGAAAATTCGCGCAGTGGTGTCCGTTACCCAGGCCAGATGTTGTCAAAAATGGTCATTTGAATCATATAGATAATTAGTTTTGTGGCTTCTGTAATTGTTGCGCACATTTTTAAATTTGTTGCGCTTATAGTTTTTTAATTTTTTCACAAAAACATTTCCTGCTGGCGTAACGTTACGCCAGCCAGACCTTTTTCTTTCTAATGGGAATATTTAAATAAATATTAGCTATAAAATTAGTTGTCTAGATGAAGTAAATGTTGTGCCTTATTTTGTATTTGTTCTTTCTTCGGTTGCGAAGTTATTCGAGATTTTGCTGGGGTAACGTTTTTGGTTTTGCTAGATCTTTGAAATGGTTAAGCGGATTCTTATCATATTTTGTACATGACTTCTTAGGACTTAGTTTAAATTTGTTCTGCAATAATAAAACCAAAATATTGCATATCTTAAAGGTTATTTCATTTAACAGAAAAACACTTCAATTGGTCCCAGCACTCTCAATAAGAAGTCTAACGACTTACTTTAAACGTTATTTTAAAGCTTGTAACTGCCTTCAAATGTATGTGAAGTTTCATTAGTATCCTGTAAGTATTTAACAAGTTATGATGATATTCAGTTCTTCACGAGCACGGTCTTGATGCGCGCGGTGTTATTTGGCCACTGGATTAGATATATGAACTGAATGTTATGTCAATTATTAGTTTTTTAGATCAGTTGTATATCAGTAAATTTTCAGCTCAGTACATTGGATAATTAATGAGATAATACGATTAAAGTCATTAGGAAGTGAATGACCGTGGTAACCCGACCAAGTTTAGGTGGTTACGAAAAAGCGAAAACGCAGAACATTATGGTACCTTCTAAAATATGTAGGATAGTGTTACAAAATTAGTACAGACATGTACAAAAGTTTTTTAAAAAAACTACAGGATTATTAAAGAATTTTTATTGACAGGTAAAATAATCATTTCAATTGAACTTTTAAAGTATTATTATACTACTTAAAAACAATCACAGATTAAAATTACAGATAGTAATTTTGCTTTTTTTAATTTTCTATTATTTTTTATTTAAATTATAGATTTCAGTATACACAGTACACAGTTATAGTTTTTATTTAAATATGTACACATATTGGAATGTGTAATGATCACAGACAATAAATAATATACAATGGTTTTTTCAGTTAACACTAAACTTACGTATGTCTACTAATACTTACTTATATCAATTAAAATCACAGATCAATGGTAATATTAAATGACATCACAATGTAGTAAAATGCTCACAGTTAGTCTTACTGTTTTTTCCTAAGTTTATACACATAAAATGAACTTAAACTATTTAAAAATTAATTAAATTAATTATAAATTAATTAAAAAAAACTGCTTCAGAATCCGTTGCGTAGTTTTAAAGATCCAAGCAAACAGGGACAGACAAACTGGAAGCGACTTTTTTATAGGCACTGTGTAGTAAAGGATAAATATATCGTTATCATTGTTGAGAATTCCAGTCCAGGTAATAATTAAGTACGAAAAAAACAGAAAATAATAAGTAAGTTCCTAAATTCAAATGTTTAAGCCTTAAAAAATACAGTTTTAGATAAGTACCTAACGACACGTACATATTAATAATAATTTTGCTACTATTTCTATAGTTACATTATGCAAGCTTACCTTGTTCGTGAATTCATCAAGCAGCCCGCACCATAATTATGATCATCAATACAATCATCATACAAGCACTCCACATTAGCAGTAATTCGCCACACTTGTTATTATACAATAACTCTCACGCACTCGATAAATATTTGCAAAAACAGGAAACGGAACTGCCGAAGCGCACGCGCACTCTACAAAATGAATTATGTGTTTATGGAGCATGTTTAGTACGTTATGCAAACAATGTATTACCCCTTCACCCCACCCCTCCCGCGTCCCACCGAACGGCATGCTCTAACGGTGATTTCTGATAAGTTTGTGCAACTGGGAAGATAATAATAATGTTTTCATAGTACAGATAACATTATGTTATTATTATGTATTTAACAGTGTACGCGTCTGTACTGAAATTGTAAGGTGTATTATACTAAACATTTCAAAAGATAGTATAATGTTCTGCGTTTTCGCTTTTTCGTAACCACCTAAACTTGGTCGGGTTACCACGGTCATTCACTACCTAATGACTTTAATCGTATTATCTCATTAATTATCCAATGTACTGAGCTGAAAATTTACTGATATACAACTGATCTAAAAAACTAATAATTGACATAACATTCAGTTCATATATCTAATCCAGTGGCCAAATAACACCGCGCGCATCAAGACCGTGCTCGTGAAGAACTGAATATCATCATAACTTGTTAAATACTTACAGGATACTAATGAAACTTCACATACATTTGAAGGCAGTTACAAGCTTTAAAATAACGTTTAAAGTAAGTCGTTAGACTTCTTATTGAGAGTGCTGGGACCAATTGAAGTGTTTTTCTGTTAAATGAAATAACCTTTAAGATATGCAATATTTTGGTTTTATTATTGCAGAACAAATTTAAACTAAGTCCTAAGAAGTCATGTACAAAATATGATAAGAATCCGCTTAACCATTTCAAAGATCTAGCAAAACCAAAAACGTTACCCCAGCAAAATCTCGAATAACTTCGCAACCGAAGAAAGAACAAATACAAAATAAGGCACAACATTTACTTCATCTAGACAACTAATTTTATAGCTAATATTTATTTAAATATTCCCATTAGAAAGAAAAAGGTCTGGCTGGCGTAACGTTACGCCAGCAGGAAATGTTTTTGTGAAATAATTAAAAAACTATAAGCGCAACAAATTTAAAAATGTGCGCAACAATTACAGAAGCCACAAAACTAATTATCTATATGATTCAAATGACCATTTTTGACAACATCTGGCCTGGGTAACGGACACGCGCAGTGCGAACGGCGAAGTGTCTTGCGACTAAAACAAATGTATAGAAATGTAGTACTAGCCATGCCATGCGACCGGCGAGATTTGCCGAGCGACTGGCGGCGCGGGCAGAAACAAATGTATGGATCAGTACGGCGCATGCCACGGTGTCGCGCGGTAGACGCGGCGAATAGTGCAGGAACCAAACAAGTTTAGTTGTATTCGCCGCGAATTAATGTACACTGAAACTTTTATCAATGAAATACTGGCTAGGCCAGCGATTTGGAAATCTGGTCATCCACATCAGCATACATATAAACGCGTAGGGAAGAGATTGTGGGGAGAAATTAAAATACAATTTCCAGTCTTGTGGAATTCTCCATTCTTATTCAAATCATGTACTCCACAATCTCTTCCAAATATTATGTCTTGAACCATAAAAAAAACTACTTTCCAAGCAATATCGAGATAACTTTGATAAAGACAGTTCGCTCTCGGTGCATACTGGTCGCGGCGGCGCGGCGCGGCTAACTACTGCCCGTGGCCTGAAACTGTGCCGCATGGATTGCCGCCCCGCCGTTAGTGATAAAACTGAACTTAGTTTAAGAGTTCACCAAAACCCACCAAAATCAACTAGTGGGACACAGTGAACGACAACATTGGTGGGTAAAGTGGAATAGTCCAAAAAATGATGATAGCTATTACTCGTATAAAGTTATCTAAGGTTAGGGCGTAAGCTTACAATACCTACCAATTTCGACTGCGTCATGTTTTTGATAAAGGCATAGGATTGAAGGTAAAAAAAAAATAAAAAAATTAGGTAATAAGAAAATAAACATTTTAATTTTGGGTAGGTATTTGTTATCAACTTAACTTTAACTTCTTATAATTAACGTGCACGTCTTTAATATGGCAAGTTTTTAATTATTATAAAAAAAATAATCATGTTTTTCAAGTACAACACACATCTGCATTAATGCGGTATAATTTTTACGCGTCTCATTTTGTTTGGCTACATTATCATTTTTGGAGATATGAGTGCCGATGGGTATAAGGCCGGCGGCGCCGATCTAGACCGATGATAGCAGAATCGTGTCCGCCAAACCTGAGCTGTTGAGGTTCTATGGACAGTTATATACGTCAAACAGTAACCCCGTTACGAATCTGGCAGACGACCCAAGAGCTAGATTGAACAGACACTTTACCGAAGACATCCCGCACGTCAGCTTGTACACATGGCTACACATCAAGCTATAAATTTCCAGTTTACACTGAACTCTCATTGTAAGGAAATACTATACAATGCGAGATTAGCTTATACTGAAATTAAATTAAATGTATAGCTTGATCTGTAGCCCTGCGTACGAGATTAGGATGGCTCTAAAGCAGCTCAAATACAACAAGACGCCAGGTGATGACGGAATTACGGCCCAACTCCTAAAGGCCGGCGAAAACCCTATTCTTAAGGCCAAGGCCCTCAAGAAGCTGTTTAATTCCGTCACACTCGAAGGCAAAGCGCCACAGGCATGGTGATACTTTTCTTTAAGAAGGGCGACAATGCTTCTTAAGAATCATCTATAGGCCATCTCCCTTCAGAACCATATCTACAAGCTATTTTCAAGAGTTATCGCGAACCGTCTCGCGCGCAGGTCTGACGACTTCCAGCCTCCCGAACAAGCCGGATTTGTAAAGGTTTTAGCACCGTATACCACATACATACGCTGCGGCAGGTTATACAGAAGACCGAAGAGACCTGCCTCTCATACCGTTTGTTGATTACGAAAAAGCCATCGATTCGATCGAGACAGGGCTGTACCTGTACTGCAGTCTCTTCAACGATGCCAGATCGACTATCAGTACATCGAGGTGCTGAAGTGCCTGTAGAAAACGCCAGTGTCTGTCCGTCTCCAGGACCAGACCTCGAAACCATTCCTTTTGCAGCGAGGTGTGAGACAGGGAGACGTTATCACTCCAAAACTGCTCACCGCTGCGTTGGAGGATTTCTTCAAGCTTCTAGACGGGAAAGGGCTAGGCATCAACATCAATGGCGAGTACATCACTCACCTTCGGTTTGCCGACGATAGCAGTCATGGCTGAGACTATGGAGGATCTATCTCAGTACAATGCTAAATGACCTCAGTAGACAGAGTAGAAAGAGTGGGTCTTAAAATGAACATGGATAAGACAAAGGTCATGTCAAATGCCCATGTAACACCCACTCTCAATACGATCGGAGACGCTACACTCGAAGTTATGGGCGAGTTTGTTTACTAGGACAAAGGTAGGTTTGTCCAGTTAGGTTGGTCCAACTTCGAGAAAGGGGTCAATCGTCGAATCCGACTCGGCTGGGCAGCGTTCGGGAAGTTGAGAACAGAGAAGAAGTTCTTGTCTTTATAAAAGTCCACAATGTGTAAGTGTGTCGTTTTGATTAGCTACATTATCATTTTTAAGTGTGTCATTTTGATTGGCTACATTATCATTTTTAGATACATCGTATTGTTTGGCGACATTATCATTTTTAAGTGTGTCTTTTTGATTGGTTACATTATCATTTTTAGATACATCGTTTTGTTTGGCGACATTATCATTTTTAAGTGTGTCGTTTTGTTTGGCTACATTATCATTTTTAGATACATCGTTTTGTTTGGCGACATTATCATTTTTAAGTGTGTCGTTTTGATTGGTTACATCGTTTTGTTTGGCAACATTATCATTTTTTGCCACATCGTTTTGTTCGGCTACATTATAATTTTTAGGTACGTCGTTTTGTTTAACTACAAATTCATTTTTAGATACATCGTTTTGTTCGGCTACATTATCATTTTTAGGTACGTCGTTTTGTTCGGCTACATTATCATTTTTAGGTACGTCGTTTTGTTCGGCTACATTATCATTTTTAGGTACGTCGTTTTGTTTGGCTACATTATCATTTTTAGATACATCGTTTTGTTCGGCTACATTATCATTTTTAGGTACGTCGTTTTGTTCGGCTACATTATCATTTTTAGGTACGTCGTTTTGTTTGGCTACATAATCATTTTTAGATACATCGTTTTGTTCTTCTACATTATCATTTTTAGGTACGTCGTTTTGTTTGGCTACATAATCATTTTTAGATACATCGTTTTGTTCGGCTACATTATCATTTTTAGGTACATCGTTTTGTTTCGCTACATAATCATTTTTAGATACATCGTTTTGTTCGGCTACATTATAATTTGTAGGTACGTCGTTTTGTTTGGCTACATTATCATTTTTAGATACATCGTTTTGTTCGGCTACATTATCATTTTTAGGTACATCGTTTTGTTCGGCTACATTATCATTTTTAGGTACGTCGTTTTGTTTGGCTACATAATCATTTTTAGATACATCGTATTGTTCGGCTACATTATCATTTTTAGGGACATCGTTTTGTTTGGCTACATAATCATTTTTAGATACATCGTTTTGTTCGGCTACATTATAATTTTTAGGTACGTCGTTTTGTTTGGCTACATTATCATTTTTAGATACATCGTTTTGTTCGGCTACATTATCATTTTTAGGTACGTCGTTTTGTTTGGCTACATAATCATTTTTAGATACATCGTTTTGTTCGGCTACATTATCATTTTTAGGTACGTCGTTTTGTTTGGCTACATAATCAAATTTAGATACATCGTTTTGTTCGGCTACATTATCATTTTTAGATACATCGTTTTGTTCGGCTACATTATCATTTTTAGGTACGTCGTTTTGTTTGGCTACATAATCATTTTTAGATACATCGTTTTGTTCGGCTACATTATCATTTTTAGGTACGTCATTTTGTTTAACTACAAATTCATTTTTAGATACATCGTTTTGTTCGGCTACATTATCATTTTTAGGTACGTCGTTTTGTTTGGCTACATAATCATTTTTAGATACATCGTTTTGTTCGGCTACATTATCATTTTTAGGTACGTCGTTTTGTTTAACTACAAATTCATTTTTAGATATATCGTTTTGTTCGGCTACATTATCATTTTTAGGTACGTCGTTTTGTTTGGCTACATAATCATTTTTAGATACATCGTTTTGTTCGGCTACATTATCATTTTTAGATACATCGTTTTGTTCGGCTACATTATCATTTTTAGGTACGTCGTTTTGTTTGGCTACATAATCATTTTTAGATACATCGTTTTGTTCGGCTACATTATCATTTTTAGATACATCGTTTTGTTCGGTTACATTATCATTATTAGGTACGTCGTTTTGTTTGGCTACATTATCATTATTAGGTACGTCGTTTTGTTTGGCTACATAACCATTTTTAGATACATCGTTTTGTTCGGCTACATTATCATTTTTAGATACATCGTTTTGTTCGGCTACATTATCATTTTTAGATACATCGTTTTGTTCGGCTACATTATCATTTTTAGGTAAGTCGTTTTGTTTGGCTATATTATCATTTTTAGATACATCGCTTTGTTCGGCTACATTATCATTTTTAGGTACATCGTTTTCGGTACATTTCATCGGTACATCGTTCTGTTTAGCTACATTATCATTTTTAGGTACATCGTTTTCAGTATACTTCATCGGAACATTATTATTATTAAGTGTGTCGTTTTGGATGATTACATGATCATTTTTAGGTACATCGTTTTCGGTACATTTCATCGGTACATCGTTTTGTTTAGCTTCAGTATCATTTTTAGGTAAATCGTTTTCGGTACACTTCTTCGGAACATCATTTTTAAGTGTGTAGTTTTGATTGGTTGCATTATTACTTTTAGGAATATCGTTTTGTTTTTCAGACGAATCACTACGTGTTTGTAGATTGTCTTTAGAAAAATATGTTTGTAACCCGTCCGCTACACCTGTGCAAACTTTTTTGAACGCTTTACGGTTAGACCAATGAGGAGCCTTAGCGTTATGGTATTCCATTTGATCTTGAGGCACAATAACATTGCACACTTTGCAAACTACAAGTTTCTGAACGGATGTAGCATCTTTTGTTCTCGCTATGTGACCACTTTCATTAAGATGATCACCTGAATCATATCCAAATAAATTAAGTTTAGAAATATGTTCCGACTTCTTAACATGGTTTACAACTTTATGTTTTTCTGTATGCGTCCGTTCTTCGTTGTTCTCCGTATTAATGCCGTTGGCTAAATCTTCATTGTTTTGACAAATGTCAGTTAACTTTGTGCTGTTTAGGAGTTTGACGTGATTGTCATTGTGTAGATGGTGTTTGGATAGCCAATTTGTCATAACTAGCGTGTTACATATGAGGCAATGACTACTATAAACATTGCGCTGAAAAAAAAAAACCATTAAATATTAGTTAGGTTAGGTTCACGTGACCACGAGCTACCAAGCTCAAGCGACACGCGTCTGCGACGACTGCGGTGGAAACAAATGAAAGAAGTTGTTTAGAACATGCCACGAGACACCGCGACGCAACTTGCGTAGCGACGGACGGAAACGACGACGGACGCACGCGTCGCTTGATACAAGTCCCGTCGCTCGAGGCTGTGAACAGGGCCATAGGGGAGAGGGGTGGGGGTGTTCTCCCCTCAATATCTGAAAGCATAATCAAGTCCCGAATAAGGGTGAAATCACATTGCGCACAAATGCGATGAGCACTTGTGCCAGTCGTGTGATTTCACCCTTAAATTCATTAGCACTGGTGTTGGCGAGGAGCGGTGGTGGTCCAGTGGTAAAGGCTCCGATTTACGAGTTGTAGGCCGAGGGTTCGAACTCAGACAGGCGTTTTATTTTGTGTCAGTAATTTCATCACCGCTGCTCTCAAAACGGTGAAGGAAATCATTGTGAGATCTACCAACCCCTCCACGCGGGCCTATGATTACATCCCACTCTCTCTCACAGAAAGGCCAGGGTGTCCCAGCAATGGGAACATAGTAGGCTGATTATGCCCTGTAGACGATGCCGGCGCGATGAGTCCATGCTCTGTGATATTGATCTAGGAGGCAGTGTGTAAATAAACAAGATTATTACTTACAGTTCGGGCGAATTGTTCATTGACGGGTGACAATACATTTCTTGCATGTTTTGCTGAAACCTCATGCTTACTTTCTTCTCCAAATTCGACTGGTTCGTTACACATTTGACAAAGTAACCTGATTCCTCCGACTATGGTCAGGTAACTATGAAAATGGTCTCGTGTTATCTTTACTTTGACCCCGCTTGGAGTAGCTACATGAATAAATTCACCATCTACAATGGGCAAATTCACTTTCAATTTGTATTTTTTAACCATGTCTTTGAAATAATTTTCTTCAGACGTTAGTTCTTCGTTATGTTTGTCATTTGGTACCAAATACTGAACACTACAGGATGGTTTCATTGTATTGTCATAAGCAGTACAAACGGTTTTGGTCTCATCATAATTAGATTTATCCTCATTAGTTACATCTTTTGCGTTATTGTTTTTGGTGTAATTCTGAATTATTTCTGTACTAAACTTGTTTGCAAACAAATCACCAACATAGCCTTTATTTTCTTCAAGTATTTTGTAAAATTCATGCACAACAGCAATGCCTTTTTGCGATTTACCGTGGTATTCAGATGATTCGTGCTTATGTTTGTTTTCTATTTTAATAATCTTGGAGCAAGCCACGCAGTAATACACATCCTTGTCGATACATTTGTCGTTATTAATTACACTTATATTTATTTGTTTGGCGACTCTTTCAAGAACTTTCTGGAATATAGTTTTTAATGTGACATGTTTTTCGCTTTCGTTATGTTTTTTGAAACACAATACGGGCACTTCTACGTTACAAATATGGCAATT
Organism: Cosmia pyralina; assembly: GCA_946251885.1. NCBI lineage: Eukaryota > Metazoa > Arthropoda > Insecta > Lepidoptera > Noctuidae > Cosmia > Cosmia pyralina. The sequence goes on along the minus strand of OX276369.1, from coordinate 10,173,281 downwards.
ATATGTGTCAAATGTTTCTTCTGAAAAGTAAAAGAATAAGAGATATTTAGTGTGAGAGACACAGAGCGAGTCACCTTTGATATCTTTCTTCTCTCTCATGTGTAACGAAATTTGCCTAAGCATGACGCGTGAAGTTAGACTATCCATAAATTTCGTCACATAGCCAAATAGATATTTACCAAAAAGCGTGACATCGTGTGGCAAGGGGAGGAGGAGTATGACTCCTCGTCCTTATCTTATCTTATGGTCCTTCACAGCTTTAGACGTCACAAGTAGAAATCTATCTACATAAATAAAAAGAGAAGTCCTGACTGACTGACTCATCAACGCCCAGCTCAAACCCATTGGACCTAGAAAGCTGAAATTTTGCACAGAGGTTCCCTTTGTAATGTAGAACAGAAGTAAGGAAGGAATTCCCGAGGATATTTTCCGACAAACGAGGGCGAAGCCGCTGGCAAAAGCTAGTCTAAAATATTAAAACTCACTTTAACGAAAAACGTTAAAATATTATCAACTCTCTCAATATTATTATAGGTAAGATTAGGCCATCTAACTACGACGCCGTACCAATCATGTCAATTATTTAGATAGCGGCCCCGTTGTAGATATTGTGGGGTTAGAAATCTATTTACGTGATACCTACTTGTTTTAATTGACAACTTAATCGATTTATCTCATGACTAGCTTTTGCCCGCGGCTTCGCCCGCATGGATGACGGAAAATATCCTAAGGGAACGAAAATCCTTCCTTATTTCTTGTCTACATTATAAAGGGAACCTCTGTGCAACATTTTAGCTTTCTAAGTCCAAGGGTTTGGGCTGGGCGTACCGTCTGGCATACCGTCTGGTTTCTGGTGCCCAAGTCACAGGCTATAAACCTAGTTTGGGTGCCAGGAGATAATACTGTATGCACTTTAAGTTGTATCATAATACTAATTTGTTGTACTTGTAATCTTGTTCATTTTACTGGAAATACACATTATTATTATTATTATACCTTAGCGGCCACGGCTTATTTTAATTTAATTTAAATATTTGAATTGTTTTTTTTTTTAAGGACGCTTTTAACGTTCTGCATCGTTCTCACATGTGAAATTTCAACATGAATGATGTAACCATTATTTTGTAACCATATCTTGATTTAAAAGAGTGTCCGTGGAGTTTCCTGCCCGTTCTTCTCCATAGGTACCTACTATGCTTTGGAATGGGCGTCTAGCTTCATCTTTTTGACTGACCGACCCCTTGACAATTCAAAAGTGCCTGTAATAAGTTTAATTGAAATAAATGCTTTGAGTTTGAGTTTGGGCGTTGGTGAATCAGTCAGTCAGGACTTTTCTATTTATATATTGAGACAGCTTCTGCCCGCGACTTCGTTCGCGTAAGATTTCTTGTTTTAACACGAAATAATATACCTATCCTATAGCATCTCATCGCCTGCGCGCTCTATTATTTCGTTTTTGCATAGCGTTCCTAGCGACTTTTTTTATTTTTGCTTGGCTCCTAAGAGTCGTAGCGTGCCTTAACTAATCCTTCTTAAAATCTAAAGATTGAGCTATCTATTAATGTTAAAACAATTTATCAAATCTTGTTAGTTCCAGAGATTAGCTAGTTCTAACGAACAAACAAATATCAGTTTTATATTTACTTATAGAATTGATTTTAATATAAAATTGCAAATACACTTCTGGACACATCTATTGGCCCACCTTAGAGTTTAGGTTTCGATGGCCCCTACCGAAATTTGATTGCTAGATTGAACAAAAACTGTTGATGCAGTTTTAAACCTGATACATTTTACCATCTTTTTCGATCGTATTGTTTTAAATTTGAATTCAGAATACCATACGACATGGAGCTACGCCTAACAAGTCGGATATGCGCCTTGTTAAAGGCAATTGATTTTTGAATATGTTGATGTTTTATCAAATAAAGGTTTAATTTAATAACGCGTCTTGCCTCCATGGGCATCTATCACAGCTCTCATACGATTAGGCATAGAGTTTATCAACCGCTCTATGAAATTTTGAGGGATCATCTCCCATTCCTCTTCTATGGCAGTTTTCAACTCCTGCATCGTCTGGGCAACTGGCTGACGAGCCCTAACACGTCTTTTTAGCTCGTCCCACATGTGCTCAATGGGGTTCATGTCTGGGCTTCTGGCTGGCCAGTCCATAACTGTGATGTTCACATCCCGAAGATATTCCCTGACGATGCCGGCCGCATGGGCTCTTGCATTATCATGCATAAAAAGGAAATTTGGGCCCACATAGTCCGCGTATGGTATCACGTGAGGTTCTAAGCACTCACGAAAGTACCTTTCAGCATTTAATGTTGGCAGCCGTGGTCCTGTAACAACCTCAAGTTGAGTTTTGCCGCTCGCGGATATACCGCCCCAGACAGTCCATGAGCCACCGCCATAAGCAACCCTCTCTTCAAAGCAGCATTGTGCGAAACGGTCTCCCTTACGTCGGTAGACCTTCTTCCTTCCATCATTGCCATGTAACACAATTTTAGACTCATCAGAAAAGAGTACACGGCTCCAATCTTGCTGTGTCCAATTTAAATGACTGCGTGCGAAATGAAGGCGCGCTGTTCGGTGGGATCGCGTTAGTTTGGGGCCATTAGCTGGCTTGTGTGGTACCATATCGCGTTCTTTTAACTTTTCCGAACAGTTCGAGCGCTCACAGATACTCCGTGGAAGTCGCGAAGTTGGTTTTGTATCTCAATGGAGGTAAGGTGACGATTTCTCAAGCTGGTCGTCACGATGAATCGATCCTGCCTTTCAGTTGTGACCCGAGATCGTGGCCTTCCTTGGCGACGAACAAAGCCGCCGGTCTCTAGGTACCTCCGATAAACATTTCGGACCGCAGATCGACTTAAATTAAGTTAAGCACTCACGTTTCTTTAGCTGTGTCCGGCCTGAATAAGTGCCACAGCTTGGGCGGCGACTTCAGGTGAAGTATCCATAGATTATTGATAGAACCTCGCCTTAATGTTAAGAATAAGTAATGTTTGTTGCAAAACCAAAGATATCAATCACTTTTTCAAGAATTAAATCCAAGTAAACCAATAAAACCAAGTTTTCTTAGTATTCGATTGTTTGATATCAACAAACAGGCTCCAAATTGTCTTTTGTTTCTTTAAATTCTGTTTTCGAAATTCAAAAAAAGACTATTGAATGAAATTGTGAATGTGCCAGGTTCAAAACTGCATAAAAACTTTTTGCTCGACCTAATATAAAATTTTAGCTAGGACCAAACGAAACTGAAAATACAAGGTGGGCCAAAAGATGTGTCCAGAAGTGTATGTGACGTCACACAGATATGACCACCAGTGACTAGGACGGGGCCGGGGAGCTCCGAAAATCATGAAATCCGTGTGACGTCATTTATGGCTGGCCCACAGGCCACATAGTAATGATTATCTTTTACTTCTAAATAACTTACCATCAACATGTTAGGAAGAATGGATTTATTAAATATTGATAAAAACCATGTTATCAGTATCAAAAATCAGCAGTAAAGAATATTCATAATGTCACGCCTCTAATCCCCGAAGGGCAAGGCATAGGTGCCTACCACAGACTAGAAAAAAAAGAAGGGCTCCGCGCTACGCGTATCGAAAGTGAAGCACCTTATCGATTTATGTGTGCGTGATTTGACAAAGACGTCATGTCACATAACGGCTGCCGTCTGGCCGGTCGGCATACTATGATGTAAATGTGTGCGTGAGGCGCATGTTTGTACTAACGGTCCCGGCATACTTACTGTGCTTCACTTTCGATATGCGTGGCGCTGAGTCCTTCTTTTTTTTCTTGCCTACCTACAATATTTTATAGTACAAGTCAGCAACAAAAGTCTATTAACACTTGCAGTTTTTTAATTTTAATTATTAAGCGAAATATTTGATTCAAATCGGAACAGAAGCACTTAAAATTTTAAGAACCTGAAACAAAAAATCTGACTAGCCTTTTCCCAACTATGTTGGGGTCGGCTTCCAGTCTAACCGGATGCAGCTGAATACCATTATTTTACATGGAGCAACTGCCTATCTGACCTCCACAACCCATTAACTGGGTAATACGATACCCCTTGGTAAGACTGATTGTCAGACTTTCGGGCTTCTGACGACCCGTAACGACTGTCAAAGATCCACGAATGACAGCCGGGACCAATGGCTTAACGTTCTTTCCGAGGCACGGAGGAGTCTCGGTATGTAAAGATGGTCACCCATCCACGGACCGACACCGGCAAGCGTAGCTTAACCTGATGGATCGACCCGTGCGGCTGTTATTACTTAGCCACGAGCTCCTCTATTTTAAGAACCTGAAACAGTTAAACAAAAAAAAAGCAGTTTCTGGAATCATTCATTTCATTTGGATGATGTCAAAAAGTAGCAGTGTTAACAGACTTCTGCTGCTGACCGTACACCCACATTTCGCCAGTTATGTCAAGTCCCATGTAATAGAGGGCGAGCCTATTGTCACCAACCGGGCACAAATACAGACTCCGGGCTGCTACCTCAAAAAAAAAAAAAAATAATAATAATAATAAACCGCCGTATCTCTACGTTGACGTCGTGGTGGGGCTTGCGCGCTCCGAACTCTGGGTCTGTGCCCGTGCAGTTTACTTTGCCGAAACAGGTCTAGGGTGAGGAGCCAGACCAAGAGAGATACGTGAACCCGCAGGGCAGCATGTGGCGAGCTGTTGGGCAGTAGCGACCCCACGGACCCTATTTCCCGGGAGAAGTCTTGTTCTTCACCTCTGACTTGCCTTTATTGGCCGGCTGGAGTGAACACTGACGGGAACAGAGCTCCCACCTCATTCTTGCCTTTATTGGCCGGCTGGAGTGGAGATTCGCAAGAGCAAACGTGCTCGGAGGAAGGAAGTATTTCAGTAAGTGCTTGTAGGGATCTTGACCATCTTCCGGGCTCTGGGATTGTTCTGAGAGCCGTGGAATACCTCTCCACTCCTCAAGCACCTCAGGACATGTTGCCCCTTGTCGCTACGTCACTATGTGCTAGCGACCGTTTCCGGGGGCCCATTATTGAGTGTGCAAGTCACCCCCTGCCAATTTATCTGTGTATATTATATAACATTGGTCAGGCAGGGGACATAGTTCTTCCATAGTTCAAGGTACCCAATCCATGTAGCCACCCAAACCCATAGGCCCAATGTGTTTTGTTTCCATGTTCTGCAATAGTCCTGCACCAACCGGGGATTGTCCTTGGGTGCACTTGCATAGTGCATACAAGGATAATCGTCGGCTGGTGCCTCCTCGTCATTTGAAATTGTCTAAGGGGCCTCTGCGAGTTGGCTTCGGCCCCTCGTACGCCTTCCAAAGGTCCGGGACCCCAGGGTCCCGAGATAAGTCAAAGACAAAATAATAAATAAAAAAGAATAAAAAAATTCTCAAAATTCCAGATGGGAAAACCCAATAACACTTTGCCCGATCCGGGAATCGAACCCAGGACTTCATGCTCAGCAGTAAAACTGATTGAAAAAAAAAAATAAGAAAAATTCAACTTCACGAGCTTTCCTAGCGTTTACATGTTAAAAATTACGTTCTTACCAGAATAGCAATCTTCATTATCATCTCGAGTGACTATTTGTACGTGACAATACTCAGATTCCCCGTCCAGGCACTTCTTCGTCCACAGCGGTCTCTTCTCTGCGTGTGGGGTGCGGACATACTTACTGAGGTACTTCAAGTCTATACTATCTAAAGGTATTGTGTACGACTGAGCACCTTCACTTTTGATTTCCATCATTCTTATCTAGAAAATGGTAAGAATTATATTAGTAAATTATGAGTAGTCTTTTAGAATGGTGTAATAATCTGTATCTTGGCCATCTGAGCAACGCCTCTGACGCCGCAATAACTGTGGCCACCTACAAGGCCCAAACAATACAAGAAACAGATGTACATACAGTCAGCAACAGAAGTCAGTTAACACTGATACTTTTTGACATCTAAATTAACACAAAATGATACGATAACCTGCGTTTTAGCATTTCATTTATTAGATATAAGAGTTAGTTTTGTTTAAAATTTACATCTGTTCCGATTTTAATGAAGTATTTTTCTCAATAATTAAAATTTAGAAAACACAAGTGTTAATCGACTTTTGTTGCTGACTGTACCATCGAAACGAAAAAAAAAAGAAGTTCTGTATCATGTATTTGATTTTTACGAGACATGCATTATTACATGAGAGAAGTCTCGATCATGATGTTTGTAGATGAATTGTGATGTCCCAGTGTTTAAGGCCACACCTCTCATGCATGAGGTTGTGGATTCAAATCCGGGCAAGTAACAATGTGACCTTTTCATATATACTTTCTGTTTGAAATCTCCAACCCATCATTTACAAGCGTGGCGATCAAGGCACGAACCTTCTCTGCTTGAGAAGAGGCCATTGCCCTGCAGTGGGGCAGTATCACACAGGTGCCTAAGTGCATGAGAGGGTTAAAAAACAAAGGTGAGGGAAAAAATGTTGAATAGTTAACTATCCTTCAATGCAATGGTGAACAAACACTTTCTACAAAAGCTGTTCCATTGTAGAATATTTCCAGTGGTTTCTACCCGGCATGATTGAGGTCAAATATTAGCTAATTTAATTCAAAATGTAATGTATTTATTGACACACAGTTTATAATATATTACTTACTCTTTATTATGTATACCCTAATATGAGTTACAGACACAAATGTAGACATTTTACATAGGGTGAACTAATGTTTTTGATAATCTGTGTTACTCTCCTAAGGGCAGGTATCTCGGAGATCAAAGAGGTATCTAATATAATAAGGGGTCCAGGGTCACGTGACACGTCGCGCTATGCCGAAGCCTTCCGCCGCCGCATGCTCAAGTCCCCTTGTGACGATATCAACGAAATGCGAGCGCTAAGAGCATTAATATAAGATTCAAAATCATTTCAGCTTACGAAAATCCTTTGCCAGGCAGTGCCATGCCGCCTGGTGAGCCTATGACCTATGACCCTGGGATCCCAGGGTCATAGGCCGGCAGCGGCGGGATATCTCAGGATATCAATGGCGTATCTAATACAAATTAGATACCTCATTGATCTCAGAGCTACAGTGAAATAAAAGTTTAAAGTACTTATAATTACTTAATTTAACCTTCATGGATAGCTTATCCCCAGCCGAGGGACTTATTTGTTTAAATCAACTTCTAGATATGTGAAATTCCAGATATTCTACCTGCCTATCTACTTACATTATTTTAGTAAACATCTCATTCTCACTACTTACCGCAGTTGTTCACGTTCTAATGTGCGGACACGAGGCTGTAGTGTAGGTGTGTAGGCAATTAGTCGTCAAAATCGGTTACATATTTGTTATTTAAATAAATGCTACTTGGATTGTTTATCAGTCCGTCGGCTATTTTATCCGTTGGCAAAAAACTTTACTTACAACTTTTACAAAAAGCGGAGTCACAGTGCTGTCAGTGTCATCGTCATGTCATCACTTTTACTCGACTTTGCAGTTGTTGAAGTTAGTCTTTGTAGGAAACGGAAACGTATAGAATCAGGATGATAGGCTTTGTCAATGTCAACCTGTTGCTGAGGGTGACCAGCAAAAAGCAACTACCCATAGTTAAGGTAATTATCTTTTCAAAAATGAAACTATGACACATCGAGCTTAGAGTCTGTCGAGGTCACATACAAAAACCACACGTGTTGTTCTTTTTTTCTCATAATACACTCACAAATAGACATTCCCTCTCACACTCACTCATTCACCATATCACATAACACAATGAGAGGTGCAGGCCAATAATACAACATAAGACTAATATTATTCCTTTGTTTTGTAAAATGCTAGCATTTCAGAACTCTTATCTAATCGAGGGGATTGGCGCTGTTAGCCGAAATACAGGTTCCACCTAATGCTAAAACTTTTGTTTTATCATAGCACTTAACCGTAATATATTGTACCTATGTTAATTAATGTGATGTATGTACTATGGTGTTCCTTTTCAATCATTTTACATACATATACTCACACACGCACGCACGCCTCACACACATACATATTCACGCCTTCTCAGAAACTACAGAACGCCACATGCTACGATCCTAACGTACTCCTTCCTTTTCGTTAAAATCTTTTTAAAAAGATCTATTACATAATTTCAAGAGAGAGAGACTTCGCTCTGCCATACAAAACTTTTTCAACAACGCTGTGCCATATTTACTGACAGGTATTGTACAGCCAACCGCACGTTCATAGTAACAATTCGACCTTTCTAAAGTTGCAGTACTTCTGACATGCGGTTGACTGAACAATCAATATAATTTTCAGGAATTCAGATTTAACAACTTGTAACCCCGATCAGAACAGTCAGTCCATTGTCGTTTATACTTTGTGGCACCGTATTTCCCCGATTAAGGGGATGCGCCAAAGTAACCCGCGAAATTCAAATTTTCTTAAGTTTTTTTGCAATTTGCAGGTCAGTATGTTGATTAAAATATGATTTGCGGCCATAGAAATATAAAAAACAGGAGAAGTGGCATGGAGGCGTGTCTGTGTCCACGCGTTATGCGCACGCTGTGCCTTTACTCGCCAAATGGCCGTTTCCGCGAACTAGTACGCTTTCGACGGTGGTCACGATAAATTATAAAAATGCCGTGTTGTTCAGTGGTTTGCTGCAAAAACCGAAGTTATAATAAAAACTTCGTATCTCACGGAATCATTTACCATATGTAAGTAAAAGTATTTTACTGTATTTATCTTTAAAATCATAAAAAACAACAAATCGTAAAATATTTCTTTCTTTTACTACGTTATTTTTGTTTTCAAATATCGCAGCGGTTGTACTATTTTTGCAGCAAATACATTGCTCCTTAACCACTGTCTTAAGTATGTCGCTAAGCGACTGGACAAGCAATGTAAAAATAACAAAACGATACTTCATTTACGCGGAGCGTCGCATAGTACAGCCGCTGTGTCTTGCGGCGAGATAGTGATGAGGTTAAGATCCACTAAAGTAGGCTATCGATAATAATGTCGATTGCCCAACGAATATTATATTGCTATTATAGTTTATTTTTCAATTTGTCAACCGTTTTAGCCCGGTTGGAACACTTGAAAAGATGACGTTTAAGTACGGTTGGAAAACCTTTGAGAATGTAAAATAATCTTTTTTACTGTTTTTGATTATTTTACCTAGTTGAGAAATGCATAACCAACGGTCGTAAAGTAAGTTTATTTTTTTTTTTTTAGTTAGTTTAGTTTTTTGGAGTGTTTTTGGGTTTAAATTATCGCATCTTCGTGCTATGTCCTTACTTTTTTTTGGTTTTGGTATTTTACTTCCGCTAAAGTCTTTAACTATGCACCACAAGATTCGAATGCGTTGTAGTAATCGGTATGGTTCAGATAAAATATTAGTGATTTTTGCTTAAAATAAGTCAACATATTCATGCTATTTATTTGTTATGCATGAGTATGGCATGTGTTTGTTTTCATATATTTAACTATTTCTTAACTAAGGGTTTTTTTTTAATAACAAAAGCCTATTCGCCTGTTGCCTGCTACCTGCTTACTCATCGTGAGGTTAAGAAGTATAGACCGCGCGGAACTAGTTGACCGCGCCGGTATGTGAGCGGTGGGATGGAGGAGCGGGGGCGCATTACTCAGTACGTGCGTTGCGAACCGCCGCCTCACCCCTGTCTCAGCGGCCAACTAGTTCCTAGACTATAGACTATAGCTTAAGATACTTATTATGTAAATGATAAATAAGTTCTTATAGTACCTTTTTAGCTTCCCAAAAGATACAAATACAAAAAAAGAATGGATTGATGCCACAGGAAGGCCACCTAACTGGTTCCCAACAAATTATAGCACCATATGCTCAATTTACTTTAAGAAAACTCGAGCCTCTAAAGAAAACAGGCTTTTTGAATGGGCAATCCCAAAATTAAGAGTACCTACGTTAAGTACTGAACAAATACCTCCACTTTACAGGTCAGTCAGTAAACACATCATAACAGGGTTCAACAATTCCTATGGTTTCACAGCCTAAACCAACTTAACCGGATTGTTTTAATTTATCGATTCGTGTTTTTTTTTAATATACATTTTTTTTAAATTTAAAATATATAATACTTTCTGGACATACTCGTATCATTTTTTATTTTATTTTCAGGACCCCAAATTTTTCTTGTACTAATAAATGGAAGTATCGATAACTTTCCGATTTAGTCAATCACTAGCGTATATGTAAAATAAATTGCTTTTTGCACAACACAATAATAGCGCCAGATGTTTTTGTGTGAGTAAGTTGTACGGTGCATGGTAAATGCACGCTGTGTGTGACGAGTTATGGTTTATAATTGATTGTGTAGTATGTTCTGATTTATGAATTGCAAGTGTGTGCGCGACTTTGTATCTATTGCTTTTATTGAACTACATGTGTAGTAGTGGCGCGGTGGTGGGGCCAGCCTAGCGACATCGGGTTCTGATACATTTTCAACTACCGGGCATATCTCCTTCTTTCATATATCTATGTTTGCGGCCGTAACTAATATGGCTTTACAGAATTATAATCATTAGAATTAGCATTATTACTCCATTAGTTAGAAGTGGCTTCAAATCTCGTGATTTCATAAACTGTCATTCAATAAATAGGGCAATGAGTTTAATGCAAAAATTTCGGTTAAAATGTAATAGTAATATGCCTCTTAATATTTTTCCACTAGTCTAGTTAGCACCGGTCAAGCACAGCATCGGCACGGCGCCGGCGCACTGTGGGCTGAAAATCGACTTTCATAGACATGTAGGAATATAAGACTATGGTTACACAGCCAAATCACGACACCGTTGAGTTTTCCAATAAAACGTTTATTGCTAGCCAGCTAAAGTTACAGATAGCACGAAGGTAAACAATATCACTAGGAAGACACGAAGAGTACAGAGAGAGATAAGAAAGCAATACGAGAAAGTCTAGATTTAGATAAAATACACAAGCGTAAGCGATTAGGCGCGAGTAAGAAAATGAGCGTGCATTCGCCGTCGGAGCATGTAGGGCTCAAGGTGACCGAGCGATAGCGGATCGGCCGTTGCGCAATACGGCAGGCAGGTGCGCGGGCGCAGGCGGCGAGGTAAACAGTCGACGCGCTTGGTTAGAGTGCAACCTGCATACGACTAATAAGTGTGCGTCTTTATTGCTGGTGCCGTGCCGCCACAGACATATAATACTTCTTTCCCAAATGTTCACTTTTATGACTTGGAAGATGTTTTGGAAGACTAAATACATGCCTAAAAATATCAACATTATGGAATAGCATTGCAAACAACGCACACAGAATTTTTCCTTTAAAAATTCCTATGGCATACGAGTATCTTATGTATTTTTTCTTTAAAAAAAAACCGGCCAAGTGCGTGTCGGACTACGCACAATGAAGGGTTCCGTAGTTGGGATGAATATTCCATGAACAAAATTAACATTGTAGTTGAAAATCATGTTCTTCCATACATTCCAACTGTAAATGTAAGTTTGTACTCACAATATTGAGAGATTTACCATGCTATTTTAAGACCACAGACTTCTTATAGGGTTTCCTGTAATCTACAGATAAAGACCTATTTTCTGTATTTTTTTTCAAAATTTTAGGCTCAGTAGTTTCGGAGATAAAGGGGGGGGGAATGGTCAATTTTCGTCAATTTTCTTAAATAACTTTAAAATAATTTATTTTAAAATTATAAAAAAAATATATTTGAGACCCTCATAGTTAGTCCTTTCATTTGATATGTAACACCGTATAGTTTGCAAAACTTTTTTTTTATTTTCTTATTTACCCCCCAAAAGTGACTCCCATATTCAAAATTCATTTATTTACTTTACCTGTCCGTGTTTGGGTCACAGAAATTCGTATGTGTACCAAATTTCAACTTAATCGGTCCATTAGATTCGGAGCAAATTGGCTGTGACAGACGGACAGACAGACAGACAGACAGACACACGAGTGACATTCCTATAAGGGTTACGTTTTTTCCTTTTAAGGTTCGGACCCCTAAAACTACTATGGAGCTGGCATGAAAAAGTCTTATATCTCCGATATGGAATGATTGGCCCTAATTCTTTATCAGGTGATTAATCCTTGAATTATTTACAATTTTATGACATACTAGGTACTCGCAATGGCCAGAAGCTCGATGTTTTTTTTAAAAATCGCTAAAGATTTAAGATTTAATACACCAACATGAGCTGACATGATGGAGTTTATAATTTCGTCACTTCATGCGCGTATTAATATTATGGAATAACTTTTACACATATCCTACAGATTAGACATTAAAAAGTGGGCTGTTAAAGGAAAAAGTGACCAAAATGTAAAGGACGCAAGGAAGAAATTAATTCAAGATCGCTTCAAAACAGAACTTGGCCTGCTAATTAACATGGTGAAGCAGGGTCATGGAACGATGGCAACACGGCCGGAATATTCTTTGAATTTCCAGAAAAAAACGACGATATAAGACTAGATGAAGAACTAATCCGAAGATTTGCTGTAATTTTACAAACCATAACATCAGAACACGTTAATATTTATAAATTCAAAGATTATGCGTACAAGACTGCTGAGAGATACGTGGCATAATATAACTGGTACTATAAGTCTGTAACAGTTCACAAAGTGCTTATTCATGGAGCTGATATCATTGCTTCCAACGCAATTGTCCCAATTTGCAATCTTTCGGAAGAGGCATCGGAAGCCCAGAGGCCGTACTATGACGTGAAAAAGGATAATGGATCCATCATGATTCCAGTGTGAGAGAGAGACGGAGCTATATACGACCTAGAGCACCATCCTTTTTTCTCAACGGAACCATGATGGGTCCATGATCTTTTTTCACGTCATAGTTCGGCCCCAGAACAAGCATTTTAGAAGATTCAGGGAACACCACTCTCGTAAGAGCAGAGTGAGTTCCAATGAGGACATTTTTAATTTCCTTCTTTCGTCAGATCCACTTATTTCATCAACAAGACCCATTTTGGACGCAAAAAGAAAGGAAACTTTCTTTGAGGAAACACTGACACTGTTAAAACTTCAAAAATCTGAATTCGAGTTTAGAGACGTGTCTCAGACTCCGAGCCTGAGTTAAGACTCGGATTTTAGTCAAAATAGCTTTATTATTTTCTTTTTTTTTTGTAATTTAGTTATTTTTGCTTTAATTTACTTTTTTCTGTACTTCTTTTGTTTTTTTTTTTTTAATATCTATATATATAGTATTAGGCTCATTTAGTTCTTCAAAATATTTATTTTCGTAAAGTTTAATTTATTTTATTGAAAATTGTCTCGTTTTTTTGCCTTCATTTTTGTAATATTTTTTAATAAAAATATGAATAAATTATTTCATTATACTTACCTCCAACCTTCACTTTATTAGTAAGAAATTAAATAAACCGTATTTTTTGTGATTATGTGGCGTGTTCATACAAAGTAGTGCTCGGATTCATCGTTTAAGTAGTCTGTGTAGAGCTTAAATTACGGTAAACATATTTTTTTTTTTTTAAATATTAGGTCTTTACCTATGAAATTGCCGTTCTGCAGTACTGGCCATTTCAAATCAAAATAATTTTTGTTTGGCTAAGAATTCTAATTTCAAATTAATTTTATTTTAAAAACATGGATTTTTTTTTCCAAAAGTAGTCATTTGTTTATTGATTAGTGTTACATTTTCATCGCATTTCAATCTTTTTCGTCATCATGGATACGTTAAAAATTCGAGTAATTATGGAATATGAGTACCGTCGTGGCAGCAACGCGGCACAAGCGGCACGCAACATCAACGACGTTTACGGAGCTAACACTACAAACCAACGCACCACTTGTTATTGGTTTGCTCGCTTCCGTTCTGGAAATTTCGACCTGAAAAATGAACCTCGCGGTCGTCCGAAGACTTTGGTCGACAATGACGAATTAAAGGCGACTGTGGAAGCTGATGATACACAATCTACGGCTGAATTAGCAGCAGCTTTCGACGTTAGCGTCAAAACAATATTGGTCTATTTGCGTCAAATTGGCAAGGTAAAAAAGCTTGACAAATGGGTGCCCCACGAACTCAATGAACGCCAGCGCGAAGTACGCGTCGAGACGTGCCTTGCACTGATCAACAGACACACAAATGAAGGAATTTTGAACCGCATTGTTACCTGCGATGAAAAATGGATTCTGTTTGATAACCGCAAGCGCTCAGCAAGTTGGTTGGATCCTGGTTCAGCACCTAAACAATGCCCTAAACGAAAACTTACCCCTAGAAAAGTGATGGTCACTGTTTGGTGGTCTAGCGCCGGTGTGATTCATCACAGCTTCTTACCAAACGGGGTGAGCATTACTTCAGATGTGTACTGTGAAGAACTGAACACAATGATGGAGAAGCTGGCACATCTCCAACCAGCATTGGTCAATCGCTCGTCTCCGCTGCTCCTGCACGACAACGCGCGACATCATACTGCACAGCAGACGGTCTCCAAGTTGCAAGAACTGGGGTTGGAAGCTCTCCGTCATTCGCCCTACTCACCAGACCTTGCGCCAACAGACTACTACTTTTTCCAGAATTTGGATAACTTCTTGGCGGGAAAAAATTCAAATACAAATACAAATACAAATACAAATATTCTTTATTGTGGTACATAGGTAAGCAATAAGTTGTTACATGTTTCCGAAATTGTACACAGCTATGACCCGCCATAATGGCATACAATAATTTTAAAATGGGTAACATTTTAACAGCACAATCAAATAGAAAATTAAAATAATAACAATTTAAATATATAAATATGCAGCACTTTAGAATTAACGAATATTTTTACATGTCTCAAGGCAACAATTAAAATAACGAGACATAAATTATAAATTCAGTTAGAATTAAATAATACAAATTATGAAATATATACATTTTACTTATCAGGGGAACAATTAAAATTAAATAACATCATCGAGATAATCTTTTAAAGTATAGTAACATTTGTCTAACAGCAACTGAAATAATTTCTTTTTATAATTATGCAAATCTAAATCTCTAATTGTCTTTGGCAATTTATTATATATGTCAGGTATTAGATAAAAAACACTTTTGTGGAAAAGAGCAGTTTTGTGGGGTTCACGTGACATTTTGTCTTTATGTCTGTCTCTATTACTAAATTTGAAACGGTGAATATTTAATTTTGCGAAAATGGCACATTCGTAAATAAACATACAGGGAAGTGGTAGTATTTTTAGTTTCTTAAAATGTGGAACACAGGAGTCCGTTGAATCAATGTTCACGATTGATCGGATACACCGCTTTTGCGCCTTAAAAGCTAGGTTTTTGTTGGTTGAATTGCCCCAGAACATAAGACCGTACCTTAAAATGGAAGAGACATAACCATGATACGCACTAAGAACAGCAGATTTATCTGCTATTTTACTTAATTTATAAAGGGCATATGACTGTTGATTTAAGCGTTTACAGACATAACCTATGTGATTTTTCCAGTTAAGTCTTCTGTCAATATGTAGCCCCAAAAACTTAATTTCATCTATTTCTTCAATATTTGTATCTTTGAATATTATATTTAAATTTGGTGATGCTAGAAAATTTTGTCTAAATTTCATAATTTTTGTTTTTGACAGATTTATGTTTAAATTATTAGATGATAGCCATTCAGTTGCATTAGTTAAAAACATATCAATCTCCACATTAATGCTAGAATGCAAATTGTCACCACCAAACAGAACTGTGCTGTCGTCAGCAAAAAGCGTCATTTGATGGTGCGTTATGGATGGTAAATCATTAATATATACAATAAAGAGTAGTGGGCCCAATACGCTACCTTGTGGTACCCCAAAACGGACATTAGTGAACTGAGATTCGTAAACTTTTTCTTCTTTCGATATTGGGCATACTCTATTTATTTCAGTAGCTTGGTGTCTATCGCTTAAATAGGATTTTATTAGATTATTAACATTACCCCTAACACCATAGTCATTTAATTTTTGGAGCAAAATGTCATGACGAACGTGGTCGAAAGCTTTTGACATGTCTAAGTACATGGCTACAGCTGGTTTTCTATTATCTAAATTGGTCATTACTGTATATATGAAATTATAAATCGCATTATTTATTGATTTACTTTTACGAAAGCCGTATTGTTCGCTGGCAAGAACGTTATTGGTTTCAAGAAAAGTGTACAACGATGTATATATAACTTTTTCATAAATTTTCGAGAAGATGGGTATTAACGCTATAGGTCTGTAACAATTGAGATCTTCAACATCACCCCTCTTAAACATAGGTTTTATAATGGTGTACTTAAGTTTATCTCCGAGAGGCAGTACAAAATGCCTTTGAAGAATTTGTTGCCTCCCGTCCAGCTGATTTCTTTAAGAAGGGCATCAATAAACTGTCACTGCGTTGGCAAAGATGCATTGATTGCATGGGTGATTACTTCGATTAATACAAACAAAAAATGCATGAAAAAAATTCGTTTAAATTTTTTCATACAAAACGGCAATTTCATAGGTAAAGAACTATTATTAATTTGTCAGCGATTTTTTAAAAAAGCATCGAGCTTCTGGCCATTTCGAGGAGTATGTCAAAAATTGTAAATAACTCAAGGATTAATCACCTGAAAAAGAATTAGGGCCAATCATTCCCTAGAAAAGATATAAGACTTTTTCATGCCAGCTCCATAGTATTTTTTAAAGAAAAAATAGATAAAAAAGGCATTGCATCATAATAGGTCTTTACCTATGAAATTGCCGTTTTGTATGAAAAATTTAAACGAATTTTTTTCATGCATTTTTTATTTGTATTAATCGAAGTAACCACCCATGCAATCAATGCATCTTTGCCAACGCAGTGGCAGTTTATTGACGCCCTTTTTAAAGAAATCAGCTGGACGGGAGGCAACAAATTCTTCAAAGGCATTTTGTACTGCCTCTCGGGTATTGAATTTTTTTCCCGCCAAGAAGTTATCCAAATTCTGGAAAAAGTAGTAGTCTGTAGGCGCAAGGTCTGGTGAGTAGGGCGGATGACGGAGAGCTTCCAACCCCAGTTCTTGCAACTTGGAGACCGTCTGCTGTGCAGTATGAGGTCGCGCGTTGTCGTGCAGGAGCAGCGGAGACGAGCGATTGACCAATGCTGGTTGGAGATGTGCCAGCTTCTCCATCATTGTGTTCAGTTCTTCACAGTACACATCTGAAGTAATGCTCACCCCGTTTGGTAAGAAGCTGTGATGAATCACACCGGCGCTAGACCACCAAACAGTGACCATCACTTTTCTAGGGGTAAGTTTTCGTTTAGGGCATTGTTTAGGTGCTGAACCAGGATCCAACCAACTTGCTGAGCGCTTGCGGTTATCAAACAGAATCCATTTTCATCGCAGGTAACAATGCGGTTCAAAATTCCTTCATTTGTGTGTCTGTTGAGCAGTGCAAGGCACGTCTCGACGCGTACTTCGCGCTGGCGATCATTGAGTTCGTGGGACACCCATTTGTCAAGCTTTTTTACCTTGCCAATTTGACGCAAATGGACCAATATTGTTTTGACGCTAACGTCGAAAGCTGCTGCTAATTCAGCCGTAGATTGTGTATCATCAGCTTCCACAATCGCCTTTAATTCGTCATTGTCGACCAAAGTCATCGGACGACCGCGAGGTTCATTTTTCAGGTCGAAATTTCCAGAACGGAAGCGAGCAAACCAATAACAAGTGGTGCGTTGGTTTGTAGTGTTAGCTCCGTAAACGTCGTTGATGTTGCGTGCCGCTTGTGCCGCGTTGCTGCCACGACGGTACTCATATTCCATAATTACTCGAATTTTTAACGTATCCATGATGACGAAAAAGATTGAAATGCGATGAAAATGTAACACTAATCAATAAACAAATGACTACTTTTGGAAAAAAAAATCCATGTTTTTAAAATAAAATTAATTTGAAATTAGAATTCTTAGCCAAACAAAAAATATTTTGATTTGAAATGGCCAGTACTGCAGAACGGCAATTTCATAGGTAAAGATCTAATATTAATACGCGCATCAAGTGAAGAAATTCCAATCTCCATCATATCAGCTGATGTTGTATTAAATCTTTACTATTTAATCTTTAGCGATTTTTATAAAAGGAATCGAGCTTCTGGTCATTTCGAGGAGTATGTCAAAAAATTGCAAATAATTCCAGGATTACCTAAAAAAGAATTAGGGCCAAACATTCCATAGCGAAGATATAAGACTTTTTCATGCCAGCTCCATAGGAATTTTTAAAGGAAAAATTCTGTGTGCGTTGTTTGCAATGCTATTCCATAATGTTGATATTTTTAGGCATGTATTTAGTCTTCCAAAACATCTTCAAGTCATAAAAGTGAACATGTCTATGAAAGTCGATTTTCAGCCCACAGTGCGGCGGCGGGGACCGCCCAGCAGCCGAAGGGAGCTTTCTTGAACTAAAATATATTATGGTCCATTTTTCACCATCGCGTCTGCGCGCTGGTTTTTAGCCGACCTGTGACCCGTAGTGCTATTCTGTAAACATCTCACCGTGATAACTTAGGTGAAGTGAGCGTGAAGTGAGTCGTCATTTCACCTGATGCTAGGGGATGACACTATTGACAGCTCACTTTAAGATCACTTCACATAAGTTTTCACGGTGAGATATTTACAGAATAGCACTACTGTACTGCACATTAGTGCAATATTACACCAATGGGGAAGGTCGGGTAAAGCTTATTATAGATGGCGTGATCCTGTTCCCTAGACGTGAGCGTGGTCCCGAAAAGCTTCTGACATTTCGTTCAATCATGAGTTTCGTTAGGGTTTTATTTTATTTCACTATTTCGTTATTTTAATTTTTTAAATTAAATATTTGGTAAGGAAAGTTTCGGAATTTAAAACCACTGCGGTAGCCCGCGAAATTCAAATTTTCTTGCATTTTTTGCAATTTGCAGGTCAGTGGACAAATTATGTTAATACATATTTTTTACCCGTATTGTCGCGCGTCATATTTTGATCTAAATACAACCTGACATTGGTGCCGATTCTCTTGTGAACGCACTAAACTAAAATTAGAGAATCGCTATCTTTTACTAACAGGCAGCGCGAGAAAAGGACGGCTATAGCTATGAACTAAGTTGGAGATGTCAAACTAGTTCACGCCTTGCGCTTCACCGTGTTTTTAGTCGACATGTTTTTACGTGTCGTCTAAATGTCTGAATGAATGAATGAATGAATGAATGAATGAATGAATGAATGAATGAATGAATTGCACCGATCCCAGCGTGGTTTAACCAGACTCGATCACTCGAATGAACCCAAAGATTCACACTAGCCCCTGTTGCCTCATGTTACATGGTGCAACAGAGACCATTGCATATCAAGGAGTAGACCGGGGGGCGCGGTAATGGTAGGGAAGACATGCCCTTAGGATATGGAGGGGATATAGAGCCTATCCAGTATGCACCGTAAAATAAGCATTGGAATAGTGGAGAGACGGGTGATATAATATGGATGGGCTTTTTACGACGTTGCTGCCATGTTGCTTCTAGTCCAGCTTCCCCGGTGAATCTTTTGGCGGTTAAACTGCATTTTCGACTCTTTTTATGTCGCTGCTATGCTGTATTACAGGTAATCTGCCTTCTCGACTCTTTTCTTCTTCGTTCTGATGAGTGGTCAGCAGCAGAATGTCCAGGACGCGGTCGGACCGTTCCTCGTTGTTGTCCAGCTCCAACTTCAAATTATGTAATTTTTGTTTTTATTCAAAGTTCGACCTATAGCTCGCCGCTGTTCAGTTCAGGTTGACGCGATTGCAGATATTACAGTTTTAAAGTACAAATTAATGCACACAAATTAGCACAAATAATTAATTAAACTGGACCCCAACAAAAATCCTGTCGGGTATGGCGACAGGGCGGCGCCAGCGCACCATGCGTGTCCGTAGGTAGAGTTTAATTCCCGGGTCGTCTCAGGGCTTAAGAATTGAATGCGCCTTCACAGAAACAACGCACATCACCACTCACAAAAAAAAACACACTTGAACACTCCGATTTTGGGACACAGGAACACTATACACTAGTAGTTTAAGTTTTTTGCCTTGGTTTGGGTTACGAGTACCTGAAAATGTCTAAGATTGCTTGCTAGCTTTGCTATTGTCGTGATTAACTTTATTATAACTGTCACACACGTATTGTTCAAAGTTACATATATTGCACATATATTGGGTAGGCAGAAAATAACGTAATGACTTTGTAGAGAGAAGCGTATCCCTGAAAGACATGAAAAGATCTCACCCAGCTTGGCGCTCGGGAAACTGGATCCTTCGGCAGGCAATTTGTCTCTCGTACTTTCAGGAGACCATTACAAACTCACTAGGTACCTATCATAGAAATAAACACTGACACTCAATCACACACCACACACGAAATATACACTGCACGACACGACCACATGCTAAACAATAAAAAACTTTGAGGGAGCTTGCACTCAAAGAACGACCACTCGTCTCGGCGTCACCCGAGACATCCCTTTACGTGTCGTCTAAATGTCTATGGAAAAATTAGTTCTAACTAATTTGACAGCTCTAATTTACTTCCGTCCCTTTCTTGTCATAATAGAGAGAAAAAGTTAGCAATAGCCTAAATTAAGTTTAGTTTGTGCACAACAGAATCGGCACCATTGCCCTGCAAATTACAAAAGACGCAAGGAATTTTGAATTTCGCGGGGTGTCACAGCGCATCCCCCTTACAAGAGCATTCTTCTTATCGTGTCGATGGCAAAAATAACTCGGAAAAAGCAAAATGGTTTTTAGGGTTCCGTACCTCAAAAGGAAAAAACGGAACCCTTATAGGCTCACCCGGTGTGTCTGTCTGTCCGTCCGTCTTTCACAGACAATTTACTCCGAATCTAACGGACCCCAGGGAGGCCACCAAAACTTCATTAATTTCATTACTCGCGCGTTGAGGTACAATTTTTGTTATTACACATATAGGCATTTGTGAAAAGAGGATCGGCACTAACTAATATTACCAATTTCGACTGAGTCATGTTCTTGATAAAGGTACCTATAGGATTGAATGAAAAAAAAAAAAAAAAGGCAATAAGAAAATTCGTTGTTATGTAGGTACTAAGATAAACACTTCTAAATTCAAGTTGCATTTATTTTCCAACAGACTTTTACACAGGTTTTTACAACATGGCTGATCAACGAGCCATCAAATCTTGATTTCCAGTCCAGACTCCAGACATACTGCTACGTTCAGATATCACACTCTCCGCCCTCCACCACCATAAACTAAGACAATCGTAAAATGTACACACACACTAAAATAAAATATAAAAATAAAAATGTTTATTTCAATAACTTACAGTAGGTTACATTATATAGGTACTTTAGGAATGACCCTTTAAGCAAAATAAATGCTTGTGCTAGGACATTCCGCCCTTCAACTACAGTACAGTGTCGTATACAAGTTATTGAATTAAGATAATGAATAAAAAATAAGTAGACAAATCCTCCATTTTAAAGGAGGAGTCTAAAATTAAACAAAAAGGAAAAGAAATGAAAATTGGGTAATTTAATAGCGCGCGCATAGTGATTGTGCGTATGTTAGTGCATGTGTATGCATGAGTGTGTGTGTATGCATGAGTGTGTGTATGCATGAGTGTGTGTATATGCATGAGTGTGTGTGTATGCATGAGTGTGTGTGACTGTGCGTATGTGTCTTTTGTGTGAGTAAGAGGCTATGAAGTAAGTGCGGATATGCGTGATATGAGTGAGGAGAGAGGGTTGGTGCGGTAGGTGTTGATGTATAGGTATGTAACACAAATACACTACTACGTAATTTAGAGTCCGTCTCACGAAAGAAGTCCCGCAGAAATTAGTGGAACTAACTATTATTATAAAGTGAGTAACATTTTTACAACAACCCTCCTACCTCAGACACCATTCTCTAATTAAGATTGTGCATTTGTTGCATGATGTTTAGATAAATAAATAAGTAAAGATTTATAATTCAGTCGCATGCCTGTGGCGCCGCGTCTGCGAGACTTCTTTCTGAGACGGACTTTATTTTTAGCTAGCTGATCCGCCAGCTGACGTTGACCTGTCAAAATTTAAAAAAATTCAAATCTGAAGCTTTTTTTTAGTTTTAGCGAGACTAATGAACAGCAATTGATTTTTATACATATGTATAGGTACAGAGGCGAGTACATCAAACTAACCCAATCTGTAAAAATTTCTTTGATAGATTTTCAACTTTACCACAAAGGAATAAGGTTTATATTCAATTGGGAAAATTTGACAGATTGGGGTAGCTTGATGTACTGGCCTCTGTACGTAAGAAGATATAAAGATGAAACATTTTAATTTACTCATTCATCGATTGTTCACATGTACGAATTTGATTTACATGTCTTTTCCATTTTAAACCCCCCACATCAATGTAATAGGTTACCCCTGGACACGATTCATTAATTATTAGTTCCTAAAATCCAAGGTTTATGCCCCTTTCTGTGGTCTCTACCATTACTTTCTGCCCTAATTCTAATATTGGTGTTTTCTGCTAGCATTATTATAAAGTTTAGATTTTTCTTGCGTTTAATATGGTTTCTCAGTTACAGGTAACCTTAGTAACGTAAATCTATTTCTAAGCTCTCTACCCAGCATTAATCTGGCTGGTGTTACACCAGTAGTAGTACGCACGGCGACAGATCAAGCTATAATTTCCAGTATAAGCTGATCTCGCATTGTATAGGATTTCCTTACAATGAGAGGTCCGTATAAACTGGAAATGTATAGCTTGATGTGTAGCCGTGTGTACCTACTATGGGGTAAATTTCTGTAATCAAACAAAAAATAGATTAACAGCCTAACTGAGTGGGCTACCACTTTCCTTAATTTTAGTCAAATGTGTTTTAAGTCTCCACAAATCGCTCAGCTGCCCATGGAGTTCCTTGCTGAAAACTTTGCCGCGAGATCGCACTGTTCTTCTCTTGTCGCCGATTTGTCGCTTTGTCTTCAAGACGACTTTGACAAGTGACAAACACACAGCGCTCTCTTGCGGCGAAGCTTCCGGGAAACAACCCCATTACTTCTTAACTGGTCAACCACCAAAATTACATCAAAAGTTTTGAGACATTGACTTGTTTGTGAACGCTTTCGAAACCAACCATAACTGTATAACCATATGACATATGTTGATGTTATGTTGTTATGGCATATGTTGATATGCCATAACTGTGTTCAACATACCTAAGTAAAAAATATATGATGAAGCAGTCATCAGTATTAGATAGAGCCACATTTCGTACCCGAAATCAAATGCCAACAGAAAGTGTCGAAGAATATTTATTATCAAAAAAAACTAGCTACGCAACTTTAACAATATGACCGACCAGATAAAAGAAAAGTTCATTGACGGAGTGCATTTAGGCCAATAAAATTTTAATTGTTGAAGAATAATTCCGATCTGATTTTGGAATAAACAGTCGTGCTAGCACGAACTGTGGAAACAGCCTTAGTTCATACTACCAGGAAAAATGAAACATCAGAGATGATTCAAGAAAGGAAATAAAAACCGAAGCAGAATAAATTTAAATCGAAGAAGAATGAAATAGTGTAAGACAGGCAGTTAGAAGCTTTTGTTGTGGCAACAATGACCACATATATAGAAAAATCAATTGCCGAATATATGTACGCGCATCACTTGAGAATGGTTGCACCTATTTTGCTAATTATTTTTTTGTTGTGTTTGTAATAATGTCAGGAGTAGTCAGGCCAAAATTTGTATGAAAAAAAAAAAAACGTATGAAAATTTGTACGGAAGTGAGAAAACATGTCTGTATAAAAAAGTGAGTAAGTGAGACAGAACACAGTAGGATCTTCAATTCAATTGTTTCAGAACTTCTGAAACACTTTTATTTTCATATGTGTAAGTGAAGCAGAAAATCTAATCGAAGATAAGTTCGCAGAAGTAGGTAAAGTAAGGTCGGGTAAATTCAAAGGTGAAGTTAAAGCAAAACCGAAGTGCCTAATACCACAACTTAACTCTAGCTTATTATAATTAACATGCACGTAGGTACTTTCTTCAATAAATATGGCAACTTTTTAATTGTATATTATACACTTCTGGACACATCTATTGGCCCACCTTAGAGTTTAGGTTTCGATGGCCCCTACCGAAATATGATTGCTAGATTGAACAAAAACTGTTGATGCAGTTTTAAACCTGATACATTTTACCATCTTTTTCGATCGTATTGTTTTAAATTTGAATTCAGAATACCATACGACATGGAGCTACGCCTAACAAGTCGGATATGCGCCTTGTTAAAGGCAATTGATTTTTGAATAAAAAACATGTTTTATCAAATAAAGGTTTAATTTAATAACGCGTGTTGCCTCCATGGGCATCTACCACAGCTCTAATACGATTAGGCATAGAGTTTATCAACCGCTCTATGAAATTTTGAGGGATCATCTCCCATTCCTCTTCTATGGCAGTTTTCAACTCCTGCATCGTCTGGGCAACTGGCTGACGAGCCCAAACACGTCTTTTTAGCTCGTCCCACATGTGCTCAATGGGGTTCATGTCTGGGCTTCTGGCTGGCCAGTCCATAACTGTGATGTTCACATCCCGAAGATATTCCCTGACGATGCCGGCCGCATGGGCTCTTGCATTATCATGCATAAAAAGGAAATTTGGGCCCACATAGTCCGCGTATGGTATCACGTGAGGTTCTAAGCACTCACGAATGTACCTTTCAGCATTTAATGTTGGCAGCCGTGGTCCTGTAACAACCTCAAGTTGAGTTTTGCCGCTCGCGGATATACCGCCCCAGACAGTCCATGAGCCACCGCCATAAGCAACCCTCTCTTCAAAGCAGCATTGTGCGAAACGCTCTCCCTTACGTCGGTAGACCTTCTTCCTTCCATCATTGCCATGTAACACAATTTTAGACTCATCAGAAAAGAGTACACGGCTCCAATCTTGCTGTGTCCAATTTAAATGACTGCGTGCGAAATGAAGGCGCGCTGTTCGGTGGGCTCGCGTTAGTTTGGGGCCATTAGCTGGCTTGTGTGGTACCATATCGCGTTCTTTTAACCTTCTCCGAACAGTTCAAGCGCTCACAGATACTCCGTGGAATTCGCGAAGTTAGTTTTGTATCTCAATGGAGGTAAGGTGACGATTTCTCAAGCTGGTCGTCACGATGAATCGATCCTGCCTTTCAGTTGTGACCCGAGATCGTGGCCTTCCTTGGCGATGAACAAAGCCGCCAGTCTCTAGGTACCTCCGATAAACATTTCGGACCGCAGATCGACTTAAATTAAGTTGAGCACTCACGTTTCTTTGGCTGTGTCCGGCCTGAATAAGTGCCACAGCTTGGGCGGCGACTTCAGGTGAAGTATCCATAGATTATTGATAGAACCTCACCTTAATGTAAAGAATAAGTAATGTTTGTTGCAAAACCAAAGATATCAATCACTTTTTCAAGAATTAAATCCAAGTAAATCAATAAAACCAAGTTTTCTTAGTATTCGATTGTTTGATATCAACAAACAGGCTCCAAATTGTCTTTTGTTTCTTTAAATTCTGTGTTCGAAATTCAAAAAAAGACTATTGAATGAAATTGTGAATGTGCCAGGTTCAAAACTGCATAAAAACTTTTTGCTCGACCTAATATAAAATTTTA
Organism: Cosmia pyralina; assembly: GCA_946251885.1. Classification (NCBI taxonomy): domain Eukaryota; kingdom Metazoa; phylum Arthropoda; class Insecta; order Lepidoptera; family Noctuidae; genus Cosmia; species Cosmia pyralina. The sequence goes on along the minus strand of OX276369.1, from coordinate 10,147,594 downwards.
GCTAGGACCAAACGAAACTGAAAATACAAGGTGGGCCAAAAGATGTGTCCAGAAGTGTAATAAAAATCAAAAAAGTCATTAATCATGATTTTCATGTGTCTCGACACCTGTTAGTATGCATTATCTTTATCATTTACAGGTGTCACGTTTTGTTTGGCTAAATTATTATTTTTAGATACGTCATTTGTTTGGACAAATTATAATTTTGAGATAATTATATCTAAAACTGATAATGTAGCCAAAAAAAAGAGAGACCGAAAAATGAATATGTAACCAATCATAATAATATATATATCGTTTTGATTGGTTACATTATCATTTTTACGTGAGTCGTTTTGATTGGTTACATCATAATTTTTAGGTGCATCGTTTTGTTTGTCTACATTGTCATTTTTAAGTACATCGATTTCGGTACATTTCATAGGTACATCGTTTTGTTTGGCCAAATTATAATTTTTAGGTACATAGTTTTTGGTATATTTCATCGGTTCATCATTTTTAAGCGAGTCGTTATGATTGGTTACATTACAATTTTTAGGTGTCTCGTTTTGATAGGTTACATTATAATTTTTAGGAATATCGTATTGTTTTTTAGACGAATTGCTATCTGTTTTTTGATTGTCTTTAAAAAAATATGCTTGTAATCCGTCCGCTACATCTGTACAAATATTTTTGAACGCGTTAGACCAATGAGGAGTCCCAGCGTTATGGTATTCTATTTGATCTTGAGGTACACTAACATTGCACAGTTTGCAAAATACAAGTTTCTGAACGGATGTAGCATCTTTTGCTCTCGCTATGTGACTTTCATTATGATGATCACCTGAATCCTGAATCTTGTTTTCCTCTGACTTGTTAACATGGTTTTCAATTATATGTTTTTCTGAATGTGTTCGTTCTGTGTTGTACTCCGTATTAATGCCGTTGGATAAATCTTCATTATTTTGACAAATGTCAGTTAATATTGCGCTTTTTAAGAGTGTGTCGTGGTAATCATTGTCCAGATAGTGTCTGGATGGGTTTGTCATAAATACCGTGTTACATACGAGGCAATGATAACTAAATTTATTGAACTGGAAAGAAAAACATTAAATATTAGTTAGTTTAGGTTATACGCCGTGGCCACGAGCTACAAGCTCAAACGACACGCATCTTGCGACAGCGACTGCGAAGGAAACAAATTTAAGAAGTTGTTTAGAGCATGCAAGCCACCGCTACACGACTTGCGGAGCAACCAACGGATATAGATGCCGAGCGCGCGTTCTGTTTGACGCAAGCCACATTGCTCGACGTTCAGACCCTAGTTGGACATCGCTACACCCCGTCAGGGGGGTGCGATTGGCGGTGCCGGGGCGTGGCCCCCTCTCCGCAGCAGCTATACGTTGGCCCGTCACTACGGGCCCCTCATTAGCTCGGCCTACTGCGGCCTAAGGATGATGGGACGCGGATATGCGCGTCCCTGTGAGTGATTGCTATATCTGTGTCTGTAGGCACGCCACGACGCTGCTAGCCAGCGCCGCTTTCTTCACCGTATCCCGGCGGTCAACCCCTACCAGGTGGAACCCCCACCTACATGGGGGAAGCCCAGCAGAAGGCGACCTGCGACAGAGATACGGACTCGACGTTCCTACAGAAGGGGTGAGTGGCTCCCGCCCGCCCCACTTTCAGAGCTAGCCGAGCCTGGCACGGGTTAGGGAGACCGTGTAATGGGTGTGTGGGTGACATTGTGTTGTGTGACGTCACCCGGTGTCTACGTGAATCGCGCGCCCGCGCTGCGTCTTCACGCGTGTATTTATGCGCCTGTACAGAGGTGAATGTCTACTGTTTGCTGCGTGACACGCCTAAATTATCCTAGCACGCATCACGCAACAGATGTATGTTATGTGTGGAGTCTATTGTCACAAGTGAGCCGCGTGTAAACTGAGAGCGACTCACTCGGAAGTCCAGTCCGGGGTGGAGTCACACGTCCGCGAGCAGTCGACGTTCAGACGACCGTATCTTTACTTTTTATATCAACGAGTACTGCCGTCTCTCTCTAAACGATGCCGGCGCGGCGATTCCAAGCTCTGTGATATTCATCATGAATATGCCCTGGTAACTTAGACCATTTTTTTATTGTAAAAAGTGCCATCTTTCCCCAACACATGGAACTTTTTACTGCAGTGTTACCACTTTTATGTGCTTGAAATATTTGGTAATTTATACTAGTTGTGTTTTGCTATTTTTATTTGATTAATCCAGTTGCACAACAAAATATGACATAACAACCTAGTATAATTTATTTTTGAAGTATTTTACTAAAATTTAGTATTATTATTAGTGATATTTTTGCGATGATATAATAATATGAGTATTTTTAATAGTACTTAATGTTGCTTATGTAAATTAAAATAATTTTGCATGCCGTAAGGCAAAATGTATCGGGACTCTCAACAAAACAACCATCATATCTGTACACCTACATTATTGGCAAATAAATGATTTCTGATTTTCTAGGGAATAGTTTACAGCCGGTCTATTCTGTAAACATCTCACCGTGAAAACTTAGGTGAAGTGATCATAAAGTGAGCTGTCAATAGTGTCAACCCCTTAGCATCAGGTGGAATGACGGCTCACTCCACGCTCACTTCACCTAAGTTATCACGGTGAGATGTTTACAGAATAGCACTACTGATAGCAAAACGTTAGCAACACTGAGTCACTGACTTTAAAACTCTGAACATGACTTCGTAATACAAGAAATTTTGCTCGTGCGCTTTTTTCTTGTATTTATTGGCGTTTTTGTGCATATTCCAGAAATACGGAAATTCCACAAAAAAACAAAGTGTTGTGTTCTTCACACTATGAATAAATTGGTTCAAAGAAGTCGGCAATGTCCTCGCTGGCAAGAGCTATTATTATTTTTATAATGAAAGTGATGAAACTGAGCCCATCTTCCTACGAGCTCGAGAACATTAAACTAAAACAAAGGGTGCGAAACGAGAGTGGCAAACAAGTGTCGAAATGATATATCGAAATGATGTAGTTAATAAATTCAATCATTAATTATGTTTGTATTATTAATCTCATTAAATTCCCTTTACTCAAATAAAACAGCGATTCATACGTAAGTAGGTACCATCGCTAACATTTGCTGAACCACTTCGACCTTATTTTTATATATATACTTAGATGCGCAGTGAAACCAAACTCGTCTCATCAAGAATTTTGGCAAAAAGCGATGAAATCCCTTAAAAATATTAAATATGTTGACACCAATAGTAAATTGGCTAGGCAGACTGCAAAGCCGAGACTTGTGCGCCCTCCATGCCTTGAAGGGTGTATTTGCCCACGTTGCAATTGCCCATAAGCAAAAGAAAACTAATAAATGACTACAAAATGTATGATTTGTTTTATTTATTTATTTACATAACAGAATTAATGATAAAAACCCCTAGATCCTAGCAGATTTTGTCGATATCGGGTACATCACTATACTACACTAAAAATTATCGATAACTGCCATATTGAATATCTATTAAATTGAAAGCACTATTATATGCATGTGTATGTGTGTGTTATGCATCATGTCAAACTTGAGGCGACAACAGTGCCATAACTGATAGTATTGGAACTAAGCATATTCGACTGTCACATCTGTAGCTTGCTACATAATACTAATCTGTGGGTTAATAGCAGGTGCGTTGCCATCCCAAAGGCATGAAATGTCATGACATTTTCGGTACCTAATTACATCTGCACCGTACACAGGGTCAAATTAAATTAGTTAGCGAAACTCCGCAGACGTGATGGGTAATCAATATCTAAACACGACAAAAGATAAATATAAATAAAAAAAGATTTGACGATTTTTTGGGGTTAATGACCGCTGGTAGTAGTTACTTGAAGTGTGAATTGATAAAATCTGTTTTATCGAATCGAGATATCGATACCTACTCATCACGTCTGTGAAGTTTACACAAAAAACTGATTTTTAGACTGTTATTTTGTACTACATAGGCTGCACTAAAAGTATCGGGAATGGAATATTATTTCCATTGTTCCTGTCATATTAAAATCTTTTTAATAGAAAACTCCTTGGTTTTAAAAATCGAATACCATTTATTTATTTAAAAAAAGATTCTCGGTCTTGTCACAAGGTTTTGTCAAACTTGTTTAGTCGTTGACAAAATGGAATTGACTCGAGAAAATTCAAGAGCGATGATTTATTATGACTTTCGAAGTGGTTTAACACAAAAACAGTGTGTTGACCGGATGATTTCTGCATTTGGTGATGAAGCCCCATCCAAAACTACAATTTATCGCTGGTTTGCTGAATTTCAACGTGGACGTGTCAAGCTCAGAGATGATCCCCGTCAAGGTCGTCCAAAAACTGCAGTCACCCAAGAAAACGTTGATGCTGTGCGTAAGCTGATTGAGGAAGATCGATATGTGACATACCGCGAAATTCAGGCAACTTTAGACATTGGCATGAGTCAAACACAAATAATCTTGCATGAACAATTAGGTGTAAAAAAGTTGTTTTCCCGATGGATACCGCATTCGCTCTGTGAAGAGCAAAGAGCGGCTCGCGTTACTTGGTGCGTCAGAACTCTCGAAAGATTCCACGCAGGATCCTCAAATGCTGTATACAACATCGTATCAGGTGACGAATCCTGGATATACGCGTACGAACCCGAAACAAAAAAGCAGTCACGAGTTTGGGTGTTCGAAAATGAGTTAAAGCCAACAAAAATTGTTCGTTCACGGAGTGTTGCAAAAAAAATGGTGGCCACGTTTGTCTCCAAAACCGGCCATGTTGCGACTATTCCTCTTGAGGGACAAAGAACGGTTAATGCAGAATGGTATGCTAGCATTTGTTTGCCACAGGTCGTTTCTGAACTCCGTAAAGAGAACTGCAACCGCCGCATCATCCTCCATCACGACAATGCGAGTTCTCACACCGCGCACAGAACAAAAGAGTTTTTAGAGCAAGAAAACATAGAATTATTAGACCATCCGCCGTACAGCCCCGACCTAAGCCCTAATGATTTCTATACTTCCCTAAAATAAAGAATAAATTGCGTGGTCAGAGATTTTCATCACCTGAAGATGCTGTGGACGCCTACAAAACGGCCATTTTGGAGACCCCAACTTCCGAATGGAATGGTTGCTTCAATGATTGGTTCCATCGTATGGAAAAATGTGTCAAATTTCGCGGAGAATACTTCGAAAAGCAATAAATACATTTTTAAATAGTAATGTTGTGTCACTTCCTTGATTCCCGAAATGTTCAGTGCCGCCCTCGTACAATGGTCACACGTACAGTAGTCCACCTGAAGGACTAAGTGCGGAAACCAAATCCTCTAACATACTTTGATGACCCCATGATGAAAAAAACATTAACTAATTTTTTTTTATGATTTATGTAGTACCCATCACGTCTGTGGAGTTTCGCTAATTTAATTTTACCCTGCATAAAAAGAAACATTCACATTATGACATAGCTCTAAAAAAAACCATGTGTGTCATTTTTAGGGTTCCGTAGTCAAATGGCAAAAACGGAACCCTTATGGATTCGTCATGTCTGTCTGTCCGTCCGTATGTCACAGCCACTTTTTTCCGAAACTATAAGAACTATACTGTTGAAACTTGGTAAGTAGATGTATTCTGTGAACCGCATTAAAATTTTCACACAAAAATAGAAAAAAAAAAACAATAAATTTTGGGGGTTCCCCATACTTAGTAAGTGTTACTACATAGTGTTCAATAATACATCTCTCTTACTAATATCTTCAGACGAAGCACTTCGTATAATTATGATCGAACTTCACGTACAGGTAAGTTCGTTTAATTCGCTCGAGCATCTCAGGAACTAAAATTGACAAATTGTTGCAAATGGCCGACGACGACGTGTTGTTTTGACACGTCTCTAATTTTCAGTATAGTATAAAGTACTGTGTGTCTCTGATGTTCTAGGTCTAAATCGTCAAATAAGATTTGTTTTGTGAATTTTGTGTTTACTACGTGATATCAGCTCGCTCACGTTGCTATCAGCGCCAAAATGGCAAAAATCAAATGTCTTCATTTTGACGTCGATATTATGAAGTCCAGCGTAGGTACACTCCTACCAACTTATCTGTGAAATGGCGAAAATTGGAACTACGGCCGTCATGTTGAAATGTCTTCGATTGTGCCGACGCATGTCATTCGCTTGTGTCGACGCATCGACGATGACGTCCTCTTTCTGTTCACATATAAGTTGGTAGGACTACTTGTTTAATAGAGGTCAGTGTTCCGAAACGACAGTTTGGAATGGCGCGCCGTGCTTCCAGCAAACCGAAATGTACATGTAAACCCCGCTAATATCTATTGCATAATAGCTGCAATCTCCCAGTCTAAATATATTGAGACTTTTTACCCCTTACTATTCTAAGGGCTGATTGTTCAATAGTCAGATAATTTTTATTTGAGGAATAAATATGGCGGTTTGACAGCTTTTGTATTGAAAATATGTCAAACTGTCACATTTATTCTTCAGGTAAAAGTTATCTGCCTACTGAACAATCAGCCCTAAGAAGTTTATTCAAACCACCTTTTTTAACCACAGTCACATCATTTTTATACTGTACTATAACTGCTTTGACAAACGTCACATTTGTAAGTTTTTACACTAGGACAATCTATAACTATACTCTATGCACTAGGATGTGTGTGATGAGGAGCTCGTGGCTAAGTAATAACAGCCGCACTGGTCGATCCATCAGGTTAAGCTACGCTTGACGGGGTTGGTCAGTGGATGGGTGACCATCTTTACATACCGAGACTCCTGCGTGCCTCGGATAGCAGTTAAGGCGTTGGTCCCGGCTGTCATTCGTGGATTTTTGACAGTCGTTACGGGTCATCAGAACCCGAAAGTCTGGCTACCAGTCTTACCAAGGGGTATCGTATTACCCAGTTAATGGGTTGTGGAGGTCAGATAGGCAGTCGCTCCATGTAAAATACTGGTATTCAGCTGCATCCGGTTAGACTGGAAGCCGACCCCAACATAGTTGGGAAAAGGCTAGGCAGATTGATGTGTGTGTGATGGACTGTGGGAGTTCAGTAAAGGATAGGCTGGATAGAATGAGGGTTTTCAGAAACAACGTTCACTATGTGGCAGCACTGAGACGTCCGGTCCGGGCACCTGTCAAGTGTCAAAGCGCCTATATTTTCTTTAACAAAACTGAATGATAAACGTCATCATCACATATTTTATATTCAACTACGAAATGGATGAGATGGATGTCAAAGTGGCGGCTTCTGGTGGCGTTTTTCATGAAAACCCTCAAGAAATAAAAGTGTTTATTTATGGCGTACATTTATTGGGATCACCAGCGCACTCGTGGTTTGTATTCGTCGCTCAGCGCCACGCGCTTTATGCTCTCGTAGCCTAGGATGATGCTGAATGAGAAGCAAGCAGACTGCAGCAGACGAGCCGATAACCCCTTAAAATACAGCCCTACCAAACCCTCTTCTGCCCATAACGTTTTAAAGATGTCCTTCATAGTGCCTACGCCTTCGACCTGTAACAAACAAAAAAAGGTGACATTGACACTGTTGACAATTGTCAAAATATTCGGGTTACTTGGGTTATTAGCCGCACGGGCCGATCTAAGGTAAAGCCATGCTTGCCGCGGTCAGTTCGAGGATGGGTGACTATCCATTACATATCGAGACTCCTGTGTCTCGGAAAGCAAGTTAAGCTATTGGTTCCGGCTGTCATTCGTAGATCTTTAGACAGTTGTAACATGGTAGACAAGCCCAAAGTCTGACAACCAGTCTTACCAAGGTGTTACCCAGTTGTGGGTTGTGGTAGATAGGCTATACGAACTCCGCGAGTGGCATGTCGAAACTTTTAGCAAAGGTTAGCAATTAACTGGGTAATACGACACCCCTTGGTAAGACTTTCGGGCTTCTGATGACCCGTAACGACTGTCAAAGATCCACGAATGACAGCCGGGACCAACGGCTTAACGTGCTTTCCGAGGCACGGAGGAGTCTCGGTATGTAAAGATGGTCACCCATCCATGGACCAACCCCGGCAAGCGTAGCTTAACCTGATGGTTCGACCCGTGCGGCTGTTATTACTTAGCCACGAGTTCCTCCATCTTTTCATTTAACATTCTTGAAAATTTGGTCCCATGTGAACGACAGAGGTGACAAAATGCGACAGCCCTCGTTAATTGATGAAGTGCGTACCTGTAGCCTAGCCCGAACGATGTCGAGTGGGTTCGTGAGGAACGTGGTAGTGAAACCGCCGAGCGTGCCCGCGGCGCATTGTATTAGCAGGGTGGACACCCAAGCCGGGGCGATTTTCAGCATTTCATCTGTTCAGAACAAAGAAAACAATAGATGTAACTGAATTCATAGAAAACAATCATCAAAACCATGGCCACCGTCAGGGATTCAAGGATTTATTATTTAATTGGATGGATTTAAAGGGAGAAGGAGAGACAATGGTGCCGATTCTCTTATTCAATAACTAAACTAAAATGAGAGAATCGCTATCTTTTACTAACAGGCAGCGCGAGAAAAGGACGGCTATAGTTATGAACTGAGTTATAGATGTCAAACTAGTTTACGCCTTGAGCTTCACCGTGTTTTTAGTCGACATGTTTTTAAGTGTGCTGTAATTTTGTATGGAAATATTATAATGTTTGCGCTCTAGCATGGTGCGGGTGACACATGTCAGTATAGCATGACTAGGTCAGTGACAATATACACAATTCAATTTTACCGATAACGATTCTTACATCAAAAATCTCGTTCTCCTAATAATTTTAAAAATGTCTTTGATAGGTATATCATATTATTATGAAATTTATTTTAAAATATGTATTTAATACAAAACATTAAAAAATGACATTCAAAGCTAGTGCTTTGAATGTCATTTTTTAATGTTTTGTTATTTATTTGTTTGTTTTGTTATTTATTTTAAAAAAAGTTTTTTTTTCATGGTATAATTTTTTCGACTAATTTAATTCTATAGATGTCTAACAACAAAAATTTAAAAATACATACGGTAAACTTCTTTTTCCATAAGAAATATCGACTATCGATAAAAACCCACAATAGCAATACATCTCATCACTAAACATGTCTATGGCGTTACGTTACACGCCTATCACTTTGCTTCATTTTTCTTTAAATTTGATTTTATTTGTAGATAGTAACATTTTGGCAGGATGATTTATTTAATTTACTACAGTTATTATTGAATCCGTATTTTACGATTATGATATTCAGGGTGCAGCTAAAATATTAAATCATGATTGTAAGTCGCTATAACGTTCAAGGGTGAAAAGGAACAGTTCGTCAAATGTCACCCGCACCATTCTGGAGCGCTAGACATGGGCGTTTTCGTATTTAGTTGCTAACGGATATGTAACCGATATTCAGTTTTCATATCGATATCGAAAACCGTTTTCAGATATCGATATCAGTAGTACGATTTGCACAAGTAACTGAAACGAACGAAACGCAAACTCACACTTAAATATAAAGAATGAATTTCTCCCTGATATCGAGTAGCCGCCGGAAAGTTGCTAACTTATGGAATATTTGTTGTAACTAAATAAATAGAAACTAGACCTTATTGCTAGCGCGTTAGGATATAAATATTACGCACGCACTATTATTAACCAAATAACCAATCACTAGCCGAAGTTACGTAATATTCGCTTCATCACTTTTACGCCAGTAAAACATTGAATGGTAAGACAGAGACAAAGCGAATAAAAACCGTCGATGTCATATCGCTCGTGATGTGAAGTTTGCGTTTTGTTCGTTATTACTTATTCGACATTATTCGTAGTTCGTTCTCGTTGTTGCGCTTTGGATAAGCCATAGCTCGATGAAGTTTTTGTGAAAACGGTTATGTATATTTAGATATCGATATGGTATGATAATAAACACATATCCGATATAAGTTACGTTTTGATATATCGAACCCATGCCTATAGAGCGCAAAAACTATAGTTCAACTAAATTTGACAGCTCTAATTTACGTCAGTCTCTTTCTTGTTTTATTATAGAGAAAAAGTTAGCAATAGCCTAAATTAAATTTAGTTTGTGCACAACAGAATCGGCACCAGTAGCTTGATACGAATTAGAACAACGGCTGTACCAGAACAATTTGTGAATCGGTTTAAAATGGATTCGTACCTTGATACGCGGTATACAGGGCCCACCAGAGCGCCGAGTTCGGAACATATGCGGCTAGGGAAGCTGTATACCCCCGGTAGTATCCCAACGGACCATGGAGTTGGTACACTCGAACCGCCACCTCCTTCGCGAGAGCTGCTCTCGACATTTTCTTCTCTAGGTCTAAACCTAAGGGATTCATTTTCTGAAGAAAAAAAAAAAATTAATGTAACTTTTAATAACTCATGTCAAGGTTTCCTCACGATGTTTTCCTTCACTGATGTCAGTGATGTCAAAGATAAAATCAGAAAGTACATATGAACTGAATAAGTTACATTGGTAATTGCCCTGATTTGATTCCTTAACCACTGGGCCATCACATTATACCTTTTAATATAAAAAAGGGATACCTATATTTAACTGAATCTCTAAAAACTTTTTGCGCTTCTAATGGTGCACACTTTTATAATTAAATGAGCCTCTTTTTAACTTTCTGGCCTTTTCTCACAATAAGGATGAAGACTAAAACTTTTTCTTTTGTCCGTCATGTAGATTATTAGAAAATATTGGACACGTATTTTTTCTTTTTTAACGGACTTCAAAAAGGAGGAGGTTCTCAATTCGTCGGAACCTTTTTTTTACTTTTTTTTTTATGTATGTTCCCCGATTACTCGAAGATGGCTGGACCGATTTGATTTTTTTTTTTTTTTTTGTTTGAAAGGGTATACTTCCCAGATGGTCCCATAATCATCCAGTCAGGATCTGATGATGGGATCCTGGAGAAATAGAGAGAACTCTTCCAATTTTATAGGCACACTTGAAGCGATTTGGATAGTTTTTGGAAGAGTACTTTCTCGGAGTGGTTCCATTTCAATTTGGTGAAGATCTGATGAAGACCTTCTGAGATAGGCAACGGAACTCCTCAATAAATGACAGCAAATGGACCGGGATTGTTGAAATCTCATGTCTGTTTATTGTTTACACCAGTTCATAACATAACATCACGCCGGTACGCTGTGAAGGAGTAAGCACATGTGAACCACTAAAAATTGAAAAATAAAAACTTTTTTACAAAAAAATACTACCGACTTCCAAAAAAAACACTACAAAGTGAAAAATAACTTTAATTTCGGAAGTCGGTCGCAAAAACGAAAACACATTTAATCAGACACCGACTTCCGAAATTAAAGTTATATATCTCACTTTGTAATGTTGTTTTTGGAAGTCGGTTGTATTTTTTTGTAAAAAAGTTTTTTTTACAAAATCAAAAGATTACGGCGATACATTGAGTTAAAACATAAATTTTATACGTACAAGTGACGTAGCGAGCCCCCACTCCCCAACTTTAATGCCTGTTATATAAGTCATTTTCTATTATTAGGATAAAGCAAAAAATACGTGTCTAATATTTTTTTATTATCTGACTGACGGACTAAATAGAATCTCTTTTTTTTTACCCAGCCATCATCCCTATTGGTCGCAGCAATTAACCTAGGGTACCTTAATCAATCGGGTTAGATTAGAACAGTGACAAACCGCACGCGAGCAAAGCGAGCGATGCCATGGCAGCAGCCGGCGAGCTTCGATCAATAATAGCACTAGATACAGGATCAGGAACAAAAATAAGTCGCTGTAGTGGCCACGTTTACACACACATAAACATTTACATTTGTTACTACGAAATATAGAAAAAAGTTTTATAATATTAACAACTTCAATTCATTATAAACCTTAACAATCGAACATAAAGTTTAATTACGATTGCAAAATATTTATATTTAAGTCCTTCTATCATCGGAGAAAGGTAAAAGCAATAAATTAAAAATGTCGCTTGAAAATAAAAGGTCATTTTTATAATAAGTACAAAAATATTTATTCTAAAGTGTACTTAAAACTTAAGCAATAAGGTTAAAAACATTTTGTTGAAAATTTTGTGCTTACTCTATTTTGGAACTAGACATAGTTCTTGGTATTTACATTTCAATGCTCAGAACACAGTAAGTATTGAAAGATGTAGAGTAGCAGAATAATAATATATTTTTTAGGCCAAGGTTCGTTTTATATGGTAGCAAATATTTTTGACCGATTTTTAAAAGTAGAAGGAGTAAATTAGTACAATAGTTATTTTAATTTTGATTATTAATTTGATAATTAATTATTTTAATAAAAATATTAAAACAAATTGTTGAATTTTTACAAGGTTTATTTTCTTCTCCTCTTTCTTTCGCGACAATAGATACCCATTCTGCATTGCGAAATGGGTCACTAGGAAATCTACAAACAAAAACAACATATAAAGTAACAATACTACTCCATGCATTTCCCTGTTCCCGAACAGTCGATGTTTGAAATAAGACCACAAAAGTATTTGTGTTTTTATTTTTCGGGCCGTTTTTGAAGCGCTTATCGGGAATCTAGTACTATTATTGATCGAAGCCGGCGAGCGTTACATTCAAGTTGGTCGCAGATACTTGGCTATTTAGTATTTTTAGAACCCCAAAAAAGGAATTATTTGAGGTTCACAAAAAGAAGCGCAATCATTGTATTAGAGTGTTCAATAATATTTTAGGAACGCAAAATGGGAATTATTAGAGATAAGTACGATTAAATACTGTATGAAAAAAAAAAATGTTCCTCTCACCGGATTCCTCATATTGCCTCGACTCCTGACCAGGCCTAGGACCATGAGGTGCTGGCTCAACACGTCGAATGGCACAATGATTGTCTGGCCGACGATGGACGCGCAGCCGCCACCTATGAAAGACTAAAATAATATTTATTAGAACAGCTGTAGCCCGCGCATTTACGTAGTCACAGGCAAAGTATGCTCGTCACCTTAACAGCTATTTTTGACCGACTTCAAAAAAGGAGGTTCTGTATTCGACCCGTATGTATGTATGTATGTTTGTTTATCCGCGATTTTCTCAAAAACTTATAAACCAATTTTGATGATTCTTTCATTATCGTGATCTACATACTTTCAGGAAAGTTTTAGTATATAATACATTATGTAATTATTCTTATGTACGAATTTATATGCATAAATGTACTGTATCTCCGGCATTTCTAAGTCGATTTTGATGATTCTTCTTTTCGTTCGTCTTGTAGTTGTATATTCAACTAATAAAAATGGAAAAATAAATTTAAGTACTTTAAAAAAAGTAAAAACCAACTTTAAAACCTAAAACGAATAAAATAACTTAAAAAAGAAACTTAACAGCTTCTGAAGTCGGTGTCAAGCTAAGGTGCATTGAAGAATGGAAGACACCGACTTCAGAAGCTGTTGCTGTATTTTTTTTTTAGTTATTTTATTCGTTTTTGGTTTTGAAGTCGGTTTTGTTTTTACTTTTTTTGTCTACTTATTCCACAAAATAATCTGCTTTACCGACTCAGCATTATAAAGATGTGATCATATGGCGTGTGTGGTATAGAGACCAAACTGAACAACTTATGTTACATTAAATATATAATTAATTTAACAAACAATATTCATCTACACTCATATCGTAAAATTTTGATTATGAAGGCGTCACCTAAAGGAGGATGCGCTAAGGTAGCCCGCGAAATTAAAATTTTCTTACGTTTTTTGCAATTTGCAGGTCATTGTCAGGTCGTATGTTGATTAAAATATGATTCGCGGCCGTAACTAATATGGCTTTACAGAATTATAATCATTAGAATCAGCAATACAACCCCATAAGTAAGAATTGACCTCAAACCTCATGATTTCATTAATTCGCTAGATTTGAGGTCAATTCTAAACTTATGGAGTTAGACCCGACCCAAATGTATAGGAAGGCCGATTATTTTTTCGCGATTACTTTGCCCGACCTGGTAATCCGCTTGCGAGCACTAGACCAACGAGACAGCTATTAAAATATAACCCATATGTTTATTATACATATGGTTGATACGACAAAGAGGCTTTCCTTTAAACTGCCTATACTAGGTACCATTTTCAAGCTCTGTACCAAAAATCAATTAAATAGGAGCAGTAGTTTAGTCGCAAATGATTTTTAAAATTTTTGCCCCGTTTGAACACGATGTATCTTTCCTAACAGCTGATTGTGTCTATACGCATAGGTCATGCACCTTAAAACGATAAATCTGAGTATAACCTACGATGCGTTGTTGCCGCTCTGACGCAAGTCACAAGTACAACCAAATATTTCGCCAAAAAGATGGCAATGCAAACAAGGAAGCAATAAATACACACACACTTGCACTTTCATTACGAGAGTGACAATTATAGCAAAACATCCCGCGCGTAAAAGAAATAGAAATAGGTCAGTGTGTTGCTATTGCATCCCAGATCCTTGCGATCGGTAAATGGGGCTCCTAAAAAACTTTCAGTGCGCCGACGCTATCCTTTCGGAGCGTATGTGCGAACACAGAAGCTCCTGCGCCGCTTTTGTTTTGTCGAACTCGCGCGCTGACAATTGTGATTTTGTTTTGTAATTGTGATAGGACATTAAATAAGTTTAAGACAGTATTTTTTATTGTGACAGGACACGTAACTTGGGATTATTACTATGTACCTCACTCCCATGGATTTCTTTTTGTTGTGGTACATACAGGGTGAAGTGTATGCCTCAGAGGTAAATACAATTGTTGAACTAAAAAATAGGATTATTTTAGCATTTCACAAATTGAAGTGCTATTAATGTGAATGGAGGACACATCGAGAATTTAAAAATGTAGTGTTTTTGTTGTGATTGTTCTTGTGCGCGTACTTCAAGACCTTACCTAACATAAAAGCCAGCGCGAGCGGAAGCCTAAAGCCGCCCGCGCCACCGCCGCCGCCGGCCGCCCGCTTTGACTATACACGACACACGGCGCTCCGGCGCGCGCGCTACGTTGCCGCTTTGTTACCTAGTAGGTAGCTAAGGTCACTTTTTATTTAAAAAGGGTGGTTGCGTTTTATTCTGATTTGTAAGCTATTTAGTTTGTTTGAAAAAGAAAAATTCTCATTTTTGGTGCCTTTTATTTTTAGACCGTATCGAATTAATATTAGGTCTTTACCTATGAAATTGCCGTTCTGCAGTACTGGCCATTTCAAATCAAAATATTTTTTGTTTCGCTAAGAATTCTAATTTCAAATTAATTTTATTTTAAAAACATGGATTTTTTTTTTCCAAAAGTAGTCATTTGTTTATTGATTAGTGTTACATTTTCATCGCATTTCAATCTTTTTCGTCATCATGGATACGTTAAAAATTCGAGTAATTATGGAATATGAGTACCGTCGTGGCAGCAACGCGGCACAAGCGGCACGCAACATCAACGACGTTTACGGAGCTAACACTACAAACTAACGCACCACTTGTTATTGGTTTGCTCGCTTCCGTTCTGGAAATTTCGACCTGAAAAATGAACCTCGCGGTCGTCCGAAGACTTTGGTCGACAATGACGAATTAAAGGCGATTGTGGAAGCTGATGATACACAATCTACGGCTGAATTAGCAGCAGCTTTCGACGTTAGCGTCAAAACAATATTGGTCCATTTGCGTCAAATTGGCAAGGTAAAAAAGCTTGACAAATGGGTGCCCCACGAACTCAGTGATCGCCAGCGCGAAGTACGCGTCGAGACGTGCCTTGCACTGCTCAACAGACACACAAATGAAGGAATTTTGAACCGCATTGTTACCTGCGATGAAAAATGGATTCTGTTTGATAACCGCAAGCGCTCAGCAAGTTGGTTGGATCCTGGTTCAGCACCTAAACAATGCCCTAAACGAAAACATACCCCTAGAAAAGTGATGGTCACTGTTTGGTGGTCTAGCGCCGGCGTGATTCATCACAGCTTCTTACCAAACGGGGTGAGCATTACGTCAGATGTGTACTGTGAAGAACTGAACACAATGATGGAGAAGCTGGCACATCTCCAACCAGCATTGGTCAATCGCTCGTCTCCGCTGCTCCTGCACGACAACGCGCGACCTCATACTGCACAGCAGACGGTCTCCAAGTTGCAAGAACTGGGGTTGGAAGCTCTCCGTCATCCGCCCTACTCACCAGACCTTGCGCCTACAGACTACTACTTTTTCCAGAATTTGGATAACTTCTTGGCGGGAAAAAAATTCAATACCCGAGAGGCAGTACAAAATGCCTTTGAAGAATTTGTTGCCTCCCGTCCAGCTAAGTTCTTTAAGAAGGGCATCAATAAACTGCCACTGCGTTGGCAAAGATGCATTGATTGCATGGGTGATTACTTCGATTAATACAAATAAAAAATGCATGAAAAAAAATCGTTTAAATTTTTTCATACAAAACGGCAATTTCATAGGTAAAGACCTATTACTAAACACGTACAGTATACGTAGCGTAATTTTATGCCCCTCTGTCATATCAACTCTGTATAAGTATAACTAGCTGCGCCCCGCGGTTTATGATGCACTAAAACGTGTATTATTTAATTGGTGAGAAAAATAATAAAAAAATGTGTTTTAGAGGCAAAAAATTGCTCATCCCACGGGAACTACATTTTTTCGGGATATTTTATTTAATTTATTTGGGACAAAAAACAGTTATACATTACAGCATTAACAAAGTAGTTATTATACAGTCGAAAAAACGTATAACCCACACTAGTGTCCACGAAATAACATCGAAGTATGACAACGAACGCATGCTAAATAAGAAGAAAATAATAAAAAGTACCTACATATTTAAAAAAAAAAAAAACACTATAATTATACCGACGAATCGAAGAATGCGGATGACATAAGCAACCGTCTTATTGGCGACTTGCAAGAGATTGTGAAACCAGTCTTTTAAATTTAAATTGCGGCAGCGCGAAAATATCAAAATCAATCTATTGTGAGTTATAGGTTTCTAAAAGTCGGCGGACAGGGGCTCGCACCCCAGCCTTCGTTCTACATCGCGCAGTATTATAAAGTAGCCTATGTGTTAATCCAGGGTATAAGCTATCTACATACCAAATTTCATCCAAATCGGTCCAGCCGTTTGAGCGTGAAGAAGTAACAAACATACAAACACACAGACACACACACACACACTCACAAACTTTCGCCTTTATAATATTAGTGAGATGAGATATACCTTCAACTTAGGGCTGACATCATATTTTCCCAGCTCATATCTGACCCCCTCGTACGTCGTGATGTAGAATATTCCTGAGATTATCTGAAACTGAAGAAAGAGAATGGTTTAATTTATTTATAGTGTATTAGAAAGGTGTGGTCAAACTTAAGGGTGTGGTACAGATCATCAAACTGAACAACTTTCTCCATGGGACCAACATCGTAATGAACAAAAAAAAATTCGGCATCGGGCAGTACCCCCAGACACAACACCCGTCTGGTCGGAGGATCCTCTCTATTCTATTGAGGATGGATGACCTCTACACCTTTCCTTATATCTTTATTTCTAGTATCTGAATTGTGGAGCTCGGATAGGCAGTCGCTGCATATAAAATACTGGTATTCAGCTGCATTCGGCTAGACCACAGGTTCTCAACCTTATTTTGCCCACCCCCACTTAAAGATTTTTTTTTTTCTAGAACCCCCCAATTTGTTTACTTACCATCTGTCACGAATCTGAAACAACTATTGCCACGATTATATATAAACGTGTAATATTATGCAGTCGTAAGATAGGATATGACCCCTATCTTATTTCTGAGTGTAAAAAGAAGAATGTTTCAATGAGAACAATTAAATGGGAAATTATTAATCGCACACCAGAAAAATATTCAAACATCAAATGCTTTACTTGTGATAATCTACATGCACACCAAATCAATGATTGCACTACTAATTAACTAATTGAATATCAAAACTTCTATAAATAATAATCATTATTATACATCAATTTTTGTCCAAAGTTACAACAAAAATATTAATTACATATCAAAAATACTAACTGTTCATCAAAAATAATAAATGCGCATCTAAAAAAACTTATTATTTCACTACTAGTTAACTAACTGAATATCAAAAATTGTACAAATAATAATTATTGGGCACCCCGAGGTTAGGTTTGGTTAGGTTCCTTTAAACCCTGCAGACAGAAATAGGAGCCCCGCGCAGCGGGGCTCCGTCGACCTGACGTTAAGTTTAATTTATTTAAACGTGCAAATTTTGATGTGCAAATTTTGATATGCAAATTTGATGTGCAAACAGTATTTTTGATGTACGTATTCTGTTGGGAACAATAGGTAATTTTTGATGTGCGTTTAAATACTACCCCAATTAAATCGCATACCTAATTATATTGAGAAGTATTTTTATTAATATTCAAAAGACATTGAATTTATGTAACGTATCTAATGAGAAGGTTGAATTTGATGCATTTAACCCTTTAACCGCTTACGTCGGATTAATCCGACAAATATTTTCGTGTCCATTTCGCCAGGGTCGTGTATTTACAACTAAATACCAAAGGTAATAAATGTTGTAATCTGCTTTTTTTTATTTAACTACGCTGTTTTCTATCAAAAAGGTTTTTCAATTTACTGTGCCGGGCTCTCAGGGCACGTGAACTGATATGAAGTCGGGCGGTTAAAAGGTAAGGAGTTTATTAATTTACAAAAAAAAAAAAAAATGACTTGAATTTTTTTTTATTCAAATCAATTTTTTTTAATAATAATAATAATAAATAGCTGGCAACACCAAAGTCAACAAGTCACATTTGTTTTCATATCTGCACATTTTCAATTTTAATAATAATCGTAGTTTTTTTTTTTATTTTATGAGAATCAACCTGAAACCATCCTGAAACCCAAACCTACAAGACAAAATTAAAATAGCAAAATGAACCAGAATCGTAAAGATTTTCATCAAAAACTACCGAATCGGAGGTGACATCTGTCATCTCCGACAAAACAAATATGAAAATTAAATTAAAATGTTGACAAGATCAGCTGCAAGACGAGCACGCCCACCATCTCCGGACTCGCCGCTCAGCTCCGCCCCGCCGCCGCCGGTATCCAGCCCCACTATGAGCGCTGTGACGACACCGGCCGCGGCAGTTGCGTCGAGCTCGAGCGACGAGTATTTTTCCCCGCCGACGTCGCCAACACCTGTACGTCGGCAGGGGAGAGGCCGGCCACCGAGGAGCTTGGGACTTAGGGGCCATCCGGCCCCGAGCCGGGTCCCCGCTGCCGGTGGTTGTGTGCAGCGCATGAGATGGACTCAGTCAATGAACGAGAACGTCATGCGCGCATATTACGGGTCTACAGAGGGAGGAACTAATCTCACTGCGTATCGTGTTAGGATGCTGACTCTGTTCCAGGAACTAGAACCAACCGTCAACACCTCGGCCCAACGACTGTCGGATCAGGTGCGGGTCATCCAACGCAATCACAGGTTGGACGATACCGCACTTGATAGGCTGCGCTCAGAGGTACTGAGCAGCCGTATCGTCTCGACCCCAGCACAAACCGCGGTACAAGCGTCAACTATAGATGCAATCTCACCGCGGTTCAATCATGTTGAAGAGGAGGATGATAGGGTTGACACAGTAAGTAGCCAGTGCAATACCCGGTTGAGGAGCGCACTGGAGGATGCGTTTCGCGAGTATAAGTCCACTCCGACCGAACTTAGACCCCGTTTACCACGCCTACCTATGCACAAAAAAAATAGGGCGCTGGTGAGTGCCTTGGACTCGCAGCTTAAGAATTTTTTCGAAAGCAGCGAGGACCTCGTTGATACACATTCGATTCTGTATTGCGCGGCTGTTGCGGTATGTCGTTTAGCTAACGTCAATTTTCCTAGCTGTGACGGAGCTACTCGACCAAAACCAGCTGTACCAGCCTGGCAATGCAGGATCGAGCGTCGTATCGATGGGGCCAGGGTACTCATCGGCAAACTATACTGCTTCAGGGAGGGCAATACACGACCACGAGTGATGCGCTTTGTGAGGCAGGCATTCTCGGGGACTGGAATCAGCCCTCGAGAATACATGTCCAGTGTCACAGAGCGCATCGACTTTCTGAAGCAGAAAGTTTGTGCATGGGCGAGCCGTATTCGGCGGTATAAGCGGCGGGTTGATCGTTACACGCAGAATCGCATGTTCCAGAGCGATGAGAGGTGGGTATATAGAACTTGGGAGCGACCTGAACAAAATGTGACAGACGTATGCCGCCCGGATGATGCCGCTACGAGTGAATTTTGGCGCAGCATATGGTCGGTACCCGTCTGTCACTCTGAGGCTGACTGGATGCAGGATGTCGAGCGAGTGTGTGAAACTATACCAGAAATGGGAAAAATCGCAATTACGCCATTAGACGTAGCCAGAGCAGTCCGTCCGTTACCGAATTGGAAATCACCGGGACCGGACGGACTGCACAATTTTTGGTTGAAATGGCTAAGTAGTTCACACACTTGCCTGGCATCTCAGTTCCAATCATCCTTAGAGTCTGGGTCGCTACCGCCGTTTCTAACAACAGGCGTTACCCACCTGCTCCATAAGTCAGGTAGTCCCGTGGAACCCAAGAATTATAGACCGATCACGTGTTTGTCGACGGTCTATAAACTTCTTACATCCATTTTGAGAGCGAAAATTAATACGCACATTGATAGTAACACGATTATATCTACCTCTCAAAATGGATGTAGGAACGGGTCTCGCGGTACTAAGGAGCTACTCCTCATCGACATGGCCATTAGCCAACAGGTTCGTCGATCCCGCAAGGATCTGTCGACATGCTGGATAGATTATAAGAAGGCCTATGACTCGGTGCCACATACATGGCTCATAAAGGTGTTGGAGTTGTACAAGATTGATGCGACTCTACGCACCTTCCTTGAGTCGTGTATGGGGCAATGGAGGACGGTCCTTCGCTATCCTGGATGTCGACAGATCCAAGGGAATGATGATCCTGTATGGATTAAACGGGGAATATTTCAGGGCGACAGTTTGAGTCCACTTTGGTTCTGCTTAGCCCTGAATCCTCTAAGCACACTGTTGGAGGATTCAGGTCTAGGCTATCGGTTGAAGAGAGGTGGTCAGGTGATATCTCACCTCCTCTACATGGATGATCTGAAACTCATTGCCCACAACAAATTGCGGCTGATGGAGCTACTTAAGGTTACTGAAACTTTCAGTAGCGCCATCAGGATGGAATTTGGTGTGGACAAATGTGCAATCATGCATGTAAAACGAGGTGAGGTTATGGAATCCGATGGAATTCAACTTTCGGGTTCCATACATCTTAGATCCCTCTCCTCATCCGAAAGCTATAAGTATTTGGGTATGTCGGAAGCGTTAGGAATCAACGCTGCTGACATGAAGCAATCGTTGAAGGAGCGCTTCTTTGGTCGCCTGAAGAAGGTATTAACCAGTCTTCTTTCAGGCGGAAACAAGGTGCGCGCTTTCAACGGTTGGGTCATGCCGGTTTTGATGTACTCTTTCGGCATACTCAGATGGACTCAGACTGAACTCGACGCCCTGGATAGGAGGGTCCGTACACTGCTGACTGCAAACCGGATGCATCACCCACGATCATCGGTGATGAGACTGTACATCCCGCGGAAGTGCGGGGGTCGAGGCTTTTTAAATGCGAAGACCCTCCACAACCGCGAGGTGTGCAGCCTCAGAGAATATTTTTTAAAAGTCGAAGTGGGTATGCACCGTGATGTCGTTGCAGTGGACAAGGGGCTCACCCCGCTGTCCATGGCTAAAGAGAACTGGCGCAAACCTGTAGTACTTACTACCGATGACCGCAAGAAGGTATGGCAAAGCAAGGAGCTCCACGGGCGCTTCTATCGGGCTCTTCATGAGCCCGGTGTAGATTTCTTAGCGTCCGTATCCTGGCTACGTTTCGGTGACCTTTTCGGGGAAACTGAAGGTTTCGTCTGTGCAATTATGGACGAAGTTATCTTGACGAATAACTATCGGAAATATATTATGAAGGACGGGACGGTTGACGTGTGTCGGGCATGCCACCGTCCGGGTGAGTCCATCAGACATATTATCTCCGGTTGTTCTCGTCTGGCTAACGGCGAGTACTTGCACAGACATAACCAAGTAGCTAGGATTATCCACCAGCAACTTGCTTTGAAATATAAACTAGTCGATTCTGAGGTACCATACTACAAGTATGTGCCCGACCCAGTTCTCGAAAATGACCATGTCACTTTGTACTGGGATCGGTCTATCATTACTGACAGGACTATTGTCGCCAATAAGCCTGATATAGTAGTGATAGATCGGTTAGTGCGCCACGCAATGATAGTCGATGTTACCATTCCACATGACGAGAACCTCGTGAAAGCTGAGAAAGAGAAACAAATAAAATATCTCGACTTAGCTCACGAGGTTGTTGATATGTGGAATGTGAGCTCGGCTGTCACTGTGCCGATTGTCGTAACGGCCAATGGCCTGGTGGCCGAAAGCTTCGAACAACATCTCTCGAGGCTATCATTAGGCGGTTGGATCAAGGGCCTGATTCAGAAGGCAGTACTCCTTGATACGGCTCGCATTGTGAGAAGGTTCCTGTCTCTGCAGCCCTAACCACCGGTAGCTTGGACCCTGCTCCCAACACCGGCGGACCTCTATTTTTTTATATTTTTAAATGTTTTTTTATATCCTTTTTTTAAGAAATATTTAAAAATGTAAATAGATAAGAAATAAAATAAATAAATGACATAATAATAATAAATAATCTTTATTGATCATATTCAAGTAAATTACATGGGTATATAATTTGTACATGGTAAAATTACAGATTTGCTACAATTTTAGTGGGTGCGGTTCTGATCTCCTAGCTAGGTATAACCTGTATGAAGGAGTGGCAGTTCCGTATTATTATTATTATTATTTTTCATATGTTTACATATCTCGGGACTCTGCGGTCCCGGACCTTTGAAAGGCGTACGAGGGGCCGAAGCCATCTCGCAGAAGCCCGTCAGGCGCTTTCAATGAAATGAGGCACCAACCGACGATTATCCCTATACGCTAGAGCGTATAGGGATAATCGTCGTGCATAGATGCAAGTGCACCCAAGGACAATCCCCGGTTGGTGCAGGACTATTGCAGGATATGGAAACAAAGATATTGGACTATGGATTTGGGTGGCTAAAGTGGACTGGTTACCTAGAACTATGAAAGGACTATGGCCCCTGCCTGATCAATGTTTTATTACACGGAAAAATTGGCAGGGGGTGACTTGCACACTCAATAATGGGCCCCCGGAAACTGTCGCTAGCACTTAGTGACGTAGCGACAAGGGGGCAACATGGCACGAGGTGCTTGAGGAGTGGAGAGGTATTCCACGGCTCTCAGAACAATCCCAGAGCCCGGAAGATGGTCAAGATCCCTACAAGCACTTACTGGAATACTACCTTCCTCCGAGCACGTTTGCTCTTGCGAATCTCCACTCAAGCCGGCCAATAAAGGCAAGAATGTGGTGGGAGCTCTGTTCCCGTCAGTGTTCACTCCAGCCGGCCAATAAAGGCAAGCCAGAGGTGAAGAACAAGACTTCTCCCGGGAAATAGGGTCCGTGGGGTCGCTACTGCCCAACAGCTCGCCCCATGCTGCCCTGCGGGTTCACGTATCTCTCTTGGTCTGGCTCCTCACCCTAGACCTGTTTCGGCAAAGTAAACTCCACCGGCACAGACCCAGAGTTCGGAGCGCGCAAGCCCCGCCACGACGTCAACGTAGAGATACGGCGGTGGGGCCGTATTTTTATTATTATATTATATAAGCATATTATTATACTGCCTATATAATAATAGTATTATTATATAGGCAGTAATATATTTTTAACCTGCCCAAGGGCCCTCTGTGCCATCACAACGCCCCCTAATTTTCTCTGGGTCTTCTACTGCCCCCCTGAAAGTCTCGAACGCCCCCTGCGTTACCGCCCACGTTGAGAACCTATGGGTTAGACTAACTAACCCCAAAAAAAGGAAAAGGCTAAGCAGAAGATGGTGATACTCACACTGGACAGCCAGAACCCTCGGTACAGCCCGGGCACTCCCTCGTTCTTATATATCTTAGATATAGCGTCAGCTACGCCACTGTAGGCTTCCTTCCTCCTCTGTACTTGAATTTGTGTCTTGATTAGTGTTAGTGGATACAGCGCACATCTAACTGAAAATTTCAATAATACATACAAGCGCGTAATCTATTGTCACCATTAGCTGGCTTGAAATAAGGTTGAAAATTGTAAATAATATTTGTGTTGCCGAGATGTGACTAAGCTGCGAATATGCATTTAATTTCCGGGTTTCCTTTACATTATTCAGAATATACACAATAAATTAAATGATTGGTGAATATCAAGCTCCAGGTGTGCTGCTGGTGGTCTTGACTATATAATAAAACACTTGGCTCAGACGATGACTGTATTAACTGTTCATGTACAATAGACGCCCGATAAAATGTGCGCTCGCTCAAGGTGTCGGCGAGCGATTGAGAGGCGGGGGAAGCCCGCGACCGCGGTGTGGTGTGTGGCCCGATGTGACGTCAGGAACAATGATTGACCGGTTAAAGTTTAAAAAAAATGCTAATTCTATTAAAATCTTAAAAATAAGAATGTTGTTATCGCTGAAAATACAGAGATGTTCGACGCCAAGTTTATTTTTGTGGAGCAACTTCCAATTTTTTTAATGTAAATATCAAACTATTTTTTACTATTCTATTCGGTTAAAATTTTACTTTAAATTATTTTTATTTTATTTTTACAATATTAAGAAAGCTTACAGACTATACACGTAAATAGTAACAATAAATAACAACTGACAATCGCTAATTACAAGCTTCCACATTTAAAATACAGTGTTATAAAAAGAAGATCAAAGATGAAAAAAAAAAGAAGAGTTATGGAAATTAGGTAGGTATGCCATGATAAACCCTGAAATCCTGAAATAATAAAAAGCGAAATCCCGAGTAAATAACTCTTCAATGGGGGAATGACCCATTAAAGAATTCCTCACCCAAGACTTTCCCGATTCTTAACGGACTCGTGCAAAATAAATCGACTTCTAAATACGATGGCAGGTTGTTAAATAATATTGCACTGCGTATACAAAAAGCGTTACGCCTATAATTTGTTTTTGTAAACGGTGCCTGCAGTAATGGTCGTAATCTTAGATTATTTTGATTTGTGCGAAGATAAATTTTACTAAACCCTTCTCTGTTCACGGTATTTTTTGCGTCGGATAATTTCATTGCGACCAAACACACCGACAATCCAAGAAACCAACTTTTGTGAATATTGAGCTAATACCGCGCCTTAATCAACTAGGGGCTCGTGGCTAAGTAATAAAGGCTGCACGGGTCGATCGATCAGGTTAAGCTACGCTTGCCGCGGACGGTCCGTGGAAGCGTGACCATCTTTACATACCGCGACTCCTCCGTGCCTCGGAAAGCACTTTAAGCCGTTGGTCCCAGCTGTCATTCGTGGATCTTTGACAATCGTTACGGGTCGTCAGAAGCCCGAGTCTGACAACCAGTCTTACCAAGGGGTAAATAAGTCAGTAACTGGGTTGTGGTCAGATAGGCAGTCGCTCCAAGTCCCATGTAATAGGGGGCGAGCCTATTGCCATCAACCGGGCACAAATCCAGACTCCGGGCTGCTATCACAGATTAATACAGATGGTGCACTCCGCAAAATAATTTAAATAAAAAACCAACTCTTGCTACGACACAATAAAGTGCGATTCAGGTCGCACAACGCTTCATTACCTGCAGTTATATTCACTTATAAGTTGCCTCTCTTTCTATCGCGTGACTGTTACACCTTCTGACTCGTTAGGGTTGTCTTCTTTTACGACGCGGCGCGTGAGTGAGTATCGAACTAACGTGCGAGCCGGCCGGTGCGCGGCAGCCCACACTGAATTGACCCAGTGAGATGAGCCCGCCGCGTACTTGTAGCATCATACCTAAACTGCGGAGTGTCCCATCACTCCATCTGTATTAATCTGTGCTGCTACTTAGAAATTCTAAACAGAAGAACTCAATAACACTTTACCCGACCTAGGAATCGAACCCAGGACCTCATCAGCAGTAGCGCTGGCGACCACTAGACCAAACAGTCCGCCCATTTTTCAAGTCATGCAATAATCTGTAAGGAGTATTCAAATCCCAGTTTCCAATTGACGTAATTTCCATACAAATATCAACTTTAATAAAGTGTAGCTTAAGTTTATTTTAGAGTGACTAGTACTTTTGAAAAAAGTGAAAAATAAAGGTGTACCGTAAACTTAACTTTATGTGTAGGTATTAAAGTTATTTTTCCAAAAACTCATATATTTTATTCACGTGTTGGAAACTTAATAACAAACGCAAATTAGTTCTGATTAGCAACAATTGAGGTATTATGTAGGTCCGTCTCTTTTGTGTATCTATGAATAGGTACTAAAAGATTAGATAAATGAACTTCTAATCAATGTCGTGATTAGATACGAGTATATTTAACATTTTGGCTGTGTACTCTTGTATGGTTTTTAATAAAATGTATAAAAACTGACAATTTCATTAAATTCAATTAGTAATGAACTAGTGTTGGATTTAGGTTTTTAGTTTTTTTTTTTCTCTGCACGTGTTCTCACAACACATCTGATATTGGCAGAATTGTCGACATCGGCACCATTGCCATAGAGAAAAGCAGCCAAGTGCGTGTCGAGCCACGCGCAGTAACAGGGTCCCGTAGTTGCACGGCGACGAAGAAGAGGGCTTTTTGTTGATAATGAATTGAATATTAATGTATATATATAAATATATATATATATTATGAATATTTCACTTTTACTCGTAAACTTGAAAAGCCTACTTAGCTGTTTTCCTTTTAACTTCGTTATACATATATACTACTACTAAAACCACCCATCCAAAACTAACCGTTTAGCTGGCAGGGGGGAGGGGGGGGGGGGGGCACCCTTGACTTTAAAAAAAGTTAGCCCTTTAAAGCTTCATATTTCAAAAACGGATCCCTAAATAGAAAAATTGTTTTCACAAACCCGCAATATTATTGAAAGACCCATCCAACAACACCCCACACCATGGGGTAGACGAGAAAATAAAAAAACTTTTTTTCATGGTTTTATTTTACCACTACCGGCGTGATGAATATGTATATCCATGCCAAATTATAGCTTTCTAGTACTAAGGGTCTCTGAGCTAAGGTGCAGACAGACGGACATAGCGAAACTATAAGGGTTCCTTGTTGACTACGGAACCCTAAAAATACATTAGAATAGGTTCTTACCTGTGAAACTACTCAAAGTGTAAAGCGGAAAAAACTTCTTTTTGTCCATCATACTCCATTCTATGGTCGTGATCAGCTGCGGGGGCGGAGTCTCCACCATGGTTGCGGCCATGCCGATCTCCCTACCCTCAAATATACTCTTTTTATATC
The DNA here is from genome assembly GCA_946251885.1 of Cosmia pyralina. Lineage (NCBI taxonomy): Eukaryota > Metazoa > Arthropoda > Insecta > Lepidoptera > Noctuidae > Cosmia > Cosmia pyralina. Next base: position 10,120,104 of record OX276369.1, on the reverse strand, counting down.
TCTCTATGGAGTTCCATACATCTACAATCATCTATTTTTAAGATCTATACAATTATTTCTTTGGTAACCATTTAAAATAGTTTTAAAAACTATCTTTTTATTGTATTTTGAATACAGATTAACAATGGAATCAACTGTCAACTAAATTGTATAATAATAATAATATTTAACGAAAATAAATATTTATTTTTTATTTTTATAATTAATTTCACTATTGTTTTATTCTATAGAGACTAGATCTCAGAATTACCTATTTCGTTTTTAGTGTATTTTTGCTTATATTATTGTTTTTGTTTCACTATTTGAGTTGCTATAACTAAGTGATTTTATGTATGTCGAAAAGTAATTGATTTATCCTGTGTATAGGTTCTTCCATGATTTTTAATCATGTATCTCTCGCTGCACACTTGACCTGAAAAGATAGAAAAAAAAAAACATTTACTAGAAGATGTCATGATGGCCCATAAGAAAGTGACAGAGTCAATTCCTTCCATATGCTAAAAAGAGAGCGCAACAATGCGCTGGCACCAAAATAGATGAGCCAAACCAAACAAAAATTGTTTAAAAATAAATTAAGCTATCTAACAAAAATATTTTCAGCCCGAGTTTTCAATTACCAAAAATAATACACGCATTTTGAATGCAATTTTGCATAGGATATTAGAAATTAAGTACAGAAAAAATTAGCTGCGCTTGCCGGGGTTGGTCAGTGGATGGGTGACTATCTTTACATACCGAGACTCCTCCGTGCCTCGGAAAGCACACTAAGCCGTTGGTCCCGGCTGTCATTCGTGGATCTTTGACAGTCGTTACGGGTCGTCAGATGCCCGAAAGTCTGTCAACCAGTCTTACGAAGAGGTATCGTATTACCCAGTTACTGGGTTGTGAGGTCAGATAGGCAGTCGTTCCATGTAAAACACTGGTATTCAGCTGCATCCAGTCAGACTGGAAGCCGACCCCAACATAGTTGGGAAAAGGCTAGGCAGATTGAAGTACAGAAAAAAAAAAGTAGAGGTCTTTTCGGAGATGACGGATTCGTGACGGATCTCTACAACCCTGCTTGCTGTGAAATATGCCTATTTTATATTTATATAGGTACTATCGACAAAGGACAGGCCTTTCCAATTTCGAAACAAAGAACCATAGGGGCAGGGTGAATCAGTGTAAACAAAAAAACTTTTTTACAAAAAAATACAACCGACTTCCAAAAACAACACTACAAAGTGAAAAATAACTTTAATTTCGGAAGTCGGTGTCTGATTAAATGTATTTTCGTTTTTGCCACCGACTTCCGAAATTAAAGTTATTTTTCACTTTGTAGTGTTGTTTTTGGAAGTCGGTTGTATTTTTTTGTAAAAAAGTTTTTATTTTTCACTTTTTAGTGGTTCACATGTGCTTACCCCTTCACAGCGTACTGGCGTGATGTTATGTTATGAACTGGTGTGAACAACAAACAGACATGAGATTTCAGCAATCCCAGTCCATTTGCTATCATTTATCGAGGAGTTCCGTTGCCTATCTCAAAAGTTCTTCATCAGATCTTCACCAAATTGAAATGGGACCACTCCAAGAAAGTACTCTTCCAAAAACTATCCAAATCGCTTCAAGTGTGCCTATAAAATTGGAAGAGTTCTCTCTATTTCTCCAGGATCCCATCATCAGATCCTGACTTGATGATCATGGGACCACCTGGGAAGTATACCCTTTCAAACAAAAAAAAAATAATCCAAATCGGTCCAGCCATCTTCGAGTAATCGGGGAACATACATAAAAAAAAAAATAAAAAAAAAAAAAAAAAAGGTTCCGACGAATTGATAACCTCCTCCTTTTTGAAGTCGGTTAAAAAAGATTGAAATGCGATGAAAATGTAACACTAATCAATAAACAAATGACTACTTTTGGAAAAAAAAATCCATGTTTTTAAAATAAAATTAATTTGAAATTAGAATTCTTAGCCAAACAAAAATTATTTTGATTTGAAATGGCCAGTACTGCAGAACGGCAATTTCATAGGTAAAGACATAATATTACTTTGTTTTTGCATTACTCCTACATTGTAACACGCTAACACAAAATTATATATTGTCACGAAATTGAACATGAAGCAATACACATACAAATATGTTAGTATACCCTGCCTAGATATCTCTTTTGTTGTCTGTACACACATTAAAATAGATACAGATTATGTCATAGAAGTATTGAGTACAAAGGTACAAGGTCATAATGATGACAATAAAAATTATGTTGTAATACTAGCTGTTGCCCGCGAGTTCGTCTGCGTGTATTTTGTATTTCATAATTTTTCACGCTTTTCGGCGCTTGACATCTACAGAATAAGCAAACTGAAATGACAATGGGCCGGCCATATAAGCCGTAGAACCGATGACCGTTAGGGTAAACGAGCTCTTGAATGGAGATCGCGAATCGGCAAACGTGAGGTAGGACGCCCTCAGGCTAGGTGGAGCGACGATCTTAGCAGGGTGGCTAGTAGCAGCTGGATGAGAGTTGCCGAAAATCGAGTTGTATGGTGTGCAAAAGGAGAGGCCTATTGCCAGCGGTGGACTGCTACAGGCTGATAATGATGATGATGACATCTATAGACGTCATAACAATAAAACTTCTAGTGTGTATCGTTTACCGTCCGCGAACCAATGAATTTAAATAAACATATCCAGGATGAAAAGTAGTCAAATTATCCGCAAAGTGCCCGCGCTAGGCAGCGCGGCATATAAATCGATCGATGAACGCGAAGACATCCAATCACAGTACACACTTAGGCACCGATCTAGATTAAACATACCAGCATCCAAGTTGAAAATGCATTCTACAAGTCCCTACGTAATGTCTATAAAAATATAGAACAGTCTACCAGACATCATAAAGAAAGAAGAAAAGTTCAATATATTTATAAAAAAAACTTAAAAAATTGCTAATAAACAAATGCTATTATTCCTTAGATGAATATTTAAATGATAAACATAAATAATAGAAGAAACGTAGCACATGTTCAGGAAATTACTAATATAATAAAAAAATAATAATATAAGAATAATAATTGATAACAAAAGTAAATGATAATCACGCAATTTATAGGTATATTTAAAATATATTAATGATATGGTAATTATTAATAAATAATATAACAAAAATAATAATTAAATAAAATAGCAATAATACTAGATTAAATAATATAGCAATAATAATTATTCATATTCTCCTAAAACAGGGCTTCCTCTCTCCTACCCTTTTGCTGTGCCCTACAGGGTCCATAATGATCTCAATTATATAATTACCACCTAAGTACACATTATGGTAAAGCAAAAAAGATATTGAGTATTGAGTTTTGATGCGTGGTCGCAGCGCGGGTGTAGTGTTGCAGTCGCGCGTTGTTTATTTATATCAGGGATGCACAGACCGTGGCCCGCGGGCCGCATGCGGCCCCCCAGCAATATGCCAGTGGCCCGCCAGCAAAAATATTTCCTCATACATTTGAAGGAAAAATACTGCTGAGGTTTACAAATACTTAACGGCAGGTTGTTCGGGCCTGTCGGCCTTTGAAACGCTACCTCCGCCTCCCCCAAATGTAGCGCGACGTGTTTATTTACGACGCGCTGCCGACGATTTCGCGGAAAATCTATGCTACAGTGTAAAATATTTGCAGTTGATCAACTTAATTAGTTTTTCTTAGGTCGATTTTTTTTCCTTAGGTTTACATTTTATGGTGTCTACGGTGGAGTGAACTAAGATTATTACATAAAATGTCGTTCTGTTTTCACATTATCAGATAACTACACCAACACGATTCGATAACAATAGGTACAATTATTATCAGCCCCATGATATTGGTGAATATCGATAACCATCGCGACACGACAAACAACCACACTACTAAGTCGGCGGCAGTTTGAATAAGTTTGTTCAATTGAAAGAATGCCCGCTACTCTCACCCCGCACTGTCTTCGCCGGTAGATATCGTGCCGATATCGGTATCGGCGTGTGTGGAAATCGGTTATCATGGTATGGGCATGTGATGCGGAGAAATGCAGAAAATGTCGTCTGGAATGTTTTGATTATGAATCTGGATGACTATACGAGTAAGGGAATACCAAAGAAACGATGGATGATCTGTGTGAAAGATGATGTGGCTAGAAAGGGAATGACTATCGAGATGACGACTAATAGAGAAGTATGGAAGATAAAAACAAGTTGCATCGACCCCAAAAAAAATTGGGATAAGGGCAGGAGAATGCTGATAATCGGTATCGGTCGTTGTCTACGACGATATAAGTGACATTAAAACACAATGTAAAAGCGAATTATTCCATTAATTCATTGGGCTGAGTAGGAAACGAATATAGCAGATAGTTACAGATTGAACCTTTAAACGGCTATTTTAGTAAACTTTCATCAAACCAAATAGCTTAACGGTTCGACGACTGCTTTGCAAACCCGTTGTTAAAAGTTTGATTCTCAACTGTTATATTTTTTTCGATTATTTTTTTTATATTTTGTTATATACCTACTGTTATTTGATTGTTCGCATAACGTTCACAGAAAACATAAAGTTTAGGCCTCTTATACCATCTATATCTATAATAAAAATAAATATTAGGTCTTTACCTATGAAATTGCCGTTCTGCAGTACTGGCCATTTCAAATCAAAATAATTTTTGTTTGGCTAAGAATTCTAATTTCAAATTAATTTTATTTTAAAAACATGGTTTTTTTTTTCCAAAAGTAGTCATTTGTTTATTGATTAGTGTTACATTTTCATCGCATTTCAATCTTTTTCGTCATCATGGATACGTTAAAAAATCGAGTAATTATGGAATATGAGTACCGTCGTGGCAGCAACGCGGCACAAGCGGCACGCAACATCAACGACGTTTACGGAGCTAACACTACAAACCAACGCACCACTTGTTATTGGTTTGCTCGCTTCCGTTCTGGAAATTTCGACCTGAAAAATGAACCTCGCGGTCGTCCGAAGACTTTGGTCGACAATGACGAATTAAAGGCGATTGTGGAAGCTGATGATACACAATCTACGGCTGAATTAGCAGCAGCTTTCGACATTAGCGTCAAAACAATATTGGTCCATTTGCGTCAAATTGGCAAGGTAAAAAACTTGACAAATGGGTGCCCCACGAACTCAATGATCGCCAGCGCGAAGTACGCGTCGAGACGTGCCTTGCACTGCTCAACAGACACACAAATGAAGGAATTTTGAACCGCATCGTTACCTGCGATAAAAAATGGATTCTGTTTGATAACCGCAATCAGCAAGTTGGTTGGATCCTGGTTCAGCACCTAAACAATGCCCTAAACGAAAACTTACCCCTAGAAAAGTGATGGTCACTGTTTGGTGGTCTAGCGCCGGTGTGATTCATCACAGCTTCTTACCAAACGGGGTGAGCATTACTTCAGATGTGTACTGTGAAGAACTGAACACAATGATGGAGAAGCTGGCACATCTTCAACCAGCATTGGTCAATCGCTCGTCTCCGCTGCTCCTGCACGACAACACGCGACCTCATACTGCACAGCAGACGGTCTCCAAGTTGCAAGAACTGGGGTTGGAAGCTCTCCGTCATCCGCCCTAATCACCAGACCTTGCGCCTACAGACTACTACTTTTTCCAGAATTTGGATAACTTCTTGGCGGGAAAAAAATTCAATACCCGAAAGGCAGTACAAAATTCCTTTGAAGAATTTGTTGCCTCCCGTCCAGCTGATTTCTTTAAGAAGGGCATCAATAAACTGCCACTGCGTTGGCAAAGATGCATTGATTGCATGGGTGATTACTTCGATTAATACAAATAAAAAATGCATGAAAAAAATTCGTTTAAATTTTTTCATACAAAACGGCAATTTCCTATTATTAATGGTTAGCTGACAGTTAATGAGAAATCCCGTGTGTACAATCTACTGTTATATTTTTTAGCGATAGCCGGGTTCGTCAGAAATAATTTGTAAGAATCACTCAGTGTATTCGTGTTATGCCATTAGGTATTACTCCTGTTCGTGTCGTTCCTATGCAGGAACAACACGAACAAGCGTTTGTTTATTTATCCACTAAAAACGAAAAACTTCGCAAGCAGTGGGAAATTGCTACTGAAGGCTGCGCGTTTCGACCTCAGGACAAGCTGCTTCGTCGTCGATCGCTTGCTCCCGCGTCACCAGTCCTAACTCTCTGTGTATTTTGGCTACTGAGAGAGACCACAACTACAAACGTACTGTAAAGGAAAGTTTTATAAAATGTGGCTGTTGTTTTAGTATATTGTGTGTCTAACTTGCATCCCCTATAACCCCTTTAGTGACTGAATAAAAAAAATTTTTTTTTTAGAATGGGCTAAAAATGGTCGTACTGTTTTGCTTATGCTGCAAACATATTCTTTTGTTTTTGATGTTGACCACTGCTCATGAAGATCAGTAATTATTGACAACTACATATGAAGGAACAATTGCCGTACTTTATTATCAAGGGATGTACCTACTGCTACAGCTATAATTTATCGAATCTACTATTCTACGACATCAAAATTAATTTAGTATATTGTCTAACCGGCCCCGCTCATGTGGGATTGGCGTCCCATAGGACTATTTACCTAAACAAAAGTGCAAGTGTCAATATGTTAAAAGTTTCAAACCGACAATAGGATACGTCATCGACGAACTTGCTTTCGAACATGGGCACTGAGTGATACGGTTACCGCCTAGCCATGGCTACGTTCACAAAGCGCTATTTTTCGAATGTATAGAACACGATATTTTATCGTATACTGTGACTTTTTGTACTCAAAACTGATCATGGGGTGTCGTTTTTATGGTTTTCGAGGGAGCCAAAGCCGGTAGTGAAGTCAAAATGAAAATTCAAGATGGTGGATGTGAAAATTTTGTGTTTGTGTTTTAAATCATACGTTATAAGGAACTTCATTCCTGACGGTGGTCCCCGACCGCACATTTTTATTTTTTTCTAATTTTCACTGTTGTTGCCAGAGTGAAAGTTGATTATTATTAGTATCCAACCGACAACCGGACACATTGTATTTAAATTATGTGTAATTTATGTAGGATATGGTAGTAGACTAGTAGTGAAGACAGTTCGATGGAGAGTGAAAATACTAATGTGGATGAATCTGATGAAAAATCTTAGAAAAATGTGTTTTAAAACTTCTTCATAAAGGACCACGATAAAAAATTATAAACTACTCGCGCTTGACTATAATTTTATCGATAATAATTTGCAATGTGTCTTAGCACTATCGTAAGATGACAATTAAACGTCATCATACCACATATAAATAATCACATTTTCGAAAACAATATTATGAATTAAAACTATAATATAATTACGAGATATTTTTTCTGAGCTGTCGCAATTTCATATATAATGTGTTCGTCTTTTGTTTGAATTTTTTTGAACAACAGCAGGGAGAGCGAATTTTTAAAAATTTTGACACAGGTCCAACCTCGATGACGTCCCGCAGGACTCTGACCGCGAGCGGATTAAGCCAAATTGACTAATTTTGAGTTTATTTAAAAAAAATCTATTAAACTCAAAAATCCAACCGTTAAATTCCCTCTGAAATACGATTACCTAATGGTACATGCAATTTTCATATAATTTTATGCTGTAATTAGGAAATGAAACGGAAAATGGTTTTGAAATCGACCATGTTTTGGATTTTTTTTTCATCGAGGAAATTACAACTTATCGTGTTTTGAACCGTTAATTTCCCTCAAGCAAGGATGTATCTATGGCATATATTTTTTTCAGAACCTTAATACAATAATTTGACCATTTAAAATTGATTCTAAAACAGGTAAAATTCGGATAACCTCCCGTTAATATAAATTTAAATCGTGCGCGTTACTAAGTGCCCTGAAACGCTCCAGCTTATTTGGTGCTATATTATGTGAACAAAGTTATTGAATAATAATAAAACAAAAAAATGATACCGCCTTGCAAATGAAAGTTTGGAAGCAATTTTACGAGTAGCTACAAGTAAATTTGAGCCAAATGTTAAAAAGATTGTAAGCGCAATGCAGTGTCACGCTTCGAACTAGTATATTATTTTTTAAATTAAATTTTTGGCTATTTTTATGTTTTTAATTTATGCTGGTGGCCCGCCAGTAGTTCGTCATTTGCCCAAGTGGCCCATGGTCTTAATAAGTCTGTGCATCTCTGATTTATATGGATTAACAAAGCAGCGCGGCGTCAGCGCTGCAGCCGCGCGGGCACTTTGTGGCTAATTTGAAAGCGCCCTTAGCCTTCTATAGGTCCCAGGCTGCCTATAGTTATGTGTCAAATAATGATCGGCTCAGTAGTTTAAGCATGAAAAGGTTACAGACTGACAGACAGTTACTTCCGCATTTATAATATTAGTATGGATATGGATAGATTGCATCAGAATTTGTTTATCATTCAGGACATAGATTTTGAAATATTGCATCATTTTCTAGTTACAAACCTACTCACGAAAAATAAAAGAAAGAAATGCTTGCTTCTGCCCACACCGGCCTGGTATGTAATAGATAATACGGGCTGGTATTCGCAACTTCACGACAATGCGCGTATTTTGCGTATGGTAGTCAACTATACTATAAAACATACCCTATGACACTCTCCAATAGTGTAGCTTTCTGCCAGTGAAAGAATTTTCGAAATCGAATCAGTACTTCCAGAGATTACCTCCTACATCCAAACTTACTAACTTGTACCTCTTTATAATATACTAGCTTCTGCCCGCATCTTCATCCGCGTGAAGTTTCTTGTCCCCCCAATCCACCCCGTTGCATCACATCGCCTGCCCGCACTATTACTTTGTTTTTGCTTAGCATTCTTTCTGTTTTTTTTTTGTTTTTTGCTCGGCTCCTAAGGGTCCTAGAGTGAAGTTAAATAGCCTATAGCCTTCCTCAGGAATTATAGCCAGGTAGTTCCAGAGTTTACCCCCTACATACAAACTTACAAACAAACAAATTTTACCTCTTTAAAATGTTAGTAAAGAAATAGAAGTGTGGATTTAAAAATGTAACATAATGTTAACTAATGACTAAATAATAAGTAAACAGATAAGTTATTTGACCTTTAAAAAAAACCTTATACTTATTAAGCTAGTGAGTTTATAAATGTTAGAAAGAGAATAAGTATTATAATATCCCTTCCCGTGCGCGTCGGTACTTCTGAGTGGTCACGCGCGATCTGATAGTGCTGTTGGTGTGTTTTTGAGACTTGACATTATGATGGTATGCAATCCTTGTTCTTTTCCCTACACTTTGTGCAAGTTAGAGCAGTAAAAAAAAGTAATCAGAGTTGCGCGGACTGGTGAAGTCTTCGACACAAACATGACTAGAATGGCCGCGGACTGGAGAAGGTTATTCAACAGTTGCCTGGATATGGAATGCTGTGATTATTATCTAGTAGGTATGCAATATTATAATTATGTTAACTTTGTTAAATGTAATAATACTTCCTGCACCCTAACGGGGTCAATGAAATCTTAAGTTTTAGCCTAGTCATAGCCTGGAACTGTGTGTACATTGTGCAAATAAATAAATCATTTGTTTTACATAACATACACCCAAGAAACAATTTGTAAAATTGATAACCTACTCTATATAATGTTATATAGAGTAGGTTATCAATTTTACAAATTGTTTTTTATTGTTTTTTAGAGAAGAGAACACTCTATACTATGTAGTATAGAGTGTTCTCTTCTCTCATTCAAATTAAATAAACTTGTATGAACTATGCCCAGTTTTTGTCAGAAACAATCACGTTTTTTTTTCAGGCCCTTGAAGGCCCCATAGACTTATGTCATACAATCATAGGTACATGTTTCAGAATACTGATGGTTTTTTAAAAGCACATGCATAGTACTCATGAAAAACTTTGTCTAAATTCGAGGGTTTTGTCAAAAACCTTCAATCTAAGTCATAAAAGGACAAACAAATAAAAAAGTACCTAGATATAGTCGTGCGTTTCAAATTGTGATTTTTTATACGTAATACGAGGCTAACATGTCACTGAACATGAATTAATATAGAAATCGATATTATAAATCAAGTTTCACGGCGGTCAAAGGACAACAGTTGTACTCTTATCAATCTCTCAGTATCTACAAGGTAACATCAATAAAATGGAACTTGTTACAATTTCTTACGACAATTGTTTGAATACTCACGTAATGCTTAGCTCGATATCCATAACAGATGTAGGTTAATAAATCACTTAAAAAACAAGTTAGTCACTGAAAACTGCCTTGGAGTAGGTTTTATGTAATAATTCACCCAATTTAGATAATTACACCATGGAAAAATATGCCTTCAGCAATGTCAGCTGATTGGTCGCCCATGTTGGTTCGCAGACTATCTACAATTCTACACATTTTGTAGATATGGATACTAGTCTTTTTATAAAATTCAAGAACGTAATTTGAAGAGAGGTTTTATATGTAAGTGGTTTCATTTTATAATAAAAAATAAAAATAAACCAGTGATAGACGGTGCTTCTTCATTGTTGCAATTTGATTTGTGATGGATGAATGAAGTCACTGTGGTGGCAGGTGGCGAAGTTGGTGGGCCCTGCCCTGACCCTGACCTTATGCTTACGCACACACGTGGCTTATTAATAAAAGCCGCACGGGTCGATCGATCAGCTACGCTTGCCGCAGTGGTCCGTAGATGGGTGACCATCATTACATACCGAGACCCCTCCGTGCCTCCGAAAGCACGTTAGGCCATTAGTCAAGGCTGTCATTCTTGGATCTTTGACAGGTGTTACGGGTCGTCAGAAGCCTGAAAATCTGACAAACCGGTCTTACCAACGGGTATCGTGTTACCCAGTAACTGGGTTGTGGAGGCCAGATAGAAAGTAGCTCCATGTAAAATACTGGTATTTAGCTGCATCTGGTTAGACTGGAAGCCAACCCCAACATAGTTGGGAAAAGGCTAGGTGGATTGACACTTCAATGTAATAATATCGTTTATTTATATAAATGGTGCAGATTTACAATAACATAACTTAAACATTTAGAGGACACACTTGCTCATTTGCCTGAACTAGGTAGAACCTGTGTTTGAGGCTAGAAAGGTGCTTAGAATTTTAAAATATAAAATTAACAACGGAGACTATTTAAAACTTATTAACTTAAAAAACTAAACATGTTTTATTTACTCTGTCTCACTGTATGATATACTAACTAAAAATTGCAGAATGATCTTTTTAAAGTCGTAATTATTTAATTTATAGATACTTAATTTCCTATTTAATTTATTGTACAAAAATGGGCCTAAAAATTTATAAAGTCTGTTTACAAAGACATATTTAGAGGATGCATTTGACTCACATACAATATCATTCCGTCTCTTCTTAGTACTTTCAATGTTATAGGAGAGCATGGTGTGCTGTTTTAATACCAAGTGCGATATGAAAAGCTGGTGAACAGTCAGCACGTTACAATATTTGTATAGCAGATCTGTAGGATAGAGAAAGGGATGGAAGTTTGCTACTTTTAAAATAGCTCTCTGTGCTCTTTCAAGAGGCAGTAAGTAAGTTTTTTGTGCTCCACCCCATGAAGTAATACAGTACTGTATTACAGATTGACCTAGGGCCAAGTAAACTTGTAACAATATTTTTTTATCTGCAATTGCTCGCAATTTTTTAAAAACAAAAATTAACCTGCGCACTCTTGTAACCAAACTTTCAATATGTGGTTTAAAATAGAGCGACTCGTCTATTAGAACCTTGAGATATTTTATGTTACAAGTTTTAAGGATAAAAGGACACTTACATATGCTGACTGAGCGGAGTCCGCAATGATGGGCATACAGATGAGAGTTAGCAATATTAAAAAGCGGTTTGCGGATGGAGAAGTGAATATATTTTGTCTTGTCGGCATCTAATGTTAGTTGCTTTGAAGCCAGTTAGACACAGTATTGAAACCTGTTTGAGCATATTCGTACAATTCGCTATTTGTTTTAGCGGTGAATATTAACGCCGTATCATCTGCATACGATATAATTTTGCCTTGTTTATTATTTAAAGTACACAAATCGTTTATGTAAATCAGGAAAAGGGTGGGGCCCAAAATACTTCCCTGGGGAACGCCAAACCCTATGGTTTTTTGCTTGTCGCTAAAAATATTGTCAATTTTTTACTCATTGACAACGATCGTCTAAGTAGTCAGCAAAAAGTTTCAGCGGCGTTCCCCTTATTCCTAAGGCCTCTTAGCCTCTAATTTGTACAAAAGCGTAGAAATGGAGACTAATATCAAAAGCCTTCGCCAGATCAAGGAAAATCCCCAGGGTCTGGTTTCCTTTACCAAGTTCTTCTGAGACATAATCTGTTAAACTGTGCACTGGATTGGCTGTGGATAATTTGGCTCTAAAACCAAATTGCGCAGATTTTAAGAATTAATTTTTCTCTACTAGTATACTGTTTATAATTTTTTCTAGTATTTTAGTTATAGAGGGCAGTATTCTAGTGATATTGGCCGATAATTGTTAACTAAGTCTGTTTCCGGATTTGAAGATAGGGATTACAATTGCTTTTTTTAGGCATTTAGGGAAAATGCCGTCAGAAAAACACATACGAAAAATATGTGTTAAGGGAGGTACAAGGATATGCTTAAAGAGTTTAAGGGTCTTATTGCTAATATTATCCCATCCAACAACACAGTCATCTTTTAGTCCACAGATTATTCGGGTAATTTCATCTTCGTCGGTGTCTAGCAAGGCAAAAGATTTTAGGGTACGCAAAATTTCACACTTTTGGGAAGATTGTTGAACACATTCAGGTTTTGGAATCTGCTCAGCAAGAGTATTCCCAACATTTACGAAAAAATTATTCACTTCGCTGGCTGACAGGATAGGTGAAGGATTAGAATGTAGTAAACTCGAACTAGATTCTGATATGTTGTTGTGAATGTAGTCGCTGGCGATTTCAAAATCTCATGTAAGTTCACACAGATTTTGAAATCGCCATCGACAAATCTGCTGTTAAAATCTGTGTGAGTCGCTGCGTGTGTATCTAGCATAAGGTCAAGGCCACAAACTTCGCCACTCGCCACCCTCCACCACCACCGACTTCATTTCATTCTTCCCACAAGTCAAATAAAAGTAAAAAATGTGAATTTTGAACCCGGAACAGGGAAAAAAAGGTGTCACTTTCAATTTTGAATTTCCAAGATCACTGACTAATACACTTCTGGACACATCTACTGGCCCACCTTAGAGTTTAGGTTTCGATGGCCCCTACCGAAATATGATTGCTAGATTGAACAAAAACTGTTGATGCAGTTTTAAACCTGATACATTTTACCATCTTTTTCGATCGTATTGTTTTAAATTTGAATTCAGAATACCATACGACATGGAGCTACGCCTAACAAGTCGGATATGCGCCTTGTTAAAGGCAATTGATTTTTGAATAAAAAACATGTTTTATCAAATAAAGGTTTAATTTAATAACGCGTGTTGCCTCCATGGGCATCTACCACAGCTCTCATACAATTAGGCATAGAGTTTATCAACCGCTCTATGAAATTTTGAGGGATCATCTCCCATTCCACTTCTATGGCAGTTTTCAACTCCTGCATCGTCTGGGCAACTGGCTGACGAGCCCTAACACGTCTTTTTAGCTCGTCCCACATGTGCTCAATGGGGTTCATGTCTGGGCTTCTGGCTGGCCAGTCCATAACTGTGATGTTCACATCCCGAAGATATTCCCTGACGATGCCGGCCGCATGGGCTCTTGCATTATCATGCATAAAAAGGAAATTTGGGCCCACATAGTCCGCGTATGGTATCACGTGAGGTTCTAAGCACTCACGAATGTACCTTTCAGCATTTAATGTTGGCAGCCGTGGTCCTGTAACAACCTCAAGTTGAGTTTTGCCGCTCGCGGATATACCGCCCCAGACAGTCCATGAGCCACCGCCATAAGCAACCCTCTCTTCAAAGCAGCATTGTGCGAAACGCTCTCCCTTACATCGGTAGACCTTCTTCCTTCCATCATTGCCATGTAACACAATTTTAGACTCATCAGAAAAGAGTACACGGCTCCAATCTTGCTGTGTACAATTTAAATGACTGCGTGCGAAATGAAGGCGCGCTGTTCGGTGGGCTCGCGTTAGTTTGAGGCCATTAGCTAGCTTGTGTGGTACCATATCGCGTTCTTTTAACCTTCTCCGAAAAGTTCGAGCGCTCACAGATACTCCGTGGAAGTCGCGAAGTTGGTTTTGTATCTCAATGGAGGTAAGGTGACGATTTCTCAAGCTGGTCGTCACGATGAATCGATCCTGCCTTTCAGTTGTGACCCGAGATCGTGGCCTTCCTTGGCGACGAACAAAGCCGCCAGTCTCTAGGTACCTCCGATAAACATTTCGGACCGCAGATCGACTTAAATTAAGTTGAGCACTCACGTTTCTTTGGCTGTGTCCGGCCTGAATAAGTGCCACAGCTTGGGCGGCGACTTCAGGTGAAGTATCCATAGATTATTGATAGAACCTCACCTTAATGTTAAGAATAAGTAATGTTTGTTGCAAAACCAAAGATATCAATCACTTTTTCAAGAATTAAATCCAAGTAAACCAATAAAACCAAGTTTTCTTAGTATTCGATTGTTTGATATCAACAAACAGGCTCCAAATTGTCTTTTGTTTCTTTAAATTCTGTGTTCGAAATTCAAAAAAAGACTATTGAATGAAATTATGAATGTGCCAGGTTCAAAACTGCATAAAAACTTTTTGCTCGACCTAATATAAAATTTTAGCTAGGACCAAACGAAACTGAAAATACAAGGTGGGCCAAAAGATGTGTCCAGAAGTGTATTATATTTAAATGTCAGTGGCCAAGATTGATAAGATTTGTGATTTTTGCTCTCCTCCAGCCCATCTTGCCAAACTTCCTATTATCGATTACCCCATGTGCTTGTATGGTACAGAAGTAGGCGAATTTTGAATTTCCAAGATCACTGACTAATATTATATTTAAATGTCAGTGGCCAAGATTGATAAGATTTGTGATTTTTGCTCTCCTCCAGCCCATCTTGCCAAACTTCCTATTATCGATTACCCCATGTGCTTGTATGGTACAGAAGTAGGCGACCTAAATCAAATGTTTTTCTCTTGTCCCTTAAATTAGCGTTCTTCTTTTCTCATAACCTCTTGTCCCTCCGTCCTCCTTTTCCTTCCTCAATACTTTCTTTACTTTCTTCTTTCTTTCTTTCTTTATTTATAGCTTCCCTGTATATATAAATGTATAGTCTCATTCATTAATTTAAATAATTATTACACTCCTACCAACTTATCTGTGAAATGGCGAAAATTGGAACTACGGCCATCATATTGAAATCTCATACGATTGTGCCGACGCATGTCATTCGATTGTGTCGACGCATCGACGGTGCCGTCCTGTTTCAGTTCACAGATAAGTTGGTAGGACTGAAGTTGTGTAATTTGCTCATTATCGATATCATAAATATACTGATCCTAAATCCAACCTACCCCGTTATAATAATATCTTTGTTTCTACGAACTAAGCATTGCCTAAACCGACGTACGCACGGACAAAAAAATATCGCGGCGATTTTTTTTCGCGCACTGGATTTTCAACGCTCTGCTTAGCGCCGAGAGTTGAAAATCAAACGTGTGTTTTTTCAACGCGCTGGGATGCATTATATTGTTACGTTTCATTCTCGAAGCTCGGCTCAACACCGAGAGTTGAAAATCCAGTGCGTAATAAAATCCCGTTGCGATATGTTTACGTCCGTGCGAACGTCGGCTTATCGTGCGAACTGCGATGCGAAGCCAAAAGAAAAAATAAGAATATTTGTGATTGGCAATGTCAACTACCGAACTACTACCCCGTCAGGGTATATATGTTCTGTGACTACTACTGTCAAAAAGTGGCGGAGTGGCTGGCAGTCGTGCTATTGTAAACTTTTGTAAATAATTGTTTTGATAATTAATTCCTCTTTAAAACCAAAGAAATGGTATGTATAAGTCGTTAATAGTGAGATTTATAAATAACTGCTGTCTTTTAATGCCTAATTACTTTTTGCAGGCTCGTTATTTCAAGGAACAAGATATTGATGGTACGTCCTACTTTCTATTTATCATTTGCTTAAACTTGATAAGATTTTACATGATAACATTAATGAATCAACCCCATGCTTAATGTAAATTGTATTTCAAATAGAAGCTTTTGCATTTTTTTCGTCATTCTGCATTTCAAGCTGTAGTTCGAGAAAATGGAGTTTATCGTTTTTTGTTTACTGTTATTAAAATAACTGTACTAATGACGTTTCTCTTTAGTTTATCTACAAAAAATTTAGTGCTTCTTAACTAAATCAAGTAGCCTTTTTTCAGGCCCTATGATTTTTCCTTTTCCTTATTTATATACTTTTACATATTTTATTATTTTAAGACTGTCTGACTGTATTTATTATTTTAAGAGGAGCACGTGGCTAAGTAATAACAGCCGCTCGGGTCGATCCATCAGGTTAAGCTACGCTTGCCGGTGTTGGGCCGTGGATGGGTGACCATCTGTACATACCGAGACTCCTCCGTGCCTCGGAAAGCACATTAAGCAGTTGGTCCTGGCTGTCATTCGTGGATCTTTGACAGTCGTTACGGGTCCTCAGAAGCCCGAAAGTCTGACAACCAGTCTTACCAAGGGGTATTGTATTACCCAGTCACTGGGTTGTGGAGATCAGATAGGCAGTTGCTCCATGTAAAATACTGGTATAAAGCTGCATCCGGTTAGACTGGAAGCCGACCCCAACATAGTTGGGAAAAGGCTAGGCAGATTGATTATTTTAAGACTGTCAAGTTTTAAATTAAGTATCTAAATATTATCTTGGACACCTTAACGCTTTGAAGGACACTGTGCGGCCATGGCTGTAATAACAATAAAGATTCTATTGTGACTTGTTAGTGTTCTCCAAAGCGTTAATACATGGTGTAAGGGACAGCCCTACGCAAACTAACAGGATGCGGAATGCACCCTGTTAGTTTGCGGAGGGCTCTATATTTTCAATCATATTCCACCGGAAAATTTCTCAGGAGAATTTTCATATTTTCTATTGTTTTTTCAGTTACTATTCCTTTATTTCAATGTAAAATTACATTCTCTGTGCACTCCAATCATGCAAATAAAACAGCTAACATCAAAAAAGCAACAATGGATGTTGAAATATGTGATGTTATATTTGCAGAGTTTCGTGAATGCTTCTACCTGTTTGCGCGTTCCGGGCAGATCACATCACTGGATGAGCTCACTGTCGTTATGAGATCTCTCGGAATGAGCCCCACCATTCAGGAGTTAGCTGGTAAGATGATTTTTATTCACACACTAACATTTTTTTTTGCTAGCCTATCTAACCTCGTGGCTAAGTAATAACAGACGCACTGGTCGATCCGTCAGGTTAAGCTATGCTTGCCGCGGTCGGTCCGTGGATGTGTGACCATCTTTACATACCGAGGCTCCTCCTTGCCTCGGAAAGCACGTTAAGCCATTGGTCCCGGCTGTCATTCATAGATCTTTGACAGTCTTTACATTACAGGTCGTCGAAAGCCCGAAAGTCTGACAACCAGTCTTACCAAGGGGTATTGTATTACCCAATTACTGGGTTGTGGAAGTCAGACAGGCAGTTGCTCCATGTAAAATACTGTTATTCAGCTGGATCCGGTTAGACTGGAAGCTTACCGCAACATAGTTGGGAAAAGGCTAGGCTGATTGATTGTTGTTTCCCACTGCTGGGCAAAGGCCTCCCTCTTTTCCTAAGATGTAAAGCTTTCCATTAAATCTTCCTTCCCTGTGTGTCTTTATTTCTTTCTGTCGTCACTAGAGCGAGATAGAGAATCGTGAGCCATCACGCACAATGGTCCACATGAAGGACAAAGTGCGGAAACCATACCCTCTAACTAGAACTAGATCGCGAGCCATCCCATACGTTTGCGTTGAGTACGTATTGAAGTTTTGTATGGGACAGTTGAAAATTATTCACGATCGCGATGTTTTTGTGATGAAGAAAGTTGTTAGCAGTTTGATGATTTGTACCACGCCGTTAGAGCCATACTTCACCAGGACACCATGACGATGTCGTCAGGTCGCGCTGCCAACTAAATGTATGCAGTTATATGGTGGCGTCGTGTGACTGACACTGGCATGGCCAGCATGGGATATTAATTTTGATAATACAAAAAATTTGTCGCTAATTAGTCGAAATTTGTCGCCAAATATCAGAATTTGTCGGTCACTGGTGCAAAGGGTTTCTAAGTGTCTGATCTGTGGAGCATCTCCCCACCTTGGCCCAATTTGACTCTCAAAAGCTAGGGCACCTACCGAAGATCTGTTTTCTCCCAAATTTTGTCGCAAGTTTTTGCCAAGTCAGATTTAGTCGGGTCTTAGTTTAGAAGATATTATGAGTTCAATTTTTAACGTATAGTCTAAGAGCTAGATTGCAGAAGAGTTTACGAAAACTGTGTGATCTAGCACTTGGACTATAGGTACCTTAAAAATGCCATGCCAGTGTTAGTCACACCCTGGCGTCCGGCTTCAGCTCTGATCCTTAATTACTTTAAGCGATTTTGGACCTTACTCCTGAGACAATACGACGTGCACACAAACCGCCAGCACTCCGCCGAGAGCTCAAGTTAAATGCCGACAACTATAGTACCTATAACACGACTCGACATTTCTTAATGGATTTTAGTTATTAAAGAAAGTAACTATAATTATCAGATAGTCATAATCTGAATAATATATTTAACACACACATATCATAAATAACGTCTAGATTTTTGTACCTACAAAGGGAAATGCCCATTTGATAAAGAGGTTTTGGCCAAGTGACGCCCACGAAAGAAACAAATTAGAGGCATTAGGGTTGACATCATAGATAAAGATACAAACACTATTTTTTACATAGAACTCGGTTGGACTTTTAAAAATCATAGTATAAAAAATCAAGGTTAATAAAAGACATACTTAAAGATTTCCGATTTTTTATTCGTTCTCATTTAAATATATGACGAGCACGTCATCTAGAAATTGGGCTGGGGGATTTATATTTGATTGAAACCTTGCCCAGCCCAAGAACCCAGGTTCCATATTCGCGTCAGGTCCTTCGTGAGAAACAGGTACGGTATCCATTGGCAAGCCGGTGTCGTCGAGAGAGGCGGGTACAGAATCCAATATAAAGCCAAGGTCGTCATCGGAAGCGGTTACAGGGTCCATAATCGTAATCAAAGTCGTCGGAATATTAAATAGAAAAACGCAGTAGAGAAAAAAATCACGAGTCGCAAGAAAACAGCACCAAACAAAATGTGAAATGTCAATGTCAATCAGTTGTTAATTACGATTATTATTGACGTAGGGATGTCTAAGAAATCGATTTATCGAAAAATCTATAGTTTTGTAAAACTTGAAACACGGAATCGGTTAAATGGATCGTATTTAGAAGCCCGAAAATAGACAAACATTTTTTTTGTCTCTAAAGAAAATAAAAGCGAAACAACTACATAATGTCAAAAATAGATTTTCCTAAATACGTATTTTTGGTAACCGGTTTTAGTGTATCGTTTTTTCAGTAAATGTTGTCATCCCTACTTTGACAGGTTTGACCAACGACCGGAAGTGTAAATACGATTGAGTTTCTTGATTAAATCGGCTTATAATTCCGGAGGTTTCAATACAAATAAGTACTAGCAATATTTTAGTTACTCAATGGGTATGTTTTTTGTATTTGTCACATTGATGGGCAAAACATGGCCAAGAGTAGGCGTTTCCCTTTATTTTACTCATGTCACACTCACAAACTCCCTGCTCTCATTACCTACCTATAATTGTGTTTTATGATGATATTATATAATTTACTGTACGCATAATACATAATTGTAAGTAATTACGGAATGGAATTAACTTACTTTTCACAATCGCTTGGTAACTTAAAAAAAGATAACTTTGAGTTCTTCTGTTTATTAATCCGTCCACACAACAACTGTTAGTGTTACGATTTAATTTTGATGCCATAACGAAGGGTGCACAAAATCAAAATTAAAATAAAAACGTCGCGTTCGGTCGGCGGCGCGGCGGAACGCGGGTGGCGGGGCGTTGCTTGATCCCGTTGTACGTGTCTCGCTCGCTGAGCGCGTTATACATCCTGACTGACTTGAAACTCATAGTTGTCGCAAGGTGTAGGTACTTATCTCGAGCGGAATGTACCAGTGCAAGAGGCCTGACCATAGGTTAGGATGGGCAGACCAAACCTCCTATAAATGAAAGGAACTCAAAGTCTTTATAAACGTTTTATTTATATATGGTTTTTTTTTTCAGGATATTTAAAAGGAAAAGGTGGCAAGATGTCTTTCGCTGATTTTTTGGAAGTAATGCATATACATTCCAGAGCTGAAAACCTACCTAATGAGGTAAATACATAAATGTAATTTATTTTACTACTGGCTGATAATAACTGACTAATAAACACCCCACGTTTTTGAGTTCACCTGTAAGCATGTATGTGGCGGTGGTATGTGTTTTTGGATAGTTTTTTTAATCTACATGAAATATTTATTAATAAGCTTGTATCTTGAGGCTCTAGAACACGAATTTTACAGTAGATTTTAAATACAGTAGGTACTCTATTGTATTCAATTATTATTCAATTATTATTCGAAACACGGGAGATCAAAAATTAAGAAAAACAAAATTGATAAGATTGCAAGTAGTGTGAACTTGTATTAAATTTTCTTGTTATTTATCTGTCAGCATTATTTTTTAGGTAGTGAATGCATTCAAAGCGGGTGATGCTGAGAAGAACGGGGTGATCCCAGCGAGGCAGCTGAGAAACTTGCTGCAGAACTGGGGCGAAGGCCTATCCGCCAGAGAGGTATAATAACATTGTTAATTTCGTCATCTGCCTAGCCTTTTCCAACTATGTAGGGGTCGGCTTCCTGGCGTGCAGGACGCTGCTGAATACCAGTATTTACTAAATTATAATCACTTCATCATCTATATACTCTAGAAATAATATTTGATTAAAAAAAGGCTATTTTGTGAAAATATGACGACTTACATCAAATATAATTTTAGAAATTTTCTAATTAATATTCTAATTATAATTTGAATATTTGTACGCCGCTAACGGCAAGCATAAGCAAAACCAGCCCATATTCAATCTGCCTAGCCTTTTCCCAACTATGTTGGGGTCGGCTTCCAGTCTAACCGGATGCAGCTGAATATCAGTATTTTACATGGAGCGACTGCCTATCTGACCTCCACAACCCAGTGACTGGGTAATACGATACTCCTTGGTAAGACTAGACTTTCGGGCTTCTGACGACCCGTAACGACTGTCAAAGATCCAGGAATGACAGCCGGGACCAACGGCTTAACGTGCTTTCCGAGGCACGGAGGAATCTCGGTATGTAAAGATGGTCACCCATCCACGGATAAACCCCGACAAGCGTAGCTTAACCTAATGGATCGACCCGTTTGGCTGTTATTACTTAGCCACGAGCTCCACAAAATCAGCCTATATTATAGGCCCTATACCATTCCCAACAAACCGCGCGCGAGCCGAGCGAGTAAAGCGAGCTTTGCCATGGCAGCAGCCGGCGCGCGCTACATCCAAGTTGGCCGCAGTTACTTGGCTATTTAGGATTCCAAAATAAGAATTATTTGAGTTTCACAAATAAATACATGGCTTTAAAAAATAAATATTTGTTTACAGGTGGACAATATCTTCCGGGAAGCCAACGTCACGAACACAGGCACGGTGCGATATGAAGATTTCGTTAAAATTGCGTGTGCGCCGGTCCCAGACTATTATTAAAATCATGACTCACACAATAACGCCCGTTTACACCACCAATCAGTAAATTCATCTAGCGCTAAACGTATTTAAAATATGTTTTTGTCTGTCTTTATCATCTCAGAAACAGAATGATGTTTTAAATTCGGTTATGAGCGTTGATTGCGCGCGGGTTGGCAACGTCGCATTTGTAGAGGTTTTTCGTGATTGTTTCATTAAATTTAAATCAAAGGACAATTTGCTCTGACAAATTCTTAGATCGTTGGTATTTATAAGTATGTAATATGTATGCTATTTTTTGATAGTTATTACTCATAGAAAATAATTGATAATATGTATTTATTTAGAGCAAATTCCAAAATAACTGTCAAAAAATAGCACACATATTACATACTTATAAACCAACGATCTAAGAATTTGTCAGAGGAAATTAACCTTTTCACCGCTTCAGTGCTCTGCCGTACATTGTTTAAAATACGGTTAAACCCATAAAGTAGTTTCAGAGATATCGGACAAAAACCTGCGAAATGATGTCTCTTCCAAACGAATAAAGATATAAAAATCTTTCTAAGAGACAAATGTCACTGGTTTATCAACGATTTTTTTTTGGGGTATGAAAACTGAAAACATCTTTCAGTCTTACAATAAAACAGATATTTGTAATTAAGCTTAGCATTTCTTCCCAGTTTAGTAATTAAATACTGCATAATAATAGGGCTAACCCTACTCTAACGGTATTATAACGTAGTAATTGCTTTAGAATTGTACTACTAAAAATTTTATTTAAAGTTATCAAAAAATACGTCATTACAATACGGCTAAGCTGCATAACTATGATATAATCAAGTAATGACTGTAAAATTAAGGTTTAGCCCCTTGGTTTATAAACAAGTTAAGGCACTTAGTGATCATTATAATCAAGTAATTGTGTAATAATATATTAAGCGGCGTCAAGTTAAACGGTATTGCTTACTTAAAACAAGGCTACTCATACTTCGCTCGCGGTTAGCCGTTTTATAGATAAGCAATGACTTACAATTATTCGAGAAAAAAAAAGAAAACAAGCAAGCAAATTAAACAAATTATTTATTAATCATTTATTTCAAACAATTTTAAATGGTTATCAATAACATAAATAATTATTTTTGACATTTGGGCTTAGTAATATTCATAATTAAATCACAATATTATCTTAATATCAAAACATTCTCTAACTTAAAACCCTGGAGTGAAAAGTGTCTTAAGATAATAAAAAAATATAACCATCTATCTCACTAGCTGCAGTTGTCATAAAACAACCTGCTATAACAATTTTCTTCAGTCTTAAGACTATTATATAGCTTTCTAAATTTTACAATATAATCAGTCTTTAACTAAAAAATTATCACAATCATGTAATCAACTGAGTCCTCTATATAGAATTAAATCTAATAGGGGTCCCTATTAGGTTTAATATGTAATATAATTAATAATTAGTAATAAATATATAATTATTAATAATAAAGACTAAATAATTTAATATATAATATAATTATTTAGTCTTATGGCACTAAGTAATATATACATTTAAGTAGTTATATTAAAATAAAAAAAGAATTGTAGGTACTTGGGTATTTAAAATGGCTTTCTTAGGTTTAGGTAGTCCTCCTTGAATTTTTGGTCGTTTCTGTGTTATTGTTTGTAGGCAATCCATTCCAAAATACCATTTTATGTTTTGGAATGATAGGCGACAATTTAGTTATTAAGTTAGATTTACGTTCCTCATCAATGCCTTTCGGCTGTGTCCGGAAGCTTATGTTGGTACGTGGATTTCTTAAGTACTTGTCATTTAAAAATTTAAAACTTGAGTATTCATCACTAAAATCATTTTTATACAACATGTCATAACTTGACCTCTTAAACGAGACTTGTGTTATATTTTTCAGATAGACTCTAGGGCATGCTTGCTGAATTCGCCGCTCAGAGACATTATTGGGTAAATTGAGAAATTCATTTGCTTGTAGCGCTTTGACAGTTACTCTGCCATTGTTTGCAGAGGCTACAGCTTCCTCAAAATCTGAAAAGTCATATATTTTACCCTTCTTTTTCATTGCAAGTTCCACTTGATGGTGGAACTGGTCGCAGCTCATGAAGGTGTGGCCGGGTTCGAAGTAGTGTAAAGTTATTGTTTCTGTACTTATAACGTCACTGTTTACTAGGTCGACTAACATGGAATAAAACAGCCAATTCTTGTTCTGTGATGTACAATTATCTAACCAGATATTAACATTCTGAACGTCTCGATGACGAAGGAAAAAACTGTAGTACGCGCTCATAATATCCTCTTGTTTTCTACCGGCTATTCCGTCGTGCCAAATTGCAGCAAGAGGTTTCGATTCCTTTGATATTTTTCCAACCGGTGCAAAGGATTGGTTAAAGAGCGTCAAACGGGGACAAAATATAACCGCTTTGAACATCTCCATTCTAGGCAGCATGATAACTTTTTCTAGATCGCCGCTGAAATAAATACTATTTTCGTTTTGCTTTATAGCTTTGTGAGCATCATAAAGGGCTCTAGCTTTTTTGTATCGATCATGATGCTTAGCCCAAGCCAAGCAAGTGTCACAATCAGGAAAACATTGCTTACGAACATCATGGCTTGTTTCTTTAGTGTGATGTTTGTATGATTCGCACTGTTCGCACTCCTCATTCCCGAGCCGAGTGAAAGATATATTCATTGATTTTAAGTGAGATCGATATAAGTCATAACTGAGTTTTGACTCGGGATTTTTTGAACAAAAGTCTTTATACATAAAATTTATATTAATGTCATTGGGCAAATAACGCCGATTTGGTGCGTGCTCTCTACGGTAATGAGGAGCGCTGGGATTGAATGATTCAACATGTTGGTTGAGTAAATCACGATTAAACGCCGGTTTCTTGGTATGTTTACCACGTTTATCTGTATCTTTTTCAGTATCGAGACAGGTGGTAAGTATAAGATCATTGTTTCTATTGAAACCTAAAGTTGTTAAAAAAAAAATTTTACATACTTGTCTTACGGTTCCGTCATTTTTCTGCAGCGTAAAAGTTCTTTTGGGGTTTCTTTTAGGGTCAGATGTGTACTTACGCTTGGGAATGGCTACAATATAGTTTGACCTTATAAACATTCTCATTTCCCCGCGTTGCAGACTCCAATATGTTTTATTTATATTCTCACGTTCAGATTCATCAAATACAGAACTACATTTTTTTATACATTTCTCGTCACATCCAGGTTTTACAGTATATTTCAAAAGTTTTTGTTTTTTTCTTTGGATTTCTCGCTGTTTCACACTGCTATTGTACTTTTTTCGTTTCCGCGCTGTTGAACCTTCTTCACCTTCATTATCACTGGTGGCTGGGTTGTCAAATGGTGGCATTGATATAATAACAGCAGCATCAGTCGACGCTCGTCTCTTTTTGAAAACAGGATCGTGAACAGCAGCTCTTTCGCCATTGTTAAATGAGTGACGTCGAGATATAACTTTATTGGGAAAGGAAGGCACACATTTTTCTTTCTCTGCTTTAGAGCTTCTCTTACCTTTTCTTTGAGATATGCATTTTATTTGGGACTTATGAGCAAGTGTTTTTTTAATATTCCTGTCCGTATCACTCTCTTCACTTGAATCGACGTAATTAGATGTAACCTCGTAGTCCTTGTCCTTAACCGAATCATCCGAATCAAAGTCACAGAAGATTGGAGACAGAGAATGTAAAGACGGCGGTATAGTTTCATCGCAGTACAGGAAACTGGAATCCGAAACTTTTGATGTACCAGGTTGAGGATTTGCATATAAATCGATGCCATTATTAGCTGAAGGACTAGAAGGATCACTTTCATTTAATGAATTTGGCATGCTTGTTAAGCCAATGATTTGTTCTTGAATACGTAATTTGGGTGGTTCGACAGGTACGACCTCTCTATTCACAATGCTCATCATGTTCTGAATTCTTTGTGGAACCCCGGAGCGTCTACAATAATGACAGACACAATTAGTTAAATACCTAATTTAAAAAAAAAAATAATTTAAAAAAAACTTATAGGTAGGTACTTTATTATTCTATATCCTCGTCGTCAACGCAATAATGCGTAAGAATAGGAAAGAAGGTAAAAAGCAAAAAAGCGCGCGAAAGCCCATGTCCGATAGGTATTCGTTTCAAACATACCGCCCCAACGCGCTGCACCTACTCATCGTTGACCCTGACTCGAGATGCGTGTGATTTCATAGCGGCTTCAGAACGATAAGAAAAAGGATTATTTCGTTCCAATCAAATATTTATAAGCTAAAGGTTATATACCTGTCACCTACCACTACGTAATTGAATGAATGTAATACTTATTTTAAGAAAATATTATAAATATCGATTATCTACATACTAATTACATAGGTTATTAAATTCACTGATGCATCTATTCTATTTAGTGAAATTATAAAAACCTTACCTTGAGTACGTATGACGCGACATGGTAAAACATTTATGGCGCGCCGCCGCTCCGCTCCACACACACACGAGCGCTCCCCGTCGTCGCTGGTAGCGAAATGGCCGAGGAAACCGGGAACGCGGGGGACCGCGGTTCAAAAATGTTTCTGGGTTTAACTAGATTTTAATCTAGCATATCTGTATAGTCGTATTTTAGTAAAGAATTTTACACTTTAATCCATCGATAAACTTTATTGAAAAAAGGCTAAATGCCTATAACTATAATGTAATGTATTATTCTATAGTAACTTTATTATAACATAGTTTTTGTTCTCAGACACACCTGTAAGTACTTGATTATAACACGGTTATGGTCGTATAGCTTAATTTAAGTGCAGCATTGTGTGATAACTGTATTATAATAAATTAATATCGCTTGGAACGATCCGTGATAATAACGTTACCATCCTTTTGCCGTGTTATAACATAAATTTGAGGAATAGCTGTTAAATAATAAAGTAAACTGTAAAAAATATGTTACTTAACGGTTCACACCCGCTCTATATCTCGGAAAGTAAAAGTCGTACAGTAATGGGACCCAGCACAAAAGATAGAGAATTTTTCAAAACGTAATGTGTGATTCAAAACTAAAAAATGGCAGTTTGAGGCTTAACCGTGTTTTAAGTAACGTACGGCAGTGCTCTCGGGGACTTTTTATACCAATGACAAAAAGCAGTACCGTGCTCTTGGTAAGGAAAAGTCCCACGCTCCAATTTGTTCGGGTGGTCGGGTGTTTTATTCTGTGGCTTCAATAACATGCCATAATATAGGTACTTGTTTTGTAATAAGATGGACAGTTTGTTAATATTCGTAAGGCTGCACGTACACGACGCCGGAGACGCACCAGCGCCGGACCACATGCTCGTTGTTATACTATATGACTCGCTATCTTACACGCGGCTCCGGTGCGGCGCATGCGCGATATTCATTCGTATACTCAAACAAGCGGTCCGGCTCCGGCGTCGTGTACAGGAAGCCTAAGGGTGTCCACCAGACATATTCATTGGTCCACATAGCATAGCACTGGTGGAAAAGGGTTCAACTAAGCTATGTTTCTTATTTGGAAGGATGCGTGCTATGGATGGGAGCTATGAATGCCCGAGTGGTGTAGCTGCCGCTCCCCGTGCCTTCCCTACTGTCGATGCGTCGCATAGCTCGAGCTGCGCATCTTCCTTGCACAGCTACACGGCTTAGCATTAGTGGGAACGGTCACATAATTTCGTAGCTTAGCTTTCACATCCTCGCAGCATACGCAGCTATGTAGAACTTAACCTATTGCTATCCCTTTCTTGCTTATTATAAAAGAAAGATGGACAATGTAGGTGTCAGCACTGTACACGAATAAAACTCCAAACTGCCTTTGAACTGAACAATTTTGTTAAAATATGAATGGGTCTTACACTATTAGCGGTAACGAAACCATAGCGCGAATTTAAACAGATGAACGCCATCTAGGGAGCTATGCGGAACTAAAACTTTAACTAAGTGTGAAGTAATATGAAAATTTGCTTATTTGTTATTGCTACACTAATATGTACCTAATGAGTATATAATACAAAATAAATATTATAGCGTATTTTACTCTGTGGCATGATACAATTAAACAGTAGGAGAGGTATTTTAAAATACATTCCAATTTTTTTATTTGTAACTTTTTTCCCGTCCTATTAAGTTATGTACTTAATTTATAATTTTATTCATGTTGCCCTTTTTATTTATTAAGAATTGAAATTAAATAATATATTTTTTTAAATACGTTTTATTTACTGGCTATTTCATGTTCTGATTATAGCTTTACTTTACCTCCATTGCCTCATCAGGATTCAGGACCATCATTCTCCTGCCCTTATCCTAATTTATTTGGTTTCGGCGCAACATGTCTTTTTCTTCGATAATTATCTATCAAGGACGAGGTCGGTCGGTGGTAACCCATCCATTACATCCGAGACCCCTGCGTCGATTCCGGGGCTGCCATTCGTAGATCTTTGACATTCGTTACGGGTAGTCAGAATCCCGAGTCGGACAACTAGTCTTGCCAAGGGGTTTCGTATTACCCAGTTACTGGGTTGTGGAGGTCAGATAGGCAGTTGCTCCATGTAAAATACTGGTATTCAGCGGTATACGGTTAGACTGGAAGCAGACCCGAATATAGCTGGGGAAAGGCTATAATACCTATTGTTTTATGTATAATAAATTAATAATGCGTCTAATTTGGGACAGCGCTCCTTGATGGGAGAGTCCTATTACTATTAGGTATATTGTCTGACACATGCTGAGCTGGACTCCCATTTGGTGCAACCTTGAGACGCACACCGCACTGTGTAAATTCGATGTCAATTTGTTTTAAAGTACTTACGTCATAGTCTCAATTTTTTTTTTTCTTATTATTTTTTTTTTGTATATGTACGTTTTTCTTTTCTTTTTTTTGTTTTCATTATTGGCATCTTGTTTTTATATTCATTTAATTAATTGTACTTTTGTGTGTTGTGCTATATCTTTTGCACCAAATAAATGTTTTATCTATCTATCTATCTATTATTGGACGGAGGTACGACGGCGACGCGTTGCGTGAGCTCAGTACGGAACACGCAAGCTAACCATTCAAGGCCACTGGCATATAACTGCGTCTAAGTTTTGCCCACGGAGCAAATACAAAGAGTTGTTGTAATTAGATTTTCAATACACTTCCTCGAAAACTGGTTCATATCGCACTACGATTAGGTTCACAATGCAATGTATTTCACAAGCGTACGACTTTTCATTTTCCAACACGTGTGCGGGAATAGTTAAATTGCCACAGATAACTCATACCTATATTTAGTCCAAATTGGTTCAATGCCTCTATTCAGAGGTGAATGTTTTTTTTTAAATCTCGGCAAAGTGATATGCGTCTTTGCGCCGTTAATATTTTTTTGAATAAGTACCTATTTAAATAATGTTTATAAATAAATAGAATATCATCAAAAACCATGATTATTACACTAAAAAAAACGTTTATAAACAAATTAAAATTTAATTGTGTTCTAAACTCAAAAATATTAGAAAATTCCGCCTCGAATGCAATAACAAACATTCTCCACTTGTATCAAAATGTACTATTCCATATGAAACAACGCGTGACACTGCGGGGTGAGGCAGTGTTATATCCCGCCCACTTCTTTATTTTCCATCTACCGGTCAATAGCCCAACTATTTGCTCGTTCTATCAATTTTACTTTGTAGTTACGTAACTATCTCACACTAGATGTCACTAAGTGCAGGATGTTTACAAAATGATGTATAAATTATAAAAATAATATTTTGGCCATTAAAGGGTCTTTAGGAATGAATGTTGAACAAACTTCAGTATGTATGATTATTAAAATATGTTAGTACTGAGCTCTACGTGCCTAAATATTTTTAGGTCCCATGGCACCAAGTGTCGCCATCTAATGTTGGGTAGAATTATGTTTGGACTAAGGCCACGCCTATATGATGACGTTAGGACCTAGCTGAAAATCACAGTGCACAGTTGCGGCCGTCTCCTCTTTGTATTTACTCCGTGGTTTGTGGTTTTGCCAGAAGTAAAACCCAGCTTCCCACGCTAAGCAATCGCACTAGATCAACAAGCAGTGAAAATGGAAGATTATTAAATAAAACGATATATTTATTTTTCAAACTGTGTTTTATTTTTCAAAATGTAACAATTCCTATACTGATATGGCACTGGTGACTGTGGTCCTTCTAAGTTTACATAAGGTATATTATATTTTGAAAATACATACAGATAATTTTCGTTTATTACCCGTGGCCCCTGCCGTAGTCCTTCGAAGGGACCACGGGTATTTTTTGTGCCCGTGGTCCCTCCAAAAAATACAATGCTGCCGAATTAAAATGGTAGTCTCCAAAATGTGATTCGCGACAATAACAAATCTGTATTTACATAATTATAACCATGAGAATCATCAATACACCACCAAGTTAGATTTGCCGTGTCTGATTTCGGAAATTAGACCAAACGACGGAAAATCTACATAATTTGTTATTGTCGCGAATCATATTTTTGAGACTACCATTTTAATTCGTCAGCATTGTATTTCTCGAAGGGAAACGGGCACAAAAATTCCCCGTGCTCCCTTCCCACGGGTAAAGCCTGTAACTTACACAAAAGGATGCAAATTTCAAAGTCGGTAGTGCTCGCATGCCATGTGCCATAACAACTTCTGATTGGTTAATGGCATGTACGCTACAGCCCGATGCAAACTTTAAAGCACCTCTCAACACGAGGCGAGAAGCTGCGCAGAAACAAATTCATTTGACCGCGGGGATGAGGGGTGGGGGTGGTACCTACTGAACAGCGAGTAGCCCACTTCAGAATCGCCATAAAATTTGATGATCAGTGTACTTGCATACTTTTGTGCAAGTTAGTGGTACTTGCTTTAGGGTGAGTTTCCACTGAAACGGACACGTGCAGGAATCGTCCAAACGCATTGGTTGAAATCTACTTCACGTCTCTCATAGTCGATTCCTGCACGTCTCGAAACGCACCCTTCGGAGAAATCACATCACACGAGCGAGATAGGCTCTCTTTCCACTCACTGTGTCGTGACGATAGCCGGTCCTGTCCAATTTATTTCTTGTATTATATTTATTTAATTTAATTTCTTCCTTTATTTCAGGTAGCTGTGGCCCATACAAAATACAATACACAAATACAAAAAATTACAACATAACAAAAATATATGCTAATACATATAAAACATACTCGTAACTTATAAAATATATTAATCCACACATACGAACTTCACAAAATCATATACCACGGCACACTGAAATGGTGATATGTACGCACGGCTACAGATCAAGCTACCTATACATTTCCAGTATAAGCTGATCTCGCATTGTATAGGATTTTCTTACAGAGAGAGGTCAGTGTAAACTGGAAGTTATAGCTTGTGTAGCCGTGTGTACCAATATTTAACTGTAGTTATACATTTCACCATTTCAGTTGTTCGGGTAGTCAGAAGCCCGAGTCTGACAACCAGTCCTACCAAGGCCTTTTTGGCCTCGCACAGGTCTCTTTTTTTTTTTATTCTGATTTCTTTTTTTGTTTTTTTGCTTTTTAATGTTTATTTTGTTACTTTTATATGCTCTTTTTTAACTGTATTTCCTGTGCGTGTCCCAAATAAAATATTTTTCTTTCTTTCTTTCAAGGAGTATCGTATTGCCCAGTAACAGAGTTGTAGTGGAGGTCAGATAAACAGTCACTCCATGTAAAATACTGGTATGCAGCTGCATCCGGTTAGACTGGAAGCCGAGTAAGTCAATTACAATATATTTAGAAAAGGTTAGACAGGAGATGATGCCATTTTCATATAGTTATCGTTTGAACAGTGGGATGATGTGTGATTCCAACATTTTACCGTAAAATATCGTACGGTAGGTACCTATAACGCCGTGCGAACAGCCGCTACAACTCAACTTTCGGAAGTTTTGTTAGCCGACGTACGCACGGACGTAATAATATCGCGGCGGGATTTTATCGCGCACTGAATTTTCAACTCTCGGTGTTGAGCCGAGCTTCGAGAATCCAACCTAACAACAACAGAGTGCATCCCAGCGCGTCGAAAAAACACTGTTGGATTTTCAACTCTCGGCGCTAAGCAGAGCGTTGAAAATACAGTGCGCGGAAAAAAATCGCCGAGATATTTTTACGTCCGTACGAACGTCGGCTTACTCTGTATAGTATTTCCAAAATATAATGCTTTAATAATTAAAATCTATTGTCTACAAAGCACATGTTGCTGAGCTTATTGCGTAAAAACTTGTCTTATTTTTAGAGGAAGACTAAAATTATCTTTAGCTGTAGCTCACTTAAGGTTTCCGACATTGATCTTCATATATAATTAACTGTAAAATATTTATAAACAGTAACGGTGGAGTTTCTAGCCTTTTCTTCTCCATACAAAACTACCTTTTGGAAGGCGCAATTAGAATCAATAGGGATGAAGACTTAAATTTTTTTTTGTCCGTCATGTAGATAATTAGAAAATATTGAACATGTATTTTTTTCTTTTTTTACAAAATCAAAAGATTACGGCGATACGTTGAGTTAAAAAATCGCGTGACGTTAGTTAGTTAGTTAGAACTGACATCTCGCAGTTGACCACTGAGGGTCGAGACTGCTTAACCGAGCGTTTCCTGTGGGTGCTTTAAGCGAACTTAAAGCCTCCGGCCAGGCTTAAAAACTAGGGTAAAATATTAGACGACTGAGCGTCGCTAATAATAGAGCAGCCAGACGGGGCAGGCTGGATCATGATAGGGGGGGTTAAGTGCAACAGGCTCAGCTGTGCCCCCAGCAGGCACAACTTCACCGAGTAGGGGATAGGGGGGGGGGGGGGGGGCGGTTACGATTGCGACCTCGGCGGCGAGGTCGGAATGTATTCCTAGGTGGTTTGCGTTTGCAAACCGTACTGGTGGCCTTGCTACTCTCCTGACGGAGGGTTATGGGGTCATCAGGGTCGGTGAGAATATGCCTCGGACGGCGAGTCTTACTAATTTTAGAGGGGGCATAGCGCGCGGCCTCGACAACCAAAGGGTTGCGATGCTTCACGGCGGGCGGCATCAAAGAAACGCTTCGAGCCGCGCTTCAAAAATTGATGGATCGTGGGGATTCTAAGGTCAAGGTGGAGGTCCGCGTTCCGAACGAACCAAGGGGCGCCCGTTATCCTTCGGAGGAAACGGTTTTGTACTGTCTGCATCCGATGCAGATAGCGGGGTTTGGCGTGTGCAAATACCGAACCCGCATATGTCATGATGGGAGTCGCGTGACGTCACGTGTAGCTTGATTTTATACGTACAAGTGACGTAGCGAGCCCCCACTCCCCAACTTTAATGCGTGTTATATAAGTCATTTTCTATTATTAGGATAAAGCAAAAAATACGTGTCTAATATTTTTTTATTATCTGACTGGCGGACTAAATAGAATCTCTTTTTTTTTACCCAGCCATCATCCCTATTCTATTTTCATGAGAATATCATTCTAAAGTGCCTTTGTGCTTAATTGAATAAGAAAAGAAAGAAAAAAAGAAAAGAAAAATCGTTTATTTTGCACAAATAAAACGCACATTAGTAACTAAAAAATAACAAAGTACACACGTTATGCAAAGTAAGCAAAAGCCTCGTATCCAAGTTGTCTACGATAAGTGTTAATAAATGAATAAGTGTTTTGACTTTGAATCTGATAGCCTATGGAAATTAATCTGTAGTCAAATCTGTCTGTAAAGTTACAATTCCGAAGACCACGGCAGACCGCAGACTGCAGCGGCAGTGGCGCCCAACCGCAACGATAGACTGCAGCGACACTACTGGCTTCTGTTTTTTTTTTTATGAAAATGCTTTCGTAGATGGTAATAGCACAGACTAATAAAGTTACAGTAGTTTATCTGGGCAGTGACCTTGAATGAAATGCCTACCTACCTACGGCCGCTCGATAGTTAAATACGCGTCATCCGTGCGTAACTGTTGCGTACTGATATATACTGTTATATACTGTGTCGTTTCGGCAGTTTTCTATGAACATGTACTACTGTAAAATTTGCTGTCAGTGGCTGTCACTGAAATGCCCCGGCCACATTCAAACTCAAACTCAAAGCATTTATTTCAATTAAACCAATTACAGGCACTTTTGAATTGTCAAGGGGTCGGTCAGTCAAAAAGATGAAGCTAGGCGCCCATTCCAAAGCATAGTAGGTACCTATGGAGAAGAACGGGCAAGAGACTCCACGGACACTCTTTTAAATCAAGATATGGTTACAAAATAATGGTTACATCATTCATGTTGAAATTTTACATGTGAGAACGATGCAGAACGTTAAAAGCGTCCTTAAAAAAAAAAAAAACAATTCAAATATTTAAATTAAATTAAAATAAGCCGTGGCCGCTAAGGTATGACCAGCCTTCACTGACAGCGCTTGTTCACGAACCTGACGCATGGATTAGCTAAATGATCCAACACGCGCCACCATCAGCGAGACATTAGAGTGAGCGTCACATACTCTCAGCCGCCAGGGCACATTCAAGTCAAACAAAGACGTACCCAGTAAATGGTAGCTTTAGAGTATGTACATAGTACTCACACATGTGCTATGCAATTAATGTCAACGTCAATGCCCATAAACATCGCGATAGTTAAATTCGGTCAAGATTCGGTCAAATTATCGCGGTAAGTGGTGGCTACACCTACGGCTAACGCCCTTGAACGCAATAATCTACGCCATATCCCGTTAATGTAGCCGCGGCATCACTAATAGAGCGAGAAGACGTAATTTTTTGTTTGAAAATAAATTATCAGGTTTGACAGTTGAATTTTGCCGTAGATGTGACGTCGCGTTCGGAATCAACACTGCACCGGCAAGATGCGTGCGTGTTTTCAAGGTCATTGCCGTCTGCGGTTTAAATAAGTCGATCAACAAAACCATTGATGTATTTTTACTCTCACTGGCAGCTCTCAACAAAAGGACAACAACTTCACTTAAAAAGCGCCTGTGCTTCGTTGCAGTAAGAGCGGTTTTTGTATATCAAATGTAACCACAGTCGTACAGGTGAACGTACTTACAGATAATCTTAGTTTTCCTCAGTCACAATAAAATTTACTTAAATATTTATTGACTAGAAATTACTAAACACTCTTTATAACATCAAACTTGGGTAACATAAAACAAATCAATAATTCTGTGGTGTACAGTGCGACAAACTCTTCTGGCCCGGTGGCTAACGAAATCGCTGAGAAGAAACCTGAAGGTCAATTCTCGTACCTAAGAACACTGAGATAAAGTACTACGTACAGAGAGGACATCCAAAACAAAAAAACTTTTTTACAAAAAAATACAACCGTCTTCCAAAAACAACACTACAAAGTGAAAAATAACTTTAATTTCGGAAGTCGGTGGCAAAAACGAAAATACATTTAACCAGATACCGACTTCCGAAATTAAAGTTATTTTTCACTTTGTAGTGTTGTTTTTGGAAGTCGGTTGTCGAAGCAAAATTAATCAATTTTATATGGGACCAACTGTAATGTATACCCTCTCGAATAAAACAAAAAAAATCCAAATCGGTCTAGCCATCTTTGAGTAATCGGGGAACATACATAAAAAAAAAAGGTTCCGACGAATTGAGAACCTCCTCCTTTTTGAAGTCGGTTAAAAACAGTGTCACAACATGACAGCCGGGAGGGCGTGCGCTGCAGCGCTTAAACATTAGGTGTTGTCTCACCAAACTATAAAACATAAAATAAATAAATTTATTTCATATAGCATATTTGGCTTACAATGCCTGCCGAGAAGTCTCCATTTAGGCATATAACATGCATCGCTAGACCGCTTAAAACGTATAGTGCGAGTGACTAAATGAGTTGCTGCCGGTCGGCATCAAAGCATGGCGCAAAAATCTGGTTTGCGGTGTCGGTTCTTTAAGCTAGTATTAATAGTTTTATACCTAAGAACGTTCAAATTCAAGTCGCCTGCGACAATCAAATGTCAAAAATGTAAACACTATACTATGATACCATTTTTGACAGACTGAGATGAGATAGCGAACGTTGTTAAGAATACGGGAATTGATATCACGAAAAAAAAATCAGCTGTTCCCTACATTTTGACGAGTAAGCGAACATGAAAAAATGTAGCTGATTTTTTTTTCGCGATTTCAAATTTGGTCCCATACTAAAAGTTGTTCATAATGATGAGTACAATGACCCTTTAAAAGGATGCTCATGAATTCAATTTCATCCTGTATAAGTTTCAGTATCGCAAAAATTTGCTGTGAGGCAGCCACGACTACTGCTCTAAGAAGCCGTAGCTTAGGACAACGCCGGCGTCACCGGGCCTGATGGGCTAGTGAGACCAGAGGCGGATTTGCAGTCTTGGCCGCCCTAGGCCCCAGGCCATGTAGTAAAAATAGGTACCAGCCGCCCCTTTCTCAGCACCCATCTTATAGACTGCATAATGAATTTACTGTATTGCCAACTTTTATCGAAATCGAGTTACAGATTTTTTTTTCGCGATTTCAGGTTTAGTTCAATAGTAAAAGTTGTTCATAGTGACCGTACAGTGACCCCGTAAGAGGATAATGGTCAATAACCAGTAAGCCTGTACGAGTGATTTAGGAAGATTATTGTTATACGATGCGGTGCAGTGCGGCCCGCCATAATGTGCGCGAGTCTTTAGAATATTTAGGTACTTTCAGTTATTTCTTGTTACATCGGTTTTTTGTCAGACTGGCCGCCCTAGGCCCGGGCCTAATGTGCCTTAGGGCAAATCCGCCTCTGAGTGAGACTGTACCGCAAATCTAAACATGGTTTGTTCTTGCCATAGTGCGCTAGACACCAACTGAGGTATGTGAGCGGTGAGACGGGGGAGGTAGACAAAGGCCAAGCTAACTCAGTCTACCAATCCTGTCAATCGCGCCCTCCCCCGTCTCACCCCTCACATACCTCAGGCGGTGACTAGCACTTGCGCGCACGCTATAATACAAAAATGATGTTCTAATTTTCTATTGCATGTATAAAACGTGTTATGTATAAAATTATATGCTTCATATATTATTGGCACTCTTATATAGAGGTATATACTCGCTATATATTAGAAGGAGCTATTATTAAAACGAAGTGTAAATCGTTGATTTTACTTATTTGATATGACATCTGAAGTTACAGTTTGGGCCAATAAGCCGGCGGTTAGGAGTCGGGCGAGTGTTCAAAACCTGCTACTTGCATGTTGCACCATAAGAGTAAGCCAAAGACTTAAAGGGGAGTCTTTCTAATGCTAGGGCTACATTAGCGGGCTATGGCGAATATTCTCGTTATCGCGATAAGTGTATCACACAGAAGTATGGAAGAAAAATACAAGATCGCGCCGACTCTAAAATAAATTGGGATAACGGCAGGAGAATTATGATGCTGATGATACAAATATACCTGGCGCACTGTTTACTTAAGATACAAATATACCTGGCGCACTGTTTACTTAAGATACAAATATACCTGGCGCACTGTTTACTTAAGATACAAATATACCTGGCGCACTGTTTACTTAAGATACAAATATACCTGGCGCACTGTTTACTTAAGATACAAATATACCTGGCGCACTGTTTACTTAAGATACAAATATACCTGGCGCACTGTTTACTTAAGATACAAATATACCTGGCGCACTGTTTACTTAAGATACAAATATACCTGGCGCACTGTTTACTTAAGATGGCAATATCAAATAAATAAGATCAGCACTTAGAAGCTATAGTGCAAGAATATAAGGCTGTGTTAGGAAAATACTGTAATCGTTTCTAATAGTTTACGCTCATTCGTCATCGTTATACTAAAGAGAGGAATACATGCCAGTAACTCGCACAAAACTTTGAAAGTAGCTTGCATGCTTTTGTGCAAGTTACTGGTATACTTTTGTACAAGTTACTTTCATATTTAAGTAATTGGCATGTGTATTTCTGGCTTCAGGTAGAAACAAATTGATATCACCCGCTGCCAGTCTTCAGCGGTCACATGAAAATCCGTTAATCAGTATTCCACATTTTTTTTTAATTTTAGAACAAAAGGCGGTGATGTAGTGTCCGCGGAGAAAAACTAAGCGTTCAACTACCCTCAAAAGTGAACATTTTGAAATGCAATAAAGTCGCTAGGCCAGGTATAATCAATCCAACAAATTGATATCACCCGCTGCCAGTCTTCAGCGGTCACATGAAAATCCGTTAATAAGTATTCCACTCTAAGTGTTCAACTACCCTCAAAAGTGAACATTTTGAAATGCAGTAAACTCGCTAGGCCAGGTATAATCAATTCATATATAAAAATGTAGCTGTGGTTGCAAACAAACCACAATAGTTATAAAAAGTCCCGATACGCTTACTGATTGACTCATTAACGCCCAGCCCAAACCCTTGGACCTACAAAGCTGAATTGTTTTGCTTAGTAGTTCTCTACATGATGTAAACAACAAATAAGGCCGGATTTTTTAAATATACATGGCGTTTCACCAGGAGGAGCGCTAAGGTAGCCCGCGAAATTCAAATTTTCTTACGTTTTTTGCAATTTGCAGGTCAGTGTCAGGTTGTATGTTGATTAAAATATGATTTAAAAATATGATTAGAGTTGATTATAATATGGCTTTACAGAATTATAATCATTAGAACAGCAATATAACTCCATAAGTTAGAATTGACCTCAAATGTCATGATTTCATGAAATTTCGAGATTTGAGGTTTAAAGACTATCTTAGCACATGCCCCTTAAGAAAGTTTTAATTGCGCAGAGTACCCTGGCGCTTTTACTTTAATGATAAAAAGATTGAGTATACCTGTCTTTACTCATTGCCTACACAAGCACCAAGAAAAAGTTTTAGATTTAATTAAAAGTAGAAGAAACGTAATCTAAAATCTTATAATTATAGGAGAGTTGACTGTGGTGCACACTGTACGGCATGCGACTGCGACAGCTGGACGACAAGACGCTGACCTACCGCATGCGACTATCACCAGGTGTGCGCATACATCGTGCGTCTAGCTAAACGCAGCAACAAGTAGCGACTTCCCCAGTCTGTCGTAGCGACTCGAGCTTTGAACAAAATATATGAAAATTGTCGGCCGCAGCCTGTCGTTGGGTCTAGTCGCCGAGTTGTATGTCGCATAGTATGCACCATGTCTTATAGTACCACAAACTAATCTGACCCGGTGGCTTTAATTGGAATTAATGAAATCACTATTAGGTACGGATTTCACCAATGAAACTGGACGCGATCAGTACTTCTAAACCGCGTTCAAGAGCTGTCAGTGTCAATATTCCTCAGCTATGATGACTCTGGGAGAGCAGTGGTGGCCCAGTGGTAACGGCCCCGACTTACGAGTAGCAAGTTGTGGGTTCAAACCCTGACAGGCACTTTACTTATGTATAAATTATTTCATCACCACTGCTCTCAAAACAGTGAAGGAAAACATCGTGAGCAAACCGGCATATCCTAGAACCAAAAAAATCGAAGACATGCGACATCTACCAACCCGCACTGGGCCCGCGTTGTGGATTCTAGCCGAAGAGAGGAGGCCCATGTCCCAGCAGTGGGAACGTTATAGAATGATGCTATGATGACACTGACAGCTCTTAAACGCGGTTTAGATTACTTTTACAACACTGACAGCAGACACCGGGACAGATGGGCTAGTGGGACTGGTAACTTTATGACCATAAAGCACGGAGACGCCACGGCCGTTGCTACAGCCCGTTCACTGTTTTTTTACCTCTGTTTTCACATTACAGTGTTCTTTATTGTCGATGTGATAAAGTTGCTTTTGGGTTGCTACCATTGACAAGTCTGTCAAAATCACAGTGATCTTCATTTTCGTTGCAATAATGTTGCTATTGGGTTGCTGTTAGAGAGGAACAGGGTGTAAAGTTCACTCATCCTCCATAGAAAAGGGAGGATCCTCCGACCAGGCGGGTGTTGTGTCTGGTGAGCAACTGCCCGGCAGTTGATGTCGGGACGTTGTATACAACATTATTTTTAGTATATGCGAAACCCGAAACACGTAGTGTCTAGTATTTTTATGTAAAGAATGTACAAAATTTCAAAACTGTATCATGAAAAATCACAAAGTTATAAGCTTGTTGTTATGTTACCTGGTTGCCCGTACAAAAACATGATCACCACGCGGCGCCCGCTGTGCGGCCGTGCCTAGTGCCGCTATGAACTGCAGTGAATTGTGTTCACCGCGCGGTGTCCATATTGTAACCTTTTTTTTAAGATTTTTGGGGCAAAATATAACACGGTATAAAAATTATTGGAATCGATTCAGTTATTTATTCTGAACAAAATATATTCAGATTTCGCATATACTAAAAGTAATGTTGTATATGCTAGTCGCGCGGTAAACTCTGATTGCGCGATGTAGGATTTTGCGTGACGTCATTGTAATGCGTAGTTCGTATGTGGCGATGTAGATGCCGCCAAACAGCTGTCAGAGGAATAAGAACTGAACGGTCTGTAGAGGCGGCATTGTCCACACTCTCCATACAAACCAAGCGGGTCACCCCACTACAACACATATGAAGGTACAGTCCTACTAACTTATCTGTGAACTGAAAGAGGACGCCACCGTCGATGCGTGGACACAATCGAAGACATTTCAACATAACGGCCGTAGTTCCAATTTTCGCCATTTCACAGATAAGTTGGTAAGAGTGTATAGTAGAAACTGATGGCTTTGAAGGACGTCTGTGACAGAAGTTGAGTGCTCAACCACGTCATAGACGCTAATGGCGCGGCGATTCCGTGCTCTATGCTTATGCCCAATAACACATGTCAGCGTTTATTTGCAAACCTGCTTGTATTATTTTGTTTTACAGGAATAAAAAGTAGCCTTGACCTGTTAATGTAGTCGCAAAATGGAGCCTGTCATGCCATTGCACTGGCACAGTATAGTGTGCGGGAGGGAGTGATTATGGACGCAGTTTTCAAATCGTTTCTTAAGGTGGGTCCGCAGCGAAATTAAAATTTTCTTGCGTTTTTTTACAATTTGCAGGTCAGTGTCAGGTTGTATCTTTTAATCCGATTTCGGAAATCAAATCAAGAGAGAACAAATCTACCCTAAAGAGATGTCTTCATGAGTTACGGTTATAATTATGTAAATACATTTATTTATTTATCACAAACACTGCTACCAATACAGGAATTTCCTAATGCGGTAGCGTGGTCCTTAATTAAACTATCTTAAATAACATAACGCATACAACATGATTTTTGTGAATTCATTCAGAGAGCACGAAAATAAATCGATCCTGTCAGCCGTGTCATTCAGTGCGTGCAACGCGCGCGGCAGTGGCGCTTTGCTGAGCAAGTTGGTTAGTGCATGTGGCACTGCTAGTAACCGTGGCTTCCGGCGCCACGATACGTAATTGTCAGGCACACTCAGACAAATCTCCTTCTAAACACCGGAATTATAGATGTTACCACGTAAGAGTTTAAATACATATGTGGTTATAGCCAAGTCCCTCCTTGTCTCGAGTTTGTTGTACCCGACCATTCCGATAACGAATAAGGTTGGGTACATCAACGGATAGAAGGGATAGACACATATTTGTTATAGTCGCGAATGATATTTAGGTCAACATACAACCTAATACTGACTTGCAAATTGTTATAAACGCAAGAAAATTTGAATTTCGCGGGCTACCTTAGCGCATCCCCCTTAAATTGCTTGGGTTATATATATATATATATATATATGTCGCAGCCAACTGGTTTAATTAGATAGCTGTTTAGTTAACCGCCTAGCCTTTTCACAAAACGACGCCTCACCTCCGCAGCTTCGGCTTTCTGGTCGCCTCGCTACGGCTCGAACGGGTGCCTATCCTTTGTCACGTAAGAGCGAAGGGGTTACACTTCCCACAGCTCCGGAGATGTTGCAGAAGCAGATGGCTCTATTGTAATAAATGGCCTAAGCATCAGCCAGCCTGTTTATTAAATGTAACTCTCAGGCATTTCCTCACGATGTTTTTCCTTCACGGTTTTAACCGGTTGGTTGCGACATAAGTATACATACTGTTTGCACCTCCTTTTATCTGTTCTGTGGTTTGCACAGACATGCAAGTAAGATTGAGAATGTATTACTTGTGACAGCATAAGACCTCTATATTCCATCGGTTTAGGTAATTAAAAAAAGGTCAATCTGCCTAGCCTTTCCCAACAATGTTGGGGTCGGCTTCCAGTCTAACCGGATGCAGCTGAATACTAGTATTTTACATGGAGCGACTGCCTATCTGACCTCCACAACCCATTAACTGGGTAATACGATACCCCTTGGTAAGACTGATTGTCAGACTTTCGGGCTTCTAACGACCCGTAACGACTGTCAAAGAACCACGAATGACAGCCGGGACCAACGGCTTAACGTGCTTTCCGAGGCACGGAGGAGTCTCGGTATGTAAAGATGGTCACCCATCCACGGACCAACCCCGGCAAGCGTAGCTTAACGTGATGGATCGACCCGTGCGGATGTTATTACTTAGCCGCGAGCTCCTCTACTTAGCCACGAGCTCCTAAAACCTGTTACTTCAAATGTCATGCTACGACACAGTTGTACCTACTATTCATTTAGCAACTATATAGTTCGTTGTATAACGTTGCTAAATTGAAGATTAGATACAAATGTGTCGTAGCATGACAACTGAAGTGACAGGCTGACAGGTATTACGTTTAAAGTTTGGTCAATCTAAGAAGTCCAATTTGACATGAGGGTGTCCCTCTTTGTCACTCTATGTTTCTCTCTCTTTGACATTATGAAAAGCTGAGCTGAGCTTTTGGCTGTCAGAAGGGACCTATTATTTTGTAGCGAGTTTAGTCGGTTCACCAGAAAAAGTCGTTTTTTTTTTTACTTTTATTTAATTACCTAAACCGATGGAGTCTCATGCTGAATCAGTAATGTATATAATCTGAGTCTCGTGCAAATAATCAGCATCGGCATTTATTCAGCAAATTATACACGAAGGAAAATAATATCAAACGGCCGGCCGCGAGTAAACGCTGACAAGTATGTCCGGTCAAGCAAGGGAACTAAGCTATACACCCAATTTTGACTCTAGCAACACTATCAGACGTGTTTGTTTTTGACAGAGTTGCCAGGCTTCCGTCGTCTAAAGTTGCCCATACTGCGTAATATTTGTGTGTTTTCATCATCTACTTCTCTGTCCATTCCTGATGTCCCGGGTATTTGTCCAAAGAGTTTTAACTTTGTTGGTAAGTATATTAAGCCTAGGAGAGTGATGACTGAAAAAGAAAGTTCACGTTATGGGTGCGTTTCCACTGAAGCGGACACGAGCGGAGCGGAGTCTTGTAGGAATCTACCAATCACATATCACCATGCCTGTAATCCCTGAAGAGTTAATCAGAAATGCACCTATAGTACGCACAGTAACAGCAGTAGATTAACACTATTAATTTTACATGTGAAATTAATAGAACCTAAATTATTAGTGCACTACTTTTCAGTATTATATGTAACTAGCTGACCCGACAGACGTTGTCCTGTCTTGGCTATGAATATTGTAATGTAAACGCGTGAAGTTAAAATGGTTTTTCTGAAATTTTCAGCGAAATTTTCTTAATTTTTTTTTTTTTTGATAAGTACCTTTTCCCGACAATCATAAACACAACAAAAAAAGTATTAGCGGAAATTGTTCCATCCGTTCACGCGTGATGCTGTGAACAAGGGAAATATATTTTATGTCGGATCCGGTCAATAGTACGGACGCGTAACGAATCGCAGGCGCGCCACTGGCGACATAACGTGAGGTGCCCACGCCTACAGCGCGCTTCTACAGAGTCGTGATATTTTAACCTGATGGCGAAAAGAACAGTCTAGTGTGGGATCGCATCGGGGCAACATCGGGGTTACTACGCCACGGAACTGTATTCGATTCTTTGTGCTTAGTGATTGTGTTAGATTGTGATTTTAAACACCATGTATCGCACCCAGTGTGTTTTCATTGCACGAAACCCATCTTCTGCCCACGTGTCTGTCTAAATCTAACTGAGTAAATCCTGACGTCCCGACATATAGATAGCTAAGAGTTTTTACCATCGGAATTTACCAACTGTCCATATTTTTATTTCGCTTGTACCTACAAAAATTGTTTTAAAGAAAACTGAAGTGTTAATCGACTTTTGTTGCTGACTGTACCTACACCCACATTTCGCCAGTAATGTTTAAGGCCCATGTAACAGGGGGCGAGCCTATTGCCATCAACCGGCCACAGATCCAGACTCCGGGCTGCTACTGAGACATTCCTGATGAAAAAACACAATAACACCTTGCCCGACCCGGGAATCGAACCCAGGACCTCATGTTCAGCAGTAGCGCTAGCGGCCACTAGACCAAAAAATTGGACCAATCAGATTGGTTGAGATCCCCTCGTCTCGTCTATGATTACTCCAGCTCGTCTCGGCTTGGCTAGTCTTTGTTCGTCTGGGGGTATGGGAGTCAAAAGTTTGATAATATAATAATGAAAATATCATTTATATTCAGCTGTAAAAGGTCCACCGCTGGACATAAGCCTCCTCCATTCCAAGCCTCAAGAACCGGTATTACGCTTTTCACATTCTGCCGATTCCTGCGACCC
This sequence comes from Cosmia pyralina, assembly GCA_946251885.1. NCBI lineage: Eukaryota > Metazoa > Arthropoda > Insecta > Lepidoptera > Noctuidae > Cosmia > Cosmia pyralina. The sequence continues at coordinate 10,075,615 of OX276369.1, read as the reverse complement.
TAACCAGGGGCCCATTTAATAGAACCGACAGGCAAGTGACAAGAGACAATCCGATATTCTGACAATTTTTAACAGTTCTTTTCATAGTAATTTAAAGCACCTCTCGTTAAAATGTGACAGTTATTATTTTGTCATTTTTTGACAAATATATCGCACTGACTATTAAGGTCCTATGTAGTCGGTCCATCTTCAGAAATATTATTATTTTATACAGGGTTACTGACAACTCAACATATTCCTCGTCATAGTAGGGTTAAAATGCAACAAATTAAGCCACTAAATGTTCTACTTCGTTCTACACAAAAGTTCGGTTGATCTTGAATTGGTTTTTATGAAGTATGTAATGACAAAATTTACGAAAGATAAAATCTTTGCCAAAGTTTTACTTACGTATTTTTGAACTTTTAATTAAGTATTTTAAAAAATACAACCAAATTGGGAACCTCCTCCTTTTTTGAAGTCGGTTAAAATGATCTGTTACGGCATTAGTTATGATCATAGAAATATAAAAAACAGGAGAAGTGGCAAGGGGGCGTGTCTGTGTTCGCGCGACGAGATCAGTATGAACCATTCATAGTCAAATGGCCGTCTCCGCGAACTAGTGCGCTTTCGACTGTGATCGTGACAAATTATAAGAACGCCGTGTTGTTCGGTGGTTTCTTGTAAAAACCGAAAACAAAACAGGAACTATAGAAATCATGGAATCACTTTCCATATGCAAGTACAAGTATTTTACTATATTTGTCTTTAAAATCACGAAAAACAACAAATTGTAAAATGTTTCTTGCTTTTACTACGTTATTTTTGTTTTCAAATAACACAGCGACAGTATTATTTATGCAATAAATACATTTCCCCTTAACCACTACCTAAGTACGTCGCTAAGTGACCGGACAAGCAATGTAATAATCACAAAACGATACTTTATTTATGCGGATGGTCGCGTAGTACGGCCGCTCTGCGTCTTGCGACGTGATAGTGGTGCGCTTGTGCAGAACCACTAGCGTATCCTATCGGCAAAAATGTCGATTGGAGAATGAATATAATATTGGGTTTATAGTTTGTTCTTCAATTTGCCAATCGTTTTGACCCGGTTGGAAGATCGATGTGAAATAATGTTTTTACTTATTTTGATTATCTTACAGCATAGTAGAGAAATGCGTAACCAACGTCGTTCGTAAGTAAGTTTTTTCAATTTTAGGTTAATAATCGGTGTATTTTTGGGTTTGAATGATCGTATATTATGCCTTATCCTCGTGCTATTAATCATACGATATAATTATTAGCAATACGATATGATAGCCTAAACCAACTTAACCGGATTTTTTGATTTACTTATTGATTTTTATTTTAGCTACATATTGTTTATTTTTATTATAATATTTTCTAGACGTCGTTTTTTATTTTCAGGAAAACAAAAAAATTTTAGTACAACAATAAATAGAAGAATCGATAACTTTACGATTTAGTCAATCACTAGCGTATATGTAAAATAAATGTCTTTTGCCACAGTACATTCAAAGGGACCGATGTTTTTGTGTGAGTAAGCTGTACGGTGCATGGAAAATACACGCTGCATTTGATGAGATAAGGTTTATATTTGATTGTGTAGTATGTTCCGATTTTTGAAATGCGGGTGTGTGCGCGACTACGTATCTATTGCTTTTACTGAGCTGCATGTGTAGTAGTTGGCCAGTGGTAGGGACAAAGTGGAGACAAGGTGTTCCGATACATTTTAAACTACTGGGCATATGTCCTTATTTCTTATATGTATGGATATGATAATATTCATAATAACTTAAAATTGAAAAAAGGAAAATCATTTTTAAATTGGCTTCAAATGATTACGTATAATCTGGGATTTTTAATAAAAAAACTAAAAATCGAACTAACTAAACTACCCTACTATGACGTCCTGCAAGGAATACGTCGAGCTAACAGTAACCAGTAATGTTTTGTCATTAAAACGAAGACTATAGCCTGTTTTTTTTTAACATACGAGTACTGAGTTAATATGCCTCTCGCACATTTCCGATATTGACAGAGTGGGTCGGGGTGGGGCCAACGCCTTTGTTTTGTTTTGTAATTGTTAAGGCCCGTTCATATTGAATACTTCTAAAATTTTCTGCACACGAGACATGTCCGCGATGACTCACGCACAAACAATATCGTCTGGTTCACTCACTAAAACACGTGCGACATGTAGGTACATGTACCTAACTACAGCGTTTGGTTTGTGTGATTACGTGGACCAATAGCAACGCAGTCAAAATTTTCGGTACTCGTTTGTTAAAAAAAACAGACTATAGTAAACTGCAAAGAAAAAATTCAGTAAAAAAAACTTACTATTCAAGACGCAGGGGAAAACCACGTAAAAATTGAGATCCGTCGAATGAAAGTAGAATGCTTCGGAGAAATACAATATAATAGTTAAAGATAAAGACCAGTACCCCAGTGACACCACCCTGAAAATAGAAAGGGATCAGTTAAATGTTAAGCACGCTGCAGGGGCTGTTGTTGGCTATAGTATAGTTAAAATCTCGCTGGAGACTCGGTCATAAATCATTCGAGTGTTTCGCTCTCTTTCCCACTCACGGGCCTTATGGGCAGGCCACGCCCACACGTAGTCTTGTGCATTACTGCAGTCGATGAGTGATATCGATAGTTTTATATATTTATAAATGGGTGATAGAAATAAATACACATTTTTTTTTTATTTTAATACCAAATTTACTACAAAGCATATTAAATATATAAACAAAAGAACGTATATATAAAACTAAAAATAGAAAATTAAAATTCTTCGTCTGAGTCATCGTCATCGTTGTTATCGATAATGGCCTTGAGCGCGCGCAACTAGCGCACATCCCTACTCCGATTATGATTTATGACCAAGTCTGCAGCGAGATTTAAACTATAATATAGCCATCAATTTTAATGGCGTCTGTACACGCTCGCTCGTGCCTCTTGTCGCGTTTTTCTCGACACGCTTCCGAGAGCGAAGAACGCCGCCGCGAGACGCGACGCGACGCGACGAGAGCACCTGTATACACTCGTAAGGATATATGATTTCCACCAAACGGCTCACATCGCATCATATCGGAACCGATTTTACAATCATTAAACGATATTAAATCGTGTACACAGTTTCACAGATTCCCCGCGGTTTCACCCGCGTAGACCGGGATAAAAAATACCCTATGTGTTAATCCAGGGTGTCAGCTACCTCCATACCAAATTTTATCAAAATTGGTCCAGCCGTTTGAGCGTGAAGAAGTAACAAACACACACTCACAAACTTTCGTCTTTATAATATTAGTGTGATAGTGTGATTACCAAGCCGCGCACAGCAGCTTGACCGCGGGCGTCTTCCGTGACACGCGATCGTAGCTGAAAGTATGCTGCGACGCGCGATCGGCTGCACACGGTAGGAACGAAACGTACGCAAGCGAAAATACGGAGCCGGTCGTATGCGTCGACATCCTGGCGGACGCGGTCGGCTGTCGGCGCATCCGTTCGTATCCTTTCCGATACGATGCGATGCGAGCTGATTGCTGGAAAACAACCTTTACTCGGCCTGTTTCGTGGTGTCTCGGCGAGCATGTACAGCCGCCATAACAGGCTTGTGGCTAAGTAATAACAGCCGCACGGGTCGGTTACGTTTGCCGCGGTCGATCGATCAGGTTAAGCTACGCTTGCCGCGGTCGGTCCGTGGATGCGTGACCATCTTTACATATCGAGACTCCTCCGTGCCTCGGAAAGCACGTTAAGCCCGGCTGTCATTCGTGGATCTTTGACACTCGTTACGGGTCGTCAGAAGTCCGAAAGTCTGACAACCAGTCTTACCAAGGCCAGTTCAGAAGAACAATGCGCACACAGACAGACTTCGAAAAGCGACATTAATATTGATAATATGTATGTATATGTATGGTACAGTATAGCTATCATCACGTTACACAGGCGAAAGTTTGTGTGTGTTTGTATGTTTGGTACTTCTTCACGCTCAAACGGCTGGACCGATTTGAATGAAATTTGGTATGTAGATAGCTTATACGCTGAAGTAACACGTAGGCTAATTTTTTATCCCGGTATATGCGGGTGAAACCGCGGGCCGCAGCTTGTCTCACACTAATATTATAAAGGAGAATATTTGTGAGTGCGTGTGTTTGTTTGTTTTTTACTTCTTCTCGCTTAAACGGCTCTACCGATTTGGATGAAATTTGATATGTAGATAGCTTATAGGTGGATTAACACACAGGCAACATTTCATAAAGGTCTACGCGGGTGAAACCGCGGGGCGCAGCTAGTATAAGATAAATAGAATATATGGAATAGTAGGTACTCAAACATAATACTTACGGTCGGTAATGGATGTACAGTGTACAATGTATGAGCGCTAATGCTTTGAGAAAAGAATACATCCCAAGCATTCGTGATATTGTGAAGTCACCTGAAATTTAAACAAAAAAAAAACAATATTTTATTTTTTATATTAATCTGTGCTCATGGCGAGGAGGACGTTCCAGTGTCTGATCGCATCGGAGTTAATACGTCGCGGAACTGTACTCGATTCGTTGTGCTCAGTGATTGTGTTAATTTTATGAGTGATTGTGTTAGATTGTGATTTTGGTTAAGCTACGCTTGCCGGGGTTGGTCAGTGGATGGGTGACCATTCTTTACATACCGAGACTCCTCCGTGCCTCGGAAAGCACGTTAAGCCGTTGGTCCCGGCTGTCATTCGTGGATTTTTGACAGTCGTTACGGGTCGTCAGAAGCCCGAAAGTCTGACAACCAGTCTTACCAAGGGGTATCGTATTACCCAGTAACTGGGTTGTGGAGGTCAGATAGGCAGTCGCTCCATGTAAAATACTGGTATTCAGCTGCATCCGGTTAGACTGGAAGCCGACCCCAACATAGTTGGGAAAAGGCTAAGCAGATTATGATGTGTTAGATTGTGATTTTAATAAACACCGTGTATTGCACCCAGTGTGTTTTCTTTGTACTAAACCCATCTTATGCCCACATGATGTCTCAAACTGAGTAAATCCTGACGATCCGACATACTTCTAATGTATTATGAGATTAAATAGGCGTTCTCTAGGTATAGTATGGTTGTTCGACCTACTATAGATCTCGTCCATCTAGCAAGGGCTACAACCCTCTAGACACATTCAGCTGTTAATCCTCCAGACTTCAACCAAGCATTTTTATGTGTGGTCTTATCAAATAATTAAAGTTTTTTTTTTAAATAATTTTGAAAGTAGAATTTATGATACTGTCAGGACTTATTTTTGCAATCATCTGGCCTGACCGAAGGAGAACAGTAACAGGCTCTTGTGTAAGGTCCAATTAAAATAGATGGACAAACTTCGCTTAAACACATCCATGTCTTTGTTACCTCATAATTCTGATATTACAAATGTGCAGGCGCACGTGACCACATCACCACCCGCGCCCGCTGCGTTTTTAACCGACTTCAAAAAGGAGGAGGTTCTCAATTCGTCGGAACCTTTTTTTTTTTTTTTATGTATGTTCCCCGATTACTCGAAGATGGCTGGACCAATTTGGATTTTTTTTGTTTTGTTCGAGAGTGTATACATCACAGTTGGTCCCATATAAAATTGATTAACTTTGCTTCGGTAGTTTTTGAGTTAGCTTCAATAATACGTATTTTTTCCCCACTTTTATATGGATGATGTTCTAGTTTGTTTTGCAGGTAGTGGTATATGAATTTGTGTGGGGTAGGTACACAAACTAAATAGTGAAAAATAAAAACTTTTTTACAAAAAAATATAACCGACTTCCAAAAACAACACTACAAAGTGAAAAATAACTTTAATTTCGGTAGTCGGTGGCAAAAAACGAAAATACATTTAACTAGACACTGACTTCCGAAATTAAAGTTATTTTTCACTTTGTAGTGTTGTTTTTGGAAGTTGGTTGTATTTTTTTGTAAAAAAGTTTTTATAATTATTTTAAGTCAACATAAAATCACTTCAATCAGTGCTTTTTTTATTGCTTGGATATCTTTGATGAGACATACTGAACGCTATGTTAAAATTTGTCCATCTATTTTAATGGAACCTTATATATTAAAAAAAATTTGGTAGGTATGCTAGTGGCTGGTCAATAACTGAAAAGCTGCTGTAGGACTGTCCAATTATTATTGTATATCAACTTTTACTATATTACGGTCAGCTTCAAGTCTAACCAGATGCAGCTGCATACCAGTATTTTGCATGCCTATCTGAAGGCCAATTCTCGTACCTAAAAATGTTCAAATTCAAGTTGCAATCTCATGCCAGCGACAATCAAATGTCAAAAATGTAAGTAATTGGTGTATAATTTTTGACAGATTGAGACTGAGATGAAATTGCGAACAATCAATCTGCCTAGCCTTTTTCCAACTATGTTGGGGTCGGCTTCCAGTCTAACCGAATGCAGCTGAATACCATTATTTTACATGGAGCGACTGCCTATCTGCCCTCCACAACCCATTAACTGGGTAATACGATACCCTTTGGTAAGACTGATTGTCAGACTTTCGGGCTTCTGACGACCCATAACGACTGTCAAATATCCACGAATGACAGCCGGGACCAACGGCTTAACGTGCTTTCCGAGGCACGGAGGAGTTTCGGTATGTAAAGATGGTCACCCATCCACGGACCAACCCCGGCAAGCGTAGCTTAACCTGATGGATCGACCCGTGCGGCTGTTATTACTTAGCCACGAGCTCCTCACTGAGGTGAAATTGCGAACGTTGTCAAAAACACGGGAATTGCCCCTCTGACCTCCACAACCTAGAGGTTAGACTAGAAGCCGTCAAAACACAGTTGGAGTGAAGATAACTTTATGGTCTGATTCTCTGGGCAGTCATCCCCGTCATACCTTATCTACCATTCTGGTAAAATATGGATAATTTGCCATAATTATTTTTTCTTACTAATATGATAAAACATGGTGTATAAAGGTCTTATTTATTTAACTGTAAACATAACCTAAAAATAACAAAATTACTAACATAACTAAAACTATTAAAAAACTAAAATATGGCGTCGAAAAATTCCTCCGCATCGCTGTCGACTGGTAAAGTACCCAAGAGACTGGCGGCATTGCCACGTTGTATGGCAATGCTAAGCCGCTGGCCAAGGTAAATGCCAGCCCTTGGGTCACGGGAAGTGTCAACCAGCCGTTTGGAGATTTCGTTGAACAAACTATGAGCACTCGGACCCCACGGCCCAAGGGTTTCAACCCCAAACGGCTCGAAAATATAATTACCGATAAGGTTATTATACTTCCGCCGCTTGAGGTTTTCCGCAGCGGCAGCAGCAGTGCCAGCACAGCACGCAGAGCCAGGAAGATGGGATGGCGCAAGAGTATCGACACACGTTGCGTCCCACACTAAAGGCCTTCCCAACTTCCATGGAAATAAAGACATGCCGTCCGGTCTCTTGCCATCGTCGCGTGCCAAGCCATTGGGTTCTAATACAGCTGGAACGCCGACGGTGACAAGGGCTCGTCGGATGATGTCATTGATGTTCGCGTGCCGTGCTAAGCGACCCGCACTTCGGCTGCAAGACAAGCCGTGGTACCCGACGCTGTTGACAACTTCGCCACAGTGACAGCGATGAGGAGAACAAGAAGGAGCTCCTAGTCGCAGGGAAGCAGCGAGGCGGAAAGTAGTGTCGTCGAACAAAGTGCCTATGTTCGACGACGGTAGTGCATGAAGCCACAGACCCGACTCCCACTTACCCACAGCCAGCAGACGCGCACGCTCCGCAGTAGTAGCAGACGTGTCAAGTAAATTGTTCTGTACTACTCTGCAGAGCGGCTCATCCCACCGTCTCTGGGAAAATGGATTGTCGGGTGGGTCTGAATTCGGGCAAGCGAGTCTCCAGGCATCTATAGCCTCGGTGAAACAAGGCACATCAAAATTAACCAGTGTGGAGGCTAGGATTTTCCTGATTAATTTATCTGTGCCGTGGACCGAGGATATGAATGCCGGTAAACTAATACTAGAAATTTTGCGGACGCCGAGGCCTCCCATACGAATGGGGAGAGTAGCTTGTGCCCAAGCGTGGTCGTCCAAGGCCACATTTAAGATCGAAGTTAAAGTTTGTCGGATAATTTTGTCAATTTTATCTAAAAGGTGAGTGTGCTTCCATAAATGGGAAGCACGAAGGAAATATGTTAATTTAGGGCCGAAACAGCAGTAACGGATTAATGTTATGGCCGAGTGCATGTTAATTTGGAACAATCTTTCCGAAACGTCATTGAAACGTCATTATTATATACCTGTTTTAAGCAAATAAAGAATTTGTATTTGAACGTTTTTGGCGCCATATGATAAATGTGAAAGTTTGAATGTTTGGATGTTTGTTAAACAATTATGCAAAAATGGCTTTTTACTGTCACATAGATTTAACGCATTTAAATCGTTATAAAGGTCATAAAAGTATGGGGAATACCCTCAATATAAAAATAATAACAAACTATAAGCGGAAACAGTATGGGGAATACCCTCAATATAAAAACAATAACAAACTATAAGCGGAAAAAGTATGGGGAATACCCACAATATAAAAATAATAACAAACTATAAGCGGAAAATGTATGGGGAATACCCTCAATATAAAAATAATAACAAACTATAAGCAGAAAAAGAAATGACTGTGATACGAGATAAAAAAAAGTTTCAGTAACAACTGGGTTAATGACTAAAAGCTTGACTAATTTGCAGAGGTCCTGAGTTAGATTCCTAGTTTAGAGATAGTGATATAGAGATTATTTATTTGCCCGAAACATGAGTATTATGAACACACAAAGCATGCAAGATGTTAAGTACATTGCAGAAAGGATCAGTCATGTTTTATCTTAACGGTGTACAAATATGTATTATAATAACAATTGATTAGTTATTTAATTAATTATACCTAATAATTATTATACATACATATAAAAATAAAACAGCTTTTAGATAAAAAAAATATTGCGAATTTAAGTTTCTCCATTTTTTTCAGGATTGTGGCGATTATGCCTTCTTCTTTCCATGTTGATGGTAAATTATTAAATTGAGTTGGGCCCGTAAAGAGTCTCCCCGAGCACGTTAATATAAATCATACTGTGATTCCAAATGCCCGGCACACCCTGGACAGCTGGCACTCGGAGAGTCTAGCTGACCAATCTTTTCACCTCAATGGTAAACTCAAACGGGGATTCCTATGGCATAGGTGTTATATCTCCAACAAAAAAAAAAAAAATACATTTTCTAGGGCCAACTTCGAGCCTCACTGTGCATTATGTAGTAATGTATTTAAATGACTTACCATCCAAGTGTTCGTCGCCGGCGTTGCTTAGAAACGACCTCCTTTCAATATAGGACCGTCCTGCGGTACCCAAGTCCATAAATGCAACAAATGCTATCCAACCTCGAAAGGCATACAAAACTTTGTTTTGAACCGCCATTACTTGAATTTAAAACTATATAAGTACACTATTTCAGGTTTTCACTTTTGACCTAATTATCTACAACACTAATGATGATTTAAAAAAAAAACATAAATGCAGAGGTTTGTTTGGCTGATCATGTGCTTAATTTAATTAACTAAGCGACGTATTTATATTAGAATAATCGCGTGTTTGTTACAGCGTGCATCGCAATGCGGCATTTTACCTGCATTGTAGTTTTTCATATACAATTTATAAATATCTTTGAAAATAAGTTCACAAGGTGTTTCGCGCAGAATCTACTTCTGTCAATGTCAAACAAATTCTGTCAATAATTTGACATTCTACCTTTTGACAATTGGTCAATAGTGTTGCCAAAAAAAAAGTGAAACCTTTTTTTTTCTTCTCTATTCGGCACTATATAGGTGACGCTGCTAAAATAATTTACCGACATCTAGTGGGGAGTAGCAGCCATAATTTCAAGTTAGTCGAAGCTTCATTATCTACCCAAATTAGGCCAGAGAAATCTTCTTTCCACGCTACTACTAAGAAATTTTCCGAAAAACCCAATAACACTTTGCCCTGACCTGGGGATCGAAACTTGAACCCCGCACTCGGCAGTCGCGCATGCTACCAACTAGACCAACGACTAAGCTCTGCTTATAAAGGTTACATTAATTTATTTGTATGGCTTCAAGCAGTAAAAAAAACTATTTAAAGACATTGAAATGGCCTAATGAGCTCGGAAATTATGAATAAGTTATGTAATTTGTAAAATAAGTATTATTTTCTGATTAACTGACTAACTATATTCTGATTAACTATTTCTGATTGACATAATGAAACTAAGACAATTTCTAACCTATGAAACTGTAAAAGGTGTGGACTATACTTTATAGTCTATCTACCACATTCGTCGCGTGGCTATAGATAACCTTGATCTTTGAGTGTAGGCACATTGGTAGGCACGCAGATAAAGGAAATGTCTCAAGCTTTTAGTTTTTTGCCATTTCATGCCTCGACATAGCATAGTATGCTAAAATAATTAAACAATTTTAATAGGTAGTTAAAACCTTTAACTCCTCACTTGATTGGCGACTGTTATTCTCTCAGTAATTTTCATAATCCCTCAGAATCCCACGATGAATGTTGGAAAATTATCCACTGAAAATTATGTATGTACAGTCAACAAAAGAGACATCTAGGCAGGGTAGAGTAACATATTTGTATGTGAATTGCTTCATGTTCAATTTTATATATATTACTTTGTTTTTGCAATACTCCTACATTGTAACACACCAACACAAAATTATATATTGTCACGAAATTGAACATGAAGCAATTCACATACAAATATGTTAGTATACCCTGCCTAGATATCTCTTTTGTTGACTGTACGTACGCACGGCTACAGATCAAGCTATAATAATCCAGTATAAGTTGATCTTGCATCGTATAGGATTTCCCTACAATGAGAGGTTAGTGTAAACTGGAAAATTATAGCTTGATGTGTAGCCTACATTCTTGTCAACTTTTCTGAAGAACCGATTCTTCAGTAGTTGTACATTTTCAATGGATATTTTCATTATAGAATTGTAAAGTCTACCAAAACAATAAGAGAATCAGCATAATTTCCAACAAAACAACCCTTGATTTTAATAAAACCATCTTTGCTATAAATGAGAAGACAAAAATAGGTCCAATAATGAAAATTGCCATATGCAATATTGTCACGTTATCCGCTTGCAACTGGTCACAAAATACCTAAAAATATCGTCGCCATATTGGTATTGTCAAAAACTTTGGGATATATCGGTGCCGATGAAAAAATGGTTTCAAGTCTTTTAATTACCGAGTTATCTGTTTTCGAGTGATCTAAAAGGACCAGCGGTGACTTTAGATGTTACGTTTATCGTATGAGTTGTGTTATTCGGTTCTTAAATGATGTTTTCTATGGAGAAATGTTTAGGCCGTAGTGGTAATGGAACTGCAGAGGAAGCTGAGCTTTTTGCCGGCGGTGGCGAGGGGCTGGGCAAAGAGGGAGTGCCTTCAGACGAGGTTGCTTCGGCTGTGGCTGCGGTGTCCGACGAGATCGGAGACATCCTGAAAGATGAACTGGGTGACGCGGATCGGGCGGATCGCATCGGCGCTGAACTGGCTGATTTGAGCGCGGAGCTCGGATTGCTGGCTGGCTTAGCGGACGGTGAACCGCAGCAGGACTTTCCATCACTCTTCGAAATAGCCGTGAGTGCCAATATGGCTGACTGGTCCCATCTCTCTCCTTATAGGTTGTGGCTTGACAATTCGAGTCTGCCTGTGACTCCTTGCTTCAAGCAAGTGTCAATGAACTCCAATTCGCTAATATATACCTATATTGTATGTTTTGTATACATTTTGTGACAATCAAATAAGAAGATGTACCTTTATAACTTATTGATTGGTTACTAATAGCTTCTGCAAAACCTGTTTGCTTGGTACTTGATTTTTAATTCAGAACTTGCAAATTCTAAAAACAACTAGAGTTTTTGGTCTCCTCAGTTTTAAGATAACTTGATTTTGTAAATACAATCCTTATGTAGTTTTAGTAAAATATTAGATGATAGCAAAAAGAGTAAAAGTATTTTTTATCATTTCATTTTCATCACTATTATACCTTTATAAACTCTTTGTTGTTTTTTCCCCAATGTATTATTTTCTTATTAGGGTCACTAACATAGCATGTACCATTGGCTAATTGCATATTTTGAGATCCATATTATAAATAAAACATTATCACTTGATAAAACTAATTTCATAAACAAACTTAACCAATTTCTTTGTGAAACGTCAACAATACTGATGACACATACACAATATGATTGAATTTTCAATTTTTTTCTAGATTGATGACCCCTCAGCATTTTCTTTCTACATAGTATTAAACAAAGTGGTTTCTGTGTACACATTTGTTGATTAGCAGTCTATACTAAAGGACACATTTTGTTCTTACAGCAAACAGTATTTCAACAGACATGGCCGGCCCACGGCCACTTAAGCTTGCTAACTCTGAAAACTTTGCCTCGCTAAGATAACATCATCATGCTTGTATTCCCGAAGGGTTCGGCAGGGTAGTTAGGTACAGTTCACCTTAATTTTTTTATAGAATATGCTGACTCATTGAAGTATAGTCTTAAAAACAAGACTATTCGTATACATTATCATTCAATAGTAGAGCATATTTCTAAGAAGTATCATGTTACCAAGTAACTGGGTTGTAGAGGTCAATAGGCAGTCGCTCCATGAAATACATACATACGTTTGAAAAACAAAATACTGGTTCAGCTGCATCGTTTAGACTAGACACATTTCAACATCATTCTCCTGCCCTTATCCCAATCTATTTGGGGTTGGCGCAACATGTCCTTTTTTTCCATACTTCTCTATTATTCGTCATCTCGGTAGTCACCCCCTTTCTAGCCATGTCATCTTTCATGTCATGTCATGTCACTAGACACACTTCAACGTAGTTGGGAAAAGGTTAGGCAGATAAAGAAAAGAAAGAAATAAAAACTATTTATTAGGACTCCCACGGGAAGACCACAAACTAAACTAAACACAAATGATGTTGTGTAGAGAATATTTCTTCTGTGTGTGTTACACAATAAAAGAGGTATAACATTTATAAACAGCACCTAGTAGTGTTTGTAAACAAGTTAATTTTAAACAAACATGATGTTGCTAAATAGGGTGTGACCACGGAGATGACGATAAATAGAGAAGTATGGAAGGAAAAGACATTTTGCGCCGACACCAAATAAATTAGGATAAGGGCAAGAGAATGATAATGATGATGCTTTGTTTTTTACTCAACTGACCCAGAAGGAGGGTAATGTTTTTTAAGTAAATTTTTATTGAGTCTATCCACCTCGTTGGTAGTAGTGGCAAAGACGACGCTTGTTCAATGCAACTTCCAATGGGTTTTGTGTTACCGAGTTACTGGGTTGTGGAGGTCAGATATGCAGTTGCTCCATGTAAAATTGTCCTTAACCCTTCGTATGTTGATCCACGTAAGACTCAATGGCTTTTTAATTGTGTCCGTAATTACGGCATGCAACTCGTTAATACGGGCTAGTAAGTAACCTAGCTAGGACATCAGATTGCCAACTTGTATTGTTACCTACTCATTTCAGATGTATACTATTCCTAAGTGTCTCCTACTTTGTAACAGACTGTACATCTTATTTATGAAATAAAAATTATTATTATTAAAAAAAAATATTAAAATATTGGTATTCAGCTGCATCCAGTTAAACTCGAAGCTGACCCAACATAGTTTGGAAAAAGGCTAAGCAGATGATGATCTTGTCTTATGTCAGTTTTACCTCAAGCTCCATACTTAAAATTAAAATTCCATACTTGTACTTAAAATTCCATGTTGTTGTTTAGCGCAACTGATTAGGTAATACGGTTCTGTGATAGTAATGACAGTTTCCAATTAGAAAAAAAAACTGTCTATGAAAGCTTTTCGTCTTTGTTTTTAGGAATTCTACAAGTTCATTTTATTAGGGGTTTAGTATTTTAGTTACCCAATCAGCTAAATTAGACTATAAGAGCCAGCGCGCACTAGTGATTTTTTATCGGGCGATAGTTTGAGCGTTCTGGGGAATATTATGGTGTTATATGGTGACTAAACTATATGTTGACATACTGATTCCCAGAACAATCAAACTATCGCGCAATTAAAAATCACCAAGTGCACGCTGGACTTAAAACAAACATCTCCCTACAACTATGTTGAGTCTGCAGAAAAGCTCGCAGCAAGCCGCCAATTGCCATGCCCACCTGGAAATCCCTTAACCAACTAAGAAGCCAGGTGGGTTGCTGCAGCCAGAAATTAGTCAGGTGGGGTTACTCCGATTAACCACATCACAGACCGTGCCTCACCTATTGTCTTGCTCTCTGCGCAATAACATTTGCACTATGGAAGACCTTTGGAGGCCAAAGCTAACCCTGCCGGAGTTGATTGTTAATTGTAGGGGTCACAGTAGTCCCCTGGTTTCTGAGAGCCTGATCAACCTGGCCAGTAAATCTGTTTTCAAATTTCATGTCAGCTGTTGTAAACTGTCAAGTTTTTTTCCCTTATAAAGCCTATTAGCTAATAAGTAATTTAAATATAACTGAAACTGCTAAGTAACTATGAAATTGTCCAATAACGTCTTTCTCATTTATACACTTATTCACTTTATGTTAAGGAGAGAAGATTTACGTGTTCTTTATAATTTAATTGACTTAAATAACGTCTTATGTTTATGTTGACTTGAGATTTGAAAACTGGACCTCAAAAGCTCCAATCTCCATATCTGAGGATACGGAGATTGGAGCAGTGGGAATGTTATAGGCTGATTATGCTAATATTGTGACGTTAGAAATTATAAAGCACACATTAAAATAACAATCCACCACTTGTGAACCAGACAGTTCCAAACAGGTGCTTTTAATTTCAATTTCAAGGGCGCATAGTCACGTGTGTCACGTTGGTCTAGTGGTCACAAATGCGACTACTGTGCATTACGTCCTGGGTTCGAGCCCTAGGTAGAGCATAGTGTTATTGGGTTTTTCCTTTAAAAAATTCTCAATAGTTTGTCCCCGGTCGATAGCAAAAGGCAATCAATCTGCCTGCCTTTTCGCAACTATGTTAGGGTCGGCTTCCAGTGTAACCGGATGCAGCTGAATACCAGTATTTTATATGGAGCCTATCGGACCTCTACAACCCAGTTATTGGGTAAGACAATTCCCCTTGGTAAGACTGGTTGTCAGACATTCGGGATTCTGCCTACCCATATCAATTGTTGATCTACGAATACGAACAGCCGGGACTAACGGCTTAACATGCTTTCCGAAATTCCGGGGCACGGAGGGGTCTCGATAAGTAATGGATGGTCACCCCATGCACGAACCGATCGCGGCAAGCGTGGCTCAGCCTTCGATCGACCCGTGTGGCTGTTATTACTTAGCCACAAGCTCCATGGACGTTAAACATAACTGGTTAAAAATGGGTGTACTGAACATCTCTGCTTAAACCGGGAATACAGTCGTGATGTTATGTTATACAAGGTGTAAGTGTAAACAGTGGCAACCTTTTAAGGGGTCATCGTACTCATCATTATGAACAACTTTCACTATGGGACCAAACCTGAAATCGCTAAAAAAAAATCAGCTGTTCAGTACATTTCTGTTTGCATAATTCGTAACAGCTGTTTTTTTTTGTCGCGATTTCAGGTTTGGTCCCATAGTAAAAGTTGCTCATAATGATGAGTACAATGACACCTTAAAAGATTGCCACAGTTTACACTTAACACCATGTAGTAACTGTTGCCCGCGACTTCGCCTGCGTGTGTTTAGTA
Source organism: Cosmia pyralina (assembly GCA_946251885.1). Classification (NCBI taxonomy): domain Eukaryota; kingdom Metazoa; phylum Arthropoda; class Insecta; order Lepidoptera; family Noctuidae; genus Cosmia; species Cosmia pyralina. Next base: position 10,059,782 of record OX276369.1, on the reverse strand, counting down.
TTTCATAATTTTTAGGGTTCCGTATCTCAAAAGAAAAAACGGAACCCTTATAGGATCGCTCGTGTGTCTGTCCGTCTGTCACAGCCAATTTGCTGCGAATCTAATGGACCGATTAGGTTGAAATTTGACGTTGAAGTTTGAACCAAACACGGACGGGTAAAGTAAATAAATGAATTTTGAATATGGGGTTTACTTTTGAGGGGCAAATAAGAAAATTAAAAAAAACAATGTTGCAAACTATACCCTGTGACATATCAAATGAAAGGGATTATAATGAGAGTTTCAAATATATTTTTCTTATAATTTTAGAATAAATTGTTTTAAAGTTATTTAAGAAAATAGACGAAAATTGACCATTCCCCCCTTATCTCTGAAACTACTGAGCCTAAAATTTTGAAAAAAATACTGAAAATAGTTCTTTACCTGTAGATGACAACCTAAAACATTAAAATCTATAAGAAGTCTGTGGTCTTAAAATAACAAATCTCTCACTATTGTGAATACAAACTTACATTTACAGTTGGAATGTATGGGAGAACATGTTTTTCAACTACAATTGTTCGTGGGATAAATTTATCTTAACTACGGAACCCTTCATTTTGCGTGGTCCGACACGCACTTGGCCGTGACTGACGGACTAATTAATTTTTTTTTCTACCCAAGCGTCATCCCTATTTTAGCATAGAAACATGGATGTATCAGGTATATTTTTTTTCATTACAGATGGGCCATCGTGGCTCTGGCAGTGGGTCATCATCATCCTCCTGGTCTGGGGGCCGCGGGGGCCGTCCGAGGCGCCACTCGCGGCCCCAGCGGGCCCCGAGACGGCGGCCCATCGCGAAAGGGAAGGAGGTAAAGTCTATCACTCTATCATATTCTACACTGGACTTTTCATAATTTCAGACTTAATTTATTTGAATTCAGAATCTTCGATAAGTTGCATTAGTCACTGTGTTGGAAATTCAATTCTCGGCATAAGGCCGAGCGTTGAGAATCCGACAGAGTCGAGTGGGATGAAAAAATCCTTTGTTAAGGGGGATGCGCTAAGGTAGCCCGCGAAATTCAAATTTTCTTACGTTTTTTGCAATTTGCAGGTCAGTGTCAGGTTGTATGTTGATTAAAATATGATTTACAGCCGTAACTAATGTGGCTTTACAGAATTAGAATCAGCAATACAACTCCATAAGTTAGAATTGTCCTCAAATCTAGCGATTTCATGAAATTATGAGATTTGAGGTCAATTCTAACTTATGGAGTTGTATTGCTGATTCTAATGATTATAATTCTGTAAAGCCATATTAGTTACGGCCGCGTCTCATATTTTAGTCAACATACAACCTGACACTGACCTGCAAATTGCAAAAAACGTAAGAAAATATGAATTTCGCGGGCTAACTTAGCGCATCCTCCTTAATATGTAAATGGCTTTCAAGTAACGGCGCTGAGTTGAGCGTAGAAATACCAGGGGGCGGTAAAAAAAAGTCGTGTTAAGAGGATACATCGAAGCATGATTTAGCTCGGTGTGTAAGTGAAATGGCGATATGGCTGTCCAGTTTGACGTGCGAGATAGAAGACTCTCACGCGCACCGGAACTAAACGCCCTTCGTTTAAATGTAGATTTATGACAAAATGCTGTAATTAAATAAATTTATAGCTTAATAAGTTCTTAACATATTTAAATACCTTCTATTTAAAGCAAATTTTATTGCACAATAAGGAACTGTTTACGTATAATCGTATAAAACAGAAAATAGACGGTGCTACTTTGGATTTTTTTTGTATAGAAAAATTTTCAAGTAAGTAACCATGTTTAGCTTTTAGTATAGCAGTAGACAATACAGTCAAATAACACATATGGAAAATCCAAATGATTTAACCATATAGTACATTTGGTTTTAAAGTAATTTTAAAAACAATTGGAAAATTCGGGAAAACAAAGTGCATTTTCTATGGGAATTTTGTATGAATTATTGAAATTTGGACAGGACAACATCTGTCGGGTCGGCTAGTAATAAGTTATACCAAGTGGTATCGTGTTACCTAGTAACTGGGTTGTGGAGGTCAGATAGGCAGTCGCTCCATGTAAACGACTGGTATTCAGCTGCATCCGGTTAGACTGGAAGCCGACCCCAACATAGTTGGGAAAGGGCTAGGCAGATTCAGTAACAACATAATTTTCTACTCAGATGTCTCGCCGGCGCAGTGCCGCAGCGCGCCGTGCAGTCTGCATGCGTGTCCGACGCGTCGAGGTCGTGTCCGACGCGTCGGACGTCGGCGCCGACTCCGATTCCGACGACCAGTGGACCGAGCTTGATGACGCTTGTAAGTGTGATGGGCATATGGAATTATAGCACTACAAAGGTTCTTTTCGCGCGTGGCCAAAATTAAAACTAAAGCCGCCATTTTGTTTTTTCAATACATTTCACGAAACAATTAATTGAAAAATACCTAAATAATTAAAACATTATTGCCACAGTTACAAGGGTTTTAAATTGGCGTACAGAAGATTCTCACTGCAAAATCATTTAAATAAATAGCGACTCTTGCTAAGACACAATAAAGTGCAATTCAGGTCGCACAGCGTTAATTACCTACAGTTATATTCACCTAGAAGTTGTCTCTCTTTCTATCGCGTAACTCGTATACCTTCTGACTCGTTAGGGTTGTCTTCTTTTACGACGCGGCGCGTGAGTGAGTATCGAACTAACGTGCGAGCCGGCCGGTGCGCGGCAGCCCACACTGAATTGTGTCGACAAGTCGAGCCCGCCGCGTACTTGTAGCTTCATACCTAAAATGCGGAGTGCGCCTGGTCTGCCCAGTCTAAGCAAGCCTGTATCTTGGTTGCTCTTCTTTTATCGATGGCAAAGGTAAAAATATTTGTACAGTAGGCGCGCGATCTGAGTGCAAGTGCAGTTCTGAGGAATGCGCTAGTGATGTGACCTAATTAGTGACAATGAACGGAGTTCGATATTTTTCTTTGACACCTTAAAAGTGGACGTTCAAACTGCTTGTATCTGTTAGTATTTTAACACATTTTATTTATTATATTTGCGCTAGATATTTTTGTTACAAGCTATGGTATAAAAAAAAAGAAAATATCATGCATATATTCCCTACTTTAAGAAAACTGTGGGAAAGCCGGAAATCTTAATTAAACAAGTTTATTATTGTAAACTATCATCATTGTCATCGCCGACCTCAATGACAAATCGGTCTACGGTATCTTCCATTAATCCATCCCTTTGAGTAAAACGCTATCGATAAGCGCGCGAGCGAGAGACATCAAGGTCAGCACAGCACTAAACTACAGGCGGCCGCGGCGAGGTGTCGACGGGCGGGGGGAGTTGCACCCGCCCCGCTCCTCATACCCCGACTGCACTCAGATCGCGCGCCTACTGTAGATTATTATGTTACATGAGATGGTCCCAGAAGGTGGCCACGATAATCGCGGCATCAGTGGAGTTTTTAGATCCTCAGAAGTGCAGGTGTGTGGGCACTTACGACACTCCAACATTTATGGGACATATAATAGCTTGTTCAGGGGCACCACATTCGCACTGGGTGTCGGTTTGGTCAATGTTTTGGCTTGGTTAAAAACCAAGTTCAAATGATCCTATTGATTGACTATTTCATGAAATCATATCATTTTGATTTTGTAAATACATAATAGGTTGGGGAAAAAGTTTCTTCGCATTTTTTAAGAAAATTCAAAACATTTTTTAATATACATTATTTACATTTATCTAAAGTATGTAGGTACCATTTTGTTCGATAACTTTTTGCCATCCTGTAGGTAGGGACATGATCCCATTGCTATAGAAATTTTGGGACTTCTGATCAAAATACCGCGACAAGTGGTTTTGGCAGTCCTCTCGTGATGTTAACCTGACACTGCCTAAAGAATTCTGAAGAGACCGAAACAGGTGGAAATCTGAAGGTGCAAGGTCAGGACTATACGGCGGATGCATTAACACCTCCCAGCCAAACTCTCTTAATTTTTGCTGAGTGGCTAAATATGTGTGAGGTCTAGCGTTATCATGATGAAAAACCACATCCCTTCTTTTGATTAATTCCGGCCGCTTTCTCTCAACTTCTTGCTTTAATCTCATCAGTTATTCGCAGAAGAGTTCAGAATCGATGGCCCTGCCTGGTGGTAACAGCTCATAATGAATAATGCCCTTCCAATCCCACCACACACACAGCATCACCTTGTTGCGAGTTAACCCGGGTTTCGCCACAGCCTGTGAAGCCTGACCGGCCTTTGACTACGACCTTTTTCGCACGTTCTTGTCGTACGTGATCCACTTTTCATCACCAGTTATCAGCTTCTTCAAAAATGGTTCGGTTTCATTACGTCGTAATAAAGAATCACAAATGAGTACACGGTTCATTAGGTTTCTTTCAGTGAGCTCGTGAGGTACCCAAATATCGAGCTTTTTTGTGTACCCAGTTTTTTAAATTGCGCCAAAACTGTTTTGTAGTCAATTCCCAGTTCTTCAGCTACGTCGTAACTACTGATATGCCGGATTTTGCTCCACTTTTTCAAAAATGGCATCCATTTTATCCGTGATAGGGCGACCAAAGCGACGTGCAATTTCCGGATTGAAAACGCTTAAACCAAATGTGTGCTACTCTCACAGACACTGCACTGGGTCCATAAACATCGCAAATTTTTTTTCGCTGCTTGCGTTGCATTTTTACCTTTTTTGTAGTAAATATTTAAAATGTATCGAATTTCTTCATTAAATTCACTCATCTTGACAGTACGAAAAACAAATGAAAATCACACATTTTCCTAATTTGAATTTGGAATTATGTTCTTTAAAATTTAAACTTTCAATGATACCAAAACCAGCCATATACAAATAGTATAGCCAAAGAGATTTTATTTTAAGTTCATACATACTGTAATGCGAAAAGACTTTTTCCCCAACCTAATATTTGTTACGGTCGGGAATCGCATCTCGTTCAACATACAACCTAATAGTGACTTGCAAATTGCCAAAAACATATGAAAATTTGAATTGACTCTGGCGATTTCGACTTAAGCTGATTGCGCAGTAGTAGCCCGCGAAATTCAAATTTTCTTACGTTTTTTGCAATTTGCAGGTCAGTGTCAGGTTGTATGTCGATAAAAATATGATACGCGGCTATAACGAATATGTACTTACATTATTTTAACCACAAAAATAATCAATACATCTTTCTAAGTTAGATTTTCTTGAGTATTCGTCTAAAAATCAGACCAGTCCGCAGGTAATCTAACTTAGAAAGATGTATTGATGATTTTTGTGGTTAAAATAATGTAAGTACATATTCGTTATAGCCAGCCGCGTATCATATTTTTATCGACATACAACCTGACACTGACCTGCAAATTGTAAAAAATGTAAGAAAATTTGAATTTCGCGGGCTACTACTGCGGATCCTCCTTAATGGTAAATAATGTTTGTTTGACAGCTGGCTCATCGGACAGCTCGTCACTGAAGGAAGCAGCGGCCATAGATGTTGACTGCAACGGCTACCAACACAAGGCTTCGGTCAGTATTGTTTTATTATACCCTTACAGATGATGAGTGCAGTCACCCTGAGGTTTTCATTTATTTCAATTACACTTTGTATACGAAGTGATATTTCTTTTTTTCATTTTTGATATCACACCATATAGATGTTTCTACAATCTGTCATTTTATCATATGTTTCTTCTGTACTATACCCTTACAGATGATGAGTGCAGTCACCCCAAGGTTTTCAATTATTTCAATTATACTTTGTATACGAAGTGACATTTCTTTTCTTCATTTTTGATATCACACCATATAGATGTTTCTACAATCTGTCATTTTATCATATGTTTCTTCTGTACTATACCCTTACAGATGATGAGTGCAGTCACCCCGAGGTTTTCAATTATTTCAATTACACTTTGTATACGAAGTGACATTTCTTTTCTTCATTTTTGATATCACACCATATAGATGTTTCTACAATCTGTCATTTTATCATATGTTTCTTCTGTACCTAAAGTCCAGTCATTTGGTAAAATCATCATCATCTCATTATCATCATCATCATTTCATAATCATCATTATCATCATCATCTTTTCTTCGGATTTTTGGAAGGCGTACGAGAGGCCGGTGCCAACTTGCAGAGGCCAGTTAGGCGGTTTTAATTAATTGTTTAATTATTATTTATTTAGTTCAGGCAGATACGGCCCATAATTCTTCCTATACATTTTTGTTACTGTCGCAAATCATCTTTTGATAATATACGACCCAAAACAGCTGCTGCAATTCGCTAAATCTTGAGAATATTTTAATTTGACGGGCCTTGACTGACATCTATTTGTACCAGCAGGCGGAGGCTCCCGCTATGGGGCAGTTTCTGCTGCCGCTGCTCAGTGCCGACGCGCCGGCGAAGCACCCTGAACACTTTCTCATAAGGCACGAGGATATACTGCAGGTAACTTTGCACTATGACTATGGAGAAAGAAAAAAAAAATCGGGAGAATAATTAAAAACTTAAGAGCCTATACTACCTCAAATGGCTTAGCATGATCCTCCGTTATGTCGAAAACACTGCAGCAATCATTTCGAAATGTTTGATGAAAACTCGATTCCATAAAATTTTAAGTTACCTCCAAACCGAACAATAATCCGCTGGTATTCTAAAAATACTTCAAATTAGATCATGAAACTTTGTATACTAACTGAACTAACTATAAAGCAAGTCTTATGTTTTTATTTTTTTTTTCAAATTACCGTTATTTTCACCGTAAAAAGCAATTACCTAAACTATCAGCGCCCGGCACCGCACTCAGTCTCGCTCTCAATCAATCTGCGAGCAGTATCGTGCGAGCGAAATAAAAAGCTGGGGTAGTATGGGCTCCTAAGAAACGAACGGTCCCGGCTGTCTTTCGTACATCTTTGACAGTCGTCACGGGTAGTCAGATGCAGATCTACATTCCGGCCTCGCCGCCGAGGCCCACCGCGTTTAAGACCATCTCACGTAAATGTAAATTCATGTCCCTTGATCGGTTTAATCGAGCCAGCTGGTGGCGTAGCTGAGCCTGTAGCTTTAAACTCCCCTGGTAATAATAATTCCCCCAACTTGATCCAGCCTATTGCTTTGCCTTGTTTATCAATGGTCAGTGACAACGACTCCCTAAGCCGAGGTCCGTACCCCACAGGGGGTGCCCTTAGTGCGCAGTCGTTTAGTTTATAAGTTTAGTTAGTATTTTATGCCCCTGGCTGGAGGCTTTTGAGCTCGCTTAAAGGCACCCACAGGAAAGTCCGGTTAAGTAGTCGAGACCTCTCATGGTCACACTACGAGATGCCATTCAAAAAAAAAAAAAAAAAAAGGGTAGTCAGATGCCCAAAAATCTGACAACCAGTCTTACAGTATTTTTATCTCACGAAGCGACACGCCTTTAAATGTTGTTACCCTTTAAGTGTACGGTCAGCAACACAAGTCGATTAACACTGCTACTTTTACACATCATGTAAATTAATACAAAATGATTTAATTATCTCCTTTTTTTCCTAAAACACCCAAGAATCTTACATAGATCTTTAAATTATTTTACTTCTGTTCCGATTTTAATTAAATATCTTGCTCAATAATTAAGATTTAAAAAACTGAAGTGTTAATCGACTTTTGTTGCTGACTGTACAAACATGCTGTGAATGTGTGCGTAAGTGTAGGTGCTCTCGGTACCGTCCGAGACAATGGCGAAATAGGAAGTGTGTGTGCGAGTGTCGTGAGATAAAAAACATTTTTTTAAACAATAATAAAGAAAAATGTAACAAATCAAATCGACAGTTCTTGTTTTAAAAATCTAAATTGTTAATTAATCAATTATAGATTACAGATTATTGAAATGTGTAATTTTTTCCAACAGCTTCTCGCGTCCGCGGAGGAGAGCGTTCGGGAGGATATACCGCTGGAGGAAGAGTCGCCTTTAGAGCCTCAGACTGACATGTGAGTTTTATCTAAACTTATTACCAGTGCCTACCTCGTTGGTCTACTGCTCGTAACCGCTACTGCTGAGCATGAGGTCCTGGCTGTTGGGTCCTCGGCAGTGTACTGCTCAGATCTTTGCCTGCACGACGAACCCTGCACAGGCTTTATTAAGAGGGTACCGACCGCGCCGTGGCGCCCTCATTGTTACTTTTATTATAATCGTTATAAAACTGGAAAAAAGTGGCCACTATTTTCCGTTTTAACGATTATAATAAAACTAAACAATATAAAGCTACTATTTGTAATAATAATAACGTATAGTCTTGTGTAGCACAATTATTCCAGCTTATTTTCTGCGTTTTCATTCTAAAATGAAAGAAATAACCAAACAAACGATGAGGGCGCCACTGCGCGGTCGGTAGCCTCTTAATGGACTGTATCTTAACTTTGCATGGTTCAAAAAAAATAAAAATTCAGTAGTACTTTATGCAACAAGAACTTATTTACACGCACATAAGTACATGAAAATTATGAAAAACTTGACACATGATATGAACTGTCAACTGTCATCCGTCAACATGACGGTAAAAGCTGAGTTACTTTGTGAAAATATTAAAGAATATTTTTAATGTTACAAACTTGCAACACTGGGTTCGATTCCCGGGTCGTGCAGTGTTATTAGATTTTTCCATAGCTGGAATTCCTTAGTAGCAGCCCGGAGTCTGGATTCGTGCCGGGTTGATGGCAACAGGCTCGCCCCCTATTACATGGGGCTTAAACATAAGTGGCGAAATGTGGGTGGACTATAGGTACACCTCTGGACAATCCTTCGGGGTAACAAGGCATGACGTTATGTGACCAGTGATCGTAGTAGATAAAGCTATTTCGGGCTAATTACCTCAAACGGTCTATTAACTTGGACATAATGGCCACGAATCATATTTTAATAAACATACAACTGACCTGCAAATTACAAAAAACGTAAGAAAATTTGAATTTCGCGAGCTACCTTAGAGCATCCTCCTAAAGAAGACGCGGTCTCGGGCCCCATGATCCGAGCGTTGCGACTCCAGTCGGCTCAGCAGTGCTATTCTGTACAAATCTCACCGTGAAAACCTAAGTGAAGTGAGTTGTCATTATGCCTGATGCTAGGGATTGACACTATTTAGAGCTCACTCCACGCTCACTTCACCTAACTCACCGACCCTGATGACCCCATAACCCTCCTTCAGGAGAGTAGCAAGGCCACCAGTACGGTTTATAAACGTAGACCGCCCAGGAATACATTCCGACCTCGCCGCCGAGGTCGCAATCGTAACCGCCCCCCCCCCCCTATCCCCTACTCGGTGAAGCTGTGCCAGCTGGGGGCACAGCTGAGCCTGTAGCACTTGTCCCCCCCGTCATGATCCAGCCTGCCCCGTCTGGCTGTCATATCATTATTAGCGACGCTCAGTCGACTAATAATTTACTCTAGTTTTAAGCCTGGCCGGGGGTTTTAAGTTCGCTTAAAGAACCCACAGGAAACGCCCGGTTGAGCAGTCTCGACCCTCAGTGGTCAACTGCGAGATGTCATACTTAACTAACTAACTAACTCACTTCACCTAAGTTTTCACGGTGAGATTTGTACAGAATAGCACTGCAGGACTGTAGTTACCCATAAGGTTAAAGAATGGATTGAATTTTGTGTATTGTTTTTCTCAGACTATCGGGCAGTGAAATGCTTGACTTTGAAGACGCCGCTGTTACTGCCGAGGAAGAGGCCGCGTTACTGCACTACGTATGCGGTATAGGTAAGTTAAAAAAAAAAAGAGAGAGAGAGAGGTAAAGAGAGTTGAAGTGTAACTCTTTTGAACGGCTTAATTTAAGCCGTTAGGGGGCGTTGAGATGACACAGAGAGCCCGTGGGCAGGTTAAAACATATAAAACAGTACATTTTTAATTTGAATTAAAAAAATTAAAAACTTTCGATTTCAAATTTGTAAATTAACAAACTCCATAGATGCATCAAATTCAACCTTCTCATTAGATAAGTTATATAAACTCATCATCTTCCTGCGCCCTTATCCCATCGTACGTGGGGGCGGCGCACCACGTTTTCTTCTTCCAATCTCCCCTGTCAACCGTCACGCTATCATTCACTCCCTTCTCTTTCATATCATTCCTCGCACAATCCATCCATCTTTTCTTTGGACTCCCTCTGCCTCTCCATCCATCAACATGTATATTAATCACTCTTTTACTCACATGCGTTTCGTCTCTCCTTTCAACTTTTCTGTCACTGGCGCCACTTTCAAACTTCCTCTTATATACTCATTTCTTACTTTATCCATTCTCGTCACTCCACACATCCATCTCAACATTCTCATCTCCGCTGCATGCAATTTTTTTTCATCCGTCTTCTTCACTGCCCAGCATTCCAATCCATAAAGTACGATAGGCCTTATCACGGACTTGTAAATTTTCCCCTTTAACTTGAGAGGCATCCGTGGGTCGCAAGTTGCTCCTGTAACCTGTCGCCATTTCATCCATCCTGAGTTGATCCGGTGCGTTGTCTCGGTCTACTTCGCCATCCCCTTGGACAAGCGACCCGAGGTACCGAATGTCGGAGCAGATCGGTAAGGGCGTTCCGGCAAGAGATGGGCACAGGAACGGAGAGACCGCCAAAATCACAAAACTGTTTTGGTCCGACTTACTCTCAGGCCAACGGTCTCCAGACTTTTTTTTCCAGATAAGTTATCACACTAATATTATAAAGGTGAAAGTTTGTGAGTGTGTGTATGTGTGTGTGTATGTGTGTGTGTATGTGTATGTTTGTTACTTCTTGACGCTCAAACGGCGGGAACGATTTGAATGAAATTTGATATGTAGATAGCTTATACCCTGGATTAACACATAGGCTTCTTTTTATTCCGGTCTACGCGGGTGAAACCGCGGGACGCAGCTAGTATAAACTAAAGGTCAAAAATACTCAATATAATTAAGTATGCGATTTAAATGTTCTAATTTAAACATTCTTCTTTTTACACTCAGAAATAGGATAGGGGTCATATCCTATCTTACAACTACATAATAATACACGTTTAAATATAATTGTGGCAATAGCTGTTTCAGATGTTAAGGACGCTGTTACAAATGGGTAGTCAAATCATTACTTTTTTACACAAAAGTATGTTTATTAAATAAAATACTTTGCATTCTTAAAATGTTTCTTGGCCAAATTGTTGATAGCTGTGCATGGTACGATTCTGAACTAAAAATATAATTTTAAATAGGTAAATTTTCTCAATAAATGTACCAAAGTAAAAATTTTCACTCCGGTACATTTATTGAGAAACTGTACCTATTTAAAATTATATTTCTAGTTCAGAATCGTACCACAACAATTTGGCCAAAAAACATTTTAAGAATGTATAGCATTTTATTTAATAAACATACTTTTGTGTAAAAAAGTAATGATTTGACTACCCATTTGTAACAGCGTCCTTAAGTAAACGAATTAGGGGGCGCTAGAAAAAAAAATTCTCAAAGTAGGCAGTGGGCAAAATAAGGTTGAGAGACAAATGGTGTAAACAATAAACACATGTAGAATATACCGTGTATGAATGAATACCCGGGAAATAGAAATAGCGAAACATAGTCAATATTCACCCTTTGTACCCCAGGAAATGCACTAAATAATATTTTATAATATTGTATCTGTTTGTATAGAAGCTGAACGCCTAGCAAGTGAGTCGTGCGCGCTATTCTCTCCAGTGCAGGAGTGGCTGCTTGGTGTGTTCCACTCCTGGTGCGAGATCTCAGCTCTCATGTTCACTCTCCGAGGAACTAACATGTGAGTATACTGACTAATACTGTCTGTAACTGTCCCACGGCAAGGCAAAGGAAGACTTCTCATACAGAGAAGGCACGAGCATTGATCACCACGCGCTAGCTCAATTCAAGACTTCAAATTAATACACCACTAATTTTTAATTAGTACAAATACTTAAAGGGCTTATTAGATAAGGTCTTTTTATTATATATGTAAAGTCTCAATAAATAATATTCATAAACAGCAACGTTATTAGCGTTTGTTAATATCCCAAAATGTCACTCACTTTATGGAAATATTGCACAGACTACCATAGTAGTATTGATTAATCATGGAAAAGCACTGCTCGTAGTATTTGCTAGTAACAATTGTTATGTATAATTGATTTAATTGTGAATTTAGCAATTATGACAAATTTTCGTGGACAATTTTGGGATTTCATTTTTCTGACTTTTGACTACACAAATATGATCAGTAACGGGTACGGATAGAGCCCCATTTTTTTTGTACTAATTAAAAAATAGTAGTGTATAACTCCAGCACCAATTGTGTAACACACAAACACAATCCGAAGGATATTAAAGGCTTTATTATCACTTGCTTAAAAAAAAATAATGGTGAAGGAAAACATCGTGAGGAAACCCGTGCCTGAGAGATGATATTAATTCTCGACGGCATGTGAAGCCAAGTCAGAGTCCCATGGGCGGCATAAAAACTCTGATACCAGGTTAGTCACTAACGAGAACACGAAAAGAAAGAAGCCCAGCTTGTTGTATAGTGTTTGTGTATTAAATGTTCATATCCATTGCTTTGCTTCTTATATTTCAAAAATTGTTCTGGTCGACAACGTAAATAACGCAACGAAAAAATCAGCTGTTAGCTACATTTATGTTTGCATAACTTGTCAAAATGTAGGGAGGACCTGTTAAATTAGCAATGCGTCAAAAAATGTAAAAAAAAAAATGCAATTTGTTTCTTGACTCCTATACAGGGTGTAAGTGTAAACAGTGGCAACCTTTTAAGGGGTCATTGTACTCATCATTATGAACAACTTTTACTACGGGACTAAACCTGAAATCGCGAAAAAAATCAACTGTTCAGTGCATTTATGTCCGCATAATTCGTCAAAATGTAGGGAACAGCTGATTTGTTTTTCGCGATTTCGGGTTTGTTCCCATTGTAGAAGTTGTTCATAATGATGAATACAGTGAACCCTGAAGAGGTTGTGCGTTAAGTTACGCCCTTTATGTTGATAATAACATCTGTAGTTTCCGTTTGAATTTGGATTTTACAGTTTGGATTTTTCTCTTCCTCAGGAGCGTAGAGATGGTTACAGAAGAGTGGGTGTACCGCGCTCGCTTCGGGTGCCACTGTCGCCTTTGTCTGTGCCTCGCTAACAACGCCGACGCGCTGTTCGCGTTCATTCGCGACGTCGTGTGGGCGCTGGCGCACTGTAAGTACATTAATAGCTTCAGTTAGGGATGTTCCCTTACCTACGAGGTATCAATCTGCCTAGCCTTTCCCCAACTATGTTGGGGTCGGCTTCCAGTCTAACCGGATGCAGCTGAATATCAGTATTTTACATGGAGCGATTGCCTATCTGACCTCCACAACCCATTAACTGGGTAATACGATACCCCTTCGTAAGGCTGGTTGTCAGACTTTCGGGCTTCTGTCGACCCGTAACGACTGTCAAAGATCCACGAATGACAGCCGGGACCAACGGCTTAACGTGCTTTCCGAGGCACGGAGGAGTCTCTGTATGTAAAGGTGGTCACCCATCCACGGACCAACCCTGGCAAGCGTAGCTTAACCTGAAGGATCGACCCGTGCGGCTGTTATTTCTTAGCCACGAGCTTCTCTGATGATCATCACCAATAAGGTCACAAAAACAAAAAACAAATAAGTAATAATTCAACTAATTTAATATTATTTGTGTGTATGTAGGTACTAGTACGGTGGGTCTGGCGGCGCGCGTGGTGCGGGCGCTGCGGCCGCGCGGACACTACGACGCTGACCACTGGGACCTCAGCATGCTGCGTCGAGCGCTCACGCCCACAAACGGTAACAATCTGCCTAGCCTTTTCACAACTATGCTGGATTCGGCCTCCAGGCCAGCCTGATGCAGCCGAATACCAGTATTTTACATGCAGCGACTGCCTATCTGACCTCCACAACCCAGTAACTGGGTAATACGATACCCTTTGGTAAGACGGGTTGTCAGACTTTCGGGCTTCTGACGACCTGTAACTACTGTCAAAGATCCACGAATGACAGATACTCCTACAAACTACTGACAGATACTCCTACAAACTACTGACACATACTCCTACAAGACTACTGACAGATACTCTTACAAGACCACTGACAGATACTTCTACAAGACTACTGACAGATACTCCTACAAGACTACTGACAGATACTCCTACAAGACTGCTGACAGATACCCCTACAAGACTACTGACAGATACCCCTACAAGACTACTGACAGATACTCCTACAAGACTACTGACAAATAACCCCACAAGACTACTGACAGATACTCATACAAGACTCATGACAGATACTCCTACAAGACTCATGACAGATACTCCTACAAGACTACTGACAGATACCCCTACAAGACTACTGACAGATACTCCGACAAGACTACTGACAGATAACCCCACAAGACTACTGACAGATACTCCTACAAGACTCATGACAGATACCCCTACAAGACTACTGACAGATACTCCGACAAGACTACCGACAGATACCCCTACAAGACTACTGACAGATACCCCTACAAGACTACTGACAGATACCCCTACAAGACTACCGACAGATACCCCTACAAGACTACTGACAGATACTCCTACAAGACTCCTACAAAAATAAATAATTATTTAAATTACAGGTGCATCAATAATACACGAGCAACTCTGCAAGCTGGCCGCGCAGAGTGAAACGACGCTACAAATAGTCAGCGACATATGCCTGTGTCGACCGTTCGACAAGCCCATGGAGAAAGAGTGCGTATTCTTTATTTATTTAAACTTTACTATCGACCCGCCCCCGCTTCGAACGGTTTTTACGACTTGACAAAACATTGATATTTCGTTATTTTTTAGCCGCTTCTTCTTCTTAGCGTGTTGATGGCAAATATAACTCGAAAAAATAAAAAATACGTTTGCAGTTTTGCAGCGTTGAGGATCCAACTTAACAACAACAGAGTGCATTCTAGCGCGTCGAAAAAACACACTGTTGGATTTTCAACTCTCGGCGCTAAGCAGAGCGTTGAAAATCCAGTGCGCGAAATAAAATCCCCGCGATATTTTTACGTCCGTGCGACCGTCGATTTAATGTTATAAATTATTTATTTATGTACGTTAATTAAAACGGTTAAAAACCATTTAAATAATAAAAAAAATATTTATATGTATTTTTAATTTTCTTAATTTATTTAAATGAATATTTATATATTTTTTAATAGTTTATTAAGTATTAATATGTACTTTATTCATTCAATAGGTTTGCAGTGGAGAGGTTTTGTAAAATATTGGAGAACTTCAAAGCGGCCTCTACTATCACGTTTAAGGTAAGTTCATAACAATAAACAAGCTGTGTCCTGCGGTTTCACTCCCCGCGGGAATCTCAAGCGAGTGAAACCGCAGGACACAGCTTGGTATGTTTTTATTTATGATATTTTTCTTTTTTAGTTTTAGAATTTTTGCAGAATAAAGAATTTTTCTTTCTTCCACGTGTATAGGTGGAGATGATACCAGTAGACGAGGGTTGTGACGCGGACGCGACACGTTGGGGCTGGGTGGGAGCGGCGCGGGCGAGGCTGCAGCGCTACCTGCGACCGCACCAGCGAGCCTCCACGCGGGCCCGCCTGGCCGACATGGCTGCGCGGACCACGCCGCACGACTGTAAGTACACAACAATGCAAGGCATAATAGGGAATACAGGGTGTAAGTGTAAACAGTGGCAACCTTTTAAGGGGTCATTGTACTCATCATTATGAACAACTTTTATTATGGGACCAAACTTGAAATCGCGAAAAAAAATCAGCTGTTCCCTACATTTTGACGAATTACGCGAACGATTTCAAGTTTGGTCCCGCAGTAAAAGTTGTTCATAATGATGAGTACAATGACCCCCCATCAATTCTGGGACATGTTGTTTATTCTTTTTTTATTCTATCCATTCGCGTAACACCACACATATCCTTCTTAGCATAGGTCATCGTAATATTTGTCAATAAGTCCTCATATCCAGGGGCGATTTTTTGTCGTGCACTGGATTTCCAATGCACTGCTTAGTGCCTAGAGTTGAAAATCCAACGAGTATGTTTTTTTACGCGCTGGGATGCACTCTTTTGTATTCTCAACGCTCGGCTCAACACCGAGAGTTGAATATCCAGTGCGCGATAGAACGGGGGCTAACAGTGTTGTTTGTTTGTCAGTGGGCGCGTGGTCTGGGTACAAACATCGGTGCGACTGCCTTACGCCGCGAACGCTGTGCGCTCAGCAGAGGAAACAGCTACTTAGGTAAGTCACCAGACAACTATTTGGTCATATTCTCAGCAACAGTGATAAGCAGAGATTAGAATAGGTAGAGATAAATAGCTACAGTCTGATTTTTAATTCGACTGAATTCTGACAGCTGTCAATTTTTGACACTTCAGATATCCTAAACCTTTTCTGTCTTGTCCTTTTTATAAGTTATATAAATGACTAGATTTTTTTGGATATAACCGCTCACTTCAGCGAGAGCGCCGCTTAAAAAAACTAGTCGATTGTACCACCCGCTGACGTCATTCGGCCAGCTGCGCGCGTTTGTTTACAAACTGCGATAGCGGCACAGTTTCTAGGAATTCTGTAGCACGTGTTCATTTCTTGGAAAGCTATTTTGTAGAGCTCTATTTTAGTGCATGTTTCGTTTGAATTTGTTATTGTTTACATTTCTAGAAATGGTTAAAAAGACGAACAAAGACAATTTAGCTTCAGATTTCAAAGAAATGGCTCTAGTAAGAAAAAACAAGCGATGGCCTATATGTTTTAAGGTTTAAAATGCATGGTGTGTTAATTCTTAACATGAAACATAAATAAACCCACTTACCACAGTACAATTAAACTATTGACTGAGTAAAACACTTTCACACTCGACCGACTGAACAATGACATGACAGAGAAAAAAATATTTTTTAATGTCGTAGACGTGTCTCAGTCAGTGTTGACGTATCTTAAATCGTTCGGAAATAGATAACGCATCAAATTAAATGCATAGAATTCGATATTAGTACTTAATAGTGATGGAACAACGTTAACAATAAAAAAATATTTTCTTGGTATAGAACTCACACCACGTACAATATAAGGTAAAATGATTCCACGGACCCGATCCACACCACGCTCGCGTGAGCGGTATGTAACAAAAAATATGAAAGAATGAGATCCAAGTAAATATGACAATGTAAATAGTGTTCTGTGCATTCAATGCACACTAACTAAAATATTAATTTTATATGGCTAATTGGAAAAAAAGAGTAAAAGAACATATTTTTTGAATTGAAATATTTTTTTAGGTATCATTTTCACTAATATCATCATCGTTGTCTGTCTGTAGTTACAAGAAGCGAAGATTTTACAAACAAAAAGATATTCCTAAAAAAGTTTGTAACCTATGGATTAGTCGACAGGGATTCCTGTGGAAGAAAAATATTTACCTTGTAATTCTTACGTAACGTTACCATTTTAAAATTATCAGTCAAGTTTTAAGTTTTAGTTTTTCTAATTGAAACCTTATATTCAAGAAAGGTTTTTTTTAAATCTCGCTTAAATGCGTTCCGTTTTTAGTAGGACCGTTTTATTATTGGCAATACTTCTGAAATGTCAGAATTCCGTCGAATTAAAAATCAGACTGTTAACTTCGAGGAAAGAAGTAACAAGAGTGGATAATAAATAAATTTACATTTATTGCATAATCACCTCCATATTTGTTAGTAACAATGTAAACTTATAAGCTAGTGTTAGTAAATTTTATTCTTAAGCTGGTTGAGGCAGGCCGATCCTGGGGAGTGTCTACTTGACTGCGTGCAGTCGTATCCACAGCCCCAAGATCGGAGAGTCCTACCTACCTATATAATCTGTCTTTCTACATTGTTCTCACATATATTTATTTTCAACATGAACGATGTAACCAATATTTTGTAAAAATATTATGATTTAAAAGAGTGTCCGTGGAGTTTCTTGCCCGTTCTTCTCCATAGGGATCTACTACGCTTTGGAATGGGCAACTAGCTTCATCTTTCTGACTGACCGACCGTTTGACAATTCAAAAGTGCCTGTAATTGGTTTATTTGAAATAAATGCTTTGAGTTTGAGTGTGAGTTTGAGTTTATCAGCCAAAGTTCTTTGAATGGTGTTGGGGCTGGCGCGCACACGGCGTCGCTGAGATGCGCATCTCTTGTGCATGATGACCGAAAAACTATGAACATCCGCGTCGGCAAACATGCCGGTCGCGCTACAAAAACGCGGCAGCCCCATCAACACCCGGAACGTATTGTTATATTGTGTGCGCAGGCCACTGTATGCCCTCTGCGTAAAGTTCACCCACAGGCTGCACGTGTAAAAGGATTGGCAGTAGGTCACCTTAACCTGGGTCGTACAATATAATCTTATATATAAAATTCTCGTGTCACAATGTTCGTTCCCGTACTCCTCCGAAACGGCTTGACCGATTCTCATGAAATTTTGTGAGCGTATTGAGTAGGTCTGAGAATCGGCTAACATCTATTTTTCATACTGCTACTTTTTAAACTCAAACTCAAACTCAAAGCATTTATTTCAAATAAACCAATTACAGGCACTTTTGAATTGTCAATGGGTCGGTCAGTCAGAAAGATGAAGCTAGTTGCCCATTCCAAAGCGTAGTAGATCCCTATGGAGAAGAACGGGCAAGAAACTCCACGGACACTCTTTTAAATCATAATATTTTTACAAAATATTGGTTACATCGTTCAAGTTGAAAATATACATGAAAGAACAATGTAGAAAGACGTGCACGTTAAAAAGCGTCCGTAATAAAAAGATAAAAACTAAAACAACTAAATTAAATATTAAAATTAAAAATAAGCCATGGCAGCTAAGAGACGACCAGTCCCAACTGACGGCGCCCGTTCACGAACATGACGCATGGATCAGCACCAATTAGCTCAACCATTTTGAAGGGAACTTAATGATCCAACACACACGCCACCACCAGCGAGACATTTGAGTGAGCATGACATACTCTCAACCGCCAGGGCACACTCAAGTCAGTGAAAGACGTACCCAGTAAAAGGTAGCTTAATAGTGGCTACATAGTGCTCACACATGTGCTATGCAATTATATAATTTTTTTTTTTTAATTTATTCCGGTCTACGCGGGTGAAACCGCGGGGCGCAGCTAGTATAAATATAATACCTCTTAGGAAATTACGAATCATTTACTGCACTTTGAATACATTCGTAACAATTTACTTAAATATTTATAATAAATAATTCGCAATTTCTTAAATCCCGTGATTTAATCGTCATGTTTATGATTCCGGGATTTTATAGGAGATATTATCCACTCTTGTTACTTCCTTCCTCGAAGTTGATTTACTCCAACCTCTGGTGATAAGCGATTTGTGCCCGTTTGTACTGTCATTAAGCGACACCTAAAATTAATTCTTAATAAAATCACATTGTTGGATTTTCAAAGCTCGGATGAGTGCCAAGAGTTGAAGATCCAACAGTGCGCTTTTATGGACGCTGTTACAAATGGGTAGTCAAATCATTACTTTTTTACACAAAAGCATGATTATTAAATAAAATGCTTTACATTCTTAAAATGTTTTTTGGCCAAATTGTTGATAGATGTGCATGGTACGATTCTGAACTATAAATATAATTTTAGACAGGTACATTTTCTCAATAAAGGTACCGAAGTAAAAATTGTCAGCCCGGTACATTTATTGAGAAACTGTACCTATCTAAAATTGTATTTGTAGTTCAGAATCGTACCATGCACATCTATCAACAATTTGGCGAAGAAACATTTTAAGAATGCAAAGCATTTTATTTAAATCATGCTTTTGTGTAAAAAAGTAATGATTTGACTACCCATTTGTAACAGCGTTCTTAAGGTTTATGTGTATAACACAATAAAATATTGAACTAACATAAATAAAGAAATTTGTCAAGTCGTAAAAACCGTACGAAAGCAGGGGCGATAGTTTAATTTATAAAACTCTAATAATATCAAAGATTTCCAAAGTGTTTGGTAAATAAAGTATGTCTCAGAAAGGTGTGGTCAAACTTAAGGGTGTGGTACATGGGGTCGGCATACATTTGAGTCAAGTAGCTATTGAAGTTTTGTACGAGACAGCTGATAATTTTTTCTCGATTACGATGTTGGTCCCATGGAGAAAGTTTGATGAAAAAACTGAACAAAGTTTGATGATCTGTACCACATTCCGTAATTTGACCACTTTTCTGATACATCCTGTACAATACTAGTATTTTTGTAGACGGTACATTATGGTGATTAAAAAAAAAAAAATCGATTTCTTATACTCTACAATAAGATTAGACATTTTAACAAACCTTTTTTACAGTCCGTTCAATCGATTTTGACTTCTATTTCGTAGGCTTAAGGATGGCATTAAAGGCAAAAAAAATGGTTCTAATACCAACTGTTTACTGTAGCTGCCATTTATCATGTCACCAACGCAATAGAAACCAAAATCGTTTGAACGGACTGTCAAAAAGATTTGTTTTAAATGTCTAATCTTATTAATTGTGAATGGAGTATAGTTGTTTTTTTTTTCACAGAGTATTATGAACAGCTTAGAAATTGTATGTTTTGTTGTAGCGGATTATGGGGCCGGCCAATGTTTAGTAGCGGACACCTACGGGCTGCTATGTAAGTACAATAATATTACCTCTATTATATGTTGTTCACAAGCTGTTCTCCAAGTCCCGCAGACGTGATAACGTGTGCCATATTAGGTAATCTTCGTACTAGGTCCGCCTAGTACTAGTATCGAAAAATCAATCTGGGTTTGGGGTCGGCTTCCAGTCTAACCGGATGCAGCTGAATACCAGTATTTTATATGGAGTGACTACCTATCTGACCTCCACAACCAACACTGGGTAATACGATACCCCTTGGTAAGACTGGTTGTCAGACTATGGCGCTTCTGACGACTCGTAACGACTGTCAAAGATTCACGAATGACCAGCCGGGTCATTCAGCCGGTTCTTATGTAAAGATGGTCACCCATCCACGGACCAAACGCGGCAAGCGTAGTTTAACCTGATGGATCGACCCTTGCGGCTGTTATTACTTAGCCACGAGCTCCTCGAGTATTGTAATGAGTAATTGAAAAATACTTAGTCCAAATACCTGTTCCGAGTACCTATGAAGTATTTACTCAAATTCAGATAGACTTACGTACGGTGGGATGTATCGTATCGTTATGGTCCTGTCTTCCGTAATTATATCGCATAGTCCTTTCCACCGCGTTTCGAGATATGAAGTCTCTCTCATGCATCAAACTATTTTGTGTTAAATTAAGGACGCTATTACAAATGGGTAGTCAAATCATTACTTTTTTAAACAGTAGTATGTTTATTAAATAAAATGCTTTGCATTCTTAAAATGTTTTTTGGCCGAATTGTTGATAGATGTGCATGGTACGATTCTGAACTATAAATATAATTTTAAATAGGTACAGTTTGTCAATAAATGTACCGAACTGAAAATTTTTATTTTGGTACATTTATTGACAAACTGTACCTATCTAAAATTATATTTATAGTTCAGAATCGTACCATGCACGTCTATCAACAATTTGGGCAAAAAATATTTTAAGAATGCAATGCATTTTATTTAATAAACATACTTTTGTGTAAAAAAGTAATGATTTGACTATCCATTTGTAACAGCGTCCTTAAACTATGTATACTATTAATAAATTTGTAGGGTTGCAGGTTGTGAAAATGAAGTCCCGATGATAATTTATTGGCAACTTTAACTTAAATTATGTTACACGAATGGATAGAATAAGAAATGAGTACATAAGAGGAAGTCTAAAAGTGGCACCGGTGACTGAAAAGTTGTGCGGAAATCGGCTGTCATGGTATGGGCATGTGATGCGGAGGAGTGAGGAAAATGTCGTGAGGAAAGTTTTGAGTATGAATGTCGATGGCTATAAGAGTAGGGGAAGACCAAAGAAACGATGGATGGATTGTGTGAAAGATGACATGGCTAGAAAGGGGGTGACTACCGAGATGACGAATAATAGAGAAGTATGGAAAAAAAGGACATGTTGCGCCGACCCCAAATAGATTGGGATAAGGGCAGGAGAATGATGATGAACTTAAATTATGTTACACGTTACAATAATTGATTTGCCATGTGGCAACCGTCTTGTTGGATGGGTCTTTCAAAAATATTGCGGGTTTATGAAAACAATTTTTCGATTTAGGAATCCGTTTCTGAAATATTAAGCTTTACAAGTGCTAATTTTTGTTAGAGTTAAGTGTACCTAAATGGTTAATTTTGGATGGGTGAAAAAATTCACGGTAGTATCACGAAGTTAAAAGGAAAACTATCACAGCTAAGTAGGCTTTTTAGTTTACGAGTCAAATAGTCATGAATCAACAAAAATCCCTTTTCTTAGTCCGCATTATTGTAGCCGGAATCCTATTACTGCGCGTGGCCCGACACGCACTTGGCCGCTTTTTTATTTTTTAAAACAATAATTGAGCTGACTGTACTATTCTGTGTTGCAGCATCTCATTCTTCGGTATGATGGAAGCTGTGAACGAATTCAATGGTGCCAAGCCCGAGACGAGTACGGATGGTGATAAGGTAAGAGGAACTGTTTACCTACACCTTGTTTAAATAATATGTAACACTTACTCGAGCGAGATAATAATATAATATGTATGGAGTCATTGGTCGATGAAATAAATAATGAAGGGGAACTCTCCCTCTCTCACTGAAGAGAAAACTGATTTATTTATTTATTTATTTATTTATGTTAATACGGTTTGTGGACCAATTACATTAACACATACAGTAAATATAACATAATCATAAAAAAGACAACAAAAAAAAAAATAGAACAAAGATATTATAAACAAAACACAAGTTTTAAATTTATGTGCTCTCACAAAAGTGAAGACAAGCGCACAAAACAGTTTTGAGATCATCTGCAAATAGGTCACAGTTCGGGTTGGCTTCCATGACGTTATTAAGCACTGATGCACATGTGCTTCTTCCTATCCTCACCTATGGCAGATATGGACACTGACCAAGTGTGGAAAAGTTCGCACTCAGGGCCTGTCGGCGACCGCCGGGGTCGCGGGTTGTTCGAAAGAGATACCGTGGCCCTGGCACAGGCAACTGAAGGAACAGGGGTGGTTTTTAGTAAGTAAAAGTCTGACACGCCCTCCCGCTCTGCCCAGAGCTGGAGAAGTCATTTCATGATTTCCCATCCACAAAAAAAAAAGGGGCCTGTCAGCGACCAATGGAACGCAGTATCCTAAACTTACTGATTGTTTAAAGAACTCTATATTGCCTTCCAAAACTCAAATTTTCCTTTAAGCTGATGTAGGTCACACGGTTGCCAAGCATAAATAGAACTGGGCTGGCTACATCTCTCGCATGCCGAATTGCCGACAGACTGTTCAAAATCAATGACACAAGGAATGTTTCAGAATGAAGACAGTACACGACAACTGTCATTCTGACAAGAACCTTATCCAATTGAGTTAAAGTTTAATAATTTTCTTAGTTGTTGAGATTATTTTGAACAGTCTGTTCGTCCGGATATTTTTGACGCTGGCTGTACAATAAATAACATAAAAATGTCTTTAAATAACTATGTATGTTTCCGCAGCCTCCAAACGAGATGGAACCAGAAACCACTAGTAGAGAGTTGCAGCAGGGAGACGGGACGGGCGCCAAGTAAGTATATTATATTACAAAATTCACTTCATATAAACCATAATAAATAGACATTTTCTTATCTGTTTTTGTTATAGTGAATAGTGTTTCATATGATTTAACTACATGTGGAAACTTGTAATTGGCCTTATTTTGTTTGAATTTTTTCGTACTGTATCTTTCAGCTGTAAGGTTTCCTAAAATTAATAAAATAAAAATAAATAATCATCTTACCGTGTCGATGGCAAATATTTAGGCGAAATGGTATTGCAACTGGGTTTGGAGCCTTGGTATGGCCAAACGGAACATATAGAATTTAAAAAATATTTCTTTTTAAAATTCTATAATTTCTTCTGTTATATTAAAATAAACCCATAATCCCCTTATGTCTTTAATGGCGAACGTGTAGAAGAAATTTTATGAAAATTGCTTTAATTACAAAATATGATACGCGACATTAAAACATATGTATTTACATAATTTTAACCATAAAAATCATCAATAACTATCTCTAAGTTAGATTTCGTGTAGTCGTTAGATTTCGTTCGTTCGACGACTCTGCCCGAAATCTAATGTGGAGAGATGTATTGATGATTTTTATGGTTATAGTATATAAATGCATATGTTTTATTCCCGCGTATTATATTTTGATCAAGATACAACCTGACACGGACCTGCGAATTGCAAAAATCCCAAAAAATATTTAATTTCGCGGGCTACCACAGCGCATCCTCCTTAACGCTGTTACAAATGGGTAGTCAAATCATTACTTTTTTACACAAAAGTATGTTTATTAAATAAAATGCATTGCATTCTTAAAATGTTTTTTGGCCGAATTGTTGATAGATGTGCATGGTACGATTCTGAACTATAAATATAATTTTAGATAGGTACATTTTCTCAATAAGTGCTAAGAATGCAATGCATTTTATTTAATAAACATACTTTTGTGTAAAAAAGTAATGATTTGACTACCCATTTGTAACAGCGTCCTTAAACAACGAAAGACTTTGTGACTCTTTCATAAACTGAGACTTGGAGTAGCGCGTTCGTCTTGCTACTGTAAGCACAGATTACTACAGATGGGACACTCCGCAAAATCATTTAAATAAAAAGCGACTCTTGCTACGACACAATAAAGTGCAATTCAGGTCGCACAGCATTATATTCACCTAGAAGTTACCTCTCTTTCTATCGCGTAACTCTTATACCTTCTGACTCGTTAGGGTTGTATTCTTTTACGACGCGGCGCGTGAGTGAGTATCGAACTAACGTGCGAGCCGGCCGGTGCGCGGCAGCCCACACTGAATTGACCCAGTGAGATGAGCCCGCCGCGTACTTGTAGCTTCATACCTAAACTGCGGAGTGTCTCATCTGTATTAACGGGGGCTTATCCGAATTTTACCTGTTTTAGAATCAATTTTAAATGGTCAAATTATTGTATTAAGGTCCTGAAAAAAATATATGCCATAGATACATCCTTTCTTTAGGGAAATTAACGGTTCAAAACACGATAAGTTGTAATTTCCTCGATGAAAAAAAAATCCGAAACATAGTCGATTTCAAAACCATTTTCCGTTTCATTTCCTAATTACAGCATAAAATTATATGAAAATTGCATATACCATGAGGTAATCGTATTTCAGAGGGAAATTAACGGTTGGATTTTTGAGTTTAATAGATTTTTTTTAAATAAACTCAAAATTAGTCAATTTGGCTAAATCCGCTCGCGGTCAGAGTCCTGCGGGACGTCATTGAGGTTGGACCTGTGTCAAATTTTTTAAAAATTCGCTCTCCCTGCTGTTGTTCAAAAAAATTCAAACAAAAGACGAACACATTAGATATGAAATTGCGACAGCTCAGAAAAAATATCTCGTAATTATATTATAGTTTTAATTCATAATATTGTTTTCGAAAATGTGATTATTTATATGTGGTATGATGACGTTTAATTGTCATCTTACGATAGTGTTAAGACACATTGCAAATTATTATCGATAAAATTATAGTCAAGCGCGAGTAGTTTATAATTTTTTTCGTGGTCCTTTATGAAGAAGTTTTAAAACACATTTTTCTAAGATTTTTCATCAGATTCATCCACATTAGTATTTTCACTCTCCATCGAACTGTCTTCACTACTAGTCTACTACCATATCCTACATAAATTACACATAATATAAATACAATGTGTCCGGTTGTCGGTTGGATACTAATAATAATCAACTTTCACTCTGGCAACAACAGTGAAAATTAGAAAAAATAAAAATGTGCGGTCGGGGACCACCGTCAGGAATGAAGTTCCTTATAACGTATGATTTAAAACACAAACACAAAATTTTCACATCCGCCATCTTGAATTTTCATTTTGACTTCACTACCGGCTTTGGCTCCCTCGAAAACCATAAAAACGACACCCCATGATCAGTTTTGAGTACAAAAAGTCACAGTATACGATAAAATATCGTGTTCTATACATTCGAAAAATAGCGCCTTGTGAACGTAGCCATGGTTAGGCGGTAACCGTATCACTCAGTGCCCATGTTCTAAAGCAAGTTCGTCGATGACGTATCCTATTGTTGGTTTGTAACTTTTAACATATTGATACTTGCACTTTTGTTTAGGTAAATAGTCCTATGGGACGGCAATCCCTCATGAGCGGGGCCGGTTAGACAATATACTAAATTAATTTTGATGTCTTAGAATAGTAGATTCGATAAATTATAGCGTAGCAGTAGGTACATCCCTTGATAATAAAGTACGGCAATTGTTCCTTCGTATGTAGTTGTCAATAATTACTGATCTTCATGAGCAGTGGTCAACATCAAAAACAAAAGAATATGTTTGCAGCATAAGCAAAACAGTACGACCATTTTTAGCCCATTCTAAAAAAAAATTTGTTTATTCAGTCACTAAAGGGGTTATAGGGGATGCAAGTTAGACACACAATATACTAAAACAACAGCCACATTTTATAAAACTTTCCTTTACAGTACGTTTGTAGTTGTGGTCTCTCTCAGCAGCCAAAATACACAGAGAGTTAGGACTGGTGACGCGGGAGCAAGCGACCGACGACGAAGCAGCTTGTCCTGAGGTCGAAACGCGCAGCCTTCAGTAGCAATTTCCCACTGCTAGCGAAGTTTTTCGTTTTTAGTGGATAAATAAACAAACGTTCCGTCGTTCCGTTCGTGTGACACGAACAGGCGTAATACCTAATGGCATAACACGAATACACTGAGTGATTCTTACAGATTATTGCTGACGAACCCGGCTATAGCTAAAAAATATAACAGTAGATTGTACACACGGGATTTCTCATTAACTGTCAGCTAACCATTAATATTTATTTTTATTATAAATGTAGATGGTATAAGAGGCCTAAACTTCGTTTTCTGTGTACGTTATGCGAACTATCAAATAACAGTAGGTATATAACAAAATATAAAAAAAAGAATTGAAAAAAATATAACAGTTGAGAATCAAACTTTATCCACGGGTTTGCAAAGCAGTCGTCGAACCGTTAAGTTATTTGGTTTGATGAAAGTTTACTAAAATAGCCGTTTAAAGGTTCAGTCTGTAACTATCTGCTATATTCGTTTCCTACTCAGCCCAATGAAGTAATGGAATAATTCGCTTTTACATTATGTTTTAATGTCACTTATAACGTCGTAGACAACGACCGATACCGATTATCAGCATTCTCCTGCCCTTATCCCAATTTTTTTTGGGGTCGATGCAACTTGTGTTCGGTGAAGGAAAACATCGTGAGGAAACCGGCATGTCCTAGAATCAAAAATTCGAAGACTTGTGACATCTGCCAACCCGCACTGGGCCCGCGTGGTGGATTACGGCCCACTCCCTCTCACAGAGAGGAGGCCTGTGTCCCAGCAGTGGGAACGTTATAGGCTGATTATGTGCAACTTGTTTTTATCTTCCATACTTCTCTATTAGTCGTCATCTCGATAGTCATTCCCTTTCTAGCCACATCATCTTTCACACAGATCATCCATCGTTTCTTTGGTATTCCCTTAGTCGTATAGTCATCCAAATTCATAATCAAAACATTCCAGACGACATTTTCTGCATTTCTCCGCCTCACATGCCCATACCATGATAACCGATTTCCACACACACCGATACCGATATCGGCACGATATCTACCGGCGAAGGCAGTGCGGGGTGAGAGTAGTGGGCATTCGTTCAATTGAGCAAACTTTTTCAAACTGCCGCCGACTTAGTAGTGTGGTTGTTTGTCGTGTCGCGATGGTCATCGATATTCACCAATATCATGGGGCTGATAATAATTGTACCTATTGTTATCGAATCGTGTTGGTATAGTTATCTGATAATGTGAAAACAAAAAGACATTTTATGTAATAATCTTAGTTCACTCCACCGTAGACACCATAAAATGTAAACCTAAGGAAAATAAAATCGACCTAAGAAAAACTAATTAAGTTGATCAACTGCAAATATTTTACACTGTAGCATAGATTTTCCGCGAAATCGTCGGCAGCGCGTCGTAAATAAACACGTCGCGCTACATTTGGGGGAGGCGGAGGTAGCGTTTCAAAGGCCTACAGGCCCGAACAACCTAGCCTTAATCTGTGGCAATAAGCTTATGAATTATAATAACACCATGTTCACAGACCACCGGAGGACGGGCCCGATAGTGTCGAGAGCCTGGGAAGCGCTGAAAGCCACGGCAGCGGCGAAAGCGCTGACAGCGCTGAGAGTGCAGAGACCGCCGACAGTGGTACGTACTTGTTAACTGATTAAACAGGAGCAGCTGTGCCCCGCGGTTTCACCCACCGTTTAATATCTTTTTAGGGTTCCGTAACTCAAAAGGAAAAAACTGAACCCTTATAGGATCACTCCGTTGTCCGTCTGTCTGTCAAGACCCTTTTTCTCGGGGCGTGTGGAGGTATCAAGCTGAAATTAATATCAAATACGTAGGTCTATGGTCTCTTGGAGTCCTAAAAAAATCAAGCTTCTAAGTCAACGCTTTAAAAAAACACCGACATTTATGTGACATTTTGATACTCGCAAGTAAATCAAAACCAATAGGACCCGTTCCCGTTGAACTAGAATAATGAAATTAGACAGGAAGCAAGGTCTTACAGCACAAGTAAAGGAAAAAGTCCGAAAATTGTTAATTTGTAATTTTATCACATAAAAAAAAATATTTTTGAGATTATTATGTTAAGTTTGGCTAGAAAGGGGGTGACTACCGAGATGACGAATAATAGAGAAGTATGGAAAAAAAGGACATGTTGCGCCGACCCCAAATAGATTGGGATAAGGGCAGGAGAATGATGATGAATGATGATAATGTTAAGTTTGTTTTTGGGATAAATTCTTTTCAACTACGGAACCCTTCGTTGTGCGTGGTCCGACACGCACTTTTTGGCTCGGTTCTTAAGGCGCGGACTGACTTCGATTTTAAACGGTACCATTAGCTGGCTTGAAACAAGTTTGAAAACTGAAAATAATATATGTGTTGACAATGTAACCAAGCTGCGAATGGGTATTTATTTTCCCGGTTTTCTTTAGATAATTCAGAATATGCACAATAAATTAGATAATTGTCTGGTTAAAGTTAAAAAAAATGCTAATTCTATTATTTTCTTAAAAAAAAGAATGTCGTTATCGCTGAAAATACAGAGATGATCGACACCAAAGTCAAATCCAAATTTTTTATTGAAAATATCAAACTAATTTTTACTATTCTATTCGGTTAAAATTTTTCTTTAAACCCTTCTCTGTCCACTGTATTTTTTGCATCGGATAGTTTCATTGCGTTACGTCATACTCGACAATCCAAGAAACCAATTTTTTGTGAATATTGAGCTTAAGTAGCTTTTTAATTGTTTCTGTAATTACGACCTGCGACGGTTTAAGATCTAGTTTCACCATACCATGTTATAATGCACAGGACTACGTGTGGGCGTGGCCTGCCCATAAGGCCCGTGAGTGGGAAAGAGAGCGAAACACTCGAATGATTTATGACCGAGTCTGCAGCGAGATTTTAACTATACTATAGTTAGTTTAACCTTCTGTTAAAATGTTTGGTTCAGGTGAGAGTGGCGAGGGAGCGGACTGCGCGGAGGGCCAGCCCGCGCTCGCCGCCGATAAGGACACCGACTCGAACACCACCTGCGACCTGGACGACCGTGAGTATTGTACTTTGCACTGGAACACGTTCTAGGATGGGGACTAAAACAATCATTCCGAACGAATGAGGGTTTTCTGAAATGACGTTCACTAGGTGGCAGCACTGAGACGTCAGGTCTGGGTGCCTGACAAAAGCGCCACAACCCAGTTACTGGGTAATACGATACCCCTTGGTGTCAGACTTTGTTTGGGCTTCTAACTACCCGTAACGACTGTCAGAGATCTACGAATGACAGCTGGGACCAACGGCTTAATGTGCTTTCCGAGGCACGGAGGGGTCTCGATATGTAATGGTTGGTCACCCACGAACCGACCGCGGAAAGCTTAACCTACATTCGACCCTTGCGGGTGTTATTACTTAACCACGAGCCCCTGATTTTGGTGTCACCAAGAGTCTATTAATAATAAAATATGTATTTCTCTTCCAGTATCAGACTCCGACGCGAACTCAGGCACCGGATCCCTAGGCCTCTGCACCTCCTCGTCCTTAGACTCCGCATCAGAACTGCTGCTAGCCGCAGCAGCCGCCGTGGAGTCCGGGGGCTCCGAGGGCGAGGCCGCGCCGGGCGAGCTGTGCCGCACCGTGAGGCACCTCATGCGCTCCATCGCCTCCATAGAGAGGCTCATGGACCGCGTGTTGAAGCACTGCGACGAGTGGCCCGCGCCGCCCACCAGAAACGATCATGAAGCGAGGTGAGATTATATTTTTTCTACAGTCCGATTTTTAATTCGACGGGATTCTGACAGCTGTAATTTTTTGACACTTCAGGTATCCTAAACCTTTTCTGACTTTCCTTTTTATAAGTTACTAGTAACTAGAATGTTTTGGATATAAAATAACAAAAAATATGAAAGAGAATGAGATCAAGTAAACTATATGACAATGTAAATAGTGTTTGTTCTGGGCATTCAATGCACACTAACTAAAATATTAATTTTATATGGCGAATTGGAAAAAAAAGTTAGGTGTCATTTATCACTAATATCATCATCGTTGCCTGTCTGTGGTTACAAGAAGCGAAGCTTTTACAAACAAAAAGATATTCCTAATAAAGGTTTGTAACCTATGGATTAGTGGACAGGGATTCCTGTGGAAGAAAAATAATTACCTTACTAATTATTGCAACTTCAATAATTTGATAATAAAAAATCTGATTATCATTTTAAAATTATCAGTAAATTTTTAAGTTTTTTTTTTTTTTTTTTTTTTTTATTCTTTTATTATAAGGGGTTTTTATCCACACGGATACGTCAACCCCATTGTACCTTATATTCTATTTACACACAACTATACACTGGTAAATACACTATATTTTATTACATAACTACCCGCCACCACTACAATGAAAATAGTAAAGAGAATTACTGCCTAAACTTCTGCATCAAACCACAAATTATGCGTTTAGTTTTTTCCGATTTAGGGTATGCCAAAATATTTTGGATAAGTCCAACATCCCACATGTTTAGTTTATATTCCCTAGCCAAAGATTCCCTTTCATCCTTGTTCTTAGCACATTCCATCAGCAAATGTTGCACATCTTCAATTTTATTGCATGTCTCACAATTAGGCGATGTAGCCTTTCGCATTAAGAAAGCAAACTTTGCCGATGGAAAGTGGCCAGAACGAAGTCTTATCGCTAACTTAACGTAACTCCTAGTTAAACATTTATCATTAAACCAGGGCTCACGAGGTAGCTCGTTTTGAATGACTTTATACCAAATGCCTTTTTCTTTGGATATTTCATTAAAATATTCTTTCCAATTGTCGAAACACAGACTCTTAAATCTGGAGAAATATTCCCAGTAATCAGACATAAATGAGGTAACATTGCCCGTCTCCACTGCCAGTTTTGACAGTCTGTCAGCCTCCTCGTTGCCCCGTAACCCTATGTGCGCTGGAACCCATTGCAAGATAATCCTAATGTCATCTTTGTTGTAGCAATGAATTAGTTTAAGAATGTCATAGGCTATCGATGCACCTCTGCAACCAGAGGCGCATCGAGCCACATGTTGTAAAGCACTCTTGCTATCTGTAAATATAACTACTTTATTTAGCTTTTGAGTAACTGAATATGACACCGCTTGGTATATTGCAATGAGTTCCAGAGACATTATACATATATTTTCATTAATTTTATACATAGCCTTATAACCTGTACTTTGAAAGTAAAAAGCAGCTCCACACCCATCTTTACTTTTTGACCCATCTGTGTAAATTTTACACCACTCACTATATTTGGAAGCTAATTCAGATACCACTTCGTGTACCAAAGCATTGTGATTATAACATTTTTTTGGGTGCGTTACACATTTCAAATCACTTTTAATAATATCCTTAATTTGTATAGCTGATACCCAAATATCTAAAGAGAACATTTTAAGACTATCCAAGGTAATAATTTGCAATTGTTCTAAATCTTTAAAGCAAGTGGCCAGTCGGGGTTTCCTTTTATTTGTCCAATAACTACTATTAGTTAGGGAGTTCAATTCTGAAATTGTGTGTATAATTATATTATTAGACCATGACAATGATTTTAGGATTATCTTGTATGCGAGATATTTTCTCCTCAAAAATAATGGTGGTATGTGCAGTTCACTCTCCATCACATGGATTGGTGAGCTTCTTATGAAACCTCCTACTATTCTAAGTGCTTGGTTTTGTAATTTGTCTAGTTTGCTTGTATGTGTTTTTGCACTAGAATCATACAAATAACATGCATAATCAAGTCGACTTCTTACTAGCGATATATATAATCTACGTATATGTTTAGTATGCACTCCCCAAGAAGAGCCTGCCAGTGCTTTTAATACATTAAGAAATTTTCCACATTTACTAACAATCTCATTGATATGTTTCCGCCAGCGTAAACTTCTATCCAACCAAACTCCTAAATACTTTACACAATCCACCACTGCTAACGGCTGACCATACACTTCTAATGAAGGTAATATTCGCCTTCGGCCCCTACTAAATATACAACAATTAGATTTGGTTGGGGAAAAAGTCAATCCAATCTCACCCAGCAATGTTATTATACAGTTTATGGCATCCTGTAAATATCGCTCGCATTTGTTTATTTGCTTATCACTACAATATATAACATAATCGTCAGCGTATTGCGATACCATAACGGTTTTTACTTGATGACAGATTTGATGCGTCACTAAATTAAATAATAAAGGTGACAACGGGTCACCTTGAGCCAATCCTCTATTAGTCAGTCTTGTTTCATAATCTTCACTATTAAATGATTTAATTCTTAATTGCCTCTCGCTCAAAAACGACCAAAGATAACTACAAAACCGAGACCCAACCTGAATTTCATCCAATACTTTTGTAACAGTGTCAATTGAAACATTGTTATACGCACTTTCAATGTCCAAAAAGCATGCAACTGTAGGGATGTTTTTCGTAAATCCAACTTGAATGCAAGAAACTAGTCGGGATAGTGCATCCAAACATGATTGAGCCTTTCGAAATCCTACTGTGTATGGAGACAGAAGTTTGTTCTTTTCTGCAAACCATTCTAACCGCTTACAGATCATCAGATGAAAGGTTTTACACACACACGACATCAGTGAAATAGGCCTTAATTTAATCTCGCTATTAACATTGTTTGCAGATTTGGGTATGGGAATAATATGAATATTTCTCCATTGGTGAGGGACAATACCGAATTTAAATATATAATTGTATATCTTTAGTAGAAGTAACTTTCCCGAGTCCGGTAAATAATATAACATTGAATAAGATACACCATCCTGCCCCGGGGCCGAATCCTTTCTCTTAAGACAATTTTCAAGTTCTTGACGTGTAAATTCGGATTCTAAAATTTCATTTTGAGACTTAAAACTTGGCATCAAACTGGGAACATAGTCTGGAGTCAGAGAACGTAGAAGCTCAACTTGTTTGTCAATAGGAGGGCACCATCTTTGTTGTTTAAAACCCTTCATCCACTTCATACGGCGCCACATTTCCTGTGTCGACGTAGCATCATCTATAGAATCACAAAATGTTTGCCAACCATGGTTCCCAGCTTTCTTAATTAATGTTTGAGATTCTAAGGTCTTGGATTCTAGTTTATTTAAATTATCAGGGGTGGGATTTTTACGGAAATTTGACAAGGCCAACCTTCGCTGAGCAACTATTTCAGACAATTTAGGAGACCAGTAATGTTTTTGTTTAAACTTTTCGTTTGGTTTTAAACTGAACTTATAATAAGGTATATGTTTACTAGCCGCATATTCAACATAGTCTATAAAAGAGTTATACATTTGTTGCACGTTACCATTAAAAGATCCTTCATTAAACGTTTTAATATTTTCCGAAAATGTTTGACCATAGTCCTTCCAATTTGCATTTTTAAAATTACGTTTTTTAACAATATGTATATTACAAGATAAGTTAGCTGTCATTTTAATAATCAGGTGATCACTACCCAGATTTTCATTGAAAACCTGCCAGTCAAATTTTATTGCAACGTCAGATGAGACAAATGATATATCCGG
The DNA here is from genome assembly GCA_946251885.1 of Cosmia pyralina. Classification (NCBI taxonomy): domain Eukaryota; kingdom Metazoa; phylum Arthropoda; class Insecta; order Lepidoptera; family Noctuidae; genus Cosmia; species Cosmia pyralina. Next base: position 10,025,359 of record OX276369.1, on the reverse strand, counting down.
GGATGTCTGTTGCAAATTACCGTTTACCAACTTAACTCGAGTTGCGATGCCGTTGTTAAGCGATATAAAGTCATTTTCCAGAGATGAATCCATAATTTGAGTACCTCTCACATCCGATTTAACTGACCAATTAGTGTGATGACCATTGAAATCCCCAGCTATTATAGTTTTACTAGAAAAGTGACCAAAAATATAATTCCAATCGGAAGATTGAGTTTGAACGGACGAAGGACAATACAGTGATACAATATGTTCTAAGTCTCTGCAATTTAATAATTTAACACACATTATTTCGATACCCAAATTATTGCTACTAAATAAAACTGGATGAGACTGAATTGACCTGTGCACCAAGATAGCAACACCACCATAACAATCGTATCTATCATTCCTATAAATATTAAATCCACTAATACACTTCTGGACACATCTATTGGCCCACCTTAGAGTTTAGGTTTCGATGGCCCCTACCGAAATATGATTGCTAGATTGAACAAAAACTGTTGATGCAGTTTTAAACCTGATACATTTTACCATCTTTTTCGATCGTATTGTTTTAAATTTGAATTCAGAATACCATACGACATGGAGCTACGCCTAACAAGTCGGATATGCGCCTTGTTAAAGGCAATTGATTTTTGAATAAAAAATATGTTTTATCAAATAAAGGTTTAATTTAATAACGCGTGTTGCCTCCATGGGCATCTACCACAGCTCTCATACGATTAGGCATAGAGTTTATCAACCGCTCTATGAAATTTTGAGGGATCATCTCCCATTCCTCTTCTATGGCAGTTTTCAACTCCTGCATCGTCTGGGCAACTGGCTAACGAGCCCTAACACGTCTTTTTAGCTTGCCCCACATGTGCTCAATGGGGTTCATGTCTGGGCTTCTGGCTGGCCAGTCCATAACTGTGATGTTCACATCCCGAAGATATTCTCTGACGATGCCGGCCGCATGGGCTCTTGCATTATCATGCATAAAAAGGAAATTTGGGCCCACATAGTCCGCGTATGGTATCACGTGAGGTTCTAAGCACTCACGAATGTACCTTTCAGCATTTAATGTTGGCAGCCGTGGTCCTGTAACAACCTCAAGTTGAGTTTTGCCGCTCGCGAATATACCGCCCCAGACAGTCCATGAGCCACCGCCATAAGCAACCCTCTCTTCAAAGCAGCATTGTGCGAAACGCTCTCCCTTACGTCGGTAGACCTTCTTCCTTCCATCATTGCCATGTAACACAATTTTAGACTCATCAGAAAAGAGTACACGGCTCCAATCTTGCTGTGTCCAATTTAAATGACTGCGTGCGAAATGAAGGCGCGCTGTTCGGTGGGCTCGCGTTAGTTTGGGGCCATTAGCTGGCTTGTGTGGTACCATATCGCGTTCTTTTAACCTTCTCCGAACAGTTCGAGCGCTCACAGATACTCCGTGGAAGTCGCGAAGTTGGTTTTGTATCTCAATGGAGGTAAGGTGACGGTTTCTCAAGCTGGTCGTCACGATGAATCGATCCTGCCTTTCAGTTGTGACCCGAGATCGTGGCCTTCCTTGGCGACGAACAAAGCCGCCAGTCTCTAGGTACCTCCGATAAACATTTCGGACCGCAGATCGACTTAAATTAAGTTGAGCACTCACGTTTCTTTGGCTGTGTCCGGCCTGAATAAGTGCCACAGCTTGGGCGGCGACTTCAGGTGAAGTATCCATAGATTATTGATAGAACCTCACCTTAATGGTAAGAATAAGTAATGTTTGTTGCAAAACCAAAGATATCAATCACTTTTTCAAGAATTAAATCCAAGTAAACCAATATAACCAAGTTTTCTTAGTATTCGATTGTTTGATATCAACAAACAGGCTCCAAATTGTCTTTTGTTTCTTTAAATTCTGTGTTCGAAATTCAAAAAAAGACTATTGAATGAAATTGTGAATGTGCCAGGTTCAAAACTGCATAAAAACTTTTTGCTCGACCTAATATAAAATTTTAGCTAGGACCAAACGAAACTGAAAATACAAGGTGGGCCAAAAGATGTGTCCAGAAGTGTATTTACGTTGACCTCACAATCGAACCACGTTTCGCTAATTATTGCAATATGTATATTTTCTTGTATTAGCAGATCCGAAAAAGATACCAGTTTAGGACGTAGACTCTGTGAATTCCACTGGAATATGTTTACCTTTATTACTTCTTGTGTACTATCCATTACTGAGGCCACTTAAATATCCCAGGATATTTTCTCCAAATATAATATTAACCAGAAGTTTCTTAATCTCCTCCCAAATAATTTTTAACATAGATAGTATTTTTTCTTCCAATGTAAGTTCAGACTTATATATACCTTTTATTTTTATCCATATCTTCCTCCATTCAAAATTACTTAACACTTGCGCACTTTGTTTAGATCCTTCTGTTCCTTTCTGTGCCCTACTTTTATCTTCGCTCGTTTTCTGCTCCTCCGAAGCATGACTTTTATTTTGACTCTTTTGCTTTATCTTCTTTTTTGGCTTTTGTTTTGGATGTTTAGTATATTCATTTATACCCACATTTGCATGATTTTCTACTTCTTTTTCATCATCTTCTTCTTCTTCATCCTCTTCCATACTCGACATCGGTGGTTGATACACTTCAACTCTGGTCAATACCTCTCTATAAGTTTCTTTACCAGAATTGACTGTGGCCTTAGCTTGATTGTTCTCAACTCTCTGTGAGATATCGCCTGTGTTTAAATATACCTTCTTCTCCATAAACAGTTGTAGGGCAACTCGGTATGTCACTTGTTTTTCACTCATGATAACCCGAATAGTCTTTTCTTTTAGGAAAACGGGACAAGTTTTATCCAGGACAAAGTGATTACCCTTACAATTTAAACATTTGAAATCTTTTATGGTGCAGTTTTCGTGATTACCTCCGCATTTTGGGCACAAAACCTTTTTAGTAGGGCAATATTTAATTATATGGCCAAATTGCCAACAACCCGAACATTGCGTCACTGGAAACACGTACGGTTCAACTTTAAATCGACAATCATAGGCATAAATATATTGTGGTAGCACATTACCTTTAAAGCTAACTCTTACCGATTCACAATCGACCCATTTTCCTTCCGACTGCAACCTTTTCAATCTTTTTACAGTTAACACTTCAACATTCGCTTCTAAAATACTACTAAGATCTTTTTCACTTAATTCAAGGTCAACGCCTTTCACTATTCCATACGACGTTGACATATCTTGCACTAATTGACATCGCAAGCCCATGTCCTTGAACCTTTTACATTCGACCAATTTTATAGCCTCGTCTTTTTTTTGGAATTGAATGAGAACTTTGTATGCGCTTCTATATTTTATCCTTAGAATATCCTTGATGTTTTCGGAACGCAATAATTTAGCCATGGCTATTGGTTTAGGCAAATTCTCCACTGAAGTAACACATACTTCATGAACCGTTATTGTTACAGATGTGCTAGCACCCAACTTATCTTTTCCTTCATGATTATTTACGTCTACCGAATCACTTCTTATTAATCGTTTCGGTTTTCCTCTGGTGACAGTAATAAAACCATCATCATCTTCTCGTTCTTTTCTTTTCTCTGCTATTCTTATTTCACCCTCTTTTGTCCTCACTGCAATCTCCCGATTTACCTCTTCCATATTTCCCATCTCCTTTAATTGTTGTTCACATTTCTGTACAACCTCTGAATCACTTAAATCCTCATCACTTACATTCTCGTCCATTTTAACAAAATGTGTAAAGTGGGTATACGTAAAACAGATTGTCACTCGATACGGAAGGCACAAAAATGCGTGCGCACGGCCCAACGTCTCGCGCTAACTGATTTTTAAGTTTTAGATTTTCTAATTGAAACCTTAAATTCAAGAAAGGTTTTTTTAATTTCGCTTAAGTGCGTTCCATTTATAGTAGGACCGTTTTATTATCGGCAACACCGCTGAAGTGTCAGAATTCCGTCGAATTAAAAATCAGACTAGTATAGTGTAAAGGGGGTGTGTAGTAGGCAGTTATAATTGAAAGTATAGGTACTTATAGGTAGTAGATACACACACAACACAGAAAACAGTCAGAAGGAGAACAGTCACAAATACGATAGGCACACGCGAAACACAAAGATAAAAGTTAATTTAGATTATTACACACACGGTAGGTAAAAAGGTGTCACAAATTTATACGCGCAGCCGAGCGTCGCATTAGCTAGTTTCCGACTAAAGGTTGTTGAACGCTCGCTGCCTACGTCACGATGACGTAGGTCGCCGGTGCGCAAGTCCAGTAGAATACGTTACCGGTGCGGTGGCCCGTCATTAACCGATGTTTGATTATTAATATAAATAAATATTATGATAGTATTTGTATGTAAGTGTGTTGTGTAAGTTTACAATATAAATAAATAAATGCTATTGTAGGTATGTACCCTACACTAGCTTTTTCCCGCGGTATCGGTAAGCGTAGTGTGGGACGCTCCTTAGCTAGATGGACCGACAACCTGAAGAAAGTGGCTGGGACAGACTGGATGCGGAAGGCGGAGGACAGGGTGTTGTGGCGCAGCCTGGGAGAGATCTATGACCAGCCGTGGACTGCGATAGGCTGAGTTGGCTGAGTTACCCGCGGCTTCGCTCGCGTTAATTTAGAATTTGACAATCATGATTCGAAAGACACGTGGCGCCATCTATGTTCTATGTTATAGGATTTGGTTTCCGCACTTAGTCCTTCATGTGGACCATTGTGCGTGGGCCATGGCGGCCGTCGGGGGTTTATTCCAACCAGCCCACCTCCCTCCAGAATTTAATCAAATCTCCGGGTTTGTTAAGAACATCTGTGAAAGATCGGGATATTCCGAGAGTTTCTGTTCTAATCTGGGTGACGCCTGTGCATTCAAAAAGCACATGCGCAACGGTTTCCTCAGCCTCCATGCAGGCCCTGCACAGAGGACTGTCCGTTATTCCTATTGTGTGGAAGTGTTTGTTTAATGAGCAGTGTCCAGTGATGGTCCCCGTCACCAGGCGCAGCCCGTTCCTGTCCAGACGTAATAATCGCCTTGTAAGCGTGCCATCCAGGGACGGGATGGCCTCCCTGGACTGCCTGCAACCTGGTGTCGAGGACCACCAACTCTCCGCTTGTGTATGGGTGAACTCCTGTAGCCACCTGCGGAACTGGTTGAAGGTGGCGCCATCTATTATCATAAGAACGTTATTGTTCTTTTCCTCGGGAACAGTACTTTTTTCGGGATAAAAGGTATCCTATGTCCGTTTCTGTATACCTGACAACGTATATGCAAAATTTCTGGATGATCGGTTTAGTGGTTTAGGCGTGAAAAGGTAACAAACAAACTTACTTTCGCATTTATAATATTAGTTAGCATTTAACACAACACTTCTATCATTCTAGGAGATCCCAAAGCGATAAGGTGGAACTTAGCTTATACTTTACAAATTGTTACACATGGTATGCAGTTATTCTTGCGAATTCATTCAATTAACAGGAAAAAATGTCAATCCTTTCGTTGACTGCAAAACACGAGTAACTGGCGGTTTAAGATACTAGCATTATAAAACCAGCCTATATAGAGGGCCTATATACGCCGCACGGGTCGATCGATCAGGTTAAGCTACGCTTGCCGGGGTCGGTCCGTGGATAGGTGACCATCTTTACATACCGAGACTCCTCCGTGCCTCGGAAAGCACGTTAAGCCTTTGGTCCCGGCTGTCATTCGTGGATCTTTGACAGTCATTACGGGTCGTCGGAAGCCCGAAAGTCTGTCAACCAGTCTTAGCAAGGGGTATCTTATTACCCAGTTACTGGGTTGTGGAGGTATGCAGTCGCTCCATGTAAAATACTGGTACTCAGCTGCATACGGTTTGACTGGAAGCCGACCCCAACATAGTTAGGAAAAGGCAGATTGAATCGTCTTCTCAGTAGTCAATAATTATGTTAAAATAAATGTTTTTTTTTCTACAGGAAACGTGTTGACATGGGACTGTCAGAGGTAGACCGGAAGCTGATGGCGATGTACCGACGACTGCCGGAAGTGCACCGCAGGCAGCTGCAAGTTTATAGGAAACAGAAGAAATTGTCTACGGTAAGTGTTAGCATAGTAAGCTCGAAATCAAGATTTATTATCTGAATATTTTAACTAATCAGAGAAAGTCGATTACGAAATGCCGGTGCCATCGAATAAAAAAATCATCAATCATTGACGTGTAAATCTTTCTTTTTTTTTCTTTTGAGATAAATATTATTTTTAACCGACTTCAAAAAGGAGGAGGTTCTCAATTCGTCGGAACCTTTTTTTTTTTATGTATGTTCCCCGATTACTCGAAGATGGCTGGACCGATTTGAATTTTTTTTTTGTTTTATTCGAGAGGGTATACATCACAGTTGGTCCCATATAAAATTGATTAACTTTGCTTCGGTAGTTTTTGAGTTAACTTCAATAATACGTATTTTTTCCCCAATTTTATATGGATGATGTTCTAGTTTGTTTTGCAAGTGAAAAATAAAAACTTTTTTACAAAAAAATACAACCGACTTCCAAAAACAACACTACAAAGTCAAAAATAACTTTAATTTCGGAAGTTGGTGACAAAACACGGAAATACGTTTAACCAGACACCGACTTCCGAAATTAAAGTTATTTTTCACTTTGTAGTGTTGTTTTTGGAAGTCGGTTGTATTTTTTTGTAAAAAAGTTTTATCATAATCAAAACGTGAGGAAACCAGCATATTATCCTAGAACCAAAAATTTCGAAAACATGTGAAACACCGGAAGACGCCCTAGGAAGACATAATAGTAGTGACCTTATTGGTGATGTTCTTCAGAAAGGTCAGGTGCGTTCTCGCAACCGGCGTGCGTGTATGATCAGATGTATGAACGTAAACGAGACAAAAGGAGTATGTAAGGATCGTGGCAGGTGGCGTTCTGTAGTTTCTGCCAGGGACCGAAAACCTTTATGAATTACGGTACAGGTATCGAAGAATTTTGGTTACCTCTACGGTTAAGGTAACCGCTATCTGGGTAACCCAAGAAGAAGAAACATGTTACCGTTTTAATACCGGTTACCTAAAAATGACCTTGATTACGAGAAAGAAACAGAATATCGCAATGCCGGCAATTTGTTGGCATTAGAAAATACATTAGCAGGGAGACCGTCATGCGTGCTGTACTGTTTACGTGTTTTTAGTGCGCCTTTTTGCGGAGTAGGTATTTGAGTTGAAGCTTGAAGTAAAAAAAAAGGAAATGAACAAAGGTAAGTAAGATAATATTAAGTACCTACATTGTAAATTGGTAAAATACCATTTGTTTATCTTTTTCCCTCATCATAGAAATTAACTCGGTATGCCGACGGCACGTGTACCTAAGATAGAGGTAATTTTTATTTCTGTAACCGGTATTAATACAGGTTGTACCTATTCAGTATTTAAGAATTAAGGTAACCTTTGAGAATACCTGTAAAAAAAATAAAGGTTGTAACCGAAAAATACCGGTAATGATCGTACCGGTTTCGGTCCCTGGTTTCTGCCTACCCCCATGGGAAGAAGACGTGAGTTTATGTATGTATGTGACATCTACCAACCCGTACTATCCCGCGTGGTGGATTACGGAACACAGCAGCAGCAGTGGGAACGTTATAGGCTGATGCATAATTTATTTTGATCATTTTATTTTGTGATAAATATGTAGAAGGCCGGATGAGGACCTCGTGGCTAACTAATAACAGCCGCACGGGTCGATCCATCAGGTTAAGCTACGCATTCCGGGGTTGGCCGTGGATGGGTGACTATCTTTAAATAACGAGACTCCTCCGTGCCTCGGAAAGCACGTTAAGCTGTTGGTCGTCGGTAACTAAGCTGGGGTACCACCAACCAAACGAGTTAGGTTAGAACGGACTTGGGGACATCCATCGGCCCCCATTCCACAAGACCCGAGATGGTGGTGCATAGTGTTCCACGTGCGCATCTCTAAGACGTAACGTGGGGAGTTCAGCACCTCACTCACTCCTTCCTATGGGACGTCCGGGGCAGCGGAAGTCACACTCGCACCCGCAGCCCCCGACGCAGGTGTACGAACACCGGGGTGGTTTTAGTCAGTAAGAGTCTGACAGACCCCTCATCCATGACGATGTCCACCCCGCCAACAAAAAAAAGGTTAGAACTTTACCAACCACAGGCGAGCCGAATTGGACGCATTAAGTTAGGGCACCCCGACCAAATGGGTTAGGTTAGAACTGCAATTAGTGAAACGAGCGGCGCGGCCGGCGAGCGTATGGTCTCGCCGTATATTGTTTGTTTGTTTGGTTGCAGGTGTGCATGCAGCTGGTGGGCGGGCGTGCGCCTGCGCCTCCGCCGCCCGGCTCGCCGCCGCCGGCCGCGCCGCACCAGCCCTGCCGCGCGCTCTGTCCCGAATACCATTTGCAGAGGTTTAAGGAGGTAGGCCACTGTTGTATGACCACGGTCAAAGATTCCATCGGTCATCTTTGTAAACGCCGACATTTCGCCGCCCTATGTGTTTGAATAACCAACCGACCATTTTTTTGACTTTTTAATGTAAAACTTGACACTGTTGTTTGTATAACATTTTGGCTTCAGTTATGCTTACATTAATAAAAATAATAAAAAGTAACTTCAAAAACTAAAACTCTACTGAAAAATCACGCTCACCGCGGTCGGTCTGTAACCAATTAAATTAATATTATTTACCTCCTTTACTTAAACAATATGACATGTATACATATTTGTAGTGTGCTCGTCAAGACCTTTCTTTTGATACCAAACATGTCATTATTATCTGAATTTATTTTCTTCGTACGTAAACACGTAAATACATACTTACATACATACATAGACTGCTAAAATCATTACCCTTCCTTTTGGCTTTGCCGTAGTCGGGTAAAAGTCATATTCCCAAAAAAGAAAAAAAAATTGTCGGTTGGCTATTCAAGCACTAGGGTGGCGATTTGACAAATAAAATACAGGGTGGTGGGACATCGACGCGGAACCTGTACCATGGATTCAATACGTGATTCTGGACCCTCCTTTTTTTTTTTTTTTTTTTTGTGGATGGGAAATCGTCAAATGACTTCTCCCGCTCTGGGCGGAGCGGGAGGGCGTGTCAGACTTTTACTGACTAAAACCCACCCATGCTCCTTCAACTGCCCGTGCCAGGGCCACGGTATCTCTTTCGAACTACCCGCGACCCCGGCGGCATCGGCCCAATTGACCCCGTCACTGCTGACATCTCTTTGAGGCGCGCGTGGAGCACAACGCGCCGTCGACCCGGGCCCGTTCCTTACCGGACGGCGAGCTGCCCATTACTCGTCGTCCCCAAGCCCGCGCCTACGGTGGCCGGGAATCGGCGATCGATTCCCGCCGCCCAGGGCGTCTCCTACGGCGGCTAAGGGCGCGAGGGCGCGGCTGTTGCCTCTCCCTTACGCGTTCCGCTTCCTCCTTCGCGAGCATTACTGCTTCCCTCCTGCGTCGAAAACCTTCGTGGGTTATTAAAAAAAAAATTGCTGTTCCCTATATTTTGTCCGCGTAGGTATTGCACTTTTGTAGGATACAGTCGTTGTCGCAAGCGCGACTGCTGAGCATGTGGTCCTGGGTTCGATTCCCGGGTCGAGCAAAAGTGTTATTGGGTTTTCCATTAGGAATTTGTCAGTAGCAGCAGTTGGCGGTGTGAGCTCTTGAGCTCCCGCGCACGTGGAGACGAACGCTCGTCCCCGGCCCCGGCCCGGCCGGTCTCGGCTCCTGATCTCTCCCCGGTCGTGTCGGATTGCCGTCCCATCGGACTATGAGAGTGAGGGTAGAGAAAGTGCACATGTGTCTCAGCACACACGCCTGCAATATAATATCTCCCGGCGTCCATGGCTAGTCTCCGCTGTGATGGGCCGCCATGACTGAAATTCACATTTCGCCAGTTCGGTCTGGAGGACTATTTGTGCGCCCACATTTCGCCAGTTATCGACCATAATGAACGCTATGATGTATTGTTGTAGGTGAGACGCAAAGTGATGCATATGCGAGACCAGCAACTTTACTACCACAGACTACGGATGTGGCTGGAGGATCAACTGAGACAGGAACGGGAGAGGTGAGTGAAATTGTAGCTAAACTATCTAATCTTCTTCTTTATTAAAAATAACTCTAGTTCTTAATAACTGATTACAATCTAGCCTAATAGACTAATAAGCAATTTAACTCTAACTTATTATTTTACGTGATACATTTTTTTATAACTAAGAATAGTATCAATCTGCACTTTTTCACAATTCCGTAGCACTTTCTTAGAGTCTGATAATATTAATAAAAACACTTTGTTCATGTGTCGGTATGTATAGCACAGCATTACTATTATTCATTCACACTTTACACTAACTCAAATGGTTTAGTTCTCTTTAGCCTGCGCACTATGTTCGTGTTGTCTAGCAGCTGTATTGCCTCGACATTCATATGTCGGTGAAGTCTGTGTTCGTGGGCTTCAGCAAATAAAACTATATAATAAAACTTAATTTTTAACCGACGACAAAAAAAGGAGGAGGTTCTCAATTTGACACTCAATTTTTTTGTTAATTTTAGATAGGTACCGTTTCTCAATAATTGTACCGGATTGAACATTTTTACTTCGGTACATTTATTGAGAAAATGTACCTATTTAAAATTATATTTATAGTTCAGAATCGTACCATGCACATCTATCAACAGTTTTGGCAAAAAAAAAAAAATTAAGAATGTAAAGCATTTTATTAAATAAACATACTTTTGTGTTAAAAAGTAATGATTTGACTACCCATTTGTTACAGCGTCCTTAAACCCTGGATTAACACATAGCAGGCTACTTTTTATCCCGGTCTACGCGGGTGAAACCGCGGGGCGCAGCTAGTAAATAATAAAATAATGTTAAAAATTAAAGGGGGTCCCATACAAGAAACGTGTTTTTTTTTAAACTGAAGTTTTTTTTTTAAATATGTAGTGTTAAATATTGTGATGGTACGGAACACTTCGTGTGCGAGTCCGACTCGCACTTGACCAATTTTTTTACATAAATAAAGAAAAGAAAAATATCTTTACCCTCCGGAACAATCTCAATTGATGACGGAATGATTTCAATCCAGCAAAATACTATCATAACCCAAACATTTCTCTCAACAGCTTACCGGAAAGTAACGTCACATTAATCGAAGACCTCCCCCGTCGCAAAAGACGCACAGCCAGTCCCAAAGTGCCGCGCCTCACCACCGCACCCAAACGTAAACTAAAACCAGCATCACCTTCCATCATCAGTAAACCACACAAAATACTACAAATGCTCAAACACAAGGCACCTGCCCAAACAACACAGCTACTCACGGATGACCTCAAAACCGAAGAAGCGAAGACGGAAGCGGAACCTCCCGAAGCGTTCCCGTTAGAAAGAGAAGACAACATCAGTGATACAGAGACTATAGTAGGAGAGAAAGAGACGGTGGATATGTGTAAGGAGATGAAGGAGTGTCTCGCGAAATTTTCGAATTTTGCACTGAACAGTGATAGTTTACCTGAAGAGTTTCATGTGCAGGTAATATTGTATTTATATAAAGATTTATCTACTTGTATTTTCATAGAGGGGTCGATTAGGTTAAGCGACACTTGCCGCGGTTGGTCCGTGGATGGGTGACCATCTTTACATATCGAGACTCCTCCGTGCCTCGGAAAGCACGTTAAGCCGTTGGTCCCGGCTGTCATTCGTGGATCTTTGACAGTCGTTACGGGTTGTCCGAAAGTCTGACAACCAGTCTTACCAAGGGGTACAGTTACTGGGTTGTGGAGGTCAGATCAGGCAGTCGCTCCATGTAAAATACTGGTATTCAGCTGCATCCGGTTAGACTGGAAGCCGACCCCAACATAGTTGTGAAAACGCTAGGCAGCATGATTGATGGTATATATATGACTTACCACCAAGAGGAGCTCGTGGCTAAGTAATAATAGCCGCACGGGTCGATCCATCAGGTTAAGCTACGCTTGCCGGGGTTGGTCAGTGGATGGGTGTCCATTCTTTACATACCGAGACTCCTCCGTGCCTCGGAAAGCACGTTAAGCCGTTGGTCCCGGCTGTCATTCGTGGATCTTTGACGGTCGTTACGGGTCGTCAGAAGCCCGAAAGTCTGACAACCAGTCTTACCAAGGGGTATCGTATTACCCAGTTACTGGGTTGTGGAGGTCAGATAGGCAGTCGCTCCATGTAAAATACCGGTATTCAGCTGCATCCGGTTAGACTGGAAGCCGACCCCAACATAGTTGGGAAAAGACTAAGCAGATTTGATATGACTTACCACCAACTTGATGTGTTTGTGTGCTTAATTTTTTCTTTACTGCCTCGTTGGTCTAGTGGTCGCAAGCGCTACTGCTGAGCATGAGGTCGTGGGTTCGATTCCCAGGTCAGCCAAAGTGTTATTGTGTTTTTCCATCAGGAACTTCTCAGTAGCAGCCCGGAGTCTGGTTTATGCCACATAATAATACATTGGACTTGAACATAACTGGCGAAATGTGGGTGTACTATGTATAGGTACACCTCTGCCTAACTCTTCGAGGATTATAGGCGCAATGATATGTTTATTCCAAACGAGCACTTCCCGCGCGGCTTCGCCCACGTGGATGTCGGAAAATATCCCACGGGGACGTAGTACCGGGAATTCCTTCCTTATTCCTTGTCTACATTATAAAGGGAACCTCTGTGCAAAATTTCAGCTTTCTAGGTCCAAGGTTTTGGGCTGATGAGTTAGTCAGGACTTCTCTTTTTATTTATATAGATAAATGTATTTTGATTTTTTCTTCCAGGTTGAAGGGAAATACCCCGAATCGGTCAGTCCCCCGCTTCAAGAGATGTCCCCCACTACTCCCGAACCGATGCCCGTGTATTCCTCCAAACCGAATCAGAGATTACTCTCCGTCAATAAATTTTTAAATAAGGATGACAAAGGAGATTTTAATCAACAAATTACGCCGGAAGTTTTGAATATACCTCTAAACGCGCGCAGGACGCCTTTACTCCTTAAAGATGAGAAGGAATCTGTGACGGAAATAGAAAATGATAAAGACCCCAACATCTATAAGTACGTATCCTTTGGACTAGAAATCAAGAAAGCCATGGAGGAATGTCAGAATATTATTAATTCTTACAACAGTATTAAAGACGGGAAGAAAGAGGACGACGGCCAACTATCGCTAGAACAAATATGCGAAGTTATGATGACATTAGATAAAAACTCAGCAGAGTTTCTAGACAAGATCGATACAGAAGACCCGATAGACATAAACACAGCTAACACGAAACTAGCTGAACTCGTCGAAAACATGCCTCAAATCCTAGCCAACATGCCCGAAATAGCGTCAAAACTCTCCGAATTCGCAAACGCTTCATTCGAACTCCCAGAATTCGCTTCCATCATGAACAGCCTACCGGAAGTCAATAACGAAGCTCAACTAACACCGGAAACGCTGAAACAAATCCGAGAATTAAAACTTAATAAAACTAGGGATAGTATTAAGGTGACTAAAAATACAGCAAAACGCAAAACGCAACGTAGACTTAAGAGTAACATTGAAACTAACGATATTATAGGCACAATGACTTTTGAATTAGATAATAAAGATATAGTAGAAATATTGAAAGATGAAAAAGATTTGCAAGCGTTAATGAAGAACAAAAACAGAGAAGATTTTAAAGACTTGCTCTTCTCAATATCCGCTCAAGTTGTTATAAACAAAGTGTTTGAGTATTTAAAACAAAATAAAAGTCCTGTTCTAGCAAAGTGTTTAGAAGAAGATAAAGAATTGTTCTCGTTACCCAAAAATAGTCTGAACTCCGAAATGTACTCAAAAGCGTCAACTTTATTCGAAAATTCCGTCAAAGACGCGTTGAGTATGGAAGAGCTAAGAGATTTAGTCAAATCACGCTTTAACTCGTGGAAACATTACGTAGCATCAAAATTTAAAGGCATACCTGTCGAAATTTTAGAGAATGAAATTGAAGCGATGTTAGATAAATTTTATAGCTACATACAGGATCTAGCTGGGAAGAATTTTGTGTCTGACCCGGATAGAATGGCCGCTAAGTTAGACGAGTTAAAGAAACATCACGAAACACATAGGGACTCCGATAGTGATTCCAGAGAGTCTGTCAGACAGATTTTACTAACTACATCTGTCGGTAATACATTAGATATACTCATTATGAAATTCCCTAAACTGACTCACGAGAAAAAAGTTATGGTAAAGGGACTAAAATTCAAATATATGAATGTCTTGCGAAGGTGCTGCGAGTCACAACCTCTTGCCAACTGGATTCTAACCGACCCTGAAACAGCTGTCAACGTTATCCAGGACCTTATGGATTTCCAGATTAAAAAACCAGAGAATGTTCCAGATTTTTCCAGCATGCCTAGCGAGAAAAAACGGGATTATTTTATTGAGAGATTAAGAGATGTTAATAAGCAATATATAGAGACTCTACCTAAGAAAAACCTTTCAGGCGACGAGTGGCTAGTTATGCTGTACAAATTAGAACAATACGAGGAGAAATTAAAAGAAAATTTTAATAAAGCAGCTCCGCAACCTGTGAAGACGACTCAAAACGCGAGCGAAGCTGAAATCCTAGCAGCTAAAGGCTTAAGTAAGATTATAGGCAAAGCTAGCATTCGCGTCGTTAAAAAAACTGACCCACCGAAGAAGAAAGACGAGAAACCAAAAGAAAAAGTCGAAGAAGACGATAAGAAGTGTAAAAACGACGCTCTGTTAGCTAAATGTGAAGCGATCCTCACATCTAAAGGAGAAAAATCATTATTAGACAGCTTCTACACTATCAAATCTTACATAACGCAAGGTCTGCCCGTCCCAGAGACTTACAAAAAACACGTCATCTCTATATGCTCTTCAATCGACGCTAAATTACTTGACGAGGATCTAGAAGAAAGTTTAAAATCTGACAAAGAAGATGAAGACTCAAAAGAAAAGCCAATTTCTCCGCAAAACCATGAAGACTTAGCTAAATATTCGGCGCAAGCGCTTCGAAACGCGAAGCAGACTCTAAACGCCGTCGCTTTTCAAAGAATAAGTCTTAGAAATGGACAGAGCAAGTCGGAAAGTGATGTCTGTGATACACCGAAAACGGATTGCAAATGGACCAATGATTGTGTTTGTAATTCATGCAAGGATAATGATAGTGTGTGTTTAGGGGATATAGTGAAGCAGTGTTATGATGGTGATAAGAAGGCTGATAAGAAAAAGGAGGTCAAGAAGCCCGTGGTGAAGCCGAAGCCGGTGGCTAAAGCATGTGAGAATGTTAATCACCAACAGCATGTCTGTAAAGGTTAGTTTTGTTTAACTTTTATGTTATAGTTAAGGCGATAGCGTTAGGGTAGCCCGCGAAATTCGAAATTTCTTACGTTTTTTAACCGACGAAAAAAAAGGAGGAGGTTCTCAATTCGACACGTATGTTTTTTTTATTTTTTTTATGTATGACCGCATACTTTTACACAGTCGTCCGATTTGAAAAATTTTTGTTTTATTCGAGAGGGTATACCTCAAAGTTGGTCCCTAAAATTGATATACCCATTGACAATTCAAAAGTGCCTGTAATTGGTTTATTTGAAATAAATGCTTTGAGTTTGAGTTTGAGTTTTGAGATTAACTTTGCTTGGGTAGTTTTTGAGTTAGCTTCAATAATCGTATTTTTCCTCACTTATATGGATGTAGTTCTAGTTTCTTTTGCAGGCGGTATTAGAATTTGTGTGGGGTAGGTACCACAACTAAAAAATGAAAAGTAAAAACTTTTTAAAACTTTTCCAAAAACAACATTACAAAGTGAAAAAGACTTTAATTAGCCGTGAGGCACACACTATTGTTTTAAAACATTATTTTAATTTTATTTTTCTTTTGTTTTTGTGTTTCACGAAGTGTGTCCAAATAAACGTTTTTTTTTTTCTTTCTTTCTAATTTCGGAAGTCGGTGGCAAAAAACGAAAACACGTTTAACCAGGCACCGACTTCCGAAATTAAAGTTATTTTTCACTTTGTAGTGTTGTTTTTTGGAAGTCGGTTGTTTTTTTTTTGTAAAAATGATTTTTGCAATTTGCAAGTCAGTATTAGTTGTATGTTGAAACATGATTCGCGGCCGTATTAAATATTTACTTATAGCACTAAAATCTTAAAAATCATCAATACAACTCTCTAAGTTCATATTACCCTACTGAATGACTATTTCATGAAATCATGAGGTTTGAGGCCAATTCTAAACTTATGGAGTTGTATTGCTGATTCTAATGATTATAATTCTGTAAAGCCATGTTAGTTACGGCCGCGAATCATATTTTAATCAACATACAACCTGACAATGACCTGCAAATTGCAAAAAACGTAAGAAAATTTAAATTTCGCGGGCTACCTTAGCGCAACCCCCTTAATAGGAGAGCTGATGGCTAAGTAATAACAGCCGCACGGGTCGATCGATCAGATTAAGTTACACTTGCCGCGGTTGGTACGTGGATGGGTGACCATCTTTTTAAACCAAGACTCCTCCGTGCCTCGGAAAGCACATTAAGCCGTTGGTCCCTCTGTCATTCGTGGATCTTCGACAGTCGTTACGGGTCGTCAGAAGCCCGAAAGTTGACAACCAGTCTTACCAAGGGGTATCATATTAATTAGTGTTTTTTCGTAGTAACTGTGTTGTGGAGGTCAGATAGGTATTCGCTCCATGTAAAATAATGATATTCAGCTGCATCCGGTTAGACTGGAAGCTGACCCCAACACTGTTGGGAAAAGGCTAAGCAGATGATGATTATACATAATAGTTCAATGGAAAGTGGTTCGGGTTACACCCAAACGGTTTGCCGATGCCTTGTCTACTTTATAAAATTACAATCTTGCGTAATTTTTACTTTCTCATCCATCACTTTCATACCGGAACACAAAAATTAAGATTTACGGTATAAGTGGATATCGTTGCAGTGTTTTTCAAGAAGAATTTCTACTCAAAGATCAATACAAGAAAAAATATGTTCTTCTCGATTCCTAAGGTTATGATGCGGTCCCAGGGCCCGCTTTTTCACAGGCTAAATCGCACCAGGCCAGGCCGATACGCCATGAGGACTGTCGATCCGATGAGGCCTGTCGTGGAAATGCTCGGCACGGGCCGCGACAGGCCTCGACAGGCGTGGGACCGCGGCATTAAAGATAAAAATATATTTATTGTATAACTGTGTACTTACATCAGTTCTTATTTTAAACATAACATTTTTAGGCTCAACAGTTACAGTCAGTTAACTTAATTTTATTCACTCTCATGAAATGAAATGCAAAAAAAAAACACAATAAACTTGCTACTTTTGGGATGAACCCACAGCGAGCCAGAAATGCATAAGTAAACCAACATATTTAAATATCAAATCATAACTACAACCTGTATTCCACTACTCGCGAAGTTGCTTCGACGAAGTACTGGTTTTAGTTGACCGAAGTCGGAAGTACGTGACTACACACTCGTGCAAAGAACTACAGAACGCTTCCAGTACTTTGATTCGGGCGCAAAAACCGACAACGATCGGAAGTCGCCCGAGGCGAGCCGAGGTTGCATGAAGTGAACCGAAGTGTCCTTCTAAATTCGTATGTATTCGCTTCATTGATATATTAGAGGAAGATATGTTACGCGCTAACATCGCAATCACTAAACCTGGACTCAGCGCACGACTACAGCACCGAAACTCGCACATCTGTGATCATAGTCGCAACCTACAGTTACTGATAGACAAGGATAGAGGTAGGAGCCGGCGCTGTCATGCAAGCCTTACGATATGAATGACATTGCATGTCGTATCTCGCTCTCATAAACATGGCGAAGCAAACATTAAATATTATTATAATTTTCAACAAATTAAGATTTTTGGTTGTACTTTTTAACTTAACGTGCTACACAAACGCAAATTCGACTGTGACTAAGATCAATTGTGTGCGTTTAACACAAGTTATGCGTTCCACGTCGAGGAGCGCGAACCTTATCTTCCAAATTTATATATCAATGATTCGCTTAGTTTCGATCAACTTCGCGAGTGCAGGTTTAATAGTGGTTATATTCCGCAGTGGGTCACGGCGGCGTCGCGTGCGCCGGTGAGGGCACCGAGCAGCCATGCACTTGCTGTTATTGCACCGTGTTTGGACATGCTGTAAGTATAACACATCTGTTCTATGTTAGCAGGCTTGATTTCCGCACTTAGGCCATGGCGGCCGTCGGTGGTTATTCCAACCAGCCCACCTCACTCCAGATGTTGATCACGTCTCCTGGTCTATCCAGAACTTCTGTGAAAGATCCGAGTGCCCCGAGGGTTTCTGTTCTAATTTAGGTGATCCCTGTGCATTCAAAGAGCATTTGTGCAACGGTTTCCTCAGCCTCCATGCAGGCCCTGCACAGAGGACTGTCCGTTATTCCTATTGTGTGGAAGTGTCTGTTTAGTGAGAGTGTCCTGTGATGGTCCCCGTCACCAGAACGCTTGTGTAGCCTACCATCTAAGGATGGCATAGTCTCTCTATTTTAACACATATTTTAAGAACTATCGGTTCAACCCACCCCGTCGCATTACTTCGTTTTTGCTTAGCGTTCTTTCTAACTTTTTTTCTTTTTGCTCGGCTCCTAAGGGTCTCCCCAAGTTCCCCAAAATTATTTTTCATACATTAATTACCAGCGTCCCCAAAATATAAAATTAAATTATTTGTAAAGTTCACGCTTGACCAATCCTCGTACTGACGTGTCCAAAAGTGTTAGAATAAAATAAATTCTTCCCTCACATTCCATCAAGTGCAAAAACAAGTTTTTATATTTCGATCTCATTCGCACTCAGTCACATCACTATTGGTGAGTGTCTATTTAGTAATTAAGAAGTACAGAATAACGACAATGTCATTATGTTGTTATCTATCACTTATCAGTACTTATTCCTTGATGTTAATAATATTTAATGAATTAAGCGTAAATTGCATTCAAAAGATTACGTTTTTTACCCCATTGGTTCTCTCAAGTAATAACAAATAACATTAAACAACACGTACGTAGGCATTGATTCGGCGACTGTACAGTCAGCAACAAAAGTCGATTAACACTTGCAGTTTTTTAATCTTAATTATTAAGCGAAATACTTCATTCAAATCGGAATAGAAGTACTTAAAATTTTAAGAATATTAACTCTTAACAGTTAAACGAAAAAAAAAGAAGTTTATCAAATCATTTTATGTTAATTTAGATGATGTCAAATAGTAGAATGTTAACCGACTTCTGTTGCTGACCGTACCATTCACGATTCCGATCAAGACAGAGTCGTACAACGTTTAGTTAATAATAAAAACTTTGGGGAACTTGGAACTTGGGGAGATCGGGCACCATGTTAAATAGCCTATGGGCTATCAAATGCAGAAAGATTTTTGCAAATCCGACAGGTAGTTCCAGAGATTAGCGCAGCTTTATTATTAGCATAGAATATTAGAATGATTAATATTCCGTTTCAGCCGCCCCTGACGACGCCTGTGCCCCGAAACTTCAACGAGACGAGAGAACGACTACGATCTATACTGAACAAGAAGAAACAGCAGTGCAAGAGCGCTAATGTAAGTAGATCTTAAAATTAAATTAAATCATCATCTTTCTGCCCTTATCCCATGGTACGTGGGGGCGGCGCACCACGTTTTCTTCTTCCATTCTCCCCTGTCAACCGTCACGCTATCATTCACTCCCTTCTCTTTCATGTTATTCCTCACACAATCCGTCCATCTTTTCTTTGGCCTTCTTCTGCCTCTCCATCTATCAACATTAAAATAAAATAAAATATTAAAAAAAAAACAATGTTTATTCAGTAAACTGTGACAAATATTAGTTAGTATAATGTCAAAATGCGTAAATATTTAGCCAATTGTTATAAAAAATACCAAATCTTTTAAACAAAACCCTGTATTTTGTTTAAAAGATTTGGTATTTTTTTTTAACAATTGGCAGGGACAAGTACTAATAATAAATAAATAATAAGTTTATTGTACAAGGAGATACACATTAACAGATACACTAAACGTGGTAGTCAAAATCAGGTTGAACAGCTGGCTCCTGAACTAAGTAAAGAGATACTTACTTGTATCTCAGGAGCCAAAGTTCCTCTTAAACATTGAAAATTACAACTAAATGCAATCAGGCTCATTAATTAGTATGAATTTAAAATTGGGAACATTAACATTATTCTATGCAAATATTTAAATAGAAAGGAAAATTACAAATTGAAAGAATACACGGCCAACACATATTACAGAAAACTTCCCAACGACACCGAAGACACTCCAACGATCACCCTACGAATATATTTCTCAGGTAATCATAAGGCGAGCGCTAGAATATCCTCGGTATCGCCGTAAGACAAACTCTGCAACCAAGTAGTTAGTTTTGCTTTCAGCGCAAACTTGGTCAAAGAATAAATATCAATTAACCTATGTAGTCTATTATAAAGACGAGCGCTTAGGACTGAGTAATGGCGGCTAGCAAAAGCGGAACGACATTGGACGGAGTCACAAACCGGACGACCTCGACGTCTTAGAACGATGCTGGAGTCTAGATGTAGGACAGAGTGACGGCGTAAGACTACACGTAAAATGAAGAGTTGTCGCATAGAGAGGACTTGGGATTCAGAGTACAGCAGGGCGATAGGATAATCTCTACACTTAAAATGCATAACTTTTAGAATCACCCTTTCTATTTGAATTAAAAGATTTTTATAAGTGCCTCCCCATACTGTAATACAGTAAGTGATTATTGATGCACATAGACTCTGGTAAACCAATGACAAAGTTACAGGGTCAGCAGAATGTCTTAACTGCTTAAATATGTAGATGAACTTTCTTGTGCGTGAACATAATGCCTCGATGTGGGTGCGCCAGGTTAGTTTTTCATCAATGTACACCCCCAAGTATTTGATACTCGAAACTAAGGAGAGTGTAAGACAACTGCAGCTGACATCATGCTCTGCACAGGAATGGGCTTTTACTAAACTCGACTCGGTAGGTAATGGAATAGAATTCGGCGGGGAAAAACGTAAGAGTTTGGTCTTCTCAATATTAAGAGACAAGAGATTTGCCGAAAGCCACTTCATCACGAGGCGGCGAGAGTGTTACGTTCTTTGTTTGGCCTTCTCCCAGTTAACATCGTATACAAAGAGCGCAGTGTCGTCAGCATAGGTGAATATATCACAGTTGGGGATAGACATTTTGCACAAATCATTCATGTTTATCAGGAACAAGATAGGTCCTAATATACTGCCTTGTCGTACCCCAAAACAGATGCATTCATCGTCGCTGACAAAGGAATTGATTTTTACATGCTGAGTTCTTCCCGATAAGTAATCTGTGAACATTTTCAACGCAAGGCCACGTATTCCGTTTTTTTCCATCTTCAAAAGCAGTGTGGGGACAGAAACTGAGTCAAATGCTTTACATAAATCTAGAAAAACACCATAACATTTTTGCTTTTTATGCAAAATAGAAAACACTGTTTATAAGATCTTGGACAGCGTCTTCAGTGGAGATTCCCTGTCTAAATCTGATCCATAAAGAAGCTACATAATTGGGTGATGTAACAATCGATACCAAGTTCTATCCCCGATAGAATTCTCTTTTCCGCCAGGGTCGCGGGTTGTTCGAAAGAGATGCCGTAGCCCTGGCATAGGCAACTGAAGGAACACGGGTGGATTTTTTTCCCACACACAATAAAAAAAAAAGGAATGGGTGGCAGGGATATCGACGTGCAACCTGTTACCATGGACTTAGTACATGTTTCATCGGTTATTAAAAAAAAATGGGCTGTTTCCTACAAAAGTGCAACATACTCGGTCAAAATTTAAAATTTCAACGCAGGGGGCGTTGAAATTTTTAGTAGTTTATTTTTAAAAAAAATTGCTGTTCCGTGTAGGTACGAGGGCTGCCTTTTAAGTCGTGTCGTTTGCAAACCTCCCGCAATTATTAAAAAAAAAAAAAACAGCTTTTTCATCTTTTTGAATTTAGAATTTGAAAACAAACGCGATTTTTCGCGATTAAGTTTGGTTCCATAGTAAAAGTTGTTCATAATGATGAATACGATGACCCCTCAAGCGGTTATGCATTCAATTCTGGGACATGTTTTATAACTTTTGATTATTTATTGTATGAACCGCATTGTATTTGTTGCAGGGCGAACAAGAGTCCCCGGCGAGTAGGGTGTCAGGCATGCAGACGCCGCCCAGCGAGCCGCCTGTGCAGCCCAAGCCGACCAAACCGCCGCCCGTCGCGCCCAAACCACCGGTAATACTACTTGATAACTTTTTAGGGTTCCGTAACAAAATTACCCTAATAGGCCGCAACCTCAGTCGCAAAAGCTCGGAGCAAGTTGCGGACGTTCATAGCAAAGTACAGTTAAACCAGAAAAGTTATGCACTTCGGTGATCTTCGTGTTGTTAAATTAGAAGGAGAAAAACGAATCCAATAATTATTCAACCGTGAGATGATTATGAAATTTCTTACGAATGTGTTCACGTACTTTCGTTTTGATGCGTGTGATTGGGTCACGATATTTCATTTGGACGCTGCGACCACCGGTCGTAGTCGTGGCCACGTAGTGCGTGACGTTCCTTATTGTGACCGTCATATTTATTTATTTAATGATAAGGCACTTCAACGAATTACTCACTAAAACATAAAAAAACAAGAATAACATACAGTTTTAGGTATTGTGAATTCGTCACTTACAGAAGTGTATAATCACTGGCATTGAAACAATTAAGGGACGTGTAAGATACCGTTATTTGAGTTGGTTTATGTTACAAAATAAAGCAAATATGGGCATGCTCACAAATACATAAGTACAGTGGGAACTATTTAAGAGGGATGCGCTGTGGGTAGCCCACGAAATTCTATTTTTTCTGGTTTTTTTTTGCAATTTGCAGGTCCGTGTCAGGTTGTATCTTGATCAAAATATGATACGCGGCAATAAAACATATGTATTTATATAATTTTAACCATAAAAATCATCAATACATCTCTCTAAGTTAGATTTCGTGGAGATTCGTCGAACGAACGAAATCTAACTTTCTAGATGTATTGATGATTTTTATGATTAAAATTATGTAAATATAAATGTTTTATTGCCGCGTATCATATTTTGATCAAGATACTACCTGACACGGACCTGCAAATTGCTTAAAACGCAAGAAAATTTGGGATGTCGCGGGCTACCACAGCGCATGGCTTAACAGAAATATTAACAAAATAACAAGACAAAACAAAATATTTCTATTCACAGGCATTACCAAAAACGCAGCCGCCGAACCTAACGCCGGCGCAAGTGCAACAAAAGCGACAATCCATAGACATTCAACAGAAACAACTCGCCGACAAGATGGCGCAGATGGCCGTGTCCGACAAACCGCCGCCTGCAGCCGCTCAGACTACGAACAAACCTAAGGTAACAACATCATCATTGGCAGTAAGTCGACGTCCACACGGACGTAAAAATATCGCGGCGTTTTTATTGTTCGCGTATTAGATTTTCAACGCTCTGCTTAGCGCTGAGAGTTGAAAATCCAGTGCGCTATAAAATCCCGCCACGATATTTTTACGTCCGTGCGAACTTCGGCTAGCTGGGTTGTGTGAGATCGCGGGTTAAATTAAAATAAAATAAAATTTCATTTATATCGGACAACAGTGATCCATATTGTGTTAGTATTACAAAAACTTATATTCTAGTGTTAGTAGTACTGATATGAGGAGCTCGTGGCTAAGTAATATCAGCCGCACGGTTCGATCCATCAGGTTAAGCTACGCTTGCTGGGGTTTGTCCGTGAATGGGCGACCGTCTTTACATACCGAGACTCCGTTACGTGCACGTTAAGCCGTTGATCCCGGCTGTCATTCGTGGATCTTTGACAGTCGTTACGGGTCGTCAGAAGTCCGAAAGTCTGACAACCAGTCTTACCATGG
Source organism: Cosmia pyralina (assembly GCA_946251885.1). NCBI lineage: Eukaryota > Metazoa > Arthropoda > Insecta > Lepidoptera > Noctuidae > Cosmia > Cosmia pyralina. Next base: position 10,001,352 of record OX276369.1, on the reverse strand, counting down.
GGTATCGTATTACCCAGTTAATGGGTTGTGGAGGTCAGATGGGCAGTCGCTCCATGTAAAATACTGGTATTCAGCTGCATCCGGTTAGACTGGAAGCCGACTCCAAAGTAGTTGGGAAAAGGCTAGGCAGATTGAATAGGCCCGACCGTATTACATGGAACTTAACCAATCAATCTGATGTCTGTGAAGAGTGACAGCCGGGACCAACGGCTTAACGTGCTTTCCGAGGCACGGAGGAGTCTTGGTATGTAAAGATGGTCACCCATCCACGGACAACCCCAGCAAGCGTAGCTTAACCTGATGGATCGACAAGTGCGGCTGTTATTACTTAGCCACGAGCTCCTCCTCTTCTCCACGAGCTACATGCAACTGGAACTTAACCATAATTAGCCATTTCATTCCATCTTTCATTTTCATTTGGCGAAATGTAGTTTTACAATCGGCGTCAATAATATCGGGACGAACAGACTGTTCAAAATGATCTAAACAACTAATAAAATGAAATATTAACTCCAATGGCACAAGGAAAGTTTCAGAATGAAGACAGTACATGACAGCTGTCATTCTGACAAGAACTTTATCCAATTGAGATTGTGTAATTTTCGCAGTTGTTGAGATAATTTTGAACAGTCTGTTCGTCACTTTGACGTTACTCGGTACTCTTGATATTTCTGCGTTTCCCTTTGAGGATACAGCTGTGATGCTATGTTCATGTATGTGTATGATACTTTATTAATTCTCTATATTGTTTCAGGTGTTACAACGTACGGTGCCCATTCAAATAAATGTTCCGCCCGTACTAAAGGCTGAAGGGAAAGTCAACCCTAATGCTATGGAGCAGATTAGATTACAGGTAATTTTTATAATCCTTACCACAGAGCACAGAGACGCCTTGGTGTGGCTGTTGCCAGAAGCGAAAACGAAGTAATAACGCGGGCGGGGCGGGCGATGCAACGCGGCGGGTCAGGGGACGAGGGAGTTTATGTTACTGTTATTTTAGTATATTGTGTATCTTAAGCCTCCTCCACATGCTTGGTCTTTGCCACAAACACCAAACACAACACGCAAAGTCTCAAACATCGACCGCAATCACTCAACACAAACAGTCATCCTCAAGCTTGGCGAACGTGCTAGTATATTCCGGAATAGCAAACATGGCGGACGACGAACTAGTGGCATTACTTTCGGGTTGACCTATTTTTAACCGAGTTCAAAAAGGAGGAGGTTCTCAATTCGTCGGAACCTTTTTTTTTTATGTATGTTCCCCGATTACTCGAAGATGGCTGGACCGATTTGATTTTTTTTTTGTTTTATTCGAGAGGGTATACATCACAGTTGGTCCCATATAAAATTGATTAACTTTGCTTGGGTAGTTTTTGAGTTAGCTTCAATAATACGTATTTTTTCCCCACTTTTATATGGATGACGTTCTAGTTTGTTTTGCAGGTAGTGGTATTAGAATTTGTTTGGGGTAGGTACACAACTAAAAAGTGAAAAATAAAAACTTTTTTACAAAAAATACAACCGACTTCCAAAAACAACACTACAAAGTGAAAAATAACTTTAATCTCGGAAGTCGGTGACAAAAAACGAAAATTCATTTAACTAGACACCGACTTCCGAAATTAAACTTATTTTTCACTTTGTGTTGTTTTTGGAAGTCTGTTGTATTTATTTGTAAAAAAGTTTTTTATTTTAAATTCAAGCAAAATAAAATAAAAAGAAAAATCAAAAGAACAGCGTAGGTAGGTAATAAATATTAATAACCACTAGTAACTAAAGCGGCCGCAGCCGACAAGCTCGCACATACAATTGGTACACCGCAAACACATTTGTCGAACAACCTTTGATTTGTGTAGAAAACCGACACAGACGCCGATCACTGGCACAAACAGCGAACACTAAACAAAAACAGGCAAACGCCTATATACATGTTCATGTTTGTTGTTTGGCTTTACGACTTCCACGAGAACGAAGTCGCGGGGTACAGCTAGTTATAAATACGAAAGTCTTTCTGTCTGTCTGTCGGTCTTTCAAATAATATTTTTTTGATCTAAATTAGCAAGACTATCGCTTGGTGTATAGAAAGAAAGAAAATACGTTTATTTGCGGTAAACATGACGCAAAGGACAACAAAATAAAATAATAATTTATAAAACAAGTTTTGGGGAAAATATACAGATTTATTTATTTTTTTGCAAACATGAGCTGTTTTGATGCCTAACTTATGGCGAGTAGTGCAGCCAACTAGCGCCACTGTTGAGAAGTTTTAGCCTATTTCCACTCCAATAATGCAATAAAAAAATTGTGTAAAATTTTACATATTTACGATTTTCTCCTGGCCCTATCGGCTATTACAGTGTCCGCTCATATGTTGACCCCCACGGCGTTTAACGTGTTTAGTAGTGAGGCGCTCATTTCAGAGTGCACAAGCTCTACCCACCAAACCATCGAAACCAATCATCATTCATCATCATTCATTGCAAATTTTTATTCATCATTCTTGCTTTTATGGTTCCGTACCCAAAGGGTAAAACGGGACCCTATAACTAAGACTCCGCTGTCCGTCTGTCACCAGGCTGTATCTCATGAACCGTGATAGTTAGACAGTTGAAATTTTCACAGATGATGTGTTTCTGTTGCCGCTATAACAGCAAATACTAAAATACAGAATAAAATAAATATTTAAGGGGGCCGCCATACAACAAACGTGTTTTTTTTTGTCGTTTTTATACATAACTAGCTGCGCCCCGCGGTTTCACCCGCGTAGGCCGGGATAAACAGTAGCTTATGTGTTAATCCAGGGTATAAGCTATCTACATACCAAATTTCATCCAAATCGGCCCAGCCGTTTGAGCGTGAAGAAGTAACAAACATACACACACACTCACAAACTTTCGCCTTTATAATATTAGTATGAAGTATGATGGTACGGAGCCTTACGTGCGCGAGTCCGACTCGCACTTGGCCGGTTTTTTTCATCTTGTTCTCGAAACCTTTTTGATTATGATTTATAAGAAGCTAATCCTAAATGAATGCCGTTTTGCTAGGCAAACTGATCACTTGTAGCAAGCACAGTTTTAAATAAAAAAACCGGCCAAGTGCGTGTCGGACCACGCACATTGAAGGGTTCCGTAGTTGGAATGAATTTATCTTAAGAACAAACTTAACATTGTAGTTGAAAAACATGTTCTCCCATACATTTCAACTGTAAATGTAAGTTTGTACTCACAATATTGATAGATTTACCATGTTATTTTAAGACCACATACTTATTATAGGTTTTCCTGTAATCTACAGGTAAAGATCTATTTTCTGTATTTTTTTTCAAAATTTTAGGCTCAGTAGTTTTGGAGATAAGGGGGGGGGGGGGGGGGAATGGTCAATTTTCGTCTATTTTCTTAAATAACTTTAAAACAATTTATTTTAAAATTATAAAAAAAAAAAAAATTTCAGACTTTCATAGTAAGCTCTTTCATTTGACATGCCACATGGTGTAGTTTTCAAAACTTTTTGTTTTAATTTTCTTATTTGCCCGTCAAAAGTGACCTCTATATTCAAAATTCATTTATTTACTTTACCCGTCCGTGTTTGGGTCACAGAAATTCATATGTGTACAAAATTTCAACTTAATCGGTCCATTAGATTCGGAGCAAATTGGCTGTGACAGACGGACAGACAGACACACGAGTGATCCTATAAGGGTTCCGTTTTTTCCTTTTGAGGTACGGAACCCTAAAAACACCCATAACTTGGTTTCAGCAATTAAAACAACAACATCAAGCTCAAGCCCATCAACAGCAGCATCAACAACTTCAACAACAACAACAACAACAACAGCAGCAACAGCAGGCTCAACAGCCACAGCAACAGAAGAAGCCGGAGCCTATTTACGACTTGCCTATACATAACAAACCGACGCTTACGCCTCAACAACAGCAACAGATTAGACAGCAACAGCAACAGGTCAGTTTTAGCGAACATTCTTAATTAATTCTTACTCACATTGATATGCGTTTGCACTACAAATCGCTATAGTATAGTTAAAATCTCGCTGCAGACTTGGTCATAAATCATAATCGGAGTAGGGATGTGCGCTATAGTATAGTTAAAATCTCGCTGCAGACTTGGTCATAAATCATAATCGGAGTAGGGATGTGCGCTATAGTATAGTTAAAAACTCGCTGCAGACTTGGTCATAAATCATAATCGGAGTAGGGATGTGCGCTATAGTATAGTTAAAAACTCGCTGCAGACTTGGTCATAAATCTTAATCGGAGTAGGGATGTGCGCTATAGTATAGTTAAAATCTCGCTGCAGACTTGGTCATAAATCATAATCGGAGTAGGGGTGTGCGCTGGTTGCGCGCGCTCAAGGCCATTATCGATAACAGAATCATTAAGGTTATATCACGTTAACATACTGCATTCATTAAGTATGCAGGGTAACTAATGAGTACCTACTAATGTGTTTTTACGAGACTTCCTTCTCGTAAGAACACATTAGTATCCATTAGTTAACTCTATAAACAGAAGGTAATTATATAAAAACTAATATATATTTAATATAATTACGTTTTTTTTAGTCTTGTTCGCAAGCGCTCTAATTTCATTTAAGGCGAAGGCGCGACCGACAAAATTAAAATTTTTCTTACGTTTTTTGCAATTTGCAAGTCAGTATTAGGTTGTATGTTGATTAATATATGATTCGCGACCGTAACAAGTAGTATTGTACAGTTTTTTACAAATTATAATCATTAAAGTCATCAGTGCAACTCTTTGATACCAAGTAATCCTATTGAAGACTATTGCATGAAATCTTGACATTTGAGGACGAGTTGTATTACTGATGTTACGAGCTGGGGTTCGGGATAAATAAATTTATACCAATTTACACCAAAATCACACTATATTCAAATAATCACAAATACAGTAATCAGAAACTTCAAACGGAATCACCTGAATCACTTGTGGTTCGCTGTTAGTTCTTTGAAGTTCACTGTATCGCGTTCTACACTGAACTGCCGTACACCTAGTTAGTTAGTTATAAATGGCATCTCGCAGTTGACCACTGAGGGTCGAGACTGCTTAACCGAGCGTTTCCTGTGGGTGCTTTAAGCGAACTTAAAGCCTCCGGCCAGGCTTATAAACTAAGGTAAAATATTAGACGACTGAGCGTCGCTAATAATAGAACAGCCAGACGAGGCAGGCTGGATCATAATGGGGGATGCCGTACACCGCTGGCAACCCTCTATATAAATGTCAAGTGTAAGTTCTAGAAAGTTCGAGAACATTCTAGTACTTACGGAAATGATCTAGAATGCTGCAAAACGACACTAAAACATGTAGAAAATTCTAGAAGGGTTTCGAATGTTCTAGAAACATCTGCCACGAATCGACGTTTCGTGTAGTTCTGCTACTCGATAACAGATGGCGTTAGCGTCTACGTAACACTGATTCTAATTATAGTAACTCTGTAAATACGTACTTGTTACGGCCGCCAATCATACTTTAATCAACATACAACCTAATACTGTCTTGTATTTTGCAAAAAACGTAAGAATTCATTAATTATTTCTGGTCCAAGACGGCCTCACTAAATAGAACTGTTCAAAGTATTTTTATATATTTGGCGAAACGTCACAGATGTTAACGGCATCATAAGAGTTAAAACAAGAAAAAAATTGTTTTTTTTTTTAATATTTTCTTAGCTTCTGCAACAAAAACTACAGCATCAACAGCATCATCAACAACAACAACAGCAGCAACAGCAACAACAGCAGACGCAGCAGAGGTTTAATCAGCAACAAGCTCAACAGCAAGCACAACAACAACAGGCTCAACAACATGCGGCTCAACAACAGGCCCAACAACAAGCGCAGCAGCAAGCTCAGCAACAAGCTCAACAACAAGCCCAACAACAGGCTCAACAACAACGACAGAGTAGAGCGCAACAACAAAGAAGCACTGTGTCTCTTTCTAGCAGAGATACAAGTGTGTTCTCTACTTCTAGTGGATGTTCTGGGTAAGTTAACAGTTCAAGTCATTGAAATAAAACTTAGTCTTATAAAAATAAATGGTATAAGCACGCCCCTGAATCTCCTTATTTATTGACAGGCAATCTTAGACGAAAAAATGCAATACTTCATAAACGTTGTCTTTTACTGTACATTTTTCTTTTATAATACCAATGTGTTAAATTGTTTAAAATTTCTTCATATATAAAGTCGATTGTTTTATGAAATTGACGCACGATGGATGGATCGGCTACGCTTGCCGGGGTTGGTCCGTGGATGGGTGACCGTCTTTACATACCGAGACTCCTCCGTGCCTCGGAAAGCACGTTAAGCCGTTGATCCCGGTTGATTCGTGGATCTTTGACAGTTGTTACAGTCGTCTGACAACCAGTCTTACCAAGGGGTATCGTATTATTACCCAGTAACTGGGTTGTGGAGGTCAGATAGGCAGTCGCTCCATGTAAAATACTGGTATTCAGCTGCATCCGATTAGACTAGAAGCCGACCCTAACATAGTTGGGAAAAGGCAGGCAGATTGATTTGTTTTAAGAAATCGAATCGGTAACGCATTAGAGAACATCACTAATTGATTAGTACTTGAGCTGTCAGAAGTAAAATAAATGGTTGGAAATATTATAATTAGTTTAATTTTCTTATAAGTTCATATTGACAAATTAAACAGACTTTTCGTCTCGATGTTTTTGTATAATTAATCAATCGAATCTGCCTAGCCTTTTCCCAACTATGTTGGGGTCGGCTTCTAGTCTAACCGGATGCAGCTGAATACCAGAATTTTATATGGAGCGACTGCCTGTCTGACCTCCACAACCCAGTAACTGGGTAATACGATACTTGGTAAGACTGGTTGTCAGACTTACGGGCTTATGACAGCCGGGACCAACGGCTTAACGTGCTTTCCGAGGCACGGAGGAGTCTCGGTATGTAAAGATGGTCACCCATCCACGGATCAACCCCGGCAAGCGTAGCTTAACCTGATGGATCGACCCGTATGGCTGTTATTACTTAGCCACGAGCTCCTCTTTGGTAGTAATTAATGTATAACGTAAAGATTCAAATAAGTATTATAGTTTCACTTTTTTTCTAGCGGCTCCTGTTGGCGCGGCTCTCGACCGGAAGACACTCGCGATCTCGATGCGCTGTTGCAATACATAGAGGGGCCCGCGAGACACGTCGACCGCGGCAAGAAGAGAGCCAAGAAGCAGCGCCAGAAGGCCAAGAAGGTAATGGGTGATCGAATGTGCCGACCCGGAGATCTATTCGGGTCGGCACTTCCGATTCCGCAGTATTTATTGAACAACAAAGCCGACCCGCAGCAATGAGGGTTTTCATGAAAATTCACGCCACCAGGTGGCGCCACTTTGACTGGAGGTCTTCCATTTCTACAATGAATATCTATATAAATAAAAAGACAAATCTTGACTGACTGATTGGCTGACTCATCAACGCCCAGCCTAAACCCTTGGACTTGGAAAGCTGAAATTTTGCACAGAGGTTCCCTTTATAATGTAGACATGGAATAAGGAAGGAATTCCTGGTAGTACGTTCCCGTGGGATATTTTCCGACATCCACCTAGGCGAAGCCGCTGGCAAAAGCTAATAAAGTATATAATGACGTTCATCATTCAGTCACAACTAAAGAAAATATAGGTGCTTTGACACTTTTATCAGGTGCTCGGACCTGACTGACGTTTAAGTGCTGCCACCTAGTGAACGTCATTTCAAAAAACCCTCATTATTTATTTATTAACTATGGATGACTTACAGCTAAAAGAAACAGTCTGTAATCTATCTTATGTTCACCAATAGATGGAATCCCGCCTCATAGAAGAACGCAATGCCGTGGTGAACGAACTGAACCGAGCGCGGCGCGAGATGGACGCGTTGCAGGTTGCGCACGCGGCGGCCAAGCGACGCCTAGACCACACGCGCCAGCTGCTGCAGGCGCAGAACAAGGCCACCAAGAAGAAAGGTAACTATAATACATCATCATCATCTGCCTAGCCGTTTCCCAACTATGTTGGGGTCGGCTTCCAGTCTAACCAGCATACCAGTATTTTACATGGAGCGACTGCCTATCTGACCTCCACAACACAGTTACTAGAAAAGAAAGAAAGAAAGAAAAATATTTTATTTGGGACACGCACAGGAAATACAGTTAAAAAAGAGCATATAAAAGTAACAAAATAAACATTAAAAAGCAAAAAAACAAAAAAAAAGAAATCAGAATAAAAAAAAAGAGACCTGTGCGAGGCCAAAAAGGCTCCCATCTCAGCATAAAGCTGCGATATTTAAAAAATAAATACCGCAACGCTGGTATTCTGATAGGGCCTGTGTGATGCCACGGACATACCCACGGATATCAATTAAAAATAGCAAGGGGAATAAAATCAAATAAAATAAAATACAAATACTAGAATACTTGAAAAGAAAAAAACAAAAACCGTCAATAAGGTGTAAAGATCGACTCACGCTTGACGCCCGACGGTCCAACCTCACTTGTCTATGCTATAGACTATTGTCTATATTTATGACAAACTAGGAAATACAATACCCCTTGGTAAGACTGGTTGTCAGACTTTCGGGCTTCTGACAACCCATAACGACTGTCAAAGATCCACGAATGACAGCTGGGACCAACGGATTAACGTGTTTTCCCGAGGCACCATATTTACATAACAAGACCCCTTGTCTTGTTATGTAAATATGGTCACCCATCCACTGAAAATTGTAAAGCTTGGGTATTTGCGGACGTAAAAAATAGGTGGACGTAAAATGTCGTCATTTAATTTGCCGGTGTAGTAATTTGAACTACTTTTTTAGGAAAATTTACTTCCTATTTCTCTTTTTTGATCGAATATAAGACTTTTGGCTACTTTGTATTATAGTTCGCGCAAGTGCTAGTCACCGCCAGAGGTATGTGAACGGTGAGATGGGAGAGGGCGCGATTGACAAGATTGGTAGAATGAGCTTGGCCTTTGTCTACCTCCCCCGTCTCACTGCTCAGATAGGCGGTGACAGCACTGGTGCGCACACTTGATGTGCATCTTATTTGTGCAGAATAAACGTTTTTCTTTTTCTAATAATGTTTTTTTTTTTGTTGATTTGTCAGATGGATGGATTGTGTGAGGAATGATATGATAGAGAAGGGAGTGAATGATAGCGTGACGGTTGACAGCGGAGAATGGAAGAAGATATCGTGGTGCGCCGCCCCCACGTCATATGGGATAAGGGCAGGAAGATAATGATGTTTTTTTTTGTTGAACAGGTAAAAAACAGAAGTTGAACCCGGCTCAGCAAGCGAAAGTGCAGTTAGTAGCTGAACAGCTAGGAGAATTGACTACTCTTATGAATACTACGTCCAAGGTATGTTTCTTTTATACTAGCTGACCCGACAGACGCGGTCCTATAAAAATTTCAATAATTCATACAAAATTCCTTTAGAAAATGCACTTTCAGTTTTCCCGGCAACTTTTCAAACATCTCTTCATACAAACCTTGTCCTGGCAATTACAAACAACAACAGAATAATTATATTCCATCGGTTTAGGTAATTAAATAAAGGTAAACAAAAAAATCCACGTGTCTGGTTAACCGACTAAACGTATTACCTGTCACTTCAGTCGTCATGCTACGACACAGTCGGACTCTTCAATTTAGCAGCGTTATACAACGAATTATAATTATACCCATCACGTGTGTGAAGTTTCGCTAGCTAATTTAATTTGACCTTGTTTATGTGTGGCTAGTTGTCACTAAAAGAAGTGAAAAACCGTAAGCCTGGGACCGTACTATGACGTGAAAAAAGATCATGGATCCATCATGGTTCCAGTGTGAGAGAGAGACGGAGCTATATACGACCTATAGCACCATCCTTTTTTCTCAATGGAATCATTATGGATCCATGATCTTTTTACCCGACTATGGCAAAGCCAAAAGGAAGGGTTATGATTTTAGCAGTCTATGTATGTATGTACGTAAGTATGTATATAAGTATGTATTTACGTGTGTTCCACCGTAGCGCCTAAATTACTGAACCGATTTGAATGAATGAGGTATCAATAGATTCGTAATAATGGTCCGGGTGACATAGGCTGTATAAATTCTCCCTAAATTTAATATGGTGGTTATTAAACGGAAATTTCTGACCACGAAAAAAAATAAATTGAGATAATAATGACATGTTTGGTGTCAAAAGAAAGGTCTTGACGATCACATTACAAATATGTATATATGTCATATTGTTTAAGTAAATAAATATGTTTAAATTGTTAAAAATAAGTAAAAGTGGAGGTAAATAATATTAATTTAATTGGTTACAGACCGATCGCGGCGAGCGTGATTTTTCAGTAGTCGGGTTTTAGTTTTTGAACTTACTTTTTATTTCTCAATGGAATCATGATGGATCCATGATCTTTTTCATATCATAGTACGGCCCCTCCCTGGTCATATCTCCGATCAATTAATCTAAAAACGTGATTTGACTCGAGGGTATCTGATCGTAGATTTGACACAAATCTACACAAGTGAATTATGTCTAACCTGACCGTAATATTGTTCTAGGAAATGCAGGCAGCTGAAAAGCAAGTCCTGGACTTCTCCCGGCGACTGCAGAACTGTGAGCGACAGCTAGCAGAGTCCAGAGCCGTCCAGGGCAAGCCAGATAGAACAATGCATCATGCACATGTAAGTATAGCTTTCCAAACAAAAGTAAGCGTTTCGGGTATCATCGACTGTCTTCGGAAATACGAACGCGTGACAATGAGGTCTAATATAGAGCTGTTAATACCATGGAAGTACTTGTCTATTTCGTATTGCCATGTTTACAAAATTATTGTTGACAGCTTAGCCTTTTCCCAACGACGTGGGGTCGGCTTCCAGTCTAACCAGATGCAGCTGAATACCAGTATTTTACATGGAGCGACTGCCTATCTGACCTCCACAACCCAGTTACTGGGTAATACGATACCTAAGTAAGACTGGTTGTCAGACTTTCCGTACTGACTGTCGAAAGATCTATACTCCATTTAGAATAAGATTAGACATTTAAACAAATCTTTTTTACAGTCCGTTCAACCGATTTTGACTTCTATTGCGTTGGTGCATGACAAATGGCAGCTGCAGTAAACAGTTGGTATTGTAACCACTTTTTTGCCTTTAATGCCATCCTTAAGCCTACGGAATAGAAGTCGAAATCGGTTGAACGCACAGTAAATAAGGTTTGTTTGAATTTCTAATCAAATTGTAAATGGAGTTCTTCGTGTGTTCATACATCCTTCGTGTGTTCATACATCTTATGATTGTCTATATTATTACCTTTTCTCCTTCAACAGATCGACCAAGCAGCTATACTAGCGAAACAACAGCAACTGCAACTACAACAACAACAGGCGCTGCAACAACATGCGCTGCAACAACAACAGGCGCTGCAACAGCAACAACAGATGCAACAGCAACAACATATGCAACAACAACAAGCGCTGCAACAACAACAACAGTTGCAACAACAACAATTAGAACAACAGCGACAATTACAGATGTTGGAATTAGAGAAACAGAAGATGGAGAAACAGAAACAGAATGCTACGTTTATTAGTGAGTTACATTTTTTTTATTCTAATGCCCTGTTTCTGTGGTGGGGTTGTTTCCTCTCTATAATGTTTGCACTCTAGCATGGTGCGGGTGACACATGTCAGTATGGCATGACTAGGTCAGTGACAATATGCACAATTCAATTTTATCGATGACGATTCTTACAGCAAAAATCTCGTTCTAATAACTTTAAAAATGTCTTTGATATATCATATTATTAGGAAATTTATTTTAAAATATGTATTTAATACAAAACATAAAAAAATCACATTCAAAGCACTACCGATATTTATTTAATTTTTTTTTTTTTTATGGTATACTTTTTTCGGCTAATTTAACTCTATAGATGTCTAACAACAAAAATTTAAAAATACATACAGTAAACTTCTTTTTCTATAAAAAATATCGACTATCGATAAAAAACCTATAATAGCAATACATCTCATCACTAAACATGTCTATGGCGTTACGTTACACGCCTATCACTTTGCTTCATTTTTCTTTAAATTTGATTTTATTTGTAGATAACAACATTTTGGCAGGATGATTTATTTAATTTACTACAGTTATTATTGAATCCGTATTTTACGATTATGATATTTAGGGTGCAGCTAAAATATTAAATCATGATTGTAAGTCGCTATAACGTTCAGAGTGAAGAGGAACAGTTCGTCAAATGTCACCCGCACCATGCTAGAGCGCAAGAATTATAAGTCCATCAACGAAGATAACCGTTCGAAAGTAGTTGATCCGTCAAAACAAGTGTCAAATTATTTTTTTCGGATGGGCAATACCACACAGGGTAGGGACAACTGTCAAATTGTGTTGTCATTCATTCTTAGTTCATTCAAAATTAGGCCTGTATAGCTCTATCTCTTCTCACACTGAAGTAACAAGTTAAATTTACAATAAACAAGTTTTCGAGATATTCTGTTAGTTGTTTACCTGCCTCAGCATCTATGCCCATAATTCAAACTCAAACTCAAACTCAAAGCATTTATTTCAAATAAACCAATTACAGGCACTTTTGAATTGTCAATGGGTCGGTCAGTCAGAAAGATGAAGCTAGTTGCCCATTCCAAAGCGTAGTAGATCCCTATGGAGAAGAACGGGCAAGAAACTCCACGGACACTCTTTTAAATCATAATATTATATTATAATCATAATATATATCATAATGTAACACGTTTCCCCCTACAGACAGCGGCGCGGGCGGCATCGTGTGCGTGCGCCGCTCGCCGGGCGACGGCGCCGTCACCGTGTCCATCCCGGGGCAGCGCAGCGACACGCCGCTCGCTCAGCTCGTGCACAACAATAAACATGTCACTGGTATGTACTCAGCCTATGAAAATCAGCTCCATACTTGTACCCTGTCATACAAATACTATACAGGGTGTAACAGAAAGGTGTGGTCAGATTTAAGGGTGACCATCAAACTGAACAACTTTCTCCATAGGACCAACATTGTAAAATCAATCTGCCTAGCCTTTTCCCAACTATGTTGGTGTCGGCTTCCAGTCTAACCGGATGAAACTGAATATCAATATTTTATATGGAGCGACTGCCTATTTAACCTCCACAACCCAATTACTGGGTAATACGATACCCCTTGGTAAGACTGGTTGTCAGACTATCGGGCTTCTGACGACCCGTAACGACTGTCAAATATCACGAATGACAGCCTGGCTTAACGTGCTTTCCGAGGCACGGAGACGCCTCTGTATTTATTTTCGATGGTCACCCATCCACGGACCAACCCCGGCAAGCGTAGCTTAACCTGATGGATCGACCCGTACGGCTGAGCTCCTCCCAACATTGTAATCGAGAAAAAATTATCATCTGTCCCATACATTTGGGTCGAGTAGGTATTGAAACTTTGTACCGGACAGCTGATTATTTTTTCTCAGTGACAGAGACTACGCAAATTAAATAAATAAGTAATAAGCTTCTCTTCTTTCATTCCAGTACTAAATGTATGCGAGGACCCTGCTCCCGCGCCTCCTCCCGCTAAGACGGCAGACGGTCGCAAGCAGACGTGGGAACAAGCGCTGGCGCACATCAACCAGCTAGCCAAAGGAGCCAATAAGCAGAAGGTAATACAAATATGGCACAAGAAAATGTGGTGCTTTTTGTGCGTTTCTGACAATCGTATTGTACGCCAGCGGTCGAAGGAACATCTACAACATGTCCCGGAATTAACGCACAACCTCTTAAGGAGTCATTGAGGTCATTGCTGGGGGGGTTGTTGTTATTATGAACAACTTTTACCATAATAAAGATGAACAGCTGATCCCATAGGACCATACATGTAATCACGAAAAAAAAATCAGCTGTTCAGGTTATCCCATAGTAAAAGTTGTTCAAAGTTGCCAAATTTCATCCAAATCCGTTCAGCCGTTTTTGCGTGATTGACTAACAAACATCCAAACATCTTCATAAACTTTCACATTTATAATATTAGTAGGATGTGAAGTTTGTGAAGATGTTTGGATGTTTGTTACTCAATAACGCAAAAACGGCTGAACGGATTTGAATTAAATTTGGCACACAGATAGTTTATAACCTGGATTAACACATAGGTTACGTTTTATCCCGGTAGTAGGTTCCCGTGGGATAACTTCCGCCATCCACGCGGGCAACGGCTAGTAATAAATAGGTTTTGACGCGCACTCATTCTGTCAGTCCCTCAGAAATCAATCAAACAAAACATCTTTTAATTTATTACTCTGAACTTATTACAACTAAGAAAATACTTAACATGACATTCTGCCATTTTTTTTTTGCAGAAAAAGCATAAAGAGCCGAAAGAGAAGACACCACAACCGGAACCCAGACCTAAAGAGGTGAAAGAGCCACAAAGATCCAACTCCCTGCCGGAGCCGCAGACGCTCTCTAAGAAACAGAGGAAGCAACTCGCTAAACAACTGGTAACTATTTTTTTTTTAATATAAAGAAAAAAGAAAGTTTATGCAAAAACCTTCAACAATGCTTTAAAACTAGGTCACATGAATTTCAATGAATATAGGTAATACCTTAGACTGTTTACCTCCAGACGTAGCCATGATAACAGTGTGAAGTGTGGAAGTGAGATGCATATATACAAGATTAGTAGGAAAATTGAGACAAAGCATCGTATCTTCTGTCTCTTACGGCGTGCCGTATTTTTGCTTGGCGAACTTTTGAATGTTAGCCAAACAAAGTGCTTTCACTGTTATAATATTTATCTTGCGTCGATTAATTTAACTTTTTTGGACAGTTTTTGCATTGTGCGTATGTATTGATATGGGTTTCAATCCAAATGTGAAAGATTTCTTACGTTAAACCTTATTTCTCATACCACATAACCTAGAAAAAGTATTATATTGCTATCTCATGAGCGGCCACGCGGTGGCTCGATCTATAGGTATATTATCAAGGGTAATACAGATAGAGTATACCCTGACTCCCAAACTAGGAGATCCTGTGACTTAGGAGTCAGTGTTCTGCTGTCACTATGAAGCCAAAAACCTTTTGTAAAAGTGTGTTTTATATCGTATACATTACAAAAAACAGGTTAGAAAGTACAATTAAATTATTTCAAAATATTAAACTAGAAGTAAAGGAATTTATTAAATGGAGTAGTAATGTAAGTGTGCATTTGTAATTGTTTGTGTACGTGGAGGTGCGCATCTGAGAGTGAGTGTGTGTATATCAATCTGCCTGGCCTTTTCCCAACTATGTTGGGGTCGGTTTCCAGTCTAGCCGGATGCAGCTGAATACCAGTATTTTACATGGAGCGACTGCCTATCTGACCTCCACAACCTAGTTACTGGGTAATACGATACCCCTTGGTAAGGCTGGTTGTCAGACTTTCGGGCTTCTAACGACCCGTAGCGACTGTCAAAGATCCACGAATGGCAGCCGGGACCAACGGCTTAACGTGCTTTCCGAGGCACGGAGGAGTCTCGGTATGTACACAAAAACCTTCAACAATGCTTAAAAACTAAGTCACATGGATTTTAATGAATAAAGGTAAAAACTAAGAGATCCTGTGACCTACGAGTCAGCGTTCTGCTGTCACTATGGTACCAAAAACCTTTTGTAAAAATGTGTGTTATATCAAAAAAACAGGTTTGAAAGTACAATGAAAAATTAAACTAGGAGTAAAGGAATTTATTAAACGGAGCAGTAAAGTAAGTGTACATGTGTAATTGTTTGTGTAGGTGGAGGCGTGTTGCCGTCAGGACCATCTAGTTTGTGGCTACATCAAAGAAAAAAGTTGCTAGTTTTGTAAATAAATTACTTTCGAAATACCGCTAAAAGTGGCAAAAGTATTTTTGGCTCACTTTATGCTATTAATATAATATAATTTTAATATAAAGGGATGGATATAAGTGGATTTAATAGTGTTGTTAAAAAGAAACTGGTTACAGGTTTGTAGTTAAAAACATTAAAATTATTGTGTTTTTTAGTAAAAAATTAAAAATCAATTTGAAAGTTTACAATGTCTTCTGGAATCTCTTCGTTATTGGATCATGATGTGGATGGTATTTCAGTTGGTTTTAGTGGTTTGACCGTTTTAGTTAGTTTGGTGGCAAACCAGTAATAGAAGTAGGTATGCAGTAATAATCTAAAAAGTAGCCAGAAGTAGCTAGATTCATTTTGGTGGCTAAAACCGTTGAAAATCCGCTAGATCTAGCCACAAAGTGGCTAAAACGACAACTCTGTGAGAGTGCGCTTGTGGATGAGGGGGTGTAAATGCGTAATAGTGTATGTATGATTGAGTTTGTATGTATTGGCATGTATATGTATTGTAATATTCGTTTTTTTTATGTATCTATTTTATTGTGTTAATTTGACAGACGGAGTCGCATAGTATAAGAATAAAATTAGAATTTAAAAAGCGGCCAAGTGCGAGTTGAACTCGCACACGAAGAGTTCCGCACCACCGTACAATATTTAAAACTACTATTCATGAAAAATACTTCAGTTTAACAAAAACACGTTTCTTGTATGTCCCCATTAATTTATAACTTTATTTTTATTAATTGTTGTTATAGCGGCAATAGAACTACACAATCAAATTCACAGATTGTGTATTCCCAAATGTATGGGACGGCTGATTATTTTTTCTCGATTTCGATGTTGGTCCCATGGAGAAAGTTGTTCAGTTTGATGGTCTGTACCATACCCTTAAATTAGACCCCACGTTTCTGATACATGCTGTATACCAGTATACAGGGTCAAATTAACCCGTCGCGCGCTAATTAGCAGACACAATTGAAATTCTATTGTTATCTGTACACATGGTGTACAATCGACATTTTAAGAGTTAAATTAACCAGCGAAACTCCGCAGACGTGATGGGCCGACATCTAAACATGATAAAATAAAAAATAAATTCATTTCATGTTTTTTTTATTGGTCATCAACCGCAGTGAAGTTGAAATCTCAATTTAAAAAAAAAATGTTTTTGTATGGTAAACTTCACAGACGTGATGGGTAACTAGTATATCGATACTAGTTACCCATCACGTCTGTGAAGTTTACCATACAAAAACATTTTTTTTTTTTTTTTTTTTTAAAGTGGGTAAAAATCGAGTTCAAAGATTCCGTTACATACAAACATACATACAGGTGAAGCCAGTAAAAGCGTGTTAAAAAGATTCGATGTTTTATTTTGGGGTCAACGACCGCTGGTAGTGTTGTTACTTGAAGGCTCTAAACATGATAAAACACAAAAAAAAAACTGATTTCTCAACTCAGCCTTCAAGTAACAACACTACCAGCGGTCGTTGACCCCAAAATAAAACATCGAATCTTTTTAACACGCTTTTACTGGCTTCACCTGTATGTATGTTTGTATGTAACGGAATCTTTGAACTCGATTTTTACCCACTGTAAATGGTCAGATTAATTCGAAATTTCGCACACTTATCAGGGCCCGATGACAATACAATAATTTAAAAAAAAATTGTCCCATTATCCTGTTCAGGATCAACAGGATTAACGATTTATCTCTAAAAAATTGAAAAATAAATTATAGTTTAAAAAACTTAAAAAAACACGCTTTAATACCATTAAACTGAACTAAAAAGTAAAAAATAATTTTTTCAATGTAAAAATAAAGTGATTAAAGAGAAAATTAATGTCATTGTAAAAAAAAAGCGTGGGGTGCTTTCGAATTACAGAGTTAGTGTAAGAATGTACAAAGCACCCCACGTTTTTTTTTTACAGTGACATTAATTTTCTCCTTAATCACTTTATTTTTACATTGAAAAATTTATTTTTTACTTTTTAGTTCAGTTTAATGGTATTAAAGCGTGTTTTCTTAAGTTTTTTAAACTATAATTTATTATTTTGTCGTGTTAAATATCGGTACCCGTCACGTCTGCGGAGTTTTGCTAGCTAATTCAATTTGACCCTGTAGATAGAAGGCTTCAATCACACCTATTTGTATTCTGTTTTATTTAAATATTTAATTCCCTTCCCTCCAGGCCGAAGAAGAAGACAAGAAGAAACAACAACAACCAGAAGTGAAAACCAAAAAGTCAGAAGCTAAGAAAGCTGACACGCCCAAACCCGAACCCGCCAAGAAGGCCGAGAAGAAACCAGAGAAGGAACTCACTAAGAAGGAGAAGAAAGAAGACAAGAAGAAAGAAAAGGCGGTCGAGAAGAAGGCGGAGAAGAAAGGGAAGGAGAATAAATTGGAGAAGGGTGAGTGGTTAAATTTTTTATTTATTTATTTAACCATTTATGTACAGACAAACAGAAAGGAACAGAAAAACACGTACAAAGGTGATGCTTATTTCAAAAGAAATCTCTTCCAGCATACCTGCGTTAGGACAGAGGATAAAAAGAGATGTTTTCAAATCAGACTACTCTGTAAAACGTTATGCGTGGTAATACATTAAATAAAAATTGAGAACCTCTTCTTTTTTTCGTCACTAAAAAATAAGAGTGAAATTGCTTATTACTCTATTAGGCTAGATTGTAATCAATTATTAAGAACTTTAGTTCTTTTTAATAAAGAAAAAACTCGTTCTTGGTGCAAAGGTTAGCCATTGCCATACAACGTGGCAACGCTGCAAGTGTTATGGGCACCTTTGCGGCAGGAACAGTTAAGGGCGGATATTTGACGTGTTGTTGTGATTATTTTTTCTGTGATTACTTTTACACCTAATTAAGTTTTAGTTATGTTATCATCTGTTTTTGTTTTGTATCTATCTTACCAAATGGTGTTGCTATGTTTTTAATTACTTAAAATATGCAAATTGAATTATAGGAAAAATAATAATGACAAGGGTCACAAAAAAAAAATACAATAGGTACAATAAACAACATTATTTCAAGGCACGGATTGATGACTATATGGTGTGTGAATGACTATACGAATGAAACACAACCGTCTTGCTCCAAAGCTTGTCTAGTACTGTCATATTTTTCAGAGACTATCATTGTCTCTTCACCTATGCTTCACACCTGAAGAGGTTGTATGCTAAGACACATATTATTCAAACCTATGCACATACTACATATATCCAAGATCAGAAACCCAGCCCCATCCAACTGCTCAGAGGGGTGAGACAATGGGATGTGATATCCCCGAAACTGTTCACCAATGCGTTGGAGGACGTTTTCAAGACGCTGGACTGGACTGGGCAGGGTATTAACGTGAACGGCGAGTACATCTCACACCTTCGCTTTGCCGATGACATCGTCATAATGGTAGAGACGCTGGAACAGTTAGACCAGATGCTGCACAGCCTAAATGGAGCCTCTCGGGGGGTTGGCCTCGGCATGAATTTAGACAAGACGAAAGTCATGTACAATTCGCATGTCTTGCCGAGTCCAATCCACATCGAAGGGTCGCTTCTTGAAGTTGTGAAGGAGTATGTCTACCTAGGGCAAGTCATCCATCTCGGTAGACACAACTTTGAGAAAGAAGCCGACAGAAGGATCCGTTTGGGTTGGGCAGCGTTTGGAAAACTTCGTCAAGTCTTTTCGTCACCTATCCCGCAATGTTTGAAGACTAAGGTTTTCAACCAGTGCGTCCTGCCCGTTATGACATACGGTGCTGAAACGTGGACACTGACGGTCGGGCTGGTCCACAAATTCAAGGTCGCTCAGCGCGCTATGGAGCGGGCTATGCTCGGAGTTTCTTTGAAGGATAAAATCAGGAATGAAGTTATCCGGAAAAGAACCGGAGTAACCGACATAGCTTTCAAAGTAAGCAAACTGAAGTGGCAGTGGGCTGGACATGTTTGTCGAAGGACCGATGGCCGGTGGAGCACACGAGTCCTAGAGTGGAGACCGCGTATCGGTAAGCGTAGTGTGGGACGCCCCCCAGCTAGATGGACCGATGACCTGCAGAAAGTGGCTGGGGCAGACTGGATGCGGAAGGCGGAGGACAGGGTGTTGTGGCGCAACCTTGGAGAGGCCTATGTCCAGCAGTGGACTGCGATTGGCTGAGTTGATTAATTGATTGATGCACATACTGTATACAATATTTGTGACCCGGTCCAGTATCTGAGTATTAGACATTCCGCCCTATCAAAATAATATTGTGATAAGAGGAGGATGTGATTGAAACTCATTCAAAAGAATGGCAATAAATAAACGGATGGGATGGGTTAATTGTTACAGTTGGCGGTGATTTGTAAGGGTCCTGAACTGGGTTACAATACAATTTTTCAATTCACTTCCTCGAAAACTGGTTCATATCGCACTACGATTAGGTTCACAATGCAATGTATTTCACACGTGCGATTTTTCATTTTCCAACACGTAGGTATGCGGGAATAAAAATTGCCAAACTTATATACAGGGTTACTGGTAACTCGACGTATTCCTTGCAGGACGTCATAGTAGGGTTAAAATGCAGCAAATTAGGCCACCAAATGTTCTACCGAAATTCAGTAGTTTTTGAGTTAATTCGATTTTTAGCTTTTTTATGAAAAATCCCAGATTAAATCATTTGGAGCCAATTTAAAAATGATTTACGGCGCGACTGTACTGAAATTTAAGTTAACATCATAGCTGACGCCGTAGCAGATCCTTGTTAATAATTCAAAGTTCAAAAATGCCAAAAACTTTGGCAAATATCACTAAAGAAACATTTAGTTTTTTGTGAATTTTGCTATTACTTCATACAAAATGTTGTCTAGTGAAAATAAAAATTACTACGCCTGATGTACAAATTACTAGGAAAATATCCTTGTCTTATCAGCTATTCAGAAAGGTATGATTGTCAATACTTTTGCATGTGTGACAGGGAAAGAATGAGTTTTATGAGGAGCAGGTAAAATTGCGAGACGGTCAACCTATTGTTTCATATTCGTATTATTCGTAGTTTTTACCTGAGCTTGAACCCCAAACACTCGGCAAACTTTGTGATTGGTCACTATTGTTCTCCCGGCATGACACGGGGTGCGACTTTACAAAATCTGGTCGTCAGAGTCAGTTAGTTTCAACTCTACGTCGCGCAAGCTCGTGTTTTGTTATCTGGCTATTTCCTTAACTGATACTGCGTATCTTGCTCTTGTGCTGTGCTGTGCCTTCATAAGTGCTGACTATGGCTGCATATTCTAACCTTGAATACGCTGACATAATGTACTGTTACGGACTTAGTGACGGTAACGCTGCTCAGGCGCGGAGAGAATATCAACTTCGTTTTCCCAACCGCCGACTCCCACACGTTAGTGTTTTTGGATCGACTTATCGGCGATTATCTGAAACTGGCAGCGTCCAAAGAAGCAGGCAAATTGACACTGGTCGTTCTCGGAGATACACGGCTGAGGACGAAGAGCTGATTCTTCAACGTTTTATTGACGACCCCAACATATCGACAAACATCGTAGCGCGTGAGCTTGCTATGTCACAGTGGAAAGTCTGGTCTGTAGTTCACTTATCAGGCCGACATCCATACCACTATCAACCTGTCCAGTCATTAGAAGAGGGAGATCCGCCAAGACGGCTTGAATTTTGTCGTTTTATGCTAAATGCCGACGCCGAAAGCGAAAACTTTTTAAAAAACATTCTGTGGACCGATGAGTCATGTTTTGACCGTGATGGTATCACAAATTACCACAACTTACATTACTGGGCACCGAAGGCAGAAGCAAATCCTAAGAAACTGAAACCAACCGCATCCCAGCGTAGATTCTCGCTTAATGTTTGGATGGGTATTATCGACGACAAATTAATTGGCCCACATTTTTTACCCCAAACATTAAATGGGGAACTTTATGAAGATTTCCTAAGAAATCATTTAACACCACTGCTCACGGATGTACCGGAAGACAGAAGAGCAAACATGATGTATCAACATGACGGATGTCCAGCCCACTTCCGAATCACAATTCGACAATTGCTGGATGAAACCTACCCAAACCGATGGATAGGGCGCGGTGGGCCAATTCCGTGGCCTGCACGTAGCCCTGATCTTACGCCACTAGACTTTTACGTCTGGGGTCATATGAAAGACCTAGTTTATGTGACCCCAGTAAATTCAATTGAAGAACTAAGGGAGAGAATAAGAGATGCAGCGGACCAGATGAGGGCAACAATCACATCAAGAATCACAAAAACTGAAGTGAGGAAGCGAATAAGAACGTGTATTAGAAACCGAGGGCAGCACATCGAACAAGACGTGTGAAAGTGTAGTAAAAGTTTTTAAACTGATATTTTATTATTAAAAATAATGCTAATATTCACGAAATAGTTTTATTGATTTTCCGAATAATCACCTTTTTGTGAGACGCACATAATGTAGTCCTTAACTTTGTATTAACTTTCATACCTTTCTGAATAGCTGATAAGACAAGGATATTTTCCTAGTAATTTGTACATCAGACGTAGTAATTTTTTTTTTCACTAGACAACATTTTGTATGAAGTAATAGCAAAATTCACAAAAAAACTAAATGTTTCTTTAGTGATATTTGCCAAAGTTTTTGGCATTTTTGAACTTTGAATTATTAACAAGGATCTGCTACGGCGTCAGCTATGATGTTAACTTAAATTTCAGTACAGTCGCGCCGTAAATCATTTTTAAATTGGCTCCAAATGATTTAATCTGGGATTTTTCATAGAAAAGCTAAAAATCGAATTAACTCAAAAACTACTGAATTTCGGTAGAACATTTGGTGGCCTAATTTGCTGCATTTTAACCCTACTATGACGTCCTGCAAGGAATACGTCGAGTTACCAGTAACCCTGTATTATACTTAGTCCAAATTGGTTCAATGTCTCTATTCACACTGTCTCTTTTCGGAGGTGAATGTTTTTTTTAATCTCGGCAAAGAGATATGTGTCTTTACGGCGTTAATATTTTTGAATATTTAAATAATGTTTATAAATAGAATATCATCAAAAACCATGATTATTACAGTAAAAAAAACGTTTATGAATAAATTAACATTTATTTGTGTTTTAAACCCAAAAATATTTGAATTTTCTATTTTTCATATTAGGATGTTTATCGGCTTTATACCTTTGCTTCTCCTTCAACCTGGCGAAAGCAAAGCGCGGAAAAAAAAAGAAAATTTAAATCATAGTTTCGTAATAATTCATGACAAAAATATTTTTCGTTATTTTATTTTATTTCTTCAAAAGTGTATTGAAAAACATCGTTTGATACACGTGGACATTTGTTATTGCAGTTCTCGGCTCAAAAACAACCTCGCCTACCGCTCGGGTGTTAATTCCGTCTCGAATGCAATAACAAAAATTCTCCAATTGTATCAAAATGTACTATTCTAGAGTACAATAAGGAGTAAGAACTCATTTGCACATTTGAAATATTCTGAAGTCATATTTAAATAACACATTCGTAATATTATTTACAGCGCCACCAGCTCAACCCAAAACGCCAAAACAACCAGCGCAGCCTCAACAACAACAGACTAAGAAGGAACACAAGAAGCAACAACAACAGCTACAACAAAACAAGCCGCAAGTGATCAACATCACGCCCGATACCACCATTGAAGTTGTTAGTAAAAAGGTAAACTCAAACTATTTATTTCAAGTAGCCATTGACCTCCTAAGAGTCCCAGTGTCGCCCGGAGGCGTCGCTGCGTCACCGCTTGGCGCCACCCGAATATTACGCTTTTTTGCGTAGAAATATGAAACTAAATCATAGCCGAGACCTGACGAGCCTATTGCCATCGACCGGCTCCAGACCGCTACGGAGAAATTCCAGATCGAAAAACTCAATAACACTTCGCTCGATCTGGGAATTTCTTAGGATTTTAGAATCACGGAAAAAACATAAAAATTAGAAGTCTTTTCGGAATTAAATTTTATCGAGGAAATTTAACCTAATTGTGCTTTCCTTCAGCTTGCTTTGCTTGTTTTGCTTTTGCTTTGTTGTGCTTGCTTCAGTCAGAGTATTAATGAAATATCCATACATGCTGCAGTAGCACAGATTACTACAGATGGGACACTCCGCAAAATCATTTAAATAAAAAGCGACTCTTGCTACGACACAATAAAGTGCAATTCAGGTCGCACAACGCTTCATTACCTTCAGTTATATTCACCTATAAGTTGCCTCTCTTTCTATCGCGTAACTCTTATACCTTCTGACTCGTTAGGGTTGTCTTCTTTTACGGCGCGGCGCGTGAGCGAGTATCGAACTAACGTGCGAGCCGGCCGGTGCGCGGCAGCCCACACTGAATTGACCCAGTGAGATGAGCCCGCCGCGTACTTGTAGCTTCATACCTAAACTGCGGAGTGTCCCATCTGTATTAATCTGTGGCAATAGTGAAATAAATGTTTACGGAAAAGCCCGCAATTTATTTTGGTATCGCCTTAACGACGTGTTTACATTTCAGAACCCGTGCAGCACGGAGCCTGAGAAGCCTGCGTCATGCAGCATTATGGAGCAGCTGAGTTGTGGAGTGCAGGTATGTACCAGTTGATGTGACACATCGCGAGAGCTCGCACCGCAGTGTAACTACATTCTAGTACTACTTCAAAGACTAACGAAGACCTAGAATGAAATAATATGTTATTATTTACAGCTGGGTCGATCGATTAGGTTAAGCTACGCTTGTCGCGGTTGGTCCGTGGATGGGTGACCATCTTTACATACCGAGACTTCTCCGTGCCTCAGAAAGCACGTGTTAAGCCGTTGGTCCCGGCGGTCATTCGTGGATCTGTGACAGTCGTTACGAACCGTCAGAAGCCCGAAAGCCTGACAACCAGTCTTATCATAGGTATTACCCAGTTACTGGGTTTTGGAGGTCAGATAGGCAGTCGCTCCATGTAAAATACAGGTATTCAGCTGCATCCGGTTAGACTGGAAGCCGATCCCAACATAGTTGGGAAAGGGCTAGGCAGATTGATAACGTTAACACATGCACATATTTCCATTTTATGCACGTGGATGTCCAACTGCTACGTTGGTCTAGTGGTCGCAAGCGCTACTGCTGAGCATGAGGTCCTGGGTTCGATTCCCAGCTCGGGCAAGGTGTTACTGTGTTTTTCCATCAGGAATGTCTCAGTAGCAGCTCGGAGTCTGGATTTGCGCCCGGTTGACGGCAACAGGCTCGCCCCCTGTTACATGGGGCTTAAACATAACTGGCCAAATGTGGGTGTACAATAAGTACAGACAACGTCAAAAATATCGGGACGAACAGACTGTTCAAAACTATCTCAACAAATAAGAAAATTAAACTTTATCTCAATTGGATAAGGCTCTTATCAGAATGACAGCTGTCGTGTACTGTCTTCATTCTGAAACATTCCTTGTGCCATTGGAGTTAATATTTCATTTTCATAGTTGTTTAGATCATTTTGAACAGTCTGTTCGTCCCGATATTGTTGACGCTGACTATGTATTGTAATATAATGGTGCCGAAACTGTTGTGCACAAACTAAACTTAATTTAGGCTATTGCTAACTTTTTCTCTCTATTATGACAAGAAAGAGACGGAAGTAAATTAGAGCTGTCAAATCAGTTAGAACAAATTTTTCCATAGACATTTAGACGACACGTAAAAACATGTCGACCAAAAAACACGGTGAAGCGCAAGGCGTGAACTAGTTTGACATCTCCAACTTAGTTCACAGCTATAGCCGTCCTTTTCTCGCGCTGCCTGTTAGTAAAAGATAGCGATTCTCTAATTTTAGTTTAGTGCGTTCACAAGAGAATCGGCACCAATGAAGACATTTTGTAAGCACACATTTAAAAAAAAAATAAAGGTGACGATAGTTCTGATTTAGGCCACGCGCTTAAATAAGCTTGTAGCATTGTTGTAGAGGCTATTTGAATGTTCTACGGCTGAATGTGGTTACACTGCGGTGCGGGAGTATTGTGACACCTCGAGTGAGCACTGACACTTGCAGGTGGCGGACCTGAAGCTGCCGCCCGGCATCACGCTGACGCGCGTGCAGCCGCACGACAAGAAGGAGCCGCCGCCCATCAAGTCCGTGGTGAGTACACTACGGAATCTGTACAGGGTCACATTCAATTAGCTAGCGAAACTGCAGACGTGATCGGTAACGATAACTCGAAACGATACTATCAAAAAAAAAGATTTGATGTTTTTTTTAGGGTCAATGATCGCTGTTACTTAAAGTATGAGTCGAAAAAATCTGTTTTCTTTTATGTTTGTGAAGTTTGCACGAAATAAAAACAGATTTTGAAACTGATATATTATTTCAAATGATTACTACACTACGTAACTGCGGTGGATGACTCCATAAAAATAACATCAAATTACTTTATTTTTCGCTTCATTCTGTTTATAAATTAGCTAGCAAAACTCCACAGGCGTAATGGATATGTTATTACGCCTGCGGAGTTTTGCTAGCTAATTTAATTTAACCCTGTATACTAATAATAAAGCTGAATAGTTTGTTTTTTTAAACGCGCTTATCTCAGGAACTACCACACGGATTTGAATAAATATTTTTGCTTATAGCCCAATTCTTGAGGAAGGCTATTTAACATCACGCTAGGAGCCGAGCAAAAAGAAATAAAAGTCGAAAATAACGCAGAGCGAAAACGAAGTAATAGCGCAGGCAGGCGACGGGGTGGGTCGGGGGGAAAAGTCGTGGGTAGAAGCGTGCCATTTATAACTAGATTAGAATCTCTAGACTCTTTATTATGTCTTTGTCCATCTCCCCGGGTGCATTCATGCGACATGTCCGGCCCACTGCTACTTCCGGCTGATTTTTCTCCAACGTCCGCTACTTGTGTTTTTTTTTTTGTAGTATATAGCACAGAATAGTGGAGCTCGTGGCTAAGTAATAACAGCCGCACGGGTCGATCCATCAGGTTAAGCTACGCTTGCTGGGGTTGGTCCGTGGATGGGTGACCATCTTTACATACCGAGACTCCTCCGTGCCTCGGAAAGCACGTTAAGCCGTTGGTCCCGGCTGTCATTCGTGGATCTTTGACAGTCGTTACGGGTCGTCAGAAGCCCGAAAGTCTGACAACCAGTCTTACCAAGGGGTATCGTATTACCCAGTTACTGGGTTGTGGAGGTCAGATAGGCAGTCGCTCCATGTAAAATACTGGTATTCAGCTGCATCCGGTTAGACTGGAAACCGACCCCAACATGTTTGGTAAAGGCAGATTGATAGAACCACAGAATAATAAAGCTCCAGTAGTTTATCTGGGCAGTGACCTTGAATTAATTACATGCGGCCGCGCGGTAGATAAATACGCGTCCGTCCGTGCGTAACTGCCGCGCACTCGAACTGTTGCGTACTGGTGTATACTGAGATTTTAAAGCGCGTCGTTTCGGCCGTTTTCTACGAAGATGTTATACTGCTTACTATATTTTACCGTGATTAACGTACTTAACCAAGATTTGAATTAGTTTTGAAAATAAGTTAAAGTGGGTCCCAGAAAACGTACACCGACATCGAGGTAGACCCAGAAGAAGATGGCGAGACGAGCTTCACGCTTAGACAGGATTGGTCCACACTAGCTCAAGACATAGTGGAGTGGAAAGGAGAAAGGGAGGAGTTAACACAGGCTTAATTTAAGAGGTCGTACACGAAATTTTGCCGATTTGGCTGTTTTACGTGATTTCACAGTTATGCACAACATGAAAGGTCATTTCAACTAAGATCATTAGATCTTAGTTGAAATGACCTTTGACTCGAAAAACTAGCTCATACATTAGTATGAGCTAGTTTTTCGAGTTGGGTTCAAGACTTATGCGGATAAAACCGTGGGGCGCTGCTAGTGTAGCTATAATAAAGTTGTTTTTATGGTTCCAGCCACTATGGAAGGCCGGACAGTTGCCGGCGGCGCCGACCCCGGTGGCTCGGCCCGTGCCCGTCATCAACGCAGACCCCGCCAACGTTATGTTCTCCACCGCACACCCTGGTAAGATACACACATATCATACATAACACTTGTAATACCCCATTGACAGACATGGTACAAAGACACTATCACACTCACTCATTTAACAAATTAGAAAATTTAATAGATATAATATACTCTAATGTGTACCAAAGTAATGCAGCTCGTGGCTAAGTAATAACAGCCGTACGGGTCGATCCATCAGGTTAAGCTACGCTTGCCGAGGTTGGTCTGTGGATAGGTGACCAACTTTACATACCGAGACTCCTCCGTGCCTCGGAAAGCACGTTAATTAAGCCGTTGGTCCCGGCTGTCATTCGTGGACCTTTGACACTCGTTACGGGTCGTGAGGCCCGAAAGTTGACAAACAGTTTTACCAAGGGGTATCGTATTGCTCAGTCAATGGGTTGTGGAGGTCAGATAGGCAGTCGCTCCATGTAAAATACTGGTATTCAGCTGCATCCGGTTAGACTGGAAGCCGACCCCAACATAGTTGGGAAAAGGCTAGGCAGATTGATATTGATTTGTACTAAAGTAATTCGTCTAAAATCCATTGACTGAGTCGGTTTAAACAAAATGTTATAAACTGCCTTATTCTGCCTTCACATCTATATAATGTGTAGTTTAAATAACGCACAACCTCATTGTATTTATCATTATAAACAACTTTTACTATGGGACCAAAAAAAAACCTGAAATCGCGAAAAAAATAAACTGTTGTTCCCATAGAAATATAAAAAACAGGAGAAGTGGCATGGGGGCGTGTTTGTGTCCACGCGTTATGCGCACGCTGTGCCTTTACTCGCCAAATGGCCGTCTCCGCGAACTAGTACGCTTTCGACCGTGGTCACGATAAATTATAAAAATGCCGTGTTCTTCAGTGGTTTCCTGCAAAAACCGAAGTGATATTAAAAACTTCGTATCTCACGGAATCACTTACCATATGTAATTAAAAGTATTTTACTGTATTTATCTTTAAAATCATAAAAAACAACAAATCGTAAAATATTTCTTGCTTTTACTACGTTATTTTTGTTTTCAAATATCGCAGCGGCTGTACTATTTTTGCAGCAAATACATTGCTCCTTAACCACTACCTTAAGTATGTCGCTAAGCGACTGGACAAGCAATGTAAAAATAACAAAACGATACTTTATTTACGCGGAGCGTCGCATAGTACAGCCGCTGTGTCTTGCGGCGAGATAGTGATGAGGTTAAGATCCACTAAAGTAGGCTATCGATAATAATGTCGATTGCCCAGCGAATATTATATTGCTATTATAGTTTATTTTTCAATTTGTCAACCGTTTTAGCCCGGTTGGAACACTTGAAAAGATGACGTTTAAGTACGGTTGGAAAACCTTTGAGAATGTAAAATAATCTTTTTTACTGTTTTTGATTATTTTACCTAGTTGAGAAATGCATAACCAACGGTCGTAAAGTAAGTTTATTAATGTTTAGGTGGAGTGTTTTAGGGTTTAAATTATCGCATCTTCGTTCTTCTTCATTCTTCTTCCTTACTTTTTTTTGGTTTTGGTATTTTACTTCCGCTAAAGTCTTTAACTATGCACCACAAGATTCGAATGCGTTGTAGTAATCGGTATGGTTCAGATAAAATATTAGTGATTTTTGCTTAAAATAAGTCAACATATTCATGCTATTTATTTGTTATGCATGAGTATGGCATGTGTTTGTTTTCATATATTTAACTATTTCTTAACTAAGGGATTTTTTTTAATAACAAAAGCCTATTCGCCTGTTGCCTGCTACCTGCTTACTCATCGTGAGGTTAAGAAGTATAGACCGCGCGGAACTAATTGATCGCGCCTTAGGTATGTGAGCGGTGGGATGGAGGAGCGGGGGCGCATTACTCAGTACGTGCGTTGCGAACCGCCGCCTCACCCCTGTCTCAGCGGCCAACTAGTTCCTATGGACTATATAGACTATAGCTTAAGATACTTATTATGTAAATGATAAATAAGTTCATAAAGTACCTTTTTAGCTTCCCAAAAGATACAAATACAAAAAAATAATGGATTGATGCCACAGGAAGGCCACCTAACTGGTTCCCAACAAAATGTAACACCATATGCTCAATTCACTTTAAGGCAGAAATGTTCCAGCCTCTAAAGAAAACTCGCAGGCTTTTTGAATGGGCAATCCCAAAATTAAGAGTACGTCAAGTACTGAACAAATACCTCCACTTTACAGGTCAGTGAGTAAACACATCATAACAGGGTTCAACAATTCCTATGGTTTCACAGCCTAAACCAACTTAACCGGATTGTTTTAATTTATTGATTCGTGTTTTTTTTTTTTTAATATACATTTTTTTTTAATTTAAAATATATAATACTTTCTGGACATATCATTTTTTATTATATTTTCAGGACCCCAAATTTTTCTTGTACAGTAATAAATGGAAGTATCGATAACTTTCCGATTTAGTCAATCACTAGCGTATATGTAAAATAAATTGCTTTTTGTACAACACAATAATAGCGCCAGATGTTTTTGTGTGAGTAAGTTGTACGGTGCATGATAAATGCACGCTGTGTGTGACGAGTTAAGGTTTATAATTGATTGTGTAGTATGTTCTGATTTATGAATTGCAAGTGTGTGCGCGACTTTGTATCTATTGCTTTTAGTGAACTACATGTGTAGTAGTGGCGCGGTGGTGGGGCCAACCTAGCGACATCGGGTTCTGATACATTTTCAACTACCGGGCATATCTCCTTCTTTCATATATCTATGGTTGTTCCCCACATTTATATTCGTATCAAAATGTAGGGAACAGCTGACTTTTTTTTTCGCGATTTCACGTTTGATCTCATAGTAAAATTGTTCATAATGATGAGTACAATGACCCCTTAAGAGGTTCTGGTACACCTTTGTATGATCTAATGTAGGAGTAAAAATAAATTGCCGCCGTGCGTTAGTCTCGCAAAAACTTGAAAATGGCTCGATCCATTGTGATGACACTTTTGTAAGTGGTTGTATGTGCGCCGGAGAATGTTCCCAATAAAAAAAATGCTTGGCAACGCATTAGCATAGCTAGTTAAGTTTAAGATAAAAAAAACTTATTAAACCTTTCTTTCCATCCACAGAACCACCAAAACCAGTTATAATAGCCGACCCGCCGCCTCCAGTCGGCAAATCGAAAAAGGCCAAGAAGAAAGCCAAAAAGGCCGCCGCGGCCGCTGAAGAGGCCAAACCAGACGGCGCCAAGATCGTCACCTTACGGAACCCCATGTTCCATCCCAACTTACCCCCAGTTCAAATAACGAATCAACCAGCACAGAAGAAGCAGGAACACATTAGGATACCAGACCCAATACCGATGCCGCCCAACGCTTGCCAAGCAACTATAACCCCTACGTCCAACGGAATGTACACAATTAGAAACCCACTAATGACTATGATGCATCAACAGAGTCTTATGGGTGTCAGAACACAGAGTCCCCAACTAAATCCTATGTATGGACAGCAATATAACTACGTAAACCCCAACCAGTACAACCCCACACCCCCCAACCCCCCAACACAGTACATGGAACAAGCAAGGGCGTCCCCTAAACCGGATGACTTCCAAACAAGGATCATGAATTTAGCGTCTTTTACACAAAAGAACGACGAAGGATATTCCCTATTTAAGACGCCGGACGATAATCAGCAACGCAGCTTCCTAACTCCGGAGTATTATGATAGTCAGAGCCCAAAATCCATGGTGTCACCTAACCCCATTGGCACCAGACCCGTCGATACTTCGCGGTCTTTTGAATCGGATTCTTCTCTGTTTGCAAATCCGATTCAAAGACCAGAACCAATAGGAACTCCTTTAAAACAAGAAGAACGGGTAGACTACACCGGTTTATACACCCCATTTGGTCAAGAAGATAGGAATGTATTCAGAAATGCGTTGTTTAGTGATAAGAATGAGTCTTCTCATTTGAAGAATGAAGAGTTGGGGGTCAATCATGTAGCTAATGGGGACTCGCTGCCGTATTTTCAGAGGTTGAGGGTCGGCTCTAAGCTGAACAGCGAAGTCACCATACATCATGTTACTGAATCAAAGTTTTATAAGGGACAGGTGAGTTCTTTCATTTCAATTGTTTTTGAGTATTTTTTTTTTTTTTTTTTACATTGTTCTCACATGTAGAAGCAACAAGAATAATGTACTTAGGATGTTGTATTACTAAATCGACTCGACTCCTAATCATGCATTTTGACTCATATAGCAGTTACTCGAAAACAACTAAACCGATTTTAATACTTATGGTACCATCTTGAAAGCTGAAACGTCAGGCTTTGAAAAAAAATAACTTTCATAAACGGGATAAGAAATTTTTGAAAAAAAAAAAAAACTACTTTATATTCATGGGTTGTGAGGGATTGAGTCGATTTGGTTACTCGCGAGTGTAGTAGTAGTTCATATAATATATAGTTTTCATCATGAAATTTATTTTTTTTACATTTTACAATAACACTAGCTTCTGTCCGCGACTTCGTCCGCGTGAAATTTCTTGTTTTAATATAAACTATATTGCAGTACTGTAGCTCACCATTATTGAAAGAATTTTCGGAATCGGATCAATAGTTTCGAAGATTACCACCTACATACAAACTTACAAACAAACGAATTTTACCTCTTTATAATATTACTAGCTAACCCGACAGACGTTGTCCTGTTCAAATTTCATGTATGTTATAATTTATTTTCTTAATATTTTTTTTATTATTATTCTATTCTGGGCGGAGACTTTGTTTTATCTAAATATTAGGTTGGGGAAAAAGTCTTTTCGCATTATAGTATGTATGAACTTAAAATAAAATCTCTTTGGCTATACTATTTGTATCTGGCTGGTTTTGGTAGCATTGAAAGTTTAAATTTTAAAGAACATAATTCCAAATTGAAATTAGGCAAATGTGTGATTTTCATTTGTTTTTCGTACTGTCAAGATGAGTGAATCTAATGAAGAAATTCGATACATTTTAAAATTTTACTACAAAAAAGGTAAAAAAGAAACGCAAGCCGCGAAAAAAATTTGCGATGTTTATGGACCCAGTGCAGTGTCTGTGAGAGTAGCACAAATTTGGTTTAAACGTTTTCAATCCGGAAATTTTGATGTCAAAGATGCACGTCGCTCTGGTCGCCCTATTACGGATAAAATGGATGCCATTTTTGAAAAAGTGGAGCAAGATCGGCATATCAGTAGTTACGACGTAGCTCAAGAACTGGGAATTGACTACAAAACAGTTTTGACGCATTTGAAAAAATCTGGGTACACAAAAAAGCTCGATATTTGGGTACCTCACGAGCTTACTGAAAGAAACCTAATGAACTGTGTACTCATTTGTGATTCTTTATTACGACGTAATGAAACCGAACCATTTTTGAAGAAGCTGATAACTGGTGATGAAAAGTGGATCACGTACGACAAGAACGTGCGAAACAGGTCGTGGTCAAAGGCCGGTCAGGTTTCACAGACTGTGGCGAAACCCGGGTTAACTCGCAACAAGGTGATGCTGTGTGTGTGGTGGGATTGGAAGGGCATCATTCATTATGAGCTGTTACCACCAGGCAGGAACATCGATTCTGAACTCTACTGCGAACAACTGATGAGATTAAAGCAAGAAGTTGAGAGAAAGCGGCCGGAATTAATCAACAGAAGGGGTGTGGTTTTTCATCACGATAACGCTAGACCTCACACATCTTTAGCCACTCAGCAAAAATTAAGAGAGTTTGGCTGGTTGGTGTTAATGCATCCGCCGTATAGTTCTGACCTTGCACCTTCAGATTTCCACCTGTTTCGGTCTTTTCAGAATTCTTTAGGCAGTGTCAGGTTAACATCACGAGAGGACTGCCAAAACCACTTGTCGCGGTATTTTGATCAGAAGTCCCAAAATTTCTATAGCAATGGGATCATGTCCCTACCTACAAGATGACAAAAAGTTATCGAACAAAATAGTACCT
Organism: Cosmia pyralina; assembly: GCA_946251885.1. Lineage (NCBI taxonomy): Eukaryota > Metazoa > Arthropoda > Insecta > Lepidoptera > Noctuidae > Cosmia > Cosmia pyralina. The sequence continues at coordinate 9,967,444 of OX276369.1, read as the reverse complement.
ACATACTTTAGATAAATGTAAATAATGTATATTAAAAAATGTTTTGAATTTTCTTAAAAAATGCGAAGAAACTTTTTCCCCAACCTATTAGATTACTGTAGATTAATTTTGCTGCGGGTTCAAAGACAGTTGAATATTTTTTTGGAATCACGAACGTACAGACAGACAGACGCTGCGGGGGACGTTGTTTTATAAAGTTAATGTAAATCTTTGCATTTCAGGAGCCAGGTCTCCCCTTAGAGGGTGGGATGCAGGGGGAAGAGTCTTTGTTCAGCAGGCCACCAGGCCACGCGTGGCCTGACCAGCTGTATGGACCGCCCTGTCCTAATAAATCCGGTAAGTCGACTTCTTTGTCGTAATCATTATCATAGTAGACGGTAGTGAAGATGGGCTCGTGGCTAAGTAATAAAAGCCGCACGGGTCGATCCATCAGGTTAAGCTACGCTTGCCGCGGACGGTCCGTGGAAGCGTGACCATCTTTACATACCGCGACTCCTCCGTGCCTCGGAAAGCACGTTAAGCCGTTGGTCTCGGCTGTCATTCGTGGATGTTTGACAGTCGTTACGGGTCGTCAGAAGCCCGGAAGTCTGACAACCAGTCTTACCAAGGGCTATCGTGTTAAGTGAGCTGTCTCCTGACACTCCTCATTCAGAGATGCGTTATTGCTTTCAAAATAAGTAAGGTGGTCCTTCCAACCTGCAGGGTCCGTCCTACATTACTTTCCCCTACATACTACATTTGCCTATTTTAGGGTTCCGTACCTCGAAATGAAAAACGGAGCCCTCATAGGATCACTTCGTTGTTCGTCTGTCTGTCAAGACCCTTTTTCTCAGTAACTCGTGGAGGTATCAAGTTAAAATTAATGTCAAATACTAGGTATCTAATAGTAGATGAACCCTTGAGCTCTAAAAAAATCATGCTTCTAAGTCAACGCAATAAGAAATTACGGACTTTTATGCCACATATTTTGTTATTCGCAAATAAATCAAACCTTTAAAATACTACTAACCGTTGACCTAGGTCAACGAAATTTGGTAAGAAGCAAGGTGTCAATTTATAGTTTTATCACAAAAAAATATTTGAACTTGACAACACACAACAAAACATGAAGACATGTTTTTCAAATACAATGTTAAGTTTGTTATTGGGATATAAATTCATCCCAACACGGAACCCTTCTTTGTGCGTGGTCCGACACACACATGCCCAATTTTTGTAGTGAAAACTTCTATAGGCGCGTTGAGCGATTTTTGGTAGGGGGAAATCTTACGAGATCGCGTCACCGCGACATACTATGCATAGTTGTACGTTTAAGCCCGGTTTCCACCACGAGCGGCTCGCAAGAGTAAACTGCATACTATTGGACTATTTGTTGGTGGAAATACAAGTATGCAGTTTACTCTTGCGAGTTAAACGGAGTCCTTAATGGGTCCGCTCCGCTCGTGGTGGAAACCAGGCTTTACGTTTTTACTTCTGTGGGCAGAACACTGCCAATTTTTGTTTTTGGTATGATTATGTTTGGACTGTTTATTCTTTTGTTGGAATGTTAATTAGTGAGTTATTGAGCCTGTATGTGTGTACGCAGGCGTGCAGTCGGCTCGCAGCTCGCCCACGGGTTCGTCGGCACAGTCTGGCTGCAGCCCGCGCGGCGCGGACGAGCCGCCTAGCGACGAGCGGCGCTTCGGGCCCGTCGGAGCGCGCACCCGCACCATGCAGCCGCACAGAGGTACACATTAGTCGCAAATACAAATCGTTTATTGGCATAATTAGCATATTATAAATTAAGACGTGTTTGAAGCCTCCCTTTAAGCAAAAAATGTCTGTATTAGGAGACTCCGCTGTTCCATAACATTGCAGTGTTATACAATATTAACTGTGAGCTACTATAAAATAAATTGATGAATTCAATATTTAAAAATAATTGATAAATGAAATTAATTACTAACAATATACTCTTAACAACGACCATATAGCCCATAGACGCCTAATGCTTGATTTATCGCATCAAAACAATTCTGTCAACTAGCTGAGGTATGAGGAAGCGGGGTACTGCGTTCTGATTGGCCCTTCCAAGGTCATTACGTATCACTAGGGATGGGACAGGTTTAAATAAAACACGAAGGTATCGATATTTTTTATAAAACAACCGACTTTAATTTTTCACTTTTTAGTGGGTCAGTCTGTAATTTATCTAAGTTACAATAGCCTAACGTCAACTGCTCATCACCTTTTACAAAATACATATTGCTTTTCCCGATACAAGGACCTTAATTGTTGAGGAGTTCTCCCAGTAAGGAACTAAGAGAACTGGAACTGGTCTCTTTATCATGGTACCACCCTTGGGAAATCTCCTTTCCAATAAAAAAATAATCATCAAAATCGGTTCTTAAACGACGAAGTTATCCGCGAACACACATAAAAAAAGTCGAATTGAGAAACTTCCTTTTTTTGAAGTCAGTTAAAAAGATTTTCAAATTTCGTTTAGATAGTATAGGCTTTTGCTTTCTCGATAACTTTGGTCATATGATTTGGTGCATCACTATTATTCGTTAGGTATGTTTACCAAATAATAGAGGAAAAGAGATAGCTAAAAAAATACTTTCAGAAGAAAGGGACGCAAACATGAAAGACATCAACGAGAGACCTTGCACCTTTCGTCCACCTACAAGTTTGACCAGTGTAGGATGAACTCCGATAAATAATAACGGAACATAAATCTAATCTAATTATGAATATATAACTATTTACTTACCGATGAAATGTTATGCCATCTTTTCGGAAACTCGAAGTCTGGCTGTTGTTACCACACCAACGTATTGTGCAAGGGGCCATTATATTAATTTGAACAATTTTTAATCGACTAACGCGGAAGTGTTTACAGCTCACAGAAGTGGTTGAAACTGAATCGAAATTGTTGAGTGGCGACCTATATCAGATCTATAAGTCTGATGTGTTGACAGACATCGGTCGCCTGTTATTAGGCGTCTATGGGCTATATGGTCGTTGACTCTTAACTACATTATTCACTAATGCCGTGGCTACACTAACGTCAATGTCAGTGCCCATCATCGCCATTATCATCGCGGTAATTATTCCGATAACTGTCGCGATAAATTTAGTGGCCACGGAGTGTAGTTATCGCCACGTCAATCGGAAAATTATCGCGATAAGTTGTGGCTACACCTACGGCCTATGTCCATCATCGTGATAATCAACGGCATTATCCCGTTGGTGTGGCCCCGACAGAAGTGGATAAATCAATGTCAGTGTCGAACTCGCCCAAGACGAAGACACCTTTTATCCCCGAGGAGAATACTCTACTTTAAACACCTGCGGGGTAATAAAAAGCAATTCGATTTTCCGATATACTTTTTTTGTTAAGGACGCTGTTACAAATGGGTAGTCAAATCATTACTATTTTACACAAAAGTATGTTTATTAAATAAAATGCTTTGCATTATAAAAATGTTTTTTGCCCGAATTGTTGATGGATGTGCATGGTACATCGTATCCATCGTTTTTATTTATAAATATATAAGACAATATCTCTGAACTTAACAGGAATTGTAAATTTCAAATAAATAATCGTGTTGCTCTGAAAAACAAAGATTTATTTTAGTACTCACATACATACACTAATAAGTACACTGATAAACTTAAATCATTCTATCCTACCTGAAAAACAAAGAAACGACATTAAAAGTCTATTAATTAATAACAATTCCTTTATATAATATTCCAACAATAAAATCACTGTCACGGTGAAAACAGTTGTCAACATCCATTCTGCTTTACTCACCGAGTTGGCCGTCTTGCGAACAGCGCCATCTAACGAAATACTTATGTACTTGGTTCACTCTTTACCGACAGTGGTGCGCTATATAAACTAATTATTAAAGAAATTATTATTTCTTTACAAATATAATTTTAGATAAGTATAGTTTCTCAATAAATGTACCGAAGTGAAAATTTTTACTTCGGTACATTTACTGAGAAAATGTACCTATATAAAATTATATTTATGGTTCAGAATAGTACCATACACATCTACCAACAATTCGGCCAAAAACATTATAAGAATGCAAAACATTTTATTTAATAAACATACTTTTGTGTAAAAAAGTAATGATTTGACTACCCATTTGTAACAGCGTCCACATTTGTCCACATTTATGCAGCGTTTGTTCAGCGTTGTTTGTGTCAGTGTGATTGCGCTGTGGTAGTCCGCGAAATTCAAATTTTCTTGCGTTTTTTGCAATTTGGTCTGTCTACGATATATGTAAACACAGCAGTAGGTAAAGTTACCACAAACTGTCAAATTTTCTCATTCGATTTTGAACTTAACCATCAACATTTTAAGGTTTAAAATCATTTGGAGAAATGTGACAGTTTGGTATAACCTGATTTGCTGTTGTCTGTACATAAATGCATTTGTGTTATTATATATTATGTATTTTTTTCCTTTTATGTGTCTTATGTATCAACAAACATAGCGCATAAAGTATGTGTTTTTGACCCCGCAATAACAGTTCTGTAATTGCGGGGTCAAAAACACATATCGATATGATATGATATCGGTTCCGATATCATAGAAAATTTAAAGGAAAATTAATACTTTTTCATTGAATACGAATAAAACCGCTATCCATCTATACTCCATTTACAATAACATTAGACATTTAAACAAACCTTTTTTACAGTCCGTTCAACCGATTTTGACTTCTATTCCGTAGGCCTAAGGATGACATTAAAGACAAAAAAGTGGTAACAATACCAACTGTTTACTGCAGCTGCCATTTGTCGTGCCATCAACGCAATAGAAGTCAAAATCGGTTGAACGGACTGTAAAAAAGTTTGTTCAAATCTTAAATCTTATTGTAAATGGAGTATAGACATCACTCTTCCCCAACAAGAAATCATAGATATTTTTTTGTTATTCTTTAATATAAAATGAGAGTTCTTCTGTTTCCAGAATCCAGCGTATTCCTCCCAGACTCGAGCATCACAAACCTGTCATCTCTCGAAGTCTCCGAACGCGAGATAGAGTCGTTCAAACGGTTCGAGTTCTACTTCGAACCGCCACAGCATAAACCTAAGGTTCAACTCGACGTCAGAGACATCGCCGCCGCGCTCAGGCAGAACCACAAGTAATCTGTGGCTGTAATAAACCCAATCATAATGCTACAGTTCTTTTACAGCTATTTAACTTCTGACAGCTGCAATCCAATATGAACCATATTGCCACGACAATAAAGATCAATGTGATTTTGACAGACTTGGTAATGGCAGCAAAGAAATAGCAACCTTATTGCCACGACAATAAAGATCATTATGATTTTGACAGCGATACAAAATCAGAGGTAAAATAACTGTGAAGGGACTGTACAATGTACATGTACCCGCCGTAACAAAACAAGTTTAACTTCGAGACAGTTTTTGTATTTTGAACTTTATTCCGACTAAGATAAAGTTAGTATAGTGTGCGCGCAAGTGCTAGTCACTGCCTTAGGTTTTTGAGTGGTGAGACGAGGGAGGTATAGAATAATAATCTAGTGTTAAGTGTGGTTAGCTATTTTTTCTTGGATGTGGATTTCTCTTCGGTAAAAGCCTCTTCCTTCTTCTTTGCCTCTCTATCTTTGCCTAGGGCCATCAAGTTTTGCCCTGCTTTTGCAACGATATCATCAGCTCACCGTCCACCTGGTCTGCCGACATTTCTTCCTCCTAACAAGGTAGACAAAGGCCAAGCTAATTCAGTCTGCCAATCTTCTCAATCGCGCCCTCCCCCTTCTCACCGCTCACATACCTCAGGCGGTGACTAGCACTTGCGTGCGGACTATAATATAAAAATGACAACTAATGCCCGGCTTCTGAGGTCCTCAGATAAACTCAATAGTAATTTATTCGACAAATTTGTCATAATTAAAGCGAATTTTTTCGTTAACTAGTGTTCAGCAACAAGATATCGCTCTAATAATTAATAATATACCACAAACACCGGGCGTTTAAGAATCATTTGTAAAATCAGTTTGTTACTAGTAAATTTTAAATAGTGCATTTGGCATTATCATAATATTATTTGCGTCGACTTTAAACTTATCATCGCTATGTAAACACTGCATGAATTGCATGTAAGCATAATTTTTGACCTTTACGCTATATATTAATTGTAATTCTATTAATATATATAGAAAAGAAATTTAATATTATTTATAAAATTTATTTTATTGTACGCGGGTTTCGTAAGGTTTATATTATTAAAGCAGTAGCTGCCCAAATTGATGCTAAAATATGCATTAAATCCTCGTTGGTAGCTAAAAGCAATGGTTATTTGAGGATTAATGACATTTATGACAAGACTAAGATGTTTTGGGCTTAAATAACACGAGCGCTTTTCAAATTTCGTAATATTCCTTTTGTTTTGAAGAATACAATCGAATGGGGTTGTGTACTGGAAGCTTCGCCGCGAGAGAGCGCTGTATGTTTGTCATTTGTCATCTTGAAGACAAAGCGGCCAATCGGCGACAAGAAAAAACACTTAGCGCCATCTCGCGGCGAAGTTTTCAGCAAGACATTTGAGATGTAGAGTTTAATACGACATTTGAGAAGTTAAATGCGCTCTCGTCAATTTAGTCTTGACAGTAGGCCGTTCTTACATTAAAATACTCGCAAGAGACGATACTGCGACTCACCATACAAATTCATGTGGTACTTACTCCTCGACGATTCATCTTTTGTTGTCACGTAGGATACTAGTCTGTTTTTTTTAACAAACGAGTACTGAGTTATGTCTCTCGCACGTTTCCGATATTGACAGAGTGAGATGGGTCATTTGTCGGGGTGGGGCCAACGTCTTTGTTTAGTTTTGAAATTGTTAAGGCCCGTTCATATTGAATACTTCTAAAATTTACTGTACATGCCATGACTTACGCACAAACAATATCGTCTGGTTCACTCACTAAAACACGTGCGACGTGCAGGTAGTCCTCAACTGAATGTACATGTAACTGCAGCGTTTGGTTTGTGTGGAACGGACTTTATGTTGATTACGTGGACCAATAGAAACGCAGTCAAAATTTATGGTACTCGTTTGTTCAAAAAAACAGACTTTAGTCGTCTGTAAATATAGTAAAGTAAGAACGGCCTAAGAATACCGGTCTGTAACTGTCCCACTGCTGGGCAAATACCTCTTCTCATACAGAGAAGGTACAAGCATTGATCACCACGCTTGCTCAATGCGATTTCTGAAAAATGATAAAAGCGAGTTTTGGGCTGTTTTGTCCTGGTAAGCACCGGATAACTTACCCAGCAGATTAAGTTTATCCGGTAGATAGTGCTTGAAAAAGGCACTTTATAATTAGACGATAAATCAAGGATGTGAAATTACTGCCATGTATTGATATTGACAAGATAGATAGCGACGTTTTTATATTTGTAACATTAAGACGGCGACATCTCTCGCAGAACTCTGATTGACAGAAAAGATTATGGTTATTTGTATGGAGAATAATTATGGTTGTATAGTGACATGGTTTATTGCAAAATAGACCTTATTACCACGGAGTAATGAGTAAAGTAGCTTCGAGTTCTCTAGGATATAAAATGAAGGCATTTGACATGTTTTTATAATATTGTTAATGTCTTGAAATACGGTTGAAAGTTTTTCGAGCTCAAAAGCGAGTCCGAAAGTTAGAGATTTAGCACACAATGCTGGGGAAAGAATCATCCAGAAAAGGGCAGTTTTTTTTACTAAATAAAGCTACAATACTGCCCCTGTACCATAATGTATCGACTTGAATACTTACTTATTACTCCAAAGTTTTCACAGAGCGTTAAAAAAGATAAAAATAACTAAAATGAGCAGGAGCTGATTTAGACATCATTATGTTTAGTCTGCGATACGATTTTTTAGTGAGAAAACACTAAAAATTAAAAAGGAAGTTAATTTTTATCTTTTTTAATTTTTCTGTGGTATTTAAAGGACGTGACTTTAATGTATAAGAGATGTGGAAAGTTTATATTCAGTCTCCAAATGTATCACATTAAATATATAGTATTTGTCGATTGCGTTGCATTCAGTTGGTTGTACGATGTAAAACTTAAGTGAAATACATTATCATAGATGAATATAGTGTTTTATTTTAAAACCAAGCCGAGGTTCGCATGGACGTAAAAATATTGTGGCGGGATTTTATCGCGCACTGGATTTTCAACTCTCGTTGTTGAGCCGAGCGTTGAGAATATAACTTAACAATAACAGAGTGCATTCTAGCGCGTCGTACACTATTGGATTTTCAACTCTCGGCGCTAAGCAGAGCGTTGAAAATCCAGTACGCGAAAAAAAATCGCCGCGATACTTTTACGTCCGTGCCAACGTCGACGTGGAAAAATATTACCTTTCTACTTCAGTCTAGTAAATCGAGCCGGACTGTGGCCTTGGTGCGAGTTTGGATACTTTACTCGATCGTGTTTCCGTTAACGATAACTTACGTCAATTTGTATGGAATAATAAAAATTGTGTTTCGCATTATAGTTTACCGTGATCGAGTAAGGCCACGTGTGTGGTTCTTTCCTCAAAAGACCATTTCAGACACCCATCTCCTCCAAACATGGTTCTCACAAGATCTGACCAAGATTATGTCTGGACTTTCGTGTGAACACAGAGTACTTTTTAACCGACTTCAAAAAGGAGGAGGTTCTCAATTCGTCGGAACCTTTTTTTTTATGTATGTTCCCCGATTACTCGAAGATGGCTGGACCGATTTGGGTTTTTTTTGTTTTATTCGAGAGGATATATATACATCACAGTTGGTCCCATATAAAATTGATTAACTTTGCTTCGGTAGTTTTTGAGTTAGCTTCAATAATACATATTTTTTCCCCACTTTTATATGGATGATGTTCTAGTTTGTTTTGCAGATAGTGGTATTAGAATTTGTGTGGGGTAGGTACACAACTAAAAAGTGAAAAATAAAAACTTTTTTACAAAAAAATGCAACCGACTTCCAAAAACAACTCTACAAAGTGAAAAATAACTTTAATTTCTGAAGTTGGTGGCAAAAAACGAAAATACATTTAACTAGACACCGACTTCCGAAATTAAAGTTATTTTTCACTTAGTAGAGTTGTTTTTGGAAGTCGGTTGTATTTTTTTGTAAAAAAGTTTTTATATATAGGTGAGACTGACACTGGCATGGCCACCATCAGAGATTTTAATTTTGATAGCACTAAAAATTTGTCGCCAAATATCAGAATTTGTCGCTCACTGGTTCAAGTTATAGGGTTCGTAGGTGGCCGATCTGGAGAGCGTCTCTCCAGCTTGGCCACATTTATATCTCAAAAACTAAGCCACCTAGCGACGTTCTGTTTTCTCCCAAATTTAGTCGCAATTTTCCGCCAAGTCAAGATTTAGTCCGGTCTTAGTTTAGAAGATATACAGCCAGTTGCAGAAACGGACTTTAGTTTAATGGAGACTAAATTCATGGCATCCTTGTATTAATAGGTTGGGAAAAAAGTTTCTCCGCATTTTTTAAGAAAATTCAAAACATTTTTTAATATACATTATTTACATTTAGTTTAAGTATGTAGGTACAATTTTATTCGATAACTTTTTGCCATCTTGTAGGTAGGGACATCATCCCATTGCTATAGAAATTTTGGGACTGATCAAAATACCGCGACAAGTGGTTTTGGCAGTCCTCTCTCCAATCTGCTCTGGACCTCTAAGCCACTCTTTGTGCAACTCACCGATAGTGAGTTCAATTTTTAAATATAGTCCAAGAGCTAGTTCAAAGATTTTATCGTAAACTCTTCGATCTAGCTCTTGGACTATACATAAAAATTGAAATCATTTTATCTTTTAGACTAAGGCCCGAATAAATCTGTGACTTGGTGTAAAATTGCGACAAAACAGATCTTTGCTAGGTGGCCTAGTTTTTGAGATATAAATGTGGCCAAGCTGGGGAGATGCTCTCAAGATCGGCCACTTAGGAACCCTTAATTTTTGAGGCTGTGACCGACAAATTCTGATATTTGGCGGCAAATTTCGACTAATTAGCGACAATTTTTTTGTGCTATCAAAATTAAAATGCCTGATGGTGGTCATGCCAGTGTCACACTGGACTTTAAAAGAGACTGGCCTCGTGAGTTAGTTTCGGCCTTTCTTCTCCGAGTAGTCGGATAGAAAACCTCGACCTCGTCTAGTTTTTAAAATGGGTAAGTACCTAATATACGATATAATTACAAAATCTCTAATATTTACAAGTTCTATCAACTGAATCAATAATATTATTTTATATAATGATCAGTGAAGATAATAAACGACTGATATAATTTTAAAGTAACGAATTTTTATAAGCATAACATATATTGAATATAAAATCGTTTGATATACCACTCAAAAGTCATAAAACCTATTTAATCTAATATGATAAAACGCCTAGTAAAAAGCACAAAGCAAACGCTTTCATAGTCTAATATACCTACGAGACATTCACCGCCTCATCTAACCCAAATGATTCACAACTCTAACCTAACCCAAATTATTCCCCAACAATAGAGGTAACGGTCACTGTTCTAACCCAATCCAAATGATTCACCAACAATAAAGAGGATCTGGCGCTCGGCGGCCGCTACCGAGGCTGGCTCGCCTTCGCGCGTTAATGGTCACTGTTCTAACCTAACCTTAACAAAATGATTCCCCAACAATAGAGGTAATGGTCATTGTTCTAACCTAAACCAAATGATTCACCAACAATAAAGAGGATCTGGCGCTCGGCGGCCGTTACCGAGGCTGGCTGGCCTTTGCGCGTTAATGGTCACTGTTCTAACCTAGCCTAACCCAAGTGATTCCCCAACAATAGAGGTAATTGTCACTGTTCTAACCTAACCTAACCCAAGTGATTCCCCAACAATAAAGGTAATTGTCACTGTTGTAACCTAACCTAACCCAAGTGATTCCCCAACAATAGAAGTAATTGTCACTGTTGTAACCTAACCTAACCCAAGTGATTCCCCAACAATAGAGGTAATTGTCACTGTTGTAACCTAACCTAACCTTTTTTTTTTTTTTTTTTTTTTTTTGACGCTGGGAAAAATGCATTACGCATGCCCACCCGTCGGGGGACGGGTGGGGTATGTGGGACTCCCCGGTAAATCCGGTATACCCACTAAACGACCCAGCGGCGCTCCCGCATCGCCGTGACGGGAGGGTCATGGGAAACTGGCTCAGCCTTTACATCCACAACCCTCCCGGCGCATGCCCGTCTATCTGGCGGGCCCCGCTTGCCCCCCAGCAGGTTGAGGAGCTACGGGAATGGCCGGGAGCACCTGACCATTCCCGTCCGGCACTGGTGGAGGTCCGTGCGATACAGGCAAGGGTGCCCCCGCACCCGTTGCCTGCTGGCCTCCACCTGGGAGGAGTCGTCTGCTCCGACCCCTCCTCCGCCTGCGGAGCGGCGCCGCGAGAGGATCGTCCTCCCGCGCGCGCTCCGCCGCCTCCTTCTGGGACATGACGTATTCGCAGAAGGAGGCGACCGCCGCCCAGGACCTCTCATCCACCAGCATGGCGTTAACCACGCCGGGGAGCGAGAGGTCCGGTCCTATCACCGCGACCAGATCGCGGCGCGTCTCGGACCACGACGGGCACGACCCGAGGGTGTGTTGCGCCGTGTCCTCCGCCGCGCCGCAACCGTGGCACGACGGCGTCTCCTCCCGTCCGATTCGGTGCAGGTACGACCCGAAACAGCCGTGTCCGGACAGCACCTGTGTCAGACGGAAGGAGAGGAACCCGTGCGACCGCTCGAGCCAGTCTCGCAGCACTGGCCCGAGCGCATCGAGGGTCCGGCGGCCAAAGACTGCAGTGGCGAGTTCTCCCGTCCAGTGGACGACGATGGCGTCTCGCGACTCCCGTCGGAGGGCCTCGCGCTCTTCCGGGGCCGGGCGTTCTCCTCTCGCCCTCCGCCCCGCCGTCCACTCGTATACTCTGGCGAGCACCCACGCCTCGAGTTCCCAAGGGGGGGTGCCGGCCAGAGCACAGGCCGCCGCAAAACCCACCGTCCGGTAGGCCCGCGCGACCCGCTGGGCTATGGCCCTCTGAGGCACCCGCAACGCGGCGGCGTTCTCCCTCCTTCGGAGGGAACCTAACCTAACCTAACCTTTTTTTTTTTTTTTTTTTTTTTGACGCTGAGAAATGCTTTATGCATCCCCGCTCGTGGGGGACGAGACGGGGTATGTGGGACTCCTGTCGGAATGACAGTATACCCACTAAAACTCAGCAGTGTTCCCACATCGCCGTGGTGGGAGGGCCATGGGAAACCGGCTCAGCCTTTACGTCCACAACCCTCCCGGCACATGCCCGCCTAGCTGGCGGGCCCCGCATGCCCCCCCGGATGGGAGGCTACGGGAATGACCGGGAACACCTGGCCATTCCCGTCCGACACTGGTGGGGGCCTGTGCAATACAGGCAAGGATGCCCCCACACCCGTTGCCTGCTGGCCCCCACCTGGGAGGAGTCGTCTGCTTCGACCCCTCCTCCGCCTTCGGAGCGGCGCCGCGTGAGGGTCGTCCTCCCGCGCGCGCTCCGCCGCCATTTCGGCCGCAGAGGATAGGGAGAGCGGCCGACGTCATACCGACACTCCTCTTCCCCTGCGGCCCCACCGCGTCCGCCATCAAACGGTGGCGGCCCCGTCAAGGCCGCGGAAGGTAGGGAGAGCGGCGCACCGCAATACCGGCACTCCTCTCCCGCCGCGGCCTCCAATCCTCAGCCGCGATGCCTCCCATAAGACACCGCGGCCCGCCTCAGTTGCGGTGTCGCCCATACGGCCACCGCAACCTACCCGCTGGCCGCTACGTCGTCGGCTTATCGGCAAAAGCCCTGACGAGCGGCCCCCGCTCAGGTTCCTCTTCGCTTCACCGTGGGTGACCAAGCCACGGCTACTGAGCCCCCCCGCCTCGACAATGCGGGAACCCTTCGGGGGGGAACCTAACCTAACCTAACCCAAGTAATTCCCCAACAATAGAGGAAATTGTCACTGTTCTAACCTAACCTAACCCAAGTGATTCCCCAACAATAGAGGAAATTGTCACTGTTCTAACCTAACCTAACCTAAGTGATTCCCCAACAATAGAGGTAATTGTCACTGTTCTAACCTAACCTAACCCAAGTGATTCCCCAACAATAGAGGTAATTGTCACTGTTGTAACCTAACCTAACCCAAGTGATTCCCCAACAATAGAGGTAATTGTCACTGTTGTAACCTAACCTAACCCAAGTGATTCCCCAACAATAGAGGTAATTGTCACTGTTCTAACCTAACCTAACCCAAGTGATTCCCCAACAATAGAGGTAATTGTCACTGTTCTAATGAAGTGTATGGAGCTTAGTAAAACAACCTTGTTAGCTGCGAGCTGGTTTATTACTGGTCAATTACAAGAAAGGAGCGCGCGTCGCAGCGCGCGTTAAGTAGATAACCACTTATAGGTACATACATATGTATCATTCCTCCCCAATTAGTTTTTGACCCTGTAGACAACAAAACATAAATTAATCACAATCGATTCATTTGAGTAACTATTGTGTAACTCTTAAAAATATTTCTTATAGTCTATTCTCTTTGTAACACGCTTCGACCTTTGGCGTGTGAGTGTGGGTGACGGAACCGGGAGTTCGTGGACCGGGCTCAAGGCGGCGGAGGCGGTATCGCCTGCCTGCTCGCTCGCAGGCCCTGCCAGACCAGGCTGCGCTAACGGACTGACCCCGGTAGATGTCTCTGCATCTGTCCCTCTCTCACACTCTTCGTCCCGACTATCCTCCCAATTGTCACCATCCATTTCTTCAATAACAATAGGAACTCGCGACTCAACATTTTCAACCGTGTCTACCGTGGTCTGACCGAATGGGTTTTCCATTACAGGTTCATCTATTGCTGAACTCGTAGAATCCGACGACGGTTGTGCTTGGTGAGATACGCTTGTCCCCCAGTCTGATAATAACCTATCATTGCTACCTTTATACTTTAATATCTGATCTACGTGTCTTATACACTCGATGTTAAGATCGTGGATTTTAATTTTGTACATTCGATTGCCTATTTTTTGCGTTACAGTTCCCAATTTCCATGACTCCTTCCGTGCACTGTACCATCGCACCCAAACAACGTCACTAACCAAATATTGACGCTTTCCAATATCTAAATTTGGCGCGAGTTTATTTGAGTCGTCCGAGGGCATTATTAAATCTAACCGTGATCGTAAGTTACGTCCAAACATTAGCTTAGCGGGCGTTTCCCCGGTGCTACAATGCACAGAGTTTCTATAATTGAACAAATAACCCAGTAACAATTCGTTAATTTGACACAATGGAAGGTTATCCTTAATTACACACTTCAGCATCTTTTTACACGTTCGGACCGAATTCTCGGCTTGACCATTGCTTGGCGGGTGATAAATAGGCGTCGTCATATATTTGATACCATTACTACTACAGAAGGTTTTAAACTCCAATGAGTTAATTTTAGCATCGTTATCAGATACTAAAACATTTGGAATACCGAAAGTTGAAAAAATTGCCTTTAATTTCGTTATCAGCGCTTTTGAAGAAAGTCCGTTATGCATGTGCAAGCATTCCAACCATTTGCTGAACGAATCAATCACAACGAGATATACCCTTTGGCCTACTGTCATATAATCTATGTGGAGGCGCTGCCAGGGCGCGCCGGCGGAGGGCCAGGGTGCGGGAGGGGCGCGCGGGGGCGCGGCGCGCACGCTGACGCACGTCGCGCATTCGCCGATCCAACGCTCGATGTCAGCATCGATTCCTGGCCACCACATTCTTCCTCTGGCATTACTCTTTGTTTTAATAATACCTAGATGTGTGTCGTGCAGTTCACGTAGCATTATCTCTCTAAGCGACTGAGGGATCACAATCCTATGCCCTCTAAATAAACATCCGTTTTCAAATTGCAGGTCCGACTTACATTGGAAGTACGGCAGTACTGATGTGCAATTTATTTTACGAGGCCAGCCGCTTATCAAGTACCTTACAACAGTATTAATAGTCTTATCGCTCGCTGTAGCCCGGGTGACGTCACGAGTAGTAATGGCAGGGGAAGCTTCATCTAAAAACCTAAGCGTGTAATAGGTATCTATATCGCTTTCGTTTACTTCGTTTTTACAAGCTAACGGTGCACGAGAAAAATAATCCGCTACTAAATTCTTATCGCCCGCCACATACTGTACAACATAATTATAAGCAGATAAATAAATGGCGTATCTTTGCAGTCGCAGCGCAGTCGTCACGGGTATACCCGTCTTATTATTAAATATCGATACTAGGGGTCTATGATCGGTTCTTAGTATAAACGGCTCGCTGCGACCATAGAGGTACTGATGGAAACGTTTCACCCCAAAAATTATAGCGGTCGCCTCTTTTTGAATTTGGCTGTAATTCCGCTCACTAGTAGTTAACGAACGAGACGCGTAAGCAAGGGGTCGCTCCTGGCCGTCGGAAGCCTGTTGAGCTAGCACGGCGCCGAGCCCGGTGGGGCCCGCATCCACTGTGAGTACGAGCTGCGCGCGCGGCTCGAAATGCGCCAGCACACGTTCCGAGGCCAGCTCGCGGCGCACGGCCGCCATGGCGTCGCGTTGCCTATCTGTCCACAGCCATACCGCGTCTTTACATAACAGTTCGTGTAAAGGACTAAGAAGTGACGAGGCATTAGGTATAAAATTTCTATAATAGTTGACTATTCCTACAAACCTTTTTACCTCGGTCACATTGGTAGGCTCTGGCGCGTTCATTATGGCCTTGACCTTGTCCGGGTTGGTCATTAAACCGGCTTTGCTGATCACGTACCCTAGATACGTAACGCTATGTTTAAAAAAAACACATTTATCTTTCTGTAAACGTAAACCGGCATCATTTAACCTACGCAAAACTTCATGTAACCTACTAATGTGTGACTTTTTATCTGGGCCTGTGATGCAAATATCGTCGAGCCAAACGCTAATACCGTCTATTCCCGCGAGTAGGATCTCCATTGATTTTTGGAAAATCGCCGGTGCATTAGCTAGACCATATACTAGCCTGGTATACATATAAAGGCCCTTATGAGTACTTATCGTTGTAAGTGGCTGTGACGAGTCCTCTAAAATAAATTGATTGTACGCATTTTTTAGATCAATTTTGCTGTACATTTCACCACCGCCGATCTTAGCAAATACCTCCTCTATCCGAGGCAAAGGATATTTTTCTATTATTAGGTCTCGGTTCAGTGTCACCGAAAAATCGCCTGCGATTCTGACGGTTCCGTTTTCTTTCAAAACGGGTACTATTGGTGTCGCATATTCTGAATGATCAACAGAAATTAAAATACCCGCATCAACCAAACGCTGTAACTCTTTCTCGATCTTATCTTTAAGCGCAAAGGGTACAGTTCGTGGTTTGAAATACTTCGGTACGGAATGTTCTTTAACTTGTAACTTTATTTTAAACCTATTGAACGAGCCTAATTCATCACGCCATAGATTGGGGAATTTACCCAGCAAATCCGACATATCTGTATCAATACCTACTTTGGTTTGTACTGAGTTCAAACTAGTGGTCAAAACCAAATTAAAGGCGGACATAAAATTTCTACCCAGCAATGGAGGGCCCCCGTTTTCTATAACAAAAATTTTAATCATTTTCTTCATATTATTATAAAACGCTTGTATAGTAAATACACCCAAGGGAGATATTTTATGTCCGTTATACAAACACATTTTAATATTACACTGTTCTAACGGATACTGTGAGAACTTATCCCGATACAATCGTCCTGATATTACATTGCCACCTGAACCTGAGTCGAGTTCCATCAATATCCTATAATTACCTAAAATCACATCTATTTGTATTGGTCTGTCATACCTTAAATTAAAGTTCCGGCATTCCTCACAACCCGCGTCCTGATCACTGCATTCCTTATCCGTGTTGACGTGATAGACGCACGAATCTTTCGCAGTGCACACTTTTTTTAAGTGCCCCTTTTGACCGCACTTTAGACACTTGTAACTTTTAATACGGCACTTATCACTGTTATGGTTCTTCATTCCACAAACCGCACATCGTGCGCCTGCGCCATTGCCGCTGGCGCCGGCGCCGACGCTGCCGCTGCCACTGCCGCTGCCGCTGCCGCCACCACGACCCCGACCTGACTTGTCTAGGAATCCTGCGCGATAAATTGGCTCTTCCTTTACCAAACTTACGTCGCTGGTGTCGCCTGAATTGAGCATGACCTTAGCTTCTTTGGCGCAGGCCGCTTGCTCCGCCATTTCAATTGCCCGCGCTAACGTCAGCGCAGAAGGGCTCTGTTCGAACAACTTGTCCCTTTCTGGACCAGCATTCAGACCGAGAACAAAACGATCCCTAAGGTTCGTTTCTAAGGCAGAACCGAAGTCGCAATATACAGCTAAACCTCTTATTCGTGCCGCCCATTCCCCCAATGTTTCGCCTGACTTCCTGGTAGCACCGAAGAATTTTGCCTTGTCGACAAATGAGCACTTCTTTGGCTTAAAATGGCCGTCGAGTAATGCCACAAGCTCGCTGTATGTTAGCGTTTCTAATTCCTTCGGAAACGCTAGGTTGAGAACTAGACGGTAGGTCTCCTCCGTGAGATGAGTCAGTAAAATTCCACTTTTCTTCCCATCTTCTACACTGTTGATTTTTAAAAACTGAGTCAATTTGCCTTTGTAAATTAACCATTCACTTATTTTGTGATCGAACACGGATAAAGTTCCTAAATAAGCGGACATTTTTTTTTTTTTTTTTTTTTTTTGCGCGTGGGTAATTCGAATTCTCGTCGCCAGTGAAGTGTATGGAGCTTAGTAAAACAACCTTGTTAGCTGCGAGCTGGTTTATTACTGGTCAATTACAAGAAAGGAGCGCGCGTCGCAGCGCGCGTTAAGTAGATAACCACTTATAGGTACATACATATGTATCATCTAACCTAACCTAACCCAAGTGATTCCCCAACAATAGAGGTAATTGTCACTGTTCTAACCTAACCTAACCCAAGTGATTCCCCAACAATAGAGGTAATTGTCACTGTTGTAACCTAACCTAACCCAAGTGATTCCCCAACAATAGAGGTAATTGTCACTGTTCTAACCTAACCTAACCCAAGTGATTCCCCAACAATAGAGGTAATTGTCACTGTTGTAACCTAACCTAAGTGATTCCCCAACAATAGAGGTAATTGTCACTGTTGTAACCTAACCTAACCCAAGTGATTCCCCAACAATAGAGGTAATTGTCACTGTTCTAACCTTTTTTTTTTTTTTTTTTTTTTTATCGTGGAGAAATGCTCATGCATGCTGCACTACCACGGGGAGATAGTGCAGTTATGTGGGACTCTAACCCACTAAAACTCCACGGTGTCCTCCTCTGCCGCTTAATGGCGGGAACACGGGCACGCGTTAGCACTCATCCGCGAGCCCGCCACGGCTGTCCGTCACCGGACCCTCCTCTGGGGAGTACCTACTCCCCATCACCGGCGCACCAGAACACCTTGCACGCCGAAACCACCCGTGGGACCAAACCAGCACATGGACGCCAGACGACCCCGTGCCTGGGCACCCTTGGTCCCCCTGCGACGGGTCAGGTCATTGGCCCCGCCGCCTGCCAAATTTCGGCCGCAGAGGATAGGGAGAGCGGCCAACGTCATACCGACACTCCTCCTCCCCTGCGGCCCCACCGCGTCCGCCATCAACGGTGGCGGCCCCGTCAAGGCCGCGGAAGGTAGGGAGAGCGGCGCACCGCAATACCGGCACTCCTCTCCCGCCGCGGCCTCCAACCCTCAGCCGCGATGCCTCCAAAAAGACACCGCGGCCCGCCTCAGTTGCGGTGTCGCCCAAGCGGCCACCGCAACCTACCCGTTGGCCGCTACGTCGTCGGCTTATCAGGAAAAGCCCTGACGAGCGGCCCCTCCTCGGGTTCCTCTTCGCTTCACCGTGGGTGACCAAGCCACGGCTACTAAGCCCCCCCGCCTCGACAATGCGGGAACCCACCGGGGGGGGACCACACTGTTCACTGTTCTAACCTAACCTAACCCAAGTGATTCCCCAACAATAGAGGTAATTGTCACTGTTGTAACCTAACCTAACCCAAGTGATTCCCCAACAATAGAGGTAATTGTCACTGTTGTAACCTAACCTAACCCAAGTGATTCCCCAACAATAGAGGTAATTGTCACTGTTCTAACCTAACCTAACCCAAGTGATTCCCCAACAATAGAGGTAATTGTCACTGTTGTAACCTAACCTAACCCAAGTGATTCCCCAACAATAGAGGTAATTGTCACTGTTGTAACCTAACCTAACCCAAGTGATTCCCCAACAATAGAGGTAATTGTCACTGTTGTAACCTAACCTAACCCAAGTGATTCCCCAACAATAGAGGTAATTGTCACTGTTGTAACCTAACCTAACCCAAGTGATTCCCCAACAATAGAGGTAATTGTCACTGTTGTAACCTAACCTAACCCAAGTGATTCCCCAACAATAGAGGTAATTGTCACTGTTGTAACCTAACCTAACCCAAGTGATTCCCCAACAATAGAGGTAATTGTCACTGTTGTAACCTAACCTAACCCAAGTGATTCTCCAACAATAGAGGTAATTGTCACTGTTCTAACCTAACCTAACCCAAGTGATTCCCCAACAATAGAGGTAATTGTCACTGTTCTAACCTAACCTAACCCAAGTGATTCCCCAACAATAGATGTAATTGTCACTGTTCTAACCTAACCTAACCCAAGTGATTCCCCAACAATAGAGGTAATTGTCACTGTTGTAACCTAACCTAACCCAAGTGATTCCCCAACAATAGAGGTAATTGTCACTGTTGTAACCTTACCTAACCCAAGTGATTCCCCAACAATAGAGGTAATTGTCACTGTTGTAACCTAACCTAACCCAAGTGATTCCCCAACAATAGAGGTAATTGTCACTGTTGTAACCTAACCTAACCCAAGTGATTCCCCAACAATAGAGGTAATTGTCACTGTTGTAACCTAACCTAACCCAAGTGATTCCCCAACAATAGAGGTAATTGTCACTGTTGTAACCTAACCTAACCCAAGTGATTCCCCAACAATAGAGGTAATTGTCACTGTTGTAACCTAACCTAACCCAAGTGATTCCCCAACAATAGAGGTAATTGTCACTGTTGTAACCTAACCTAACCCAAGTGATTCCCCAACAATAGAGGTAATTGTCACTGTTCTAACCTAACCTAACCCAAGTGATTCCCCAACAATAGAGGTAATTGTCACTGTTGTAACCTAACCTAACCTAAGTGATTCCCCAACAATAGAGGTAATTGTCACTGTTGTAACCTAACCTAACCCAAGTGATTCCCCAACAATAGAGGTAATTGTCACTGTTCTAACCTAACCTAACCCAAGTGATTCCCCAACAATAGAGGTAATTGTCACTGTTGTAACCTAACCTAACCTAAGTGATTCCCCAACAATAGAGGTAATTGTCACTGTTGTAACCTCTAACCCACTAAAACTCCACGGTGTCCTCCTCTGCCGCTTAATGGCGGGAACACGGGCACGCGTTAGCACTCATCCGCGAGCCCGCCACGGCTGTCCGTCACCGGACCCTCCTCTGGGGAGTACCTACTCCCCATCACCGGCGCACCAGAACACCTTGCACGCCGAGACCACCCGTGGGATCAAACCAGCACATGGACGCCAGACGACCCCGTGCCTGGGCACCCTTGGTCCCCCTGCGACGGGTCAGGTCATTGGCCCCGCCGCCTGCCAAATTTCGGCCGCAGAGGATAGGGAGAGCGGCCTACGTCATACCGACACTCCTCCTCCCCTGCGGCCCCACCGCGTCCGCCATCAACGGTGGCGGCCCCGTCAAGGCCGCGGAAGGTAGGGAGAGCGGCGCACCGCAATACCGGCACTCCTCTCCCGCCGCGGCCTCCAATCCTCAGCCGCGATGCCTCCAAAAAGACACCGCGGCCCGCCTCAGTTGCGGTGTCGCCCAAGCGGCCACCGCAACCTACCCGTTGGCCGCTACGTCGTCGGCTTATCAGGAAAAGCCCTGACGAGCGGCCCCTCCTCGGGTTCCTCTTCGCTTCACCGTGGGTGACCAAGCCACGGCTACTGAGCCCCCCCGCCTCGACAATGCGGGAACCCACCGGGGGGGAACCTAACCTAACCTAACCCAAGTGATTCCCCAACAATAGAGGTAATTGTCACTGTTCTAACCTAACCTAACCTAAGTGATTCCCCAACAATAGAGGTAATTGTCACTGTTGTAACCTAACCTAACCCAAGTGATTCCCCAACAATAGAGGTAATTGTCACTGTTCTAACCTAACCTAACCCAAGTGATTCCCCAACAATAGAGGTAATTGTCACTGTTCTAACCTAACCTAACCCAAGTGATTCCCCAACAATAGAGGTAATTGTCACTGTTCTAACCTAACCTAACCCAAGTGATTCCCCAACAATAGAGGTAATTGTCACTGTTCTAACCTAACCTAACCTAAGTGATTCCCCAACAATAGAGGTAATTGTCACTGTTGTAACCTAACCTAACCCAAGTGATTCCCCAACAATAGAGGTAATTGTCACTGTTCTAACCTAACCTAACCCAAGTGATTCCTCAACAATAGAGGTAATTGTCACTGTTCTAACCTAACCTAACCCAAGTGATTCCCCAACAATAGAGGTAATTGTCACTGTTCTAACCTAACCTAACCCAAGTGATTCCCCAACAATAGAGGTAATTGTCACTGTTCTAACCTAACCTAACCCAAGTGATTCCCCAACAATAGAGGTAATTGTCACTGTTCTAACCTAACCTAACCCAAGTGATTCCCCAACAATAGAGGTAATTGTCACTGTTGTAACCTAACCTAACCTAAGTGATTCCCCAACAATAGAGGTAATTGTCACTGTTGTAACCTAACCTAACCTAAGTGATTCCCCAACAATAGAGGTAATTGTCACTGTTGTAACCTAACCTAACCCAAGTGATTCCCCAACAATAGAGGTAATTGTCACTGTTCTAACCTAACCTAACCCAAGTGATTCCCCAACAATAGAGGTAATTGTCACTGTTCTAACCTAACCTAACCCAAGTGATTCCCCAACAATAGAGGTAATTGTCACTGTTCTAACCTAACCTAACCCAAGTGATTCCCCAACAATAGAGGTAATTGTCACTGTTCTAACCTAACCTAACCCAAGTGATTCCCCAACAATAGAGGTAATTGTCACTGTTGTAACCTAACCTAACCTAAGTGATTCCCCAACAATAGAGGTAATTGTCACTGTTGTAACCTAACCTAACCTAAGTGATTCCCCAACAATAGAGGTAATTGTCACTGTTGTAACCTAACCTAACCCAAGTGATTCCCCAACAATAGAGGTAATTGTCACTGTTCTAACCTAACCTAACCCAAGTGATTCCCCAACAATAGAGGTAATTGTCACTGTTCTAACCTAACCTAACCCAAGTGATTCCCCAACAATAGAGGTAATTGTCACTGTTGTAACCTCTAACCCACTAAAACTCCACGGTGTCCTCCTCTGCCGCTTAATGGCGGGAACACGGGCACGCGTTAGCACTCATCCGCGAGCCCGCCACGGCTGTCCGTCACCGGACCCTCCTCTGGGGAGTACCTACTCCCCATCACCGGCGCACCAGAACACCTTGCACGCCGAGACCACCCGTGGGATCAAACCAGCACATGGACGCCAGACGACCCCGTGCCTGGGCACCCTTGGTCCCCCTGCGACGGGTCAGGTCATTGGCCCCGCCGCCTGCCAAATTTCGGCCGCAGAGGATAGGGAGAGCGGCCTACGTCATACCGACACTCCTCCTCCCCTGCGGCCCCACCGCGTCCGCCATCAACGGTGGCGGCCCCGTCAAGGCCGCGGAAGGTAGGGAGAGCGGCGCACCGCAATACCGGCACTCCTCTCCCGCCGCGGCCTCCAATCCTCAGCCGCGATGCCTCCAAAAAGACACCGCGGCCCGCCTCAGTTGCGGTGTCGCCCAAGCGGCCACCGCAACCTACCCGTTGGCCGCTACGTCGTCGGCTTATCAGGAAAAGCCCTGACGAGCGGCCCCTCCTCGGGTTCCTCTTCGCTTCACCGTGGGTGACCAAGCCACGGCTACTGAGCCCCCCCGCCTCGACAATGCGGGAACCCACCGGGGGGGAACCTAACCTAACCTAACCCAAGTGATTCCCCAACAATAGAGGTAATTGTCACTGTTCTAACCTAACCTAACCCAAGTGATTCCCCAACAATAGAGGTAATTGTCACTGTTCTAACCTAACCTAACCCAAGTGATTCCTCAACAATAGAGGTAATTGTCACTGTTCTAACCTAACCTAACCCAAGTGATTCCCCAACAATAGAGGTAATTGTCACTGTTCTAACCTAACCTAACCCAAGTGATTCCCCAACAATAGAGGTAATTGTCACTGTTCTAACCTAACCTAACCCAAGTGATTCCCCAACAATAGAGGTAATTGTCACTGTTCTAACCTAACCTAACCTAAGTGATTCCCCAACAATAGAGGTAATTGTCACTGTTGTAACCTAACCTAACCCAAGTGATTCCCCAACAATAGAGGTAATTGTCACTGTTGTAACCTAACCTAACCCAAGTGATTCCCCAACAATAGAGGTAATTGTCACTGTTCTAACCTAACCTAACCCAAGTGATTCCCCAACAATAGAGGTAATTGTCACTGTTCTAACCTAACCTAACCCAAGTGATTCCCCAACAATAGAGGTAATTGTCACTGTTCTAACCTAACCTAACCCAAGTGATTCCCCAACAATAGAGGTAATTGTCACTGTTCTAACCTAACCTAACCCAAGTGATTCCCCAACAATAGAGGTAATTGTCACTGTTGTAACCTAACCTAACCCAAGTGATTCCCCAACAATAGTGGTAATTGTCACTGTTCTAACCTAACCTAACCCAAGTGATTCCCCAACAATAGAGGTAATTGTCACTTGTAACCTAACCTAACCCAAGTGATTCCCCAACAATAGAGGTAATTGTCACTGTTCTAACCTAACCTAACCCAAGTGATTCCCCAACAATAGAGGTAATTGTCACTGTTCTAACCTAACCTAACCCAAGTGATTCCCCAACAATAGAGGTAATTGTCACTGTTCTAACCTAACCTAACCCAAGTGATTCCCCAACAATAGTGGTAATTGTCACTGTTCTAACCTAACCTAACCCAAGTGATTCCCCAACAATAGATGTAATTGTCACTGTTCTAACCTAACCTAACCCAAGTGATTCCCCAACAATAGAGGTAATTGTCACTGTTGTAACCTAACCTAACCCAAGTGATTCCCCAACAATAGAGGTAATTGTCACTGTTGTAACCTAACCTAACCCAAGTGATTCCCCAACAATAGAGGTAATTGTCACTGTTGTAACCTAACCTAAGTGATTCCCCAACAATAGAGGTAATTGTCACTGTTGTAACCTAATCTAACCCAAGTGATTCCCCAACAATAGAGGTAATTGTCACTGTTCTAACCTAATCTAACCCAAGTGATTCCCCAACAATAGAGGTAATTGTCACTGTTCTAACCTAATCTAACCCAAGTGATTCCCCAACAATAGAGGTAATTGTCACTGTTCTAACCTAATCTAACCCAAGTGATTCCCCAACAATAGAGGTAATTGTCACTGTTGTAACCTAACCTAACCCAAGTGATTCCCCAACAATAGAGGTAATTGTCACTGTTCTAACCTAACCTAACCCAAGTGATTCCCCAACAATAGAGGTAATTGTCACTGTTGTAACCTAACCTAACCCAAGTGATTCCCCAACAATAGAGGTAATTGTCACTGTTGTAACCTAACCTAACCCAAGTGATTCCCCAACAATAGAGGTAATTGTCACTGTTCTAACCTAACCTAACCCAAGTGATTCCCCAACAATAGAGGTAATTGTCACTGTTGTAACCTAACCTAACCCAAGTGATTCCCCAACAATAGAGGTAATTGTCACTGTTCTAACCTAACCTAACCCAAGTGATTCCCCAACAATAGAGGTAATTGTCACTGTTGTAACCTAACCTAACCCAAGTGATTCCCCAACAATAGAGGTAATTGTCACTGTTGTAACCTAACCTAACCCAAGTGATTCCCCAACAATAGAGGTAATTGTCACTGTTCTAACCTAACCTAACCCAAGTGATTCCCCAACAATAGAGGTAATTGTCACTGTTCTAACCTAACCTAACCCAAGTGATTCCCCAACAATAGATGTAATTGTCACTGTTCTAACCTAACCTAACCCAAGTGATTCCCCAACAATAGAGGTAATTGTCACTGTTGTAACCTAACCTAACCCAAGTGATTCCCCAACAATAGAGGTAATTGTCACTGTTCTAACCTAACCTAACCCAAGTGATTCCCCAACAATAGAGGTAATTGTCACTGTTCTAACCTAACCTAACCCAAGTGATTCCCCAACAATAGAGGTAATTGTCACTGTTGTAACCTAACCTAACCCAAGTGATTCCCCAACAATAGAGGTAATTGTCACTGTTGTAACCTAACCTAACCCAAGTGATTCCCCAACAATAGAGGTAATTGTCACTGTTGTAACCTAACCTAACCCAAGTGATTCCCCAACAATAGAGGTAATTGTCACTGTTCTAACCTAACCTAACCCAAGTGATTCCCCAACAATAGAGGTAATTGTCACTGTTGTAACCTAACCTAACCCAAGTGATTCCCCAACAATAGAGGTAATTGTCACTGTTGTAACCTAACCTAACCCAAGTGATTCCCCAACAATAGAGGTAATTGTCACTGTTCTAACCTAACCTAACCCAAGTGATTCCCCAACAATAGAGGTAATTGTCACTGTTGTAACCTAACCTAACCCAAGTGATTCCCCAACAATAGAGGTAATTGTCACTGTTCTAACCTAACCTAACCCAAGTGATTCCCCAACAATAGAGGTAATTGTCACTGTTGTAACCTAACCTAACCCAAGTGATTCCCCAACAATAGAGGTAATTGTCACTGTTCTAACCTAACCTAACCCAAGTGATTCCCCAACAATAGAGGTAATTGTCACTGTTCTAACCTAACCTAACCCAAGTGATTCCCCAACAATAGAGGTAATTGTCACTGTTGTAACCTAACCTAACCCAAGTGATTCCCCAACAATAGAGGTAATTGTCACTGTTGTAACCTAACCTAACCCAAGTGATTCCCCAACAATAGAGGTAATTGTCACTGTTGTAACCTAACCTAACCCAAGTGATTCCCCAACAATAGAGGTAATTGTCACTGTTCTAACCTAACCTAACCCAAGTGATTCCCCAACAATAGAGGTAATTGTCACTGTTGTAACCTAACCTAACCCAAGTGATTCCCCAACAATAGAGGTAATTGTCACTGTTCTAACCTAACCTAACCCAAGTGATTCCCCAACAATAGAGGTAATTGTCACTGTTGTAACCTAACCTAACCCAAGTGATTCCCCAACAATAGAGGTAATTGTCACTGTTCTAACCTAACCTAACCCAAGTGATTCCCCAACAATAGAGGTAATTGTCACTGTTGTAACCTAACCTAACCCAAGTGATTCCTCAACAATAGAGGTAATTGTCACTGTTCTAACCTAACCTAACCCAAGTGATTCCCCAACAATAGAGGTAATTGTCACTGTTCTAACCTAACCTAACCCAAGTGATTCCCCAACAATAGAGGTAATTGTCACTGTTGTAACCTAACCTAACCCAAGTGATTCCCCAACAATAGAGGTAATTGTCACTGTTCTAACCTAACCTAACCCAAGTGATTCCCCAACAATAGAGGTAATTGTCACTGTTGTAACCTAACCTAACCCAAGTGATTCCCCAACAATAGAGGTAATTGTCACTGTTCTAACCTAACCTAACCCAAGTGATTCCCCAACAATAGAGGTAATTGTCACTGTTCTAACCTAACCTAACCCAAGTGATTCCCCAACAATAGAGGTAATTGTCACTGTTGTAACCTCTAACCCACTAAAACTACACGGTGTCCTCCTCTGCCGCTTAATGGCGGGAACACGGGCACGCGTTAGCACTCATCCGCGAGCCCGCCACGGCTGTCCGTCACCGGACCCTCCTCTGGGGAGTACCTACTCCCCATCACCGGCGCACCAGAACACCTTGCACGCCGAGACCACCCGTGGGATCAAACCAGCACATGGACGCCAGACGACCCCGTGCCTGGGCACCCTTGGTCCCCCTGCGACGGGTCAGGTCATTGGCCCCGCCGCCTGCCAAATTTCGGCCGCAGAGGATAGGGAGAGCGGCCTACGTCATACCGACACTCCTCCTCCCCTGCGGCCCCACCGCGTCCGCCATCAACGGTGGCGGCCCCGTCAAGGCCGCGGAAGGTAGGGAGAGCGGCGCACCGCAATACCGGCACTCCTCTCCCGCCGCGGCCTCCAATCCTCAGCCGCGATGCCTCCAAAAAGACACCGCGGCCCGCCTCAGTTGCGGTGTCGCCCAAGCGGCCACCGCAACCTACCCGTTGGCCGCTACGTCGTCGGCTTATCAGGAAAAGCCCTGACGAGCGGCCCCTACTCGGGTTCCTCTTCGCTTCACCGTGGGTGACCAAGCCACGGTTACTGAGCCCCCCCGCCTCGACAATGCGGGAACCCACCGAGGGGGAACCTAACCTAACCTAACCCAAGTGATTCCCCAACAATAGAGGTAATTGTCACTGTTCTAACCTAACCTAACCTAAGTGATTCCCCAACAATAGAGGTAATTGTCACTGTTCTAACCTAACCTAACCCAAGTGATTCCCCAACAATAGTGGTAATTGTCACTGTTCTAACCTAACCTAACCTAAGTGATTCCCCAACAATAGAGGTAATTGTCACTGTTCTAACCTAACCTAACCCAAGTGATTCCCCAACAATAGAGGTAATTGTCACTGTTCTAACCTAACCTAACCCAAGTGATTCCCCAACAATAGTGGTAATTGTCACTGTTCTAACCTAACCTAACCCAAGTGATTCCTCAACAATAGAGGTAATTGTCACTGTTCTAACCTAACCTAACCCAAGTGATTCCCCAACAATAGAGGTAATTGTCACTGTTCTAACCTAACCTAACCCAAGTGATTCCCCAACAATAGAGGTAATTGTCACTGTTGTAACCTAACCTAACCCAAGTGATTCCCCAACAATAGAGGTAATTGTCACTGTTCTAACCTAACCTAACCTAAGTGATTCCCCAACAATAGAGGTAATTGTCACTGTTGTAACCTAACCTAACCCAAGTGATTCCCCAACAATAGAGGTAATTGTCACTGTTGTAACCTAACCTAACCCAAGTGATTCCCCAACAATAGAGGTAATTGTCACTGTTCTAACCTAACCTAACCCAAGTGATTCCCCAACAATAGAGGTAATTGTCACTGTTCTAACCTAACCTAACCCAAGTGATTCCCCAACAATAGAGGTAATTGTCACTGTTCTAACCTAACCTAACCCAAGTGATTCCCCAACAATAGAGGTAATTGTCACTGTTCTAACCTAACCTAACCCAAGTGATTCCCCAACAATAGAGGTAATTGTCACTGTTGTAACCTAACCTAACCCAAGTGATTCCCCAACAATAGTGGTAATTGTCACTGTTCTAACCTAACCTAACCCAAGTGATTCCCCAACAATAGAGGTAATTGTCACTGTTGTAACCTAACCTAACCCAAGTGATTCCCCAACAATAGAGGTAATTGTCACTGTTCTAACCTAACCTAACCCAAGTGATTCCCCAACAATAGAGGTAATTGTCACTGTTCTAACCTAACCTAACCCAAGTGATTCCCCAACAATAGAGGTAATTGTCACTGTTCTAACCTAACCTAACCCAAGTGATTCCCCAACAATAGTGGTAATTGTCACTGTTCTAACCTAACCTAACCCAAGTGATTCCCCAACAATAGATGTAATTGTCACTGTTCTAACCTAACCTAACCCAAGTGATTCCCCAACAATAGAGGTTTTTTTTTTTTTTTATATCTTTATTAATTTATAGAGAGTTTGATCAGTATGACCATGTCACCCTCATAGGGGCATTCTATGTTTATCGACGCTTAAT
Source organism: Cosmia pyralina (assembly GCA_946251885.1). NCBI lineage: Eukaryota > Metazoa > Arthropoda > Insecta > Lepidoptera > Noctuidae > Cosmia > Cosmia pyralina. Next base: position 9,938,288 of record OX276369.1, on the reverse strand, counting down.
ACCTAGATGTACAATTTTATATAATTTTTTTGCTGACCTGGACAAGGGAGCAGCCAATATACTATTATACATGCCAACATTAATAAAATTAAAACCATATTCTATGAAATAGTTACTCCTCTCAACCTCGTTCCGGACACATTCCGCTAGAATATGAGTGGTATCCTCTACCTTATCACACTCAGAACAATTGGGCGAATCAGTCTTTTTCATTAAAAAGGTGAAGCTATTCAACGGAATATGTCCCGAACGTAGTCTGAAAGCGGTCACAATCTCACTTCTATGCATATCTGTACCCACAAACCAAGGAAATCTGGACAGGCTTTGTTGAATGGTTCTGTACCAAATTCCCTTGCTTAGCGACCTCTCATCAAAGTATTCTTTCCATAATTCTAAACACTGGTCGCGAACTCGATACAAGAGGTCACTAAACAAAGGAAAACATTCAACAAATATTCCGTCTGAGATAGCCTCTTTTGCTAAACGATCTACTTCTTCATTTCCATACAAGCCAATATGGGACGGTACCCATTGAAGAACAATTCTTTTGTCTTGGATCTTACCAATAGAATCTAAAATTGTATAGGCTATCGGAGCACCTCGACAATTCGAGGTGCATCGAGCCAGGTGTTGCAGAGCACTCCTAGAATCAGTCAATATTACATAATTTCCTGATTCGAATGACTGAATGTATGAAATAGCCTCTGAGATCGCTAGTAGTTCAACGTACATTATTGAGATTTTTACACTTGATCTAAATTTCATAGATGCCTTCGTTTGTGGATCAAAAATAGCCCATCCCGACTCGTTACCTTCCTGTGATCCATCAGTATAGATTGAGTAAAAATGTAAATAATTAGCATTTAGATACTGATCACAAATTTCATGTATGTTGCTACATATATACTGATGTTTCGGTTTGTCTATAACATCTATACAAGGTTTTACTACGCTGGATAGGTCCACACTGCTCACCCATGTGTTCAAAGAAAATCTATCTAATTGCTGCGATGAAAGTATAGGGTAGTCAATAAGAAACTCATGTACCGTCACTAATAGTGGTTTCTTTTTACGCCTCCAATATAAACTCTGACATGACTCAGCGAGATTGTTTATCATTGGAAATATTTTGTTGCCCCGGAACGAATTCACCTTCAACCAATATTTGCCGGCTAAAAAGTACCTGCGTACATATAGAGGTTGAAGGTGAAGCTCACACTCCATTACGTGTATTGCAGTAGTCCTCACAAAACCTCCAATAACGCGCATACACTGATTTTGTATTCTGTCCAATTTGACTAAGTTGCTCTTGTACCCGCTATCATATAAAAAGTTGCCATAGTCGAGTCTCGAACGAATAATAGAAACATATAATAGTCTCAAGTAATATGGATGTATGCCCCACCCAGACCCAGCGAGAACTTGAAAGATTCTTAAAGATTTTAGACATTTTCCGGCTAGTTCTCCAATATGCTTTTTCCATCTAAGCGAGCGGTCTAACCAGAGCCCTAAGTACTTAATATTATCTACTACTTCAAGCGCTGTTTCATTTATTAATAGTTGAATACATTCTTTTTTATACCCTCTCTTAAAAATGCATACTTTACTCTTTGAAGATGAAATTTCTAAGCCTATGTTTGCAAGCAATTTAACTAAAATGTCTAATGAATTTTGTAAAAGATATACACCTTCTTGTATGTTCTTACTTACTGAATAAAGAACAAAATCGTCCGCGTACTGGGATATCAAAACTCCGCTGCTCATAATATTTGCACAGATACTTGAAGTTACTATGTTAAAAAGCAACGGCGACAAAGGGTCACCTTGGGCCAAGCCCCGGCCGGTAGTTCGACACATGTAAACATTGTCAATTAAAACCTTTAACTTTCTTTCTTTTAAAAAATACCATAAATATTGACATATTTTAGATCCCACCCCAATTAGGTCCAGTTTTTGCATTAGTGAAATTATATTTACGTTATTATATGCATTATCTATATCCAAAAAGCATCCTATTGTTGTTTTATTTTCTGTAAAACCAGTTTGAATATGAGAGACTAAATTAACCAGATTGTCCATTGTAGAACGACTTTTTCTAAACCCCGTAGTGTATGGCGATAATTTGTTATTTTTTTCTATGAACCATTCTATTCTATTATTCAGAATACTATGGAATATTTTACATAAACACGACAACATTGATATCGGTCTGAGTGAAGACTGAGACTGCGGGTCGCGCCCAGGCTTAGGTATTGGAATAACGGCGATGTCACGCCACTGATAGGGTACAAAACCAGTTGACAGAGAACCATTATACAGCGATAACAAAATAGATTTGCCGTTCTCAGGAAGATCTTTAATCATTGAGTACGAAATATTGTCACACCCGGGTGTAGTGTTCTTAGCGCGAATACAACAATTAAGTTCTTGTTTCGTGATTGGTGTCTCTAACTTTGAATTATTAGAAACAAACGATAGGTCGTGCGGAGATGCGTAATCGGGAGCTAGGTTACGAAGTAAATTATTGGCTCTCTCGCCATCAACATGTTGTCTAGCACTTCTACGACCTTTAAACCATTTCATTTTATGCCACATCTGACTTTGAGAAGTTGTTCCGTCCAATGATGTGCATAAATCTTTCCACCCTTTATCCCTTGCTTTGCGCACTAACTTTTGTGACTCACATATTTTTTTATTAAGAAGCGATAGATTATTCGGTGTAGGATTACGTCTAAAGGTTGAAAGGGCTAATCTACGTTTTGCAACTGATTTGGATAGGTCTGGATTCCAGTAGGGTTTGGGAATAAAGACGCTATCAGGGTCCATGTTAAATTTTATATAAGGAATATGAACTTCTGCTGCTAAATTTATACAGTCAACAAAATTATTGTAGTCGGCTTGCATATTGCCTGACTGCTCAAAGTTAATAAATAATTTTTCAAGTAAGCTTTTGTAACCATCCCAATCCGCATTTTTAAAATTCCGTCGATAAGTATTTCTAGGTACAACATTGAAATTGGTCGTTATTTTAATCATTAAGTGATCACTTCCAAGGGTTTCATTCATAATGTACCAGCTAAATGTCAACGCTAAATCGGAGGAAACTAACGTTATATCGGGCGCGGACTGTTGAAGTTGGTTATTAACTAACCTAACACGGGTGGACTTGCCATCATTCAGGGTTACAAAGCCGTTATCTAAAATAGCATCACAAATTTGAGATCCTCTTAAATCGGTCTTGTGAGACCAATTGGTGTGGTGCCCGTTAAAATCCCCTAAAACAAGACTTTTTTTTTTAAATAAAGAAAAAACTGAGTCCCAATCTTGCTGGCTGGTACGCACAGATGGTGCACAATACACAGCAATAATATGTTCGATTTCACTACAATTGAATACTTTAACACACAAAAATTCAATACCCTGGTTTGTGGTTTGTACGTCACAGATACATGAATGAATCGACTTATGTACAAAGATAGCAACCCCACCATAACCATCATCCCTATCTTTACGGTAAATATTATAATTTGTCAAATTCAGACGGCTATCAGGCTCTAACCAGGTTTCACTAACGGCGGCAATGTGGACTTTCTCCTGAGACAAAATATTTTCAAATGTAACTAACTTCGGCCTTACGCTCTGTGCGTTCCATTGGAGAATAGTCAATTTTACATTTTTCCTGTTATAATTCATGATTTACAAAAAAAAAATTCTAATGTCTGTTTTATTATAGGCCAATCTGAAATATTATCTACCACAACTAAAATTAACCATTCGACGCAACACTTTACAATACTTGTAACCTTAGTTAAAATAGATGTATTTTTCAAAAATATTATTCCCTTCAGTCTTTTAATTAATTCTCCAAACTTCACTTCTCTTTCTCTATTTTCTTTAACTTCCTCAACAAACACCTCTGGTTTATTGGTATCCTGTGGCCCTGGATTTAAAGGAAAATCATATTCACCTCGATTAGACGCAACAACCTTACGTTTCCCTTGTCTTTTGGACGATGATTGGAAGGCTTGTTTGACTTGTTCCCCTTTGTGTATTTGTGCTTTTATCGTTATGTTATCAACATAGGGTACAGATTCACGGGGCGACGATGTTGTATCTTCAACAAGCAGAGGCTTAGACTCTAACGCAGAGAGCAGATTGATAGAAGATATCTTAGGGGCGACAACTGTTGGTGAACTTGGTGCTACATAAATAGTGAGGGCCTTTCTATACGTGCAATTGAACTCCGCCATAATGTCTCGTAATCTTTTTTCTTTGAGGAATACAGGGCAACCTTTGTACAAAGCCATGTGTGCACCATCACAGTTGACACATTTAAATGACGTAGTATCACAGTTAGTATGGTTTTCTCCGCACTTCGGACACACGACTTTGCTAGATGTACACTTTTTAGTAGGATGACCCAACTTCCAGCACTGCGTACACTGTGATACCGGAAAGATGTATGAATCCACTTTTATTCTCAAACCATCTACAGATATGTATGGTGGTAAAAAGGAGCCCTTAAAACATAAGCGAACTGCTTCACTTCGTGTCCAGCCTTCTTTCGAATCACGTCGGTTAAGTCGAAATATTGAAACTAGTTCAGCTGGTTTAGGGCACGCAATTGTATTTCGTATCTCCTCGTCGGTTAAATCCAAATCCACATCTCTAATAACGCCATATGATAGACTTTTTTCCATCGCTCGTTGTATACGCCAGCCTTTGTCAAGAAATTGTTTACAGTTTTCTAATCTCTCTGCGCTGATTTCATTCTGCATATCGAGGCGGACTTTGTATGGGTTAATATATTTTACCCTTAGAATATCCGTAATGCCGCTATCTTTAAGGAGTCTGGCCAAAGCAAATTGTTTGGGCAATTGTTCACTGTGTGATATGTATATCTCTATTTTATCTATCTGAAGTTTGTACTTCTTTTTTTCTTTTGATTTTACCTGTATCCATTCGCTGTCATCCTCAACTTTTTTCCTCTTCTCCGACCTAGTTTCGGCCTCCATTTGAATAATATCTTCCTCTTGGAATTGAGTCCCTTCTAAATCTCGATCACTCCACGGACTGCTACTCGGCATAATAGTCGCATCACAAGGCGCATACACATGATCTTCCTTAATTTCATTCATCGCGTAAAATTAAAAGCAAAAACCGAAGGTACATCATTAGTGATTGCGCGCAGCGAGTCAACCCAACTGTATATACATACACGATGGGTATAGCTACCGCGACTGCGCGCAGGCAGGTAATAACAACAACGAAATAGCCACGCGCGCGGTTTGAGTAATTAGCATACGACCACCTCGCACGAACGCCGTATCGAGACTCTGAGAACAATAGAGGTAATTGTCACTGTTGTAACCTAACCTAACCCAAGTGATTCCCCAACAATAGAGGTAATTGTCACTGTTCTAACCTAACCTAACCCAAATGATTCCCCAACAGAAGAGGTAATTGTCACTGTTGTAACCTAACCTAACCCAAGTGATTCCCCAACAATAGAGGTAATTGTCACTGTTCTAACCTAACCTAACCCAAGTGATTCCCCAACAATAGAGGTAATTGTCACTGTTCTAACCTAACCTAACCCAAGTGATTCCCCAACAATAGAGGTAATTGTCACTGTTGTAACCTAACCTAACCCAAGTGATTCCCCAACAATAGAGGTAATTGTCACTGTTGTAACCTAACCTAACCTAAGTGATTCCCCAACAATAGAGGTAATTGTCACTGTTCTAACCTAACCTAACCCAAATGATTCCCCAACAATAGAGGTAATTGTCACTGTTGTAACCTAACCTAACCCAAGTGATTCCCCAACAATAGAGGTAATTGTCACTGTTGTAACCTAACCTAACCCAAGTGATTCCCCAACAATAGAGGTAATTGTCACTGTTCTAACCTAACCTAACCCAAGTGATTCCCCAACAATAGAGGTAATTGTCACTGTTCTAACCTAACCTAACCCAAGTGATTCCCCAACAATAGCGGTAATTGTCACTGTTGTAACCTAACCTAACCCAAGTGATTCCCCAACAATAGAGGTAATTGTCACTGTTGTAACCTAACCTAACCCAAATGATTCCCCAACAATAGAGGTAATTGTCACTTTGTAACCTAACCTAACCCAAATGATTCCCCAACAATAGAGGTAATTGTCACTGTTGTAACCTAACCTAACCCAAGTGATTCCCCAACAATAGAGGTAATTGTCACTGTTCTAACCTAACCTAACCCAAGTGATTCCCCAACAATAGAGGTAATTGTCACTGTTCTAACCTAACCTAACCCAAGTGATTCCCCAACAATAGAGGTAATTGTCACTGTTGTAACCTAACCTAACCTAAGTGATTCCCCAACAATAGAGGTAATTGTCACTGTTGTAACCTAACCTAACCCAAGTGATTCCCCAACAATAGAGGTAATTGTCACTGTTCTAACCTAACCTAACCCAAGTGATTCCCCAACAATAGAGGTAATTGTCACTGTTGTAACCTAACCTAACCTAAGTGATTCCCCAACAATAGAGGTAATTGTCACTGTTGTAACCTAACCTAACCTAAGTGATTCCCCAACAATAGAGGTAATTGTCACTGTTGTAACCTAACCTAACCCAAGTGATTCCCCAACAATAGAGGTAATTGTCACTGTTCTAACCTAACCTAACCCAAGTGATTCCCCAACAATAGAGGTAATTGTCACTGTTCTAACCTAACCTAACCTAAGTGATTCCCCAACAATAGAGGTAATTGTCACTGTTGTAACCTAACCTAACCCAAGTGATTCCCCAACAATAGAGGTAATTGTCACTGTTGTAACCTAACCTAACCCAAGTGATTCCCCAACAATAGAGGTAATTGTCACTGTTGTAACCTAACCTAACCCAAGTGATTCCCCAACAATAGAGGTAATTGTCACTGTTGTAACCTTACCTAACCCAAGTGATTCCCCAACAATAGAGGTAATTGTCACTGTTGTAACCTTACCTAACCCAAGTGATTCCCCAACAATAGAGGTAATTGTCACTGTTCTAACCTAACCTAACCCAAGTGATTCCCCAACAATAGAGGTAATTGTCACTGTTGTAACCTAACCTAACCCAAGTGATTCCCCAACAATAGAGGTAATTGTCACTGTTCTAACCTAACCTAACCCAAGTGATTCCCCAACAATAGAGGTAATTGTCACTGTTCTAACCTAACCTAACCCAAGTGATTCCCCAACAATAGAGGTAATTGTCACTGTTCTAACCTAACCTAACCCAAGTGATTCCCCAACAATAGAGGTAATTGTCACTGTTCTAACCTAACCTAACCCAAGTGATTCCCCAACAATAGAGGTAATTTTCACTGTTCTAACCTAACCTAACCCAAGTGATTCCCCAACAATAGTGGTAATTGTCACTGTTCTAACCTAACCTAACCCAAGTGATTCCCCAACAATAGAGGTAATTGTCACTGTTGTAACCTAACCTAACCCAAGTGATTCCCCAACAATAGAGGTAATTGTCACTGTTGTAACCTAACCTAACCCAAGTGATTCCCCAACAATAGAGGTAATTGTCACTGTTGTAACCTAACCTAACCCAAGTGATTCCCCAACAATAGAGGTAATTGTCACTGTTCTAACCTAACCTAACCCAAGTGATTCCCCAACAATAGAGGTAATTGTCACTGTTGTAACCTAACCTAACCTAAGTGATTCCCCAACAATAGAGGTAATTGTCACTGTTGTAACCTAACCTAACCTAAGTGATTCCCCAACAATAGAGGTAATTGTCACTGTTGTAACCTAACCTAACCCAAGTGATTCCCCAACAATAGAGGTAATTGTCACTGTTCTAACCTAACCTAACCCAAGTGATTCCCCAACAATAGAGGTAATTGTCACTGTTGTAACCTAACCTAACCCAAGTGATTCCCCAACAATAGAGGTAATTGTCACTGTTGTAACCTAACCTAACCCAAGTGATTCCCCAACAATAGAGGTAATTGTCACTGTTGTAACCTAACCTAACCCAAGTGATTCCCCAACAATAGAGGTAATTGTCACTGTTCTAACCTAACCTAACCCAAGTGATTCCCCAACAATAGAGGTAATTGTCACTGTTGTAACCTAACCTAACCCAAGTGATTCCCCAACAATAGAGGTAATTGTCACTGTTCTAACCTAACCTAACCCAAGTGATTCCCCAACAATAGAGGTAATTGTCACTGTTCTAACCTAACCTAACCCAAGTGATTCCCCAACAATAGTGGTAATTGTCACTGTTCTAACCTAACCTAACCCAAGTGATTCCCCAACAATAGAGGTAATTGTCACTGTTGTAACCTAACCTAACCCAAGTGATTCCCCAACAATAGAGGTAATTGTCACTGTTGTAACCTAACCTAACCCAAGTGATTCCCCAACAATAGAGGTAATTGTCACTGTTCTAACCTAACCTAACCCAAGTGATTCCCCAACAATAGAGGTAATTGTCACTGTTGTAACCTAACCTAACCCAAGTGATTCCCCAACAATAGAGGTAATTGTCACTGTTCTAACCTAACCTAACCCAAGTGATTCCCCAACAATAGAGGTAATTGTCACTGTTGTAACCTAACCTAACCTAAGTGATTCCCCAACAATAGAGGTAATTGTCACTGTTGTAACCTAACCTAACCCAAGTGATTCCCCAACAATAGAGGTAATTGTCACTGTTCTAACCTAACCTAACCCAAGTGATTCCCCAACAATAGAGGTAATTGTCACTGTTCTAACCTAACCTAACCCAAGTGATTCCCCAACAATAGAGGTAATTGTCACTGTTGTAACCTAACCTAACCCAAGTGATTCCCCAACAATAGAGGTAATTGTCACTGTTGTAACCTAACCTAACCCAAGTGATTCCCCAACAATAGAGGTAATTGTCACTGTTCTAACCTAACCTAACCCAAGTGATTCCCCAACAATAGAGGTAATTGTCACTGTTGTAACCTAACCTAACCTAAGTGATTCCCCAACAATAGAGGTAATTGTCACTGTTGTAACCTAACCTAACCCAAGTGATTCCCCAACAATAGAGGTAATTGTCACTGTTCTAACCTAACCTAACCCAAGTGATTCCCCAACAATAGAGGTAATTGTCACTGTTCTAACCTAACCTAACCTAAGTGATTCCCCAACAATAGAGGTAATTGTCACTGTTGTAACCTAACCTAACCCAAGTGATTCCCCAACAATAGAGGTAATTGTCACTGTTCTAACCTAACCTAACCCAAGTGATTCCCCAACAATAGAGGTAATTGTCACTGTTGTAACCTAACCTAACCCAAGTGATTCCCCAACAATAGAGGTAATTGTCACTGTTCTAACCTAACCTAACCCAAGTGATTCCCCAACAATAGAGGTAATTGTCACTGTTGTAACCTAACCTAACCCAAGTGATTCCCCAACAATAGAGGTAATTGTCACTGTTGTAACCTAACCTAACCCAAGTGATTCCCCAACAATAGTGGTAATTGTCACTGTTCTAACCTAACCTAACCCAAGTGATTCCCCAACAATAGAGGTAATTGTCACTGTTCTAACCTAACCTAACCCAAGTGATTCCCCAACAATAGTGGTAATTGTCACTGTTCTAACCTAACCTAACCCAAGTGATTCCCCAACAATAGAGGTAATTGTCACTGTTGTAACCTAACCTAACCCAAGTGATTCCCCAACAATAGAGGTAATTGTCACTGTTGTAACCTAACCTAACCCAAGTGATTCCCCAACAATAGAGGTAATTGTCACTGTTGTAACCTAACCTAACCCAAGTGATTCCACAACAATAGAGGTAATTGTCACTGTTGTAACCTAACCTAACCCAAGTGATTCCCCAACAATAGAGGTAATTGTCACTGTTCTAACCTAACCTAACCCAAGTGATTCCCCAACAATAGAGGTAATTGTCACTGTTGTAAACTAACCTAACCCAAGTGATTCCCCAACAATAGAGGTAATTGTCACTGTTCTAACCTAACCTAACCCAAGTGATTCCCCAACAATAGAGGTAATTGTCACTGTTGTAACCTAACCTAACCTAAGTGATTCCCCAACAATAGAGGTAATTGTCACTGTTGTAACCTAACCTAACCCAAGTGATTCCCCAACAATAGAGGTAATTGTCACTGTTCTAACCTAACCTAACCCAAGTGATTCCCCAACAATAGAGGTAATTGTCACTGTTCTAACCTAACCTAACCCAAGTGATTCCACAACAATAGAGGTAATTGTCACTGTTGTAACCTAACCTAACCCAAGTGATTCCCCAACAATAGAGGTAATTGTCACTGTTCTAACCTAACCTAACCCAAGTGATTCCCCAACAATAGAGGTAATTGTCACTGTTGTAAACTAACCTAACCCAAGTGATTCCCCAACAATAGAGGTAATTGTCACTGTTCTAACCTAACCTAACCCAAGTGATTCCCCAACAATAGAGGTAATTGTCACTGTTGTAACCTAACCTAACCTAAGTGATTCCCCAACAATAGAGGTAATTGTCACTGTTGTAACCTAACCTAACCCAAGTGATTCCCCAACAATAGAGGTAATTGTCACTGTTGTAACCTAACCTAACCCAAGTGATTCCCCAACAATAGAGGTAATTGTCACTGTTGTAACCTAACCTAACCCAAGTGATTCCCCAACAATAGAGGTAATTGTCACTGTTGTAACCTAACCTAACCCAAGTGATTCCCCAACAATAGAGGTAATTGTCACTGTTGTAACCTAACCTAACCCAAGTGATTCCCCAACAATAGAGGTAATTGTCACTGTTGTAACCTAACCTAACCCAAGTGATTCCCCAACAATAGTGGTAATTGTCACTGTTCTAACCTAACCTAACCCAAGTGATTCCCCAACAATAGAGGTAATTGTCACTGTTGTAACCTAACCTAACCCAAGTGATTCCCCAACAATAGAGGTAATTGTCACTGTTGTAACCTAACCTAACCCAAGTGATTCCCCAACAATAGAGGTAATTGTCACTGTTCTAACCTAACCTAACCCAAGTGATTCCCCAACAATAGAGGTAATTGTCACTGTTCTAACCTAACCTAACCTAAGTGATTCCCCAACAATAGAGGTAATTTTCACTGTTCTAACCTAACCTAACCCAAGTGATTCCCCAACAATAGAGGTAATTGTCACTGTTCTAACCTAACCTAACCCAAGTGATTCCACAACAATAGAGGTAATTGTCACTGTTGTAACCTAACCTAACCCAAGTGATTCCCCAACAATAGAGGTAATTGTCACTGTTCTAACCTAACCTAACCCAAGTGATTCCCCAACAATAGAGGTAATTGTCACTGTTCTAACCTAACCTAACCCAAGTGATTCCCCAACAATAGTGGTAATTGTCACTGTTCTAACCTAACCTAACCCAAGTGATTCCCCAACAATAGAGGTAATTGTCACTGTTCTAACCTAACCTAACCCAAGTGATTCCCCAACAATAGAGGTAATTGTCACTGTTGTAACCTAACCTAACCCAAGTGATTCCCCAACAATAGAGGTAATTGTCACTGTTCTAACCTAACCTAACCCAAGTGATTCCCCAACAATAGAGGTAATTGTCACTGTTGTAAACTAACCTAACCCAAGTGATTCCCCAACAATAGAGGTAATTGTCACTGTTCTAACCTAACCTAACCCAAGTGATTCCCCAACAATAGAGGTAATTGTCACTGTTGTAACCTAACCTAACCTAAGTGATTCCCCAACAATAGAGGTAATTGTCACTGTTGTAACCTAACCTAACCCAAGTGATTCCCCAACAATAGAGGTAATTGTCACTGTTCTAACCTAACCTAACCCAAGTGATTCCCCAACAATAGAGGTAATTGTCACTGTTCTAACCTAACCTAACCTAAGTGATTCCCCAACAATAGAGGTAATTGTCACTGTTGTAACCTAACCTAACCCAAGTGATTCCCCAACAATAGAGGTAATTGTCACTGTTGTAACCTAACCTAACCCAAGTGATTCCCCAACAATAGAGGTAATTGTCACTGTTGTAACCTTACCTAACCCAAGTGATTCCCCAACAATAGAGGTAATTGTCACTGTTGTAACCTAACCTAACCCAAGTGATTCCCCAACAATAGAGGTAATTGTCACTGTTGTAACCTAACCTAACCCAAGTGATTCCCTAACAATAGAGGTAATTGTCACTGTTCTAACCTAACCTAACCCAAGTGATTCCCCAACAATAGAGGTAATTGTCACTGTTGTAACCTAACCTAACCCAAGTGATTCCCCAACAATAGAGGTAATTGTCACTGTTCTAACCTAACCTAACCCAAGTGATTCCCCAACAATAGAGGTAATTGTCACTGTTCTAACCTAACCTAACCCAAGTGATTCCCCAACAATAGAGGTAATTGTCACTGTTCTAACCTAACCTAACCCAAGTGATTCCCCAACAATAGAGGTAATTGTCACTGTTCTAACCTAACCTAACCCAAGTGATTCCCCAACAATAGAGGTAATTTTCACTGTTCTAACCTAACCTAACCCAAGTGATTCCCCAACAATAGTGGTAATTGTCACTGTTCTAACCTAACCTAACCCAAGTGATTCCCCAACAATAGAGGTAATTGTCACTGTTGTAACCTAACCTAACCCAAGTGATTCCCCAACAATAGAGGTAATTGTCACTGTTGTAACCTAACCTAACCCAAGTGATTCCCCAACAATAGTGGTAATTGTCACTGTTCTAACCTAACCTAACCCAAGTGATTCCCCAACAATAGAGGTAATTGTCACTGTTGTAACCTAACCTAACCCAAGTGATTCCCCAACAATAGAGGTAATTGTCACTGTTCTAACCTAACCTAACCCAAGTGATTCCCCAACAATAGAGGTAATTGTCACTGTTCTAACCTAACCTAACCCAAGTGATTCCCCAACAATAGAGGTAATTGTCACTGTTGTAACCTAACCTAACCCAAGTGATTCCCCAACAATAGTGGTAATTGTCACTGTTCTAACCTAACCTAACCCAAGTGATTCCCCAACAATAGAGGTAATTGTCACTGTTCTAACCTAACCTAACCCAAGTGATTCCCCAACAATAGTGGTAATTGTCACTGTTCTAACCTAACCTAACCCAAGTGATTCCCCAACAATAGAGGTAATTGTCACTGTTGTAACCTAACCTAACCCAAGTGATTCCCCAACAATAGAGGTAATTGTCACTGTTGTAACCTAACCTAACCCAAGTGATTCCCCAACAATAGAGGTAATTGTCACTGTTGTAACCTAACCTAACCCAAGTGATTCCCCAACAATAGAGGTAATTGTCACTGTTCTAACCTAACCTAACCCAAGTGATTCCACAACAATAGAGGTAATTGTCACTGTTGTAACCTAACCTAACCCCAAGTGATTCCCCCAACAATAGAGGTAATTGTTCCACTGTTCTAACCTAAACCTAAACCCAAGTGATTCCCCCAACAATAGAGGTAATTGTCACTGTTCTAACCTAACCTAACCCAAGTGATTCCCCAACAATAGTGGTAATTGTCACTGTTCTAACCTAACCTAACCCAAGTGATTCCCCAACAATAGAGGTAATTGTCACTGTTCTAACCTAACCTAACCCAAGTGATTCCCCAACAATAGAGGTAATTGTCACTGTTTGTAAACCTAACCTAACCCAAGTGATTCCCCAACAATAGAGGTAATTGTCACTGTTGTAACCTAACCTAACCCAAGTGATTCCCCAACAATAGAGGTAATTGTCACTGTTGTAACCTAACCTAACCCAAGTGATTCCCCAACAATAGAGGTAATTGTCACTGTTCTAACCTAACCTAACCCAAGTGATTCCCCAACAATAGAGGTAATTGTCACTGTTCTAACCTAACCTAACCCAAGTGATTCCCCAACAATAGTGGTAATTGTCACTGTTGTAACCTAACCTAACCCAAGTGATTCCCCAACAATAGAGGTAATTGTCACTGTTGTAACCTAACCTAAGTGATTCCCCAACAATAGAGGTAATTGTCACTGTTGTAACCTAACCTAAGTGATTCCCCAACAATAGAGGTAATTGTCACTGTTGTAACCTAACCTAACCCAAGTGATTCCCCAACAATAGAGGTAATTGTCACTGTTCTAACCTAACCTAACCCAAGTGATTCCCCAACAATAGAGGTAATTGTCACTGTTGTAACCTAACCTAACCCAAGTGATTCCCCAACAATAGAGGTAATTGTCACTGTTGTAACCTAACCTAACCCAAGTGATTCCCCAACAATAGAGGTAATTGTCACTGTTCTAACCTAACCTAACCCAAGTGATTCCCCAACAATAGTGGTAATTGTCACTGTTGTAACCTAACCTAACCCAAATGATTCCCCAACAATAGAGGTAATTGTCACTGTTGTAACCTAACCTAACCCAAGTGATTCCCCAACAATAGAGGTAATTGTCACTGTTGTAACCTAACCTAAGTGATTCCCCAACAATAGAGGTAATTGTCACTGTTCTAACCTAACCTAACCCAAGTGATTCCCCAACAATAGAGGTAATTGTCACTGTTGTAACCTAACCTAACCCAAGTGATTCCCCAACAATAGAGGTAATTGTCACTGTTCTAACCTAACCTAACCCAAGTGATTCCCCAACAATAGAGGTAATTGTCACTGTTGTAACCTAACCTAACCCAAGTGATTCCCCAACAATAGAGGTAATTGTCACTGTTCTAACCTAACCTAACCCAAGTGATTCCCCAACAATAGAGGTAATTGTCACTGTTGTAACCTAACCTAACCCAAGTGATTCCCCAACAATAGAGGTAATTGTCACTGTTCTAACCTAACCTAACCCAAGTGATTCCCCAACAATAGAGGTAATTGTCACTGTTGTAACCTAACCTAACCCAAGTGATTCCCCAACAATAGAGGTAATTGTCACTGTTGTAACCTAACCTAACCCAAGTGATTCCCCAACAATAGAGGTAATTGTCACTGTTCTAACCTAACCTAACCCAAGTGATTCCCCAACAATAGTGGTAATTGTCACTGTTGTAACCTAACCTAACCCAAGTGATTCCCCAACAATAGAGGTAATTGTCACTGTTGTAACCTAACCTAACCCAAGTGATTCCCCAACAATAGAGGTAATTGTCACTGTTGTAACCTAACCTAACCCAAGTGATTCCCCAACAATAGAGGTAATTGTCACTGTTGTAACCTAACCTAACCCAAGTGATTCCCCAACAATAGAGGTAATAGTCACTGTTCTAACCTAACCTAACCCAAGTGATTCCCCAACAATAGAGGTAATTGTCACTGTTGTAACCTAACCTAACCCAAGTGATTCCCCAACAATAGAGGTAATTGTCACTGTTGTAACCTAACCTAACCCAAGTGATTCCCCAACAATAGAGGTAATTGTCACTGTTCTAACCTAACCTAACCCAAGTGATTCCCCAACAATAGAGGTAATTGTCACTGTTCTAACCTAACCTAACCCAAGTGATTCCCCAACAATAGAGGAAATTGTCACTGTTCTAACCTAACCTAACCTAAGTGATTCCCCAACAATAGTGGTAATTGTCACTGTTCTAACCTAACCTAACCCAAGTGATTCCCCAACAATAGAGGTAATTGTCACTGTTCTAACCTAACCTAACCCAAGTGATTCCCCAACAATAGAGGTAATTGTCACTGTTCTAACCTAACCTAACCCAAGTGATTCCCCAACAATAGAGGAAATTGTCACTGTTCTAACCTAACCTAACCTAAGTGATTCCCCAACAATAGAGGTAATTGTCACTGTTCTAACCTAACCTAACCCAAGTGATTCCCCAACAATAGAGGTAATTGTCACTGTTGTAACCTAACCTAACCCAAGTGATTCCCCAACAATAGAGGTAATTGTCACTGTTCTAACCTAACCTAACCCAAGTGATTCCCCAACAATAGAGGTAATTGTCACTGTTCTAACCTAACCTAACCCAAGTGATTCCCCAACAATAGTGGTAATTGTCACTGTTGTAACCTAACCTAACCCAAGTGATTCCCCAACAATAGAGGTAATTGTCACTGTTGTAACCTAACCTAACCCAAGTGATTCCCCAACAATAGAGGTAATTGTCACTGTTGTAACCTAACCTAACCCAAGTGATTCCCCAACAATAGAGGTAATTGTCACTGTTCTAACCTAACCTAACCCAAGTGATTCCCCAACAATAGAGGTAATTGTCACTGTTCTAACCTAACCTAACCCAAGTGATTCCCCAACAATAGAGGTAATTGTCACTGTTCTAACCTAACCTAACCCAAGTGATTCCCCAACAATAGTGGTAATTGTCACTGTTGTAACCTAACCTAACCCAAGTGATTCCCCAACAATAGAGGTAATTGTCACTGTTGTAACCTAACCTAACCCAAGTGATTCCCCAACAATAGAGGTAATTGTCACTGTTGTAACCTAACCTAACCCAAGTGATTCCCCAACAATAGAGGTAATTGTCACTGTTCTAACCTAACCTAACCCAAGTGATTCCCCAACAATAGAGGTAATTGTCACTGTTCTAACCTAACCTAACCCAAGTGATTCCCCAACAATAGAGGTAATTGTCACTGTTGTAACCTAACCTAACCCAAGTGATTCCCCAACAATAGAGGTAATTGTCACTGTTGTAACCTAACCTAACCCAAGTGATTCCCCAACAATAGAGGTAATTGTCACTGTTCTAACCTAACCTAACCCAAGTGATTCCCCAACAATAGAGGTAATTGTCACTGTTCTAACCTAACCTAACCCAAGTGATTCCCCAACAATAGTGGTAATTGTCACTGTTCTAACCTAACCTAACCCAAGTGATTCCCCAACAATAGAGGTAATTGTCACTGTTCTAACCTAACCTAACCCAAGTGATTCCCCAACAATAGAGGTAATTGTCACTGTTGTAACCTAACCTAACCCAAGTGATTCCCCAACAATAGAGGTAATTGTCACTGTTGTAACCTAACCTAACCCAAGTGATTCCCCAACAATAGAGGTAATTGTCACTGTTGTAACCTAACCTAACCCAAGTGATTCCCCAACAATAGAGGTAATTGTCACTGTTGTAACCTAACCTAACCTTTTTTTTTTTTTTTTTTTTTTTTTGACGCTGAGAAATGCTTTATGCATCCCCGCTCGTGGGGGACGAGACGGGGTATGTGGGACTCCTGTCGGAATGACAGTATACCCACTAAAACTCAGCAGTGTTCCCACATCGCCGTGATGGGAGGGCCATGGGAAACCGGCTCAACCTTTACGTCCACAACCCTCCCGGCGCATGCCCGCGTGCCCCCCCGGATGGGGGGCTACGGGAATGACCGGGAACACCTGGCCATTCCCGTCCGACACTGGTGGGGGCCTGTGCAATACAGGCAAGGATGCCCCCACACCCGTTGCCTGCTGGCCCCCACCTGGGAGGAGTCGTTTGCTCCGACCCCTCCTCCGCCTTCGGAGCGGCGCCGCGTGAGGGTCGTCCTCCCGCGCGCGCTCCGCCGCCATTTCGGCCGCAGAGGATAGGGAGAGCGGCCGACGTCATACCGACACTCCTCTTCCCCTGCGGCCCCACCGCGTCCGCCATCAAACGGTGGCGGCCCCGTCAAGGCCGCGGAAGGTAGGGAGAGCGGCGCACCGCAATACCGGCACTCCTCTCCCGCCGCGGCCTCCAATCCTCAGCCGCGATGCCTCCCATAAGACACCGCGGCCCGCCTCAGTTGCGGTGTCGCCCATACGGCCGCCGCAACCTACCCGCTGGCCGCTACGTCGTCGGCTTATCGGCAAAAGCCCTGACGAGCGGCCCCCGCATGGGTTCCTCTTCGCTTCACCGTGGGTGACCAAGCCACGGCTACTGAGCCCCCCCGCCTCGACAATGCGGGAACCCTCCGGGGGGGAACCTAACCTAACCTAACCCAAGTGATTCCCCAACAATAGAGGTAATTGTCACTGTTCTAACCTAACCTAACCTAAGTGATTCCCCAACAATAGAGGTAATTGTCACTGTTCTAACCTAACCTAACCCAAGTGATTCCCCAACAATAGAGGTAATTGTCACTGTTCTAACCTAACCTAACCCAAGTGATTCCCCAACAATAGAGGTAATTGTCACTGTTGTAACCTAACCTAACCCAAGTGATTCCCCAACAATAGAGGTAATTGTCACTGTTCTAACCTAACCTAACCCAAGTGATTCCCCAACAATAGAGGTAATTGTCACTGTTCTAACCTAACCTAACCCAAGTGATTCCCCAACAATAGTGGTAATTGTCACTGTTCTAACCTAACCTAACCCAAGTGATTCCCCAACAATAGAGGTAATTGTCACTGTTCTAACCTAACCTAACCCAAGTGATTCCCCAACAATAGTGGTAATTGTCACTGTTGTAACCTAACCTAACCCAAGTGATTCCCCAACAATAGAGGTAATTGTCACTGTTGTAACCTAACCTAACCCAAGTGATTCCCCAACAATAGAGGTAATTGTCACTGTTGTAACCTAACCTAACCCAAGTGATTCCCCAACAATAGAGGTAATTGTCACTGTTCTAACCTAACCTAACCCAAGTGATTCCCCAACAATAGAGGTAATTGTCACTGTTCTAACCTAACCTAACCCAAGTGATTCCCCAACAATAGAGGTAATTGTCACTGTTCTAACCTAACCTAACCCAAGTGATTCCCCAACAATAGAGGTAATTGTCACTGTTCTAACCTAACCTAACCCAAGTGATTCCCCAACAATAGAGGTAATTGTCACTGTTCTAACCTAACCTAACCCAAGTGATTCCCCAACAATAGAGGTAATTGTCACTGTTGTAACCTAACCTAACCCAAGTGATTCCCCAACAATAGTGGTAATTGTCACTGTTCTAACCTAACCTAACCCAAGTGATTCCCCAACAATAGAGGTAATTGTCACTGTTCTAACCTAACCTAACCCAAGTGATTCCCCAACAATAGAGGTAATTGTCACTGTTCTAACCTAACCTAACCCAAGTGATTCCCCAACAATAGAGGTAATTGTCACTGTTCTAACCTAACCTAACCCAAGTGATTCCCCAACAATAGAGGTAATTGTCACTGTTGTAACCTAACCTAACCCAAGTGATTCCCCAACAATAGAGGTAATTGTCACTGTTGTAACCTAACCTAACCCAAGTGATTCCCCAACAATAGAGGTAATTGTCACTGTTGTAACCTAACCTAACCTTTTTTTTTTTTTTTTTTTTTTTTTGACGCTGAGAAATGCTTTATGCATCCCCGCTCGTGGGGGACGAGACGGGGTATGTGGGACTCCTGTCGGAATGACAGTATACCCACTAAAACTCAGCAGTGTTCCCACATCGCCGTGATGGGAGGGCCATGGGAAACCGGCTCAACCTTTACGTCCACAACCCTCCCGGCGCATGCCCGCGTGCCCCCCCGGATGGGGGGCTACGGGAATGACCGGGAACACCTGGCCATTCCCGTCCGACACTGGTGGGGGCCTGTGCAATACAGGCAAGGATGCCCCCACACCCGTTGCCTGCTGGCCCCCACCTGGGAGGAGTCGTTTGCTCCGACCCCTCCTCCGCCTTCGGAGCGGCGCCGCGTGAGGGTCGTCCTCCCGCGCGCGCTCCGCCGCCATTTCGGCCGCAGAGGATAGGGAGAGCGGCCGACGTCATACCGACACTCCTCTTCCCCTGCGGCCCCACCGCGTCCGCCATCAAACGGTGGCGGCCCCGTCAAGGCCGCGGAAGGTAGGGAGAGCGGCGCACCGCAATACCGGCACTCCTCTCCCGCCGCGGCCTCCAATCCTCAGCCGCGATGCCTCCCATAAGACACCGCGGCCCGCCTCAGTTGCGGTGTCGCCCATACGGCCGCCGCAACCTACCCGCTGGCCGCTACGTCGTCGGCTTATCGGCAAAAGCCCTGACGAGCGGCCCCCGCATGGGTTCCTCTTCGCTTCACCGTGGGTGACCAAGCCACGGCTACTGAGCCCCCCCGCCTCGACAATGCGGGAACCCTCCGGGGGGGAACCTAACCTAACCTAACCCAAGTGATTCCCCAACAATAGAGGTAATTGTCACTGTTCTAACCTAACCTAACCTAAGTGAT
Source organism: Cosmia pyralina (assembly GCA_946251885.1). Lineage (NCBI taxonomy): Eukaryota > Metazoa > Arthropoda > Insecta > Lepidoptera > Noctuidae > Cosmia > Cosmia pyralina. The sequence goes on along the minus strand of OX276369.1, from coordinate 9,918,131 downwards.
TCCCCAACAATAGAGGTAATTGTCACTGTTCTAACCTAACCTAACCCAAGTGATTCCCCAACAATAGAGGTAATTGTCACTGTTCTAACCTAACCTAACCCAAGTGATTCCCCAACAATAGAGGTAATTGTCACTGTTGTAACCTAACCTAACCCAAGTGATTCCCCAACAATAGAGGTAATTGTCACTGTTCTAACCTAACCTAACCCAAGTGATTCCCCAACAATAGAGGTAATTGTCACTGTTCTAACCTAACCTAACCCAAGTGATTCCCCAACAATAGTGGTAATTGTCACTGTTCTAACCTAACCTAACCCAAGTGATTCCCCAACAATAGAGGTAATTGTCACTGTTCTAACCTAACCTAACCCAAGTGATTCCCCAACAATAGTGGTAATTGTCACTGTTGTAACCTAACCTAACCCAAGTGATTCCCCAACAATAGAGGTAATTGTCACTGTTGTAACCTAACCTAACCCAAGTGATTCCCCAACAATAGAGGTAATTGTCACTGTTGTAACCTAACCTAACCCAAGTGATTCCCCAACAATAGAGGTAATTGTCACTGTTCTAACCTAACCTAACCCAAGTGATTCCCCAACAATAGAGGTAATTGTCACTGTTCTAACCTAACCTAACCCAAGTGATTCCCCAACAATAGAGGTAATTGTCACTGTTCTAACCTAACCTAACCCAAGTGATTCCCCAACAATAGAGGTAATTGTCACTGTTCTAACCTAACCTAACCCAAGTGATTCCCCAACAATAGAGGTAATTGTCACTGTTCTAACCTAACCTAACCCAAGTGATTCCCCAACAATAGAGGTAATTGTCACTGTTGTAACCTAACCTAACCCAAGTGATTCCCCAACAATAGTGGTAATTGTCACTGTTCTAACCTAACCTAACCCAAGTGATTCCCCAACAATAGAGGTAATTGTCACTGTTCTAACCTAACCTAACCCAAGTGATTCCCCAACAATAGAGGTAATTGTCACTGTTCTAACCTAACCTAACCCAAGTGATTCCCCAACAATAGAGGTAATTGTCACTGTTCTAACCTAACCTAACCCAAGTGATTCCCCAACAATAGAGGTAATTGTCACTGTTGTAACCTAACCTAACCCAAGTGATTCCCCAACAATAGAGGTAATTGTCACTGTTCTAACCTAACCTAACCCAAGTGATTCCCCAACAATAGAGGTAATTGTCACTGTTCTAACCTAACCTAACCCAAGTGATTCCCCAACAATAGTGGTAATTGTCACTGTTGTAACCTAACCTAACCCAAGTGATTCCCCAACAATAGAGGTAATTGTCACTGTTGTAACCTAACCTAACCCAAGTGATTCCCCAACAATAGAGGTAATTGTCACTGTTGTAACCTAACCTAACCCAAGTGATTCCCCAACAATAGTGGTAATTGTCACTGTTGTAACCTAACCTAACCCAAGTGATTCCCCAACAATAGAGGTAATTGTCACTGTTGTAACCTAACCTAACCCAAGTGATTCCCCAACAATAGAGGTAATTGTCACTGTTGTAACCTAACCTAACCCAAGTGATTCCCCAACAATAGAGGTAATTGTCACTGTTCTAACCTAACCTAACCCAAGTGATTCCCCAACAATAGAGGTAATTGTCACTGTTCTAACCTAACCTAACCCAAGTGATTCCCCAACAATAGAGGTAATTGTCACTGTTCTAACCTAACCTAACCCAAGTGATTCCCCAACAATAGAGGTAATTGTCACTGTTCTAACCTAACCTAACCCAAGTGATTCCCCAACAATAGAGGTAATTGTCACTGTTCTAACCTAACCTAACCCAAGTGATTCCCCAACAATAGAGGTAATTGTCACTGTTGTAACCTAACCTAACCCAAGTGATTCCCCAACAATAGTGGTAATTGTCACTGTTCTAACCTAACCTAACCCAAGTGATTCCCCAACAATAGAGGTAATTGTCACTGTTCTAACCTAACCTAACCCAAGTGATTCCCCAACAATAGAGGTAATTGTCACTGTTCTAACCTAACCTAACCCAAGTGATTCCCCAACAATAGAGGTAATTGTCACTGTTCTAACCTAACCTAACCCAAGTGATTCCCCAACAATAGAGGTAATTGTCACTGTTGTAACCTAACCTAACCCAAGTGATTCCCCAACAATAGAGGTAATTGTCACTGTTCTAACCTAACCTAACCCAAGTGATTCCCCAACAATAGAGGAAATTGTCACTGTTCTAACCTAACCTAACCCAAGATTCCCCAACAATAGAGGAAATTGTCACTGTTCTAACCTAACCTAACCTAAGTGATTCCCCAACAATAGAGGTAATTGTCACTGTTCTAACCTAACCTAACCCAAGTGATTCCCCAACAATAGAGGTAATTGTCACTGTTGTAACCTAACCTAACCCAAGTGATTCCCCAACAATAGAGGTAATTGTCACTGTTCTAACCTAACCTAACCCAAGTGATTCCCCAACAATAGAGGTAATGATCACTGTTCTAACCTAATCCAGATGATTCACCAACAATAAAGTGGATCTGGCGCTCGGCGGCCGCTACCGAGGCTGGCTGGCCTTTGCGCGTTAATGGTCACTGTTCTAACCTAACCTAACCCAAGTGATTCCCCAACAATAGAGGTAATGGTCACTGTTCTAACCCAACCCAAATGATTCACCAACAATAAAGAGGATCTGGCGCTCGGCGGCCGCTGCCGCGGCACGCTCGCTCGCCTTCGCGCGTTAATGGTCACTGTTCTAAACTAACCTAGCCTAACTCAAATGACGGATTGCACTGAATCGGGGTGTTATAATAATGATTGTATAAATATATATTTTAAACGATAGACCTAATGATTTTCGATTAATTATACGTTATATCCAATAACGTTACACGAAATTAGTTTTAGAGTATATACATGTTATATGTAAAGAAATTATATCAACAGTTGGTATATCTCACATCTTGTGAACGTTGATGAAATGAAAATATCCCAACTATCTTTATATGATATGAGACGCACCCCTTCCTTAAGTGTAGTATTCTCCGTTTATGGAGACATCTTTATCTTTGTAATCGATCTACAGAATCTCAATAATTACATGAATATATATATCACATACATATACGTCATCATCCACAGCCCGACTTCACCCACTGCTGGGCATAGCCCTCTATTCTTGTGCCAATTCTCACGCTCCTGTGCCAGCCTCATACAGGTTTAGCCTGCGATGACAACAATGTCGTCCGCCCACCTCGCCGCCGGACGACCGACATCTCGTCTTCCAGTCCTTGGACGCCACTCTGTCACAGCCTTACTCCACCTGTCATCACTGCCCCTTGCCAGGTGTTCTGCTCAACTCCATTTGAGTTCCATAATACACTTTCCGATATCGAAGACCTTCGTACGTGTTCGGAACTCGATCTATTAGTCTGATGCCAAGCATGGAACGCTCCATGGTTCTCAGCCTCCTGCGTGAGCGTCCACGTATCAGCACCGTACGTCATGGTGGGCAGGACACACTGGTTCAGGCGGGACTTCAGACGTGGAATTTTAGTTTGGTTTTCGCTCATTTTCCTAAGAAATTATAGATGCAGTTTCATCTGATAACTTGAAAGTGTATTTAAATCTCGACGCTAATTTGGTTAATAAATTTATATAATAAGTACTTATTACTTCGGTTAGTTACGATTTTTTTTCCACATATGACAGTAGGGAGGAAATATTATTAAAAAAAAATGCATTATTGTCACTTTATTTACTCACAAAAAATACATAATTGTACGTAAAATTATAACTTACAAATACTTTCGAGATACAATCACAAAGCGTATTACAATTTAGAATAGTTGACTTATTTCCACTTGAAACTAAAATCGTCAATAATTATAGTCGCCTACAGTACCATCGGGGACATCACAGTTAATGACGCTGTTACAAATGGGTAGTCAAATCAATACTTTTTTACACAAAAGTATGTTTATTAAATAAAATGCTTTGCATTATAAAAATGTTTTTTGCCCGAATTGTTGATAGATGTGCATGGTACATCGTATCCATCGTTTTTATTTATAAATATATAAGACAATATATAAATTTACCTATTTAAAATTATATTTATAGTTCAGAATCGTACCATGCACATCTATCAACAGTTTGGCCAAAAAACATTTTAAGAATGCAAAGCATTTTATTTAATAAACATACTTTTGTGTAAAAAAGTATTGATTTGACTACCCATTTGTAACAGCGTCCTTAACTTGTCATCCCTGAGACAAAGGTGAAATGTCTCGTGTACAGTCGGCAACAAAAGTCGATTAACATTTGCAGTTTTTTTAATCTTAATTATTATAAGGACGCTGTTACAAATGGGTACTCAAATCATCAAATGCTTTACATTCTTAAAATGTTTTTTGGCCAAATTGTTGATAGATGTGCATGGTACGATTCTGAACTTTAAATATAATTTTAGATAGGTACAGTTTTTCAATAAATGTACCGGACTGAAAATTTTTACTTCGGTACATTTATTGAGAAAATGTAACTATTTAAAATTATATTTATAGTTCAGAATCGTACCATGCACATCTATCAACAGTTTGGCCAAAAAACATTTTAAGAATGTAAAGCATTTTATAATAAACATACTTTTGTGTAATAAAAGTAATGATTTTACTACCCATTTCTAACAGCGTCCTTAAGCGAAATATTTAATTCAAATCGGAATATAATTTTAGTTAAAATTTTAAGAACATTAACTCGTTAACAGTTAAATAAAAAAAGCAGTTTATCGAAAAAATTTGTGTTAATTTAGATGATGTCAAAAAGTAGCAGTGTTAACCGACTTCTGCATTTGAACATCGTAAGGACTATTCTTGCAGCGCTGTTCCGCTAAAGTAACGCTTACCTACGCTCATCAACCTAGAGCATCGCAGCATGAGATTTATGCCGAGTCCCTTGTTTTTATATATGAAGAAAAAAAGAAGACCGTAAAAAGCGTTTATTGCCCGTGGTCTTCGAGGAATTTTTGTGCCCATGGTCCCTACGAGAAATACAATGCTGCCGAATTAAAATGATAGTCTCGAACATACGATCTAGGCGCAGCGCAGCGCTTTCCTCACTGCCAAACAAATATCGACCTTGCACCAGTATGAATAAAGTTGAAAATAAATAAATCTTAAAGCTCGAGAGCGCGTCGTAAGCTGAAAGAGGGGCGCGTCTCGGGTTGTTTTATCTCAACTTTATTTTTATGCACGCAACTTTGATATTTGTTTGGCAGTGACAACCGCGCCTCGCCAGGTGCGCGCCGGCCTGAGCTCTATTAATAAAATCTAGTTAAAATAGTCAACTACCCTATTACAAATCATTCTATTTTTCATTATGACGTTGTACTTTTCATTTTGCTATACTAAGCTAGATATAAGCTATTAGCGTAATATTTATACAGTGTGCCCATCGAATGTTTGCAAAATATGATTTTTTCTGCTACATTAAAGACGCTGTTACAAATGGGTAGCCAAATCATTACTTTTTTACACAAAAGTATGTTTATTAAATAAAATGCTTCGCATTCTTAAAATGGTTTTTGGCCGAATTGTTGATAGATGTGCATGGTACGATTCTAAACTATAAATATAATTTTTTTGTGAAAAAATTCTCAATAAATGTACCGAAGTGAATCTTTTTACTTCGGTACATTTATTGAGAAAATGTACCTATCTAAAATTATATTTATAGTTCAGAATCGTACCATGCACATCTATCAACAATTCGGCCAAAAACCATTTTAAGAATGCGAAGCATTTTATTTAATAAACATACTTTTGTGTAAAAAAGTAATGATTTGACTACCCATTTGTAATAGCGTCCTTAAAATACAAAGTGGCAATGAGGTTTTCACATTAAGTTCCGTGCCCAAAGGGTGCCAACGGGACGCTGTTACTAAAGCTCCGCTGTCCGTCCGTTCGTCTGTCACAGAGCTATCTTTTGAACCGAAATATGTAAACACTTAAAATTTTCACTGATTGTGTAGGTACTACTATGGTCGCTATAAAAACAAATAATAAAAGTAAAATAAAGTTAAAAACTTAAGGGTGCAGGTCCGCAAACAAGAAACGTGTTACTTTTTAAACTGAAATATTTAAATAAAATATGTAGTGTTAATTATTGTACGGTAGTACGGAACCCTTCGTGTGGCCGCTTTTTTTTTTGCAAATGGCGGTGCTGTTCTACGTTGTATGTTGATCAAAATTCATTACATTTTCGTTCGAGAAATTAGCCCTTATGGTGGATGAGTGGTAGCCCGCGAAAATCAAATTTTCTTGCGTTTTTTGCAGTTTTACGTTGATGATTTTTATGGTTAAAATTATGTAAATACATAGTTCTTACTGTCGCGAATCATATTCTGATCAAGATACAACCTGACACTGATCTGCAAATTGCAAAAAACGCAAGAAAATTTGAATTTCGCGGGCTACCACAGCGCATCACCACAGCACTATACTGAAAACATTCATCGTCCTGTGCGCTGTCACATCAGTGGTGTCGCTTGTGTGTCTGCGGCCTGGGCTCGTGCTCCCGGCGGCGCTTGCGGCGCGAGGGCGTGGAGTCCACCAAACCGGCGTGCGCCTGCGCAGCCAGGAGCATGCCCAGCTGACCCTGTGCCTGATAGGGGAGGATTATTGGAACATCAAAATAGCGAATGTTTTATACCACAGGTGCAATTAGAAAGACAATATTTTTTTCATTTCATATGACATATAGTTTCTTACGTATATTATAAATTATAATTATTACAATGCTAGTACGTACCTCGCTATGCATCTCTTTAGCCATCATATACACGCTGTGTTCACTGCTATTGTACATAAGCGCATTTGATAACATTAGAAGAACATCCCGCTGAAACTGAGCCGTCGTTCTGAAAACCAACATAATTTTGATATTATTAAGTATCGACATACCCGGAATTTATTCTTTGCAAAACGCAGTAGGATACTAACTTTTTTTCTACACGGTAATTGCGGCTCGTTCCCGCTCGTTAATATCCCGTCGCCCTCGTTAACACTATTAACGACTGGGAATGTTTTGTTCCACTCGTTAGCAGTGTTGAAGAACGCGACATTTTTTCTGTCGTTCCCACTCGTTAACAGTGCTGAAGAACGCGACATTTTTTCTGTCGTTCCCACTCGTTAACAGTGTTTAAGAACGCGACATTTTTTCTGTCGTTCCCACTCGTTAACAGTGTTAAAGAACGCGACATTTTTTCAGTCGTTCCCAGTCGTTAACAGTGTTTAAGAACGCGACATTTTTTCAATCGTTCCCAGTCGTTAACAGTGTTAAAGAACGCGACATTTTTTCAGTCGTTCCCACTCGTTAACAGTGTTTAAGAACGCGACATTTTTTCAGTCGTTCCCACTCGTTAACAGTGTTAAAGAACGCGACATTTTTTCAGTCGTTCCCAGTCGTTAACAGTGTTTAAGAACGCGACATTTTTTCAGTCGTTCCCAGTCGTTAACAGTGTTAAAGAACGCGACATTTTTTCAGTCGTTCCCACTCGTTAACAGTGTTTAAGAACGCGACATTTTTTCAGTCGTTCCCACTCGTTAACAGTGTTGAAGAACGCGACATTTTTTTCCCAATCGTTCATCCTTCGTTCCGCGTCTAGTTCAACCGGCCTTGATGTGGTCGGTATCGCTCACACGGTCGATTTTTACGGTCAAATGTGGTCCGTGTGAATAAACTATTAATTTTCGTACAAATTAGCGCCCGTTCACGTGTTGCCGTATGTGTGATCGGACCCTTACGCATGCAACTAGGGTTACCATCCGTCCGAATTTACCCGGACATGTCCGGCTTTTTGCCCCGTTCAGATTTCTCCGGTCTTGTCATTTAAGGGTATTTTTTTTTATATAGCAATAAAATCAGTAAATATTAAAAAGTAAAATGACTGGTCTTTTCAAATTTCGAAATGGTAACCCTACACGCAACAGATTGTTTAATTGGCGTGTTATTGATTTTTTTAATTTAAAGTCAGAGACATAATTTTCCTGATTGTCGTGAGGTCCATGGTTTATTCGTCTTATGTTTAAGTAAGACCAGTTAATTTTGAGGATTTTTGACATATCAGAAAGGTCAGGTGCGTACTCGCAACCGGCGTGCGTGTATGACCAGATGTATGAACGTAAACGAAGCAAAAGGAGTATGTAAGGATTGTAGCAGGTGGCGTTCTGTAGTTTCTGCCTACTCCATGGGACGAAGGCGTGAGTTTTTAGTGTGTTGAAAGAAATTACCTTATAACTCCCGATTCGATGTTTTTCCTGATAGTCGTGAGGTCCATGGGTCGTTTGACGACCTGGCTGTAACCCGGCGCTTCGTCGTCGCTGATCGGCCGCAGAAACAAGGACGCGTACTTGTGTGCACATAACCTAGGGAAAACAATAATAACTTAGTCAAATCATCCATAGATATTATAAAAACGCTACGTCTGTCTGTCCGTTAATGCGGTAGAAATGTGATTTGGGAGAGAGATGAGTTCTAGATTATAGAACGTTAGGGCGTAAATCTATTTCGTCTAAAATGGTATCAATCTGCCTAACATTTTCCCAACTATGTTGGGGTCGGCTTCCAGTCTAACTGGATGCAGCTGAATACCAGTATTTTACATGAAGCGACTGCCTATCTGACCCCCACAACCCATTAACTGGGTAATACGATACCCCTTGGTAAGACTGGTTGTCAGACTTTCGGGCTTCTGACGACCCGTAGCGACTGTCAAAGATCCACGAATGACAGCCGGGACCAACGGCTTAACGTGCTTTCCGAGGCACGGAGTCTCGGTATATAAAGATGGTCACCCATCCACTAACCCCGACAAGCGTAGCTTAACCTGATGGATCGACCCGTGCGGCTGTTATCATTTAGCCACGAGCTCCTAGGTATATCGGATATATAGGTATATCGGATGCACATTCGCCTAAAGTTAATTTCTGGCTAAGAAATAATTGAAGCGGCTTCTTATTTTTTTTTTTAATATAAATCCTGCTATTCCAGAAAATCCGGGAATGCAAAACTAATCGGATACGTGATATAGAAACGACTACTTAAATATATGGTATTACTAGCTTTTGCCAGCGGCTTCGCCCGCGTGTATGTCGGAAATTATCCCACGGGAACCTTCTACCGGGATGAAAAGTATCCTATGTCTTAATCCAGGTTAACTATCCAACTATCTGTATACCAAATTTCATCCAAATCTGTTCAGCCGTTTTTGCGTGATTGAGTAACAAACATCCAAACATACAAACTTTCACATTTATAATATTAGTAGGATTTATTTTAAAAATACCGAGATACCGGGGTCATATGACTATTCGTATGCTTGTTTACTTTAAATTCATTTTTAACATTACAGTGAAAATATCACCGTGAACACTTGTGAAGTGAGCTGTCAATGAGCTGTCAGAGGCACACTCTATTGTTGATATAACATTTATTATTTACACATTGTTTTTTTGTGTTTCACGAACTGTGTCCAAATGTGTGACTGACACTGACTTGGCCACCATCAGGGATTTTAATTTTGATAATACAAAAAAATTGTCGCTAATTAGTCGAAATTTTCCGCCAAATATCAGAATTTGTTGGTCACCGGTTCAAAAGTTATATATTAGACTATGAAAGCGTTTGCTTTGTGTTTTTTACTAGGCGTTTTATCATATCAGATTAAATAGGTTTTATGACTTTTGAGTGGTATATCAAACGATTTTATATTCAATATATGTTATGCTTATAAAAATTCGTTACTTTCAAATTATATCAATCGTTTATTATCTTCACTGATCATTATATAAAATAATATTATTGATTCAGTTGATAGATCTTGTAAATATTAGAGATTTTGTAATTATATCGTATATTACTTACCCATTTTAAAAACTAGACGAGGTCGGGGTTTCCTATTCGACTACTCGGAGAAGAAAGGCCGAAACTAACTCACGAGGTCAGTCTCTTTTAAAGTCCAGTGTGACACTGGCATGGCCACCATCAGGGATTTTAATTTTGATAGCACAAAAAAATTGTCACTAATCAGTCGAAATTTGCCGCCAAATATCAGAATTAGTCGGTCACAGCCTCAAAAGTTAAGGGTTCATAAGTGGCCGATCCGGAGAGCGTCTCCCCAGCTTGGCCACATTTATATCTCAAAAACTAGGCCACCTAGCGAAGATCTGTTTTCTCCCAGCTTTAGTCGCTAATCAGTCGCAAGTTTTAGCCAAGTCACAGATTTATTCGGGTCTTAGTTTAGAAGATATAATGAGTTCAATTTTTAAGGTATAGTCCAAGAGATAGATCGAAGAGTTTAGGAAAAAAGATTGCCACTGTTTACACTTACACCCTGTATATCACACTAATATTATAAAGTCGAAAGTTTGTGAATGTGTGTGTGGGGGTGTGTTTGTATGTTTGTTACTTCTTTACGCTCAAACGGCTGGACCGATTTTGATGAAATTTGGTATGTAGATAGCTTATACACTGGATTAACACATAGGCTACTTTTTATCCCGGTCTACGCGGGTAAAACCGCGGGGCGCAGCTAGATGTATAATATAGCTATTTATTTATTGTTTATATTTAATAAAAATAAAACTTTAAAACTAACCTGCTATACACCAGCATGACAGATTTCTTCCACAGGCGATGTTGCCGCTCCGCGTCGTTGGTGCTCGGAGACTCCGGCGCACTCGCCTCCGCCGCGCTCTCGGACCCCGAACATGCTAGCAAATGTATGTGGTTTAGAAAGGGCGGAACGAGTAGGTATTTTTATAAACTCGGCTAATGCAGTGTTTGCCTTCCGATCTATTCACAAATATACGAAATAAACTCATAGCTTTATCTCAGTCTATGCATCATACTGTCGTCCGACGAAGCCCGAGCTGCATACGTAGTTCGCCGAACTTCGTATGCAGCTCGGGCTTCGTCGGAGGACTATATGATGTATAGACTGTGCTATTATGTAATAAAGTTCACAAGTATGTAACTTAAACAACGCACAACGTCTTAAGGGGTCATTGTACTCATCATTATGAACAACTTTTACTATGGGAGCAAATCTGAAATTGCGAAAAAAAATCAGCTGTTCCCTACATTTATGTTCGTATAACTCATTAATATGTAGGGAACAGCTGACTTTTTTCGCGATTTCAGGTTTTGTCCCATAGTAAAAGTTTTTCATAATGATGAGCACAATGACCCATAAGAGGATACCGGTGATTAAAATTACACCCAGTCAATCTGCCTAGCTTTTTCCCAACTATTTGGGGTTAGCTTCCAGTCTAACCGGATGCAGCTGAATACCAGTATTTTACATGGAGCGACTGCCTATCTGACCTCCACAACCCAGTAACTGGGTAATACGATAATCCATGGTAAGACTGGTTGTCAGACTTTCGGGCTTCTGACGACCCGTAACGACTGTCAAAGATCCACGAATGACAGCCGGGACCAACGGCTTAACGTGCTTTCCGAGGCACGGAGGAGTCTCGGTATGTAAAGTTGGTCACACATCCACTGACCGACCTCGGCAAGCGAAGCTTAACCTGATGGATCGAGCCTGCAGACCTGTTATTACTGTAGGACACAGAGTGTGGTAGTTGGATATGAATATGTAAATATCTTAGGCTAAGCACTACTTGTACCAAGATGAATGTAAATATAAATAGGACAATTTATCAAATAAACACAGATCATCCGGACACGTCTTTGAATCAACAAGTAATCTATACCTGCTTACCCCTAAATTACTTAGCCACAAGCTCCTCTAAAATTACACCAAGTGTTACAGTGCCAGCTCCTATCCAGAGATAGGAGCTGGCACTGTAACACTTGGTCCTTGTCTATCGGTAACTGTAGGTTTGCGACTGTGATCACAGATGTGCGAGTTTCGGTGCATGAAGTCGTGTTTTGAGCCCAGGTTTAGTGCCGCCGGGGTCGCGGGTAGTTCGAAAGAGATACCGTGGCCCTGGCACGGGCAACTGAAGGAACACGGGTGGGTTTTAGTCAGTAAAAGTCTGACACGCCCTCCCGCTCTGCCCGGAGCGGGAGAAGTCATTTGATGATTTGCCATCCACAAAAAAAAAAAAAAAAAAACCCAGGTTTAGTGATTGCGATGTTAGCGCGTAACATATCTTCCTCTAATATATCAATGGTATTACCCTATTGACATGACTATTTCACGAAATCATGACATTTGAGGTCAATTCTAACTTATGGAGTTGTATTGCTGATTCTAATGATTATGATTCTATAAATACATATGTCGGATCCGGTCAATAGTACGGACGCGTAACGAATCGCAGGCGCGCCACAGGCGACATCACGTGAGGTGCCCACGCCTACAGCGCGCTTCTACAGAGTCGTGATGTTTTAACCTGATGGCGAGAAGAACAGTCTAGTGTTGGATCGCATCGGAGCAACATCGGGGTTACTACGCCACGGAACTGTATTCGATTCGTTGTGCTTAGTGATTGTGTTAGATTGTGATTTTAAAACACCGTGTATCGCACCCAGTGTGTTTTCATTGCACGAAACCCATCTTCTGCCCACGTGTCTGTCTAAATCTAACTGAGTAAAACCTGACGTCCCGACACATATTAGTTACGTCCGCGCATCATATTTTAATCAACATACAACCAGACATAGGTGCGAATTACAAAAATCGTAAGAAAATTTGAAATTCGCGGGCTACCTTAGCGCTTCCCCCTTAAAAGTCAGTTAAAAGTCAGTTAAAAACTACAAAAAACTTACTTCTTGAATCGGATTTCTTCTTGCGCGAATAATCTCGTTTCTTCTTGCCATCTTTCTCCTCTTCTCGACTTAACTGAAACAACAATGCATAATATTATACACGGTTAATTTTACATCGTTCTGGAGCCGAATCACAGTAACTCTGAGTAATAGTTACTATTGGCATTGTTAATTGTTTTTTTAAGACATCTAATAAAGAAGTTAGAAATTTATCACTTTTTTTCTGTCATTTATTTTATTAGCGTTTCCACTATCATCATCATTGCCCTGTCCTTATCCCAATCTATTTGGGGTCGGCGCAACATGTCCTTTTTTGCCATACTTCTCTATTATTCGTCATCTCGGTAGTCACCCCCTTTCTAGTCATGTCATCTTTCACATTTATTTTATTAGCGTTTCCACTATATCATTCATAAACGCAAAATCATACGGAACAAGGAAGGGCGGGCGGTCGGCTAGACTGTAAGCGTTGTAAGGGATCGGGGGCGTGGCTTATGTATCATGCTGTCTGATCGATGAATGGATTTTTCAATGAGTACCATTCGCATGTGTTGCCGTTTGTCGATACGTTTTACACACACGTAAGGAAGCGTTACTTCGAGTTCTCATTATTTCACAAAAAAAAAAAAAACAATAAACTTAATTTTACGTGATTTTTTTATTGTTACTTTTTGAAAATAATAGTCCCAATCGATTCTGTTTCGATGATCGAGTTCATGGCTTCCGGTTCCAGAACCACCTAAAATTAACCGTGTATAAAAGTTTCAAAAGTTATGACGCTTTTGCCAAGATATTCTTCGATCCCTCTCATATAGCACGAAACACAGGCTGAACCAGAAAGGTGTGATCAAATTTACAGACCATCAAACTGAACAACTTTCTCCATAACACCAACATCGTAATCGCGAAAAAATAATCAGCCGACAGTTGATAATTTTTTCGCGTTTACAATGTTGGTCCCACGGAGAAAGTTGTTCAGTTTGACGGTCTGTAGCACACTCATAAATTTACCACACCTTTCAGATACACCCTGTATAATAAACCTCATGTCGTTGTAAAAATCATAGTCAGTCACCGATGTGGCGAACACCACGCATACACTCACCGAACAAAAAGGTTATGCAACTTGAGGTACTTATTTTTTTTTATTGACTGCTCCCTTAAGGTCGCTATTACAAGTGGGTAGTCAAATCATTACTTTTTGAAACAAAAGTCAATCAATCTGCCTAGCCTTTTCGGGTCAACTTCCAGTCTAACCGGATGCAGCTGAATATCAGTATTTTACATGGAGCGGCTACCTATCTGACCTCCACAACCCAGTAAGACTGGTTGTCAGACTTTCGGGCTTCTGACGACCCCGTAACGGCTGTCAAAGATCCAAATGACAGCCGGGACTAACGGCTTAACATTTTCTCAATAAATGTTCCTATCTAAAATTATATTTTTAGTTCAGAATCGTACAATGCACATTTATCAACAATTCGGCCAAAAAACATTCTCTTAGAATGTTTTTTGGCCGAATTGCAAAGCATTTTAATTAATAAACATATTTTTGTTTAAAAAAATAATGATTTGACTACCCATTTGTAACAGCGTCCTTAAGATGAAAGCGCAAAGGTAGCCCGCGAAATTCAAATTTTCTAACGTTTTTTGCAATATGCAAAATGTCATGATTTCCGAAATCGAAACAAATTAGAAGAGATCTAACTTAGAGAGATGTATTGATCATTCTAATGGTTATAATTAAATAAATACATATGTTTTACTGTCGCGAATCATATTTTGATCAAGATACAACCTGACACTGACCTGCAAATTGTAAAGAAACGCAAGGAAATTTGAATTTCACGGGCTACCACGAATCGCTAAACCAAACATCTTACTTACCTCCATCGGAGTATCGTCATCAGTCTCGGTGTGCGTATCTTCCACGTCCGTCTTCTCTCTCTCTTCTTTAACTTCTGCTTCTTGAGCTATCGGTAGAGATTCTTCTCTTATCATCTCTTTTAGTGGGATGGAGTCCTGTACGAGAAAAAAAATGATGTGCAAAAAGTCGTCAAAAAGTTTAAAGGGCGCCGATGAAATTAAAGGCAAACGAGACTTTTTTATAAATTTTCAATAGAGACGCTCGAACTTTGACAGCATATAGCGGCCATCTTGGTAAAGTGACAGCTGTCAAATTTGGCAGGAATATTTATTTAGTCTTGACATTTTACCATAAAACGCTACAAGCTTCAACAGCGCATTGAAATTGTTAAAATTTATTATCAAAATCAGTGATCTGTTCGCCTAACGTTCCGTGGCTTTGTTTTTTCGCGTTACCGCTCGACTAATTTCTGTGTGGCTACGTGAAATCTCTAGTCTATGTAGACAAACCACAGACAATTGCCGAAGGCAACATAACTCGCATTCTTCATGAAATTGAGCCCCATTTATGCGAAGATGTCATACAAATTGGTCCACCAGGATACACCACTTACAGCGGAGCCGCGGCGGCCATTTGACCGAAATTACATTCCATACAACATGTCATCGAATGTTCTTTAAAATAAAAATAAAAATGAGGCAATATCACTTACACAGGTTGTCTTATTTAATTTCAAAGATCGAGTGCTCTTAAGAACGCTATTACAAATGGGTAGCAAAATCATTACTTTTTTACACTAAAGTATGTTTATTAAATAAAATGCTTTACATTCTTAAAATGTTTTTTGACCGAATTGTACAGTTTCTCACTGAATGTTCGGAAGTGAAAATTTTTATTTCGGTACATTTATTGAGAAAATGTACATTTGTACAGTCAACAAAAGAGATATCTAGGCAAGGTATACTAACATATTTGTATGTAAATTGCTTCATGTTCAGTTTCGTGACAATATACAATTTTGTGTTGATATGTTACAATGTAGGAATATTGCAAATACAAAGTAATATATATAAAATTGAACATGAAGCAATAGACATACAAATATGTTAGTGTGTCCTGCCTAGATGTCTCTTTTGCTGTCTGTACATCTATCAACAATTCTGTCAAAAATCATTTTAAGAATGCAAATCACTTTATTTAATAAACACATTTTTGTGTAAAAAGTAATGATTTGACTACCCATTTGTAACAGCGTCCTTAACGAAAAAACCCTTCTGGAAAATCTTCTTGTCTACCCCTTCAGGAAATAGAGAGTATGTTTAACATTACCTCAGATTCTTCCTCCTTATTAACAACTTCCTCTATAATCTTCTGTTCTTCAACTCTGGGCGGTTCCGGTCCCTTCTCCATCATCTCTAGTTCATGCTCTATGGAATCTGAGTGAACTGGTTCCGGTAGTGTCGGCACTTCCTCTTCCGGTTGTGTTTGTGGTTCTGGAAGGTAAGAAATAGGGGTAGCGTGTGAGTTTGTATGAGTTATTTGGGGTTCCTTAGATTATTGAGGGCTGTACTTAAGGAGGATGCGCTAAGGTACCTTCAATCACAGTCTCTGGTTCCGGTTCCTGTACCACCGGTTCCGGCGGCAGAGGTATCGTTTCCGGCGGTATTTCCACCACGGGCTCTGTATGTACCACCTCTTCTGTGACTTGCGGTTCTTCTGAAGGCGGCTCTTCTTTTACCTCTTCATGAGTTGGCTCTTCTTGTATTACGCTGCAGAAGGTATAAAAAAATATTTTTTGCTGATATAAAAATCGTAATAAATATAAGTTCAAAAACTAAAACCAGACTAATATAAATTCACTCTCTAAAAAGTATGAAACAAGAAAACATTCTCATCTGAAATTAGAAAAGGACAAACAAATTAAAAAATCCGGAGTAACACGTATTCTGTTCGATTTATTTACATGACATGTGACTCCGGATTTTTAATTTGTCATGAATACATAAAGAGTTGCGCCTTTATTTGTCACTCAATTGGACCCAGCTGAGAGGGAATGGTCCCGGAGCTATGAAAAAGGGTCTCTATTCGGAGGCGAATGTGTTTTTTTAAATCTTGGCAAAGAGATATGCGTCTTTACGGCGTTAATATTTTTTGAATATTTAAATAATGTTTATAAATAGAATATCATCAAAAACCATGATTATTACAATAAAAAAAAACGTTTATGAACAAATTAACGTTTATTTGTGTTCTAAACTCAAAAATATTTAAATTTTCTATTTTTCATATTAGGCTGTTTATCGGCTTTATACCTTTGCTTCTCCTTCAACCTGGCGAAAGCAAAGCGCGGAAAAAAAAAGAAAATTTAAATCATAGTTTCTTTAATTTAAGACAAAAATATTTTTCGTTATTTTATTTTATTTCTTCAAAAGCGTATTGAAAAACGTCATTTGATACACGTGGACATTTGCTATTGCAGTTCTCGGCAAAAACAACCTCGCCCACGGCTCGGGTGTTAATTCCGCCTCGAATGCAATAACAAACATTCTCCACTTGTATCAAAATGTACTATTAAAATCTTGCAGATTCCGATAGAAAGTGTATACACAATTGGGGCGCTGACTGCTCCTTATAAAAAGTACCAACCAATTTTTGCACAATTTTGACATTTCTAAAATTCAAACACAACATCACGCCTGTAATCGCAGGAGAGTTAGGCAGTGCTGTACCTACAGTACACCCACATTTCGCCAGTTATAAGTCCCATGTAACAGGGGGCGAGCCTGTTGTCAACAACCGGGCACAAATACAGACTCCGGGCTGCTACTGAGGAGTTCCTGATGGAAAAACCCAACAACACTTTGCCCGAGCTGGGAAACGAACCCAGGACCTCATACACAACAGCAGCGCTTGCGACAACTAGACACGAGGCAGTCAAAATTCAAATATTATTTTGACATTCCTAGAATTAAATTGTCATTTAAAGACTACTGAGAATCAACTGCGCTACAACTCCCCAGCAATCTTCTAATAGGGATGATGCCTGGCTAAGAAAAAAGAAATTCTATTCAGTCCCTCAGTCAGTTAATAAAAAAATATTAGACACGTATTTTTTGCTTTTTCATATTAATAAAAATTACTTAGATAACACGCATTACAGTTGGAGAGTAGGGCTCGCTACGTCACTTCTACGTATAAAATCTAGCTAGGCGTGACGTCATGCCATATTTTAACTCAATGTATCACCGTAATCTTTTGATTACGTAAAAAAAGAAAAAATACGTGTCCAATATTTTTTAATAATCTACATGTTGGACCAAAAAATTTTTTTTAATTATATTATTTTACCATCTTGGATTGACTTTCCGGTAATCTACCCAAGAGGTTTTAACGGCAGAATAATTATAAAATGACATTTTATAATTATTCTGCCGTTAAAACCGATCAAAAAATGCCATTAGGAATCAATCTGCACTTTATGTACAGTCAACAAAAGAGATATCTGGGCAGGGTAGAGTAACATATTTGTATGTGAATTGCTTCATGTTCAATTTTATTACTTTGTTTTTGCAATACTCCTACATAGTAACACGCTAACACAAAATTGTATATTGTCACTAAATTGAACATGAAGCAATTCACATACAAATATTTTAGTATACCCTTCCTAGATATCTCATTTGTTGTCTGTACATACACCGAAACAATCATTTCTCTAACGTTTTGTCGACAAGCCACTGTGCCAGCATACAACATCTCTCTCTCACACTTTCACGCTCTCAGTCACTCACACACTATATCTGTATGTAGATACAGATAAAAAGATAAGATATAAAGTGTATGATGTAAAATGACTGTAGTACGTAGGTACTACAGTCATTTTACATCATACACTTTACATTAATTAATACATGTATTTATCATACTTCTATGAGTTTGCATTAATATTTTGCAAATCGGTCTAAAACGATTTTTCTTTAATTTTCTTTGTTATGACACCTACGTCAGGCTGTCAAACTATCATTACTTTTTCTTCCAAATTTCTCTCATAGAGTTTGTTACTAGCTTAGTCTATGAAGGTTACTTTTGATTTATATAATTTAAATTATTTTTAGCAATATGTAAGCCCAAATATTGTATTTTATAGATAATTTTAATTGTTTACTGAATAACTATGTCCTAAATTAGATTTATAAAAATAATTGACACTCTCTCAGAATTCATCGAAGAGGTTCCTCAATGAACCTACTGATATTTATGGCTTTTTTCGATCCTGAATTCCGTGGGGGAAACATCTCCGTAACAAGAAGTCAAAACTATTATACCCTACTGCTTGACTGAGGATACCGACCCGTGCGTGCTTCTTGGATTTATCAGGCCTCAGCGCTGACGTGGCCTGGTATCTGGAGGCCTGATCTTTCAACCGACTGCAGCGAAGCTCAAAAGGAGGGTTTCTTATTATAAAAAATCTGAGTGTGTGTAAGGTAGGGAAGTGTTTTTTTTTACTATAATTTGTATTTTTTATCTTTCTCTAAATTATATTTTGTTTACGTGTCTATTCCCCTTTTATTTCAATAGATTCGTTACAACACACACCCACACACACAACACAATACACGCCTTACTAAACTAGTCTTAGGACTTGTAAACCGACATATTTCTCTATGCTCAATCGCACTCCGACCCACAAGATACAAGCCCTGCTTAGTTCGTGGGTCAACGGTCAAACCATGCATTGTTGTGATGTACAAAGTTATATTTGTGTTTATGTAAGACTGTCATCGCCTTTTCTTTTGCCAATAAAACTTTTTGTATTTTTTTTTTTTTTTTTTTTTGTATTTGTATGTTCTGAAATCACCAGCCCGTCTTGAGCTAGCGCGTGGTGATCAATGCTCGTGCCTTCTCTGTATGAGAAGAGGCCTTTGTCCTGCCATGGGACAGTGATATGGTGGTATTATTAAGTTGTAGTGTCTATGATTTCTACTCACTTCTCTTCTTCAACGACTTCTGGAGTTTCTTCTACAATCTCTTCTATTGTTTCTGGTGCCGTCGGTGTCTCGATCTCTTTGATTTCTTCTTTTATCTATGATAAAAAAAATAGAATTTACAAGTTTAGATAACGTCACATAACATCACAACTGTATTCCACAAAACGAAGGCACTGTGTTACAAATTTTATTTGGGAAATACGACTCTCAAAAATTTTAAAAATAAATTATAGTTTAAAAAACCAGTTATTTTTTTTTTGTGTGGATGGGATATCTGTGTTATAAAAAAAGGAGCCTGTCGCCAGTTAATTTCCAAACACTTATTTTACTTTTGACATAAGCACGCCTATAATGTTCCTAACAGGCAACCATAGACGAAAAAATGCAATACTTTATGGACGATGTATTTTCTTTACATTTTTCTTTAAAATAAAATATCAATGTGTTAAATCGATTAAAACTTCTTCATAAATAAAGTCGATTGTTATAAGAAATCGAATCGGTAACGCATTAGGACATCACGACTTCATTAGTACTGGAGCTGATAAATAAAATTGCACTTATATTAGACGCCAATATGAGCGGCCATTTTAGTTTTGACCAAGATCTCTGCACACGCGGTTATTTTGACACATTTTAAAACATTTCTGCATAAATAAAAACAATTAGGAGTTCCTGCCTGTAATATTTCCATAAACTTCTATCACATAGAATAATTTCAGATTTGTCCTTATGCAAACTTCGGAGAAAAAATATTTATCATCAAAAAATTTTTTACAAAAAAACACAACCGACTTCCAAAAACAACACTACAAAGTGAAAAATAACTGTATTTTCGTTTTTTACCACCGACTTCCGAAATTAAAGTTATTTTTCACTTTGTAGTGTTGTTTTTGGAAGTCGGTTGTATTATTTTATAAAAAAGTTTTTATTTTTCACTTTTTAGTTGTGGTACCTAATTCTAATACCATAAAAGTGGGGAAAAAATACGTATTATTGAAACTAACTCAAAAACTACCCAAGCAAAGTTAATCAATTTTAAATGGGACCAACTTTGATGTATACCCTCTCGAATAAAACAAAAATTTTTCAAATCGGACGACTCTGTAAAAAGTTATGCGTGGTCAACATAAAAAAAAAAATAAAAAAATATACGTGTCGAATTGAGAACCTCCTTTTTTTTTCGTCGGTTAAAAAGTCGAAAACTATACGGCCTAAAAAAATGCTTGCGAATGTGAAAATAGCGCTCTTTCTTATGATACCCCACATGCCCAAGTAGCCTCACTTCGAATTTTTAAGAACCCCTTTCAGTCCCTGTTACAAAAAAAATATATTTGTTTCTTTCTTATTTGCAAAATAGTTGGGCAAACTGTTCCAAATTTCAAGTTGATAGCATTAAGGAGGATGCGCTGTGGTAGCCCGCGAAATTCAATATTTTTGTTTTTTTTTTGCAATTTGCAGGTCCGTGTCAGGTTGTATCTTGATCAAAATATGATACGCGGCAATAAAACATATGCATTTACATAATTTTAACCATAAAAATCATCAATACATTTTTCCAAGTTAGATTTCGTGCTGATTCGTCGAACGAACGAAATCTAACGAAGCTGATGATTTTTATGGTTAAAATTATGTAAATGCATATGTTTTATTCCCGCGTATCACATTTTGATCAAGATACAACCTGACACGGACCTGCGAATTGCAAAAAACCCAAAAAAAAAATGAATTTCGCGGGCTACCACAGCGCATCCTCCTTAATAGTTCTTGCGATACCCAGCTGTGACAGACGGACAGACGGACTGAGTCGCACCATAAGGGTTCCTTTTCCCCATTTTGGTACGGAACCCTAAAAGATGGCATAACTTTTCATTTAAAACATGTATGCTCTTGTAATTTTATTATATTTTTTACCATCGTTTTGTACCATGTTTTTAAGTTAATAAATATTACTAGCTGCACCCCGCGGTTTCACCAGGGATAAAAAGTAGCCTATGTGTTAATCTAGCTAGGGTATAAGCTATCTACATACCAAATTTCATCCAAATCGGACAAGCCGTTTGAGCTCGAAGAAGTAACAAACATACAAAGCACACACACTCATAAACTTTCGCCTTTATAATATTAGTAGGATTATATTGTATCGGTAAGTCAAATATATTTATAATTTAATAATATTATGAATAGTTGCAAGGCTCAAGCTATACTAGCTGTTAACGTAAAATGGCACAAAAACGCGTTGATGTCTTTTTGAAAAGTCCCTTTCTCTCACTAGGGTATTATCAATGCGTCTGTCCCTTTCTATCTGTACTAATGCTGTAGTGTTGTGACTACTGTAAAATCACTTTTAAACGTCATTATTTAACAAGCTTGCTAGCTTGTTAAATAATGACGTATAAAAGTGATTTTTAAATCCTAATTGCTCAATAAATTATTTGAATTCAATTTATGACAATTTATTGTTCTTTCCGACAGGGATTGATGCTATCATTTTTATTAGACATACTTTCAGTCAATTAAATTAGCTGTTTGATTTAATTGAATAAAGTTAAATTTGAAGTGTTACGTCAGTGTTTCATTTGTACCCAGGTAACTCCCTATCAGTATAGTTTTAAAAAAATTAGAACTAATAGACATCGATTTTATCGATATCGATATCATTGTTACAAAACTGACTTGTGCATCACTATGTTTGGAACATTCGTCCTGACATTGTTCCATCGGCCAATCACAACCGCTGTATTTTCTTCGTGCCCCGGCCCGCAGTGGTGAGTCGTGTGCCTAGACGAAATCGATCTATCAGCTCTCAAGTGGTTTAATTCTCTTTGGTCAAAAGTGAAATAAATGGTTGGAAAGATATAATTCCATGCTACAGATGTACAAAATTGAACACACCTTCTGAACTTCCGGATGTATAATCTTAATTTCTGTGGTGGGGAACTTGACTTCCGGGAACGCAATTTTGATCTCCATTTCCGGTGTCGACTCCTTCGTTATTCTTGCTGCTTGCACGGGCGGGTGTTCAGGTTCCTAGGGATAGGAAATAGTTATTATTTTGTGTAGGTAGCGCTGATTCACGTACACTCGGCTCTGAATCGCGTATACTCGGCTCTGAATCGCGTATACTCGGCTCTGAATCGCGTATATTCGGCGCAGAATCGCGTATACTCGGCTCTGAATCGCGTATATTCGGCGCTGAATCGCGTATACTCGGCTCTGAATCGCGTATACTCGGCGCTGAATCGCATATATCCGGCTCCAGTCGTAAATTTTCACTTCTATGTGGGTTCATGAGTACACACTACACACCCTCTTTTATTTTATTCGAGTTCTCTTTTATTTATAATATTTAGAGTAGAAAACAAAATAAACGAGTAGTATATTAATTATTGTTTACCGTTTCAATGTCTTCTTGTAAAACTTCTTCTTTCATTGGCTCTAATGTAATTTGTTCTGGTTCCACCTAGAACGATGAAATCAATTTATACTGGGTTTAATTTTAATCACCGTTATTAACTTAAGGGGTCATTGTACTCATAAATAAACAACTTTTACAAAGGGACCAAACTTAAAATCGCGAAAAAAAAATCAGCTGTTGCCTACATTTTGACGAGTTATGCTAACATAAATGTAGGGAACAGTTGTTTTTTTTTTTTTTTTTTTGGCTACTACTTGTACTAATAAGCTAGTCTATTTTAAGTTTTGTTGAAAATAGAAGTCGTTTTAACGTAACATATACCTTAATGACTTGTTCGTCGACTATGACAGGAGTATCCTCGGGAACGGAAGAGGATGTGACGTCAACATCCTCTTTACTTGCCGCTTGCCCGGCTGGCTTCTCTGATGATCTACAAACACATAACTATACTTAATGGAATCCTAGGTCACGAAACATTGGTTGAGTATTTTCTCAGATAAACATAAAATCTTGGAATCTGGGTATCTGCTTGTTAGGGAAAAGTCCCACTCTCATTATACACGGTTAATTTTAGGTCGTTCTGGAACCGGAAGCCATGAATTCGATCATCGAAACCGAATCGATTGGGACTATAATTTTCAAAAAATAACAATAAAAAAATCACGAAAAATTAAATTTGTTGTTTTTTTTTTTGTGAAATAATGAGAACTCGAAGTAACGCTTCCTTGCGTTCAATGCATAATTATGTGTGTGTTTGACGTACCGACAAACGGCAACACATGCGAACGGTACCCATTGAAAAATCCATTCATCAATCAGACAGCATGATCCGTAAGCCACGCCCCCGACCTCTTACCCCCCACCCCACGCTTAGTCTAGCCGACCGCCCGCCTTTCCTTGTTTCGTACGATCTTGCATTTATGAATGAAGTAGTACTCGAATCACAGAAAAAAAGTAATAAATTTCTTACTTCTTTATTAGGTGTCTTAAAAATACCAATACCAATAAAAATACCAATATTACTCGTCTGGAGTTACTGTGTTTCGGCTCCAGAACGATGTAAAATTAACCATGTATAATCATGAATAATAAAGAAAATTAATAAAGAATAAATTTAAAATTTAAAAAACCCCCAACGCAAAAAAGTAAAGCGAACATTTAAAAACTCAAAAATAATGCCTATCGTTGAGCCATCAATGCGATTGAGTAACCCAATTACTGGGTAATACGATACCCCTTGGTAAGACTGGTTGTCAGACTTTCGGGCTTCTGACGACCCGTAACGACTATCAAAGATCCACGAGAGACAGCCGGGACCAACGGCTTAGCGTGCTTTCCGAGGCACGGAGGAGTCTCGGTATGTAAGATGGTCACCCATCCACGGACCAACCCCGGCAAGCGCAGCTTAACCTGATGGATCGATTTGTACGGCTGTTATTATTTAGCCACGAGCTCCTCATTGTATCATAATTTTTTTTTTTTTTTTCACTAATCTGGTTATGCATACGATGAATGGTTAGTCGTCCTCTGCCTTGATCTCTATGTAGTCTATGCCTAAAGTTGGTTGTTTCACTAACCTGATAACTTGCTTATGCATAGCCGAGACAGGCGGTATGTGTATATCAATGTCTCTGAAAGCATAGACATCTTCTGCCTTAATTTCTATGTCGTCTATGTCTAAAGATGGCGCCTGTGTCGATGGTTGCGCAGACGTCGATAAAACGGGTGGTGTGTTTGCTGCAAAAGAAATTGTTTGTTGTAGAAAATGTTTTGTTTGATTTTTCAATTTTGCTTCAAACTGCCTATTTTTAGGGTTCCGTAGTCAACAAGGAACTCTTATAGTTTCGCTATGTCCGTCCGTCTGTCCGTCCGCAGCTTAGCTCAGAGACTCTTAGTACCTACTAGAAAGCTATAATTTGGCATGGATATTCATCACGCCGACAAAGTGGGAAAATAAATTAATGAAAAAATATTTTTTTTAGTGTACCTTCTGTACACGTAAAGTGGCGATTTTTTTTTCTCGTCTACCCCATGGTGTGGGGTGTTGTTGGATGGGTCTTTCAAAAATATTGCGGGTTTGTGAAAACAATTTTTCGATTTAGGGATCCGTTTCTGAAATATTAAGCTTTAAAGTGGTAATTTTTGTTAAAGCCAAGTGACCCCCCCCCCCCCTGCCAACTAAACGGTTAGTTTTGGATAGGTAAAAAAATTCACGGTAGTAGTAAATATAACGAAGTTAAAAGGAAAACTATCACAGCTAAGTAGGCTTTTCAAGTTTACGAGTAATAGTCAACCAACTATGGAACCCTTCATTGGCCTTGGCCGGTTTTTAATTTCATAGTATTTTTACCTAGTGAGAGTTACATTTTTTAATCACAAAAATACAACCTGAGCAGCCAAATTATTTAGACACCTGGCAGTATATTCTAACCGTCGTAATGAACAAATTTCTTTATGAAATCAATGTATGCCAAATGGCAAAACGTAGAGAAATTATAATATAACAATTTGTAACATCTTGAACACTGATATAACCTATGTTAATAAATCTGCCGCGCTAGCGATAAGAGCAGTAAGTATGTTTTGCATAGTTTTGAGTAATTGGCGCGCAAAGTTTTTGTTACAATTTTGTTTTTCCGGACTTCTTTTTTTTAACTTATGATATTAATTGTGATGATTATAACGTATAGCCCAAATAAAGCGCTTTTAAATTCTTCACTCAATAAAATTGTATATATAGGGTGACTGGACCGATACTTAAACACATGATAGTACTCATGATAACAAACAACTTTTACTATGGTACCAAACCTGAAATCGCGAAACAAAAATCTGCTGCTCCCCACATTTATGTTCGCATAACTCGTTAAAATGTAGGGAACAACAGATTTTTTTTTTCGCGATTTCAGGTTTGGTCCCATAGTAAAAGTTGTTTGTTATCATGAGTACAATCATGTGTTTATGTATCGGTCACTAATTACCAGTCACCCTATATATTAGAATAGTTTTAAATTTTAATATAGCTAAGCATTGTTCCAGATACCAGGCAGTGGAGTTATTTAATAGGTTACCGACTAACTTAAAGTTATTAATTTATAGCTCTCACTCTTTTAAAATTAAATTAAAAGCCTTCTTGTTGGAAAAATGTTTATACTCGGTATCAGAATTTATGTCAAGTGATAAAAATAGTCACTATAAAAATAGCAGTAAGCTTTAAATATTACATTATTTTTGACCTAATACTGTTCTCATCACTGGGACCTTGATGAAGTTGTACACTAAATATTTTGACATTGAACATTTACCTGCTATTAATTTGACATTATATTTCTTTGTTGACATATTTTAAATTAATTGACTCATACTAAGCATTTCACATCAATTTTAATTAGACTTTTAAATGTATTGTTTCTGCATGTGATAATTTTATTTAATATGTAATTTTCAACACAATGTAAATTGTTCATGAAAAATAAATGAAATGAAATGAATTACGAAAATCCCGGGGTAACTACACTTCCTGTTGTTAGGACTGCCTTTATCCTTAACGAAATTTACCGGTTCCCGATAAGCTGTTAAAACAGCCGGCACATCTTGTACAGCTAATTGCGCTGATTCGGGATCAATATTTAACTCATTTTGTCAAAAATTGCACTTACTGCTGATATCGCTAGCGCGGCCGAAATATAAAGACTATTGATTGATTTATTACCAATAAACCTGTATAAATGGAATCATCTATACAACGAAGAAGAAGAGAGTATTAGTACAGAAGACATAATAGTACAAGTACAGAAGATTCTCACCGCAAAATCATTTAAAGAAATAGCTACTCTTGCTACGCCACAATAAAGTGCAATTTATGTTATATTCACCTAGAAGTTGCCTCTCTTTCTATCGCGTAACTCTTATACCTTCTGACACGTTAGGGTTGTCTTCTTTTACGACGCGGCGCGTGAGCGAGTATCGAACTAACGTGCGAGCCGGCCGGTGCGCGGCAGCCCACACTGAATTGACCCAGTGAGATGAGCCCGCCGCGTACTTGTAGCTTCATACCTAAACTGCGGAGTGTTCTTACCTTTAAGCTGTTGTTCAATCTGCACCAGCTGGCTCTTTATATGTTCTATGGCAGCATGCTTACTCTCGTGCTGGCTCGTCCCGGAAGCCGACTTCTCTAGTAACATCGATAGGGTTGGGGCGGTTACTGATGGTGATACCGTTTCTGTAAAGAAATAAATGTTTTTATATAAAAGGAAATGCTTTATTTAGCTCGTGAGGAGCTCGTGGCTAAGTAATAACAGCCGTAAGGGTCGATCCATCAGGTTAAGCTGCGTAGCTTAACCTGATGGATCGACCCTTACGGCCGGCCGGCGGCTTGCCGGAATAAATTCTCTAAATGATAGTGAAAACCGCATCTAAATCCGTTGCGTAGTTTAGAAGAACAACTCAACAGAGGAGCTCGTGGCTAAGTAATAACAGCTGCACGAGTCGATCCATTTGGTTAAGCTACGCTTGCCGGGTTGGTCCGTCGATGGGTGACCATCTTTACATACCGAGACTCCTCCGTGCCTCGGAAAGCACGTTAAGCCGTTGGTCCTGGCTGTCATTCGTGGATCTTTGACAGTCGTTACGGGTCGTCAGAAGCCTGAAAGTCTGACAACCAGTCTTACCAAGGGGTATCGTACTACCCAGTAATTGGGTTGTGGAGGTCAGATAGACAGTCGCTCCATGTAAAATACTGGTATTCAGCTGCATCCAGTTAGACTGGAAGCCGACCCCAACATAGTTGGGAAAAGGCAGGCAGATTGAAATTTTTATTTGTTTTGGAGATGGAACTTGTGAGAGTTCTGATTATTTTCTATCTAATTTGATAAAATTATTTATTTATTTGTGATAAATCTTAATTACAATATACAAGCTAACACTATAATTTACATGTTCAAGTATATCTATACTTATTATAAATTAAAGTCGCTTTTCGTGTCTGTGTCTGTGTGGCCGCGCTGTTCTTCTAAACTATCAATCTGCCTAGCCTTTTCCCAACTATGTTGGGGTCGGCTTCCAGTCTAACCAGATGCAGCTGAATACCAGTATTTTACATGGAGCGGCTGCCTATCCTCCACAACCCAGTAACTGGGTAAGACTGGTTGTCAGACTCGGGCTTCTGACGACCCGTAACGACTGTCAAAGATCCACGAATGACAGCCGGGACCAACGGCTTAACGTGCTTTCCGAGGCACGGAGGAGTCTCGGTATGTAAAAATGGTCACCCATCCACGGAGCGACCCGGCAAGCGTAGCTTAACCAAATGGATCGACTCGTGCAGCTGTTATTACTTAGCCACGAGCTCCTCTGTTGAGTTGTATCTTGATATCCACGCGGGCGAAGCCGCTGGCAAAAGCTAGTAAAAAATAAAAAGGAGAAAAGCTCATAGGGCATCAGAAAACTCACCAAAAAAAATGGGAAACTGCCCAAAAGGCTGTCAGCCTTGCCACATTGGATGGCAATGCTAATTCTTTGGGTTAATAACTTGCATGCAATAATCGCTTTGCAATTGTATTGCCTCGGTGTAAGTCGCTTTCAATTTTATTGAATGGCAAAACTTACATTCAATTATTGTATGCCATTTAATGGAAATCGCACGCGTGGTAAACATGAAATTCAAATGAATAGCAATAAAAATAAACGTGCTTTATGGCAAGAGATTATTGCTCTTGAATGTTCCAGAAACTTAGCATAATAGCTTATAATGTTCCCACTACTGGGACACAGGCCTCCTCTCGGTGAGAAGGAGTGGGCCGTAACCCACCACGCGGGGCCAGTGCGGGTTGGTAGATGTCACATGTCTTCAAATTTTTAACCGACGAAAAAAAAGGAGGAGGTTCTCAATTCTACATGTATATTTTTATTTTTTTATTATTATGTATGACCACGCACAATTTTTTACAGAATTTGAAAGATGTTTGTTTTATTCGAGAGGGTATAGGTACCTCAAAGTTGGTCCCATATAAAATGTATTAATTTTGCTTGGGTAGTTTTTGAGTTAGCTTCAATAATACGTATTTTTCCTCATTTTTTTATGTGGATGATGTTCTAGTTTCTTTTGCAGGTAGTGGTATTAGAATTTGTATGGGGTAGGTACCACAACTAAAAAGTGAAAAATAAAAACTTTTTTTTTACAAAAAAATACAACCGACTTCCAAAAACAACACTACAAAGTGAAAAACAACTTTTTCGGAACTCGGTGACAAAAACGAAAATACATTTAACCAGTCACCGACTTCCGAAATTAAACACTTTGTAGTGTTGTTTTTGGAAGTTGGTTGTATTTTTTGTAAAAAAGTTTTTTTGGTTCTAGACAAGCCGGTTTCCTCACGATGTTTTCCTTCACCGATTTGAGAGCAGTGGTGATGAAATAATTTACACAAAGGAAAGCGCCTGTCGGGGTTCGAACCTACGACCTACAACTCGTAAGTCGCGGCCGTTACCAATGGGCCATCACTGCTCTCAGAAACTTGCACCGCGTAAATGGAGTTTAAGTCGTTGTATGACATCTTCCATAGAGTAATGTTTTACTTACCCACACAGTTGGCCGGGTGCGAAATATGCTGTGGTGTAGTGACCACAGGAGAAGACTTAAGGAGTGACGTCAGCAGCGGGGAGGCGGGGGGCGCGGGCGTGGCGGCTAAAACAGACATGACATTATACAGGGTGAATTTTTCAAGTGGTTGGACAAATCTAAATTATAAATATTTTCGAAAAAAAAAAAAAAAAATTGAGACTGATGATCACAGACCTACACAAAATGGGCCAATTCAAATTATTTTTACACAAATTCCTGGTTGCTTAATGTTACTATTCAATTAATGATTATTTAAATGAAAGATGACATTATCATGTTTACTCGTTACGATATAATTTATTAATTTAGTTTTAACATTTTATTCACTTGTATTTTTATGAATCTGTCGTAAATTAATAGTTTTACCACTGTTTTTTTGTGCTAGCGGTGTTAACCTGTAATTAATTGTTGTGTCCTATTATAAATATTAGGTCTTTACCTATGAAATTGTCGTTCTGCAGTACTGGCCATTTCAAACCAAAATAATTTTTGTTTGGCTAAGAATTCTAATTTCAAATTAATTTTATTTTAAAAACATGGATTTTTTTTTCCAAAAGTAGTCATTTGTTTATTGATTAGTGTTACATTTTCATCGCATTTCAATCTTTTTCGTCATCATGGATACGTTAAAAATTCGAGTAATTATGGAATATGAGTACCGTCGTGGCAGCAACGCGGCACAAGCGGCACGCAACATCAACGACGTTTACGGAGCTAACACTACAAACCAACGCACCACTTGTTATTGGTTTGCTCGCTTCCGTTCTGGAAATTTCGACCTGAAAAATGAACCTCGCGGTCGTCCGAAGACTTTCAGCAGCTTTCGACGTTAGCGTCAAAACAATATTGGTCCATTTGCGTCAAATTGGCAAGGTAAAAAGCTTGACAAATGGGTGCCCCACGAACTCAATGATCGCCAGCGCGAAGTACGCGTCGAGACGTGCCTTGCACTGCTCAACAGACACACAAATGAAGGAATTTTGAACCGCATTGTTACCTGCGATGAAAAATGGATTCTGTTTGATAACCGCAAGCGCTCAGCAAGTTGGTTGGATCCTGGTTCAGCACCTAAACAATGCCCTAAACGAAAACTTACCCCTAGAAAAGTGATGGTCACTGTTTGGTGGTCTAGCGCCGGTGTGATTCATCACAGCTTCTTACCAAACGGGGTGAGCATTACTTCAGATGTGTACTGTGAAGAACTGAACACAATGATGGAGAAGCTGGCACATCTCCAACCAGCATTGGTCAATCGCTCGTCTCCGCTGCTCCTGCACGACAACGCGCGACCTCATACTGCACAGCAAACGGTCTCCAAGTTGCAAGAACTGGGGTTGGAAGCTCTCCGTCATCCGCCCTACTCACCAGACCTTGCGCCTACAGACTACTACTTTTTCCAGAATTTGGATAACTTCTTGGCGGGAAAAAAAATCAATACTCGAGAGGCAGTACAAAATGCCTTTGAAGAATTTGTTGCCTCCCGTCCAGCTGATTTCTTTAAAAAGGGCATCAATAAACTGCCACTGCGTTGGCAAAGATGCATTGATTGCATGGGTGATTACTTCGATTAATATAAATAAAAAATGCATGAAAAAAATTCGTTTAAATTTTTTCATACAAAACGGCAATTTCATAGGTAAAGACCTATTAGTAAGCTGTTAATGTACTGGTGTAAGCAATTGTTGGTTAACCTTAAATAAAAAATTAAAAAAAATGACTGATCTTATCTGAAATGGCACCACAAATATAATAACTATTGTAATTTTGATTGACTTTGAATTGAATTTGACATTTTTTTTTAATTTGACATTTCTATTTTTGAATGTAACTCAATTTATAATTTATTCAGTATAATTATTTAATGTTGCTAAGTAACCTAATATATTAATTTGCACACCTTTGTAGGTTATAATACTATGTGTTTTTTTATACCTGTAACACCTTTATAATATGTATTATGCAAATAAATTATTTGATTTGATTTTTATGAAAAGTGAAACAACATCATTCAAGAAAAAATATACAGGATGAAATAGAATTCATGGGCATCGTTTTAAGGGGTCATTGTACTCAACATTATGAGTTATGAGCGGGCTGTCTAACTTGCAGATCCTCTTTAAAGCAAAACGACTTTGTAGTGTTAGGTATTAGTAGCAACTCCAATATGTAATCATTTTAGGTACCTTTTGGCCTATTTTGTGTAAACCTGTTTCTTTATGTTAATTTTGAAGGTGCAAATAAACATTTTTATTATTTTATTATTATTATTATAGTTGTTTTTCGGGTTCCGTACTTCAAAAGGAGAAAAAAGAACCCTTATAGGATCACTCGTGTGTCTGTCTGTCACAACCAATTTGCTCCGAATCTAATGGACCGATTAAGTTGAAACTTGGTACACATATGAATTTCTGTGACCCAAACATGGACGGGTAAAGTAAATAAATGAATGTTGAATATGGGGGTCACTTTTGGTGGGCAAATAAGAAATTAAAAAAAAACGTTTTGAAACTGTACGCCATGAAAGGGTTCATGAGGGTCTCAAATATGTTTTTTTTAAATAATTTTAAAATAAATTGCTTTAAAGTTATTTAAGAAAATAGACGAAAATTTACCATTCCGCCCCCCTTATCACTGAAAGTATTGAACCTAGAATTTTGAAAAAAAATACAGAAAATAGTTATTTACCTGTAGATTACAGGAAAACCTATAAGAAGTCTGTGGTCTTAAAATAACATGGGAAATCTCTCAATATTGTGAGTACAAACTTACATTTACAGTTGTTAATGTTAATTTTCTTCTTGGGATAAATTCATCCCAACTACGGAACCCTTCATTGTGCGTGGTCCGACACGCACTTGGCCGGGTTTTTTTTTTAAGTTTTTTTGAATGAAATAATCACATGTATACCATTACCAGTCGTCGGCTGCTGTTGTTGGCTAGGACTATTCAGTATCGGCTTCCACGCCCTATCGGCTCTCGCTCGTCTTTCGTCTCTCTCTTTTAGCCAAGCCGCCCGCCTCGCTGCCTCTCGCTCCCTCGCTCGATTCCTCGCTTCGATAGCTGTCCATACTTCGCGTAAGCGATCCTCTGACGTTGCTGGGTTCCGAGCTTCTGTTATTTCGTTCTGAGTAAAACAAAAGGTAAAATTATTTGCTAACCAAAACATGGTATGATGTCAAAATGACTAATAATACCAGCCTATTAGTGTCCCACTGCTGGGCAAAGGCTTCTTCTCATACAGAGAAGGCACGAGCATTGCTCACCACGCGCTAGCTCAAGACGGGTTGACGATATCAGACTTTCCTCGTCAAATTTAAGGATGTGGTATAGACAATCAAACCGAACAAGTTTTTCCATGGCACCAACATTGTATTCGCGAAAAAATAATCAGCCGTCCCATAAATTTGAGTCGAGTAGGTATTGAAGTTTTCTATGGGACAGTTGAAAATTTTTTCGCGATTACGATGTTGGTCCCATGGAGAAAGTTGTTCGGTTTGATGTTATGTATCACACCCTGAAATTTGACGAGGATGCAAAACGACATGTTGTATTAACTATAAGCACAGTGTAACATCATACAGTCGTCCGACGAAGCCCGAGCTGCATACGAAGTTCGCTGAACTACGTAAGCAGTTCGTGCTTTCGTCGGACGACTGTATGACGTCTACACTGTGCTACAAGTCTTGGTTTCTTCACGATGTCTTCCTTCACCTATGTCAGTGATGTCCAAGATAAACTCAGAAAGTACATATGAATTGAAAAAGTCACATTGGTACTTGCACGGGTTAGAACTTACAACTTCGTGCATGAGAGGCGAGGCCGAACCACTGGGCCATCACTTTTGAGCCCGGTTGATGGCAATAGGCTCGCCCCTATTACAATCAATCAATCTGCCAAGCCTTTTCCCTATTGGGGTCAGCTTCCAGTCTAACCGGATGCAGCTGAATACCAGTATTTTATATGGAGCGACTGCCTATCTGACCTCCACAACCCTGTGACTGGGTAATACGATACCCCTTGGTAAGACTGGTTGTCAGACTTTCGGGCTTCTGACGACCTAACAACTATCAAAGATCCACGAGAGACAGCCGGGACCAACGGCTTAGCGTGCTTTCCGAGGCATGGTGGAGTCTCGGTATGTAAAGATGGTCACACATCCACGGGCCAACCCTGGCAAGCGTGGCATATCGTCGTGTCATTCGTGAACAAGCGCTGTCAGTGAAGGCTGGTCATACCTTAGCGGCCACGGCTTATTTTAATTTAATTTAAATATTTGAATTGTATTTTTTTTTTTTTTTTTGAGGACGCTTTTAACGTTCTGCATCGTTCTCACATGTAAAATTTCAACATGAATGATGTAACCATTATTTTGTAACCATATCTTGATTTAAAAGAGTGTCCGTGGAGTTTCTTGCCCGTTCTTCTCCATAGGTACCTACTATGCTTTGGAATGGGCGCCTAGCTTCATCTTTTTGACTGACCGACCCCTTGACAATTCAAAAGTGCCTGTAATTGGTTTAATTGAAATAAATGCTTTGAGTTTGAGTTTATCCTGGTGGATTGACCCATGCAGCTGTTATTACTTAGTCAGGCTTAGGCTCGCCCCTATTACATGGGACTTACACATAAAAATGTGAAAAATGTGGGTGTACTCCAAGTACACCCACATTTCATCTGTAATGTTGCATCTATGTGGTCCTCACATGATCCAACCAAGATTATGTCTGTACTTTAAAAGAGAATGAGTTTGTTACGTCCTTTGTTCTCATAACATTCCGTTAGGAAACGCAGATCTCATCTAGTTTTAAAAATATTATTGACATATAAAATGTACTTGAGGAGCTCGTGGCTAAGTAATAACAGCTGCACCGGTCGACCCATCAGGTTAAGCTACGCTTGCCGGGGTTGGTCCGTGGATAGGTGACCATCTTTACATACCAATATTCCTCCGAGCATCGGAAAGCATGTTAAGCTGTTGGTCCCGGCTGTAATTTGTGGATCTTTGACAGTCGTTATGGGTCGTCAGATGCCCGAAAGTCTGACAACCAGTCTTACTGTTGTATATAAGTACCTACATAATTCGTAGAGTATAAGTTTGGGTTTATTAGGTTTTAAGTCTACCCTCAATCATAATTATTGTTCCTACCCTACCCTTATGATTTATTCACTTGTATGTCTAGGCTACTTAGCTCAATACACATAACTATATTTGATGTTTTATTGAAGACATAATACTTAAACTCAAACTTAAAGCATTTATTTCAAATAAACCAATTACAGGCACTTTTGAATTGTCAATGGGTCGGTCAGTCAGAAAGATGAAGCTAGTTGCCTATTCCAAAGCGTAGTAGATCCCTATGGAGAAGAACCGGCAAGAATCTCCACGGACACTCTTTTAAATCATAATATTTTTACAAAATGTTGGTTACATCGTTCATGTTGAAAATATACATGTGAGAACAGTGTAGAAAGACGTGCACGTTAAAAAGCGTCTGTAATAAAAAGATAAAAACTAAAACAACTAAATTAAATATTAAAATTAAAAATAAGCCATGGCAGCTAAGAGACGACCAGTTCCGACTGACGGTGCCCTTACGAAGTGGTATCATATTACCCAGTAATTGGGTTGTGGAGGTCAGATAGCCAGTCACTCCATATAAAATACTGGTATTCAGCTGCATCCGGTTAGAATAGAAGCTGACCCCAACATAGTTAGGAAAAGGCTAGGCAGATTGATTGATGTAAGATCTACTTACAGAAATAAAAACATTTATCAAGTTACATGATGAAATAAACCTACCTTTAATTGTTCATACTGCTGGTTCATTTCAACTAACGTCTTTTGTATCTCACCAATGCGTTCCTGTGTCAACCGTTTGAGTATACTCTCTTGTGGCGTCTCCACCGCTCCCTCAGAACTACGCTTCTTACGCTTTGGAGTTTCCACATGTTCCAGTAGGGCTCCGTATTGAGCTGCGCAGCTGGAAATAATAATTATGGGCGTTTAGAAGTTGCAGTATTTGTCACTGCCAGGATCTTAGAAATATTTTTTTAACATTCACCACAAATAACTCTTTCACTGAGTCAAAAATGAGCCTAGGACTTCACACAAAGTAGCAGGACTTGAAAATACTACACTGATAACAAATTTTATGAGAAATCACAAAAAAAGCAGACAATTTTACAAGAATGTTTGGTTATGACATTCATAACAAAAAAAAATTGTAGGAAAACACAAACCTCTTTTGTGAATACCAGTCTGGTGGTCTATTTGGTTCTCCAATGGTTTTTAGAGCGCGGGAAACTGACATCCAATTCTGATCTCCGCTTCTTACGACCGCAGAAGCCAAACATAACTGCTCTCTCACATTCCAAGTATCTAACGGTACCCTTTTTAGCTGCAAACGCTCCTGTATCGAACTCATTTGAGCGTAACTTTGCACTTACACGATAAATAAAACTTTAACGTATATTTAATGCTAGATTTTCAGTAAATTTTGTTTGTTTTTGATCGAATAATTAGAACATTCACAAAGAAATGAGCTTTGTTGTGTATACAATTTGACATTGACATTATTGACAACAACGCGGTAACAGATAAAAAATAACGTTGCTATGTTTTCAGATTGAAAATAGTAAAAATAATACCAGGCGTAAAATAGCTTGAGACAAAAATCAAGTAATTTTATTTTCTTACTTTATGTAAAAACACGAAAACATGCTTTTGGTAAGACGGCACTCTCGTAAATTATACGAATTGAGCCTCGATCAAAAGGGTGGAAATGACTTATAACTCGCCTTTACGCACCCAAAGAATTTTATCCGTATTTCGTAACCGTATGTCATAACGGGCAGGACGCATTGGTTGAAAACCTTAGTCTTCAAACATTGCGGGATAGGTGACGAAAAGACTTGACGAAGTTTTTCAAACGCTGCCCAACCCAACTGGATCCTTCTGTCGGCTTCTTTCTCAAAGTTATGTCTACCGAGCTGGATGACTTGCCCTAGGTAGACATACTCCTTCACATCTTCAAGAAGCGACCCTTCGATGTGGATTGGACTCGGCAAGACGTGTGAATTGTACATGACTTTCGTCTTGTCTAAATTTATGCCGAGGCCAACCCGCCGAGAGGCTCCATTTAGGCTGTGCAGCATTTGGTCTAACTGTTCCAGCGTCTCTGTCATTATGACGATGTCATCGGCAAAGCGAAGGTGTGAGATGTACTCGCCGTTCACGTTAATACCCTGTCCAGTCCAGTCCAGCGTCTTGAAGACGTCCTCCAACGCATTGGTGAACAGTTTCGGGGATATCACATCCCCCTGTCTGCTGAGCTGAGCAGTTGGATGGGGCTGGTTTTCTGATCTTGGATCTTGACAGCCATCGTGGCAGCGTCATACAGACACCTCAACACTTCAATGTAGCGCCAGTCAATTCGAGATCATTGCAGAGAGGCCAGAACTGCCCATATTTCGATGAAGTCGAAGGCTTTCTCGTAGTCCACAAATGCCATACACAGCGGCTGGTTGTACTCCTCGGTCTTCTGTACAATTTGTCGAACATTATGGATGTGGTCTACGGTACTGAAGCCTTTTCGAAAACCGGCTTGTTCTGGTGGCTGGAACTCGTCAAGTCTTCTGGCGAGACGGTTTGTGACGACCCTCGAGAACAGCTTGTAGACGTGGCTCAGAAGTGAGATGGGCCTATAGTTTTCCAGCAAGGTTTTGTCAC
This sequence comes from Cosmia pyralina, assembly GCA_946251885.1. Lineage (NCBI taxonomy): Eukaryota > Metazoa > Arthropoda > Insecta > Lepidoptera > Noctuidae > Cosmia > Cosmia pyralina. Next base: position 9,880,695 of record OX276369.1, on the reverse strand, counting down.
CTTTTTTGAAGAACAGAACCACCGCATCTCTGCTCCACGCCTCGGGCGTTATACCCTCTTGGATGACGGAGTTGAAGAGTCTCGCTAGCTCTCTTAGGACTGGAGCCCCGCCTGCTTTAAGGAGCTCTGTCGTTATTCCGTCATCACCAGGTGCCTTGTTGTTCTTTAGCTGCTCGAGAGCCGCCCTAATCTAGTACAGGTCAACATCCGAGATGTCCTCCGTGTAGTGGCGCGTTAATTCGGCTCGGTGGTCATCTGTACTATGTTCCGCTGGTTTCACCGTCCGCGTTGAGTATGTGTCCGTAGAAATCCTCGACTTCCTCGAGTATCTCGGACTTTGAAGTCACGATTCTGCCATCAGCAGTTCTTAGTTTCGTCAGATGGGACCTCCCTAATTGTTGAGCGAACACTTTCGACCCTCGATTCGGCTCAATCGCGACCTTAATGTCGCGGGTGTTGGAGCACCGAAGGTCGTGTCGCATCATCTTTCTAATTTTTAGGTTTAAGGTCCTCTTATCTGACGAACACAGACAGCTGCGTGGATGGCAACTCTCGTCTATCCCTCAAAAGTCCGAGAGTCTCCGAGGAAAGTCTGGACACCTTACTTTTTCGCTGCGACGGGACACGTAGTGCTTTGACCACCTGGTCGGCTTTCCCTTCAACAGTGCCTGTGGTTTCCAGTAGGGCGAATCGATTTTGTAGTTCCAATTCGAACTTTTCAGATCCTAGAGCGGCCTGGAGCTGCGTAGCTCGGAGAGTAGGCCTCATCATGCGGATTCTCTCAGCTCGAAAATTGGTATTTAGAGTGCCTCGGACAAGCCTGTGATCGCTTCCGGTATTAAACCTGCTGATCACGGAGACATCTCTAAATATGTGCTTATTATCCGTCATGATGAAATCTATTTCGTTCCTAGTCACAGAACAGATAAAGAGACCTCTTTATCTTTTCTGTGTTCCTAGTCACGTTATCGGGGCTCTGCCAGGTCCACTTCCTTTGGGGTTTCTTTTCAAAGAACGAATTCATCAAGAAGAGCCCCTGCGACTCCAAAAAGTTGACCAACATTTGCCCCCTGTGATTTCTGCGCCCCAAGCCGAACGGTCCGACTTTCGATTCACCGCTTTCTTGTACTCCCACTTTGGCATTGAAGTCCCCCATAACAACGTTGTAGTAGGCCTTTGTCGTACTGTGCATTGCCTTGGCAATATCCTCGTAGATGGCCTCAGCTGTCTCGTTAGAGCATGTCGAAGTCGGCGCATATACCTGTATCACTTTCAGGTAGTACCTGTCAGTGAGTTTTAGTACAGGGTACGCTATCCGTGCCGTGTCGACACACTACTGATTTCTACAACGCTACTAGTGAGTTCCTTGTTGACCAGGAAGCCGACACCGCCTTGGGAGAGCTGATCACCTTCGCGGAAGTAGAATAGGCTCCAGGGTTATCGTGTCCTCCCCCTGTCTTCGGACTTCAGATAATCCCAGTATATGCCAGTTAATGCGACCTAGCTCTACCTCAAGTTCGGCAAGGTGATGGTCCAGCCTCATCGAACGTCCGTTGTACGTAGCCAGATGTAGTCGTCGTTGGTAGCCTGCCGAAACTCGGGGATTATTCGCACCCCACGTCCCGCCGTTACCGTGACCGCTACCTTGACCAAGAATAGCGGGACCACCGGGAACTGGGGGCCATTGTTTTGGCACTTTAATCATTGGAGGTTGATGCCCGTAGTCACCACGCTGGGCATGCGAGTTGGTGACCGCAGAGCTAATCCTTTCGCAACGATGACGCTGCTGCCCGTCATCGCTCTGGAGAATTTAGGTTGGCTTGTTGGATGGTTATACCGCCATCGGTCGGTCTCCAGCGCCTCGTCTTTCAGTGGCAGGGTGTACCGCGCGCAGGTGAGGTTGACATTTGGGGAGTCCGATTGTTGTGTGCTCCCCCTTACACCCCATTATAGGGTTAAAATTATGTAAATACATATTTCCTATTGTCGCGAAACTTATTTTGATCAATAGTCGACTTATTTCCTATAACGTGATGAAAGAAAAACACAGGATGTACTAAGTAATTAACAAGCTAAACAAAAAAGTTAAGAAAAGTTATTTTATACTTAGCCACAACATGTAGTGTGGCTAAGTATAAAATAATAACAGCCGCTCGAGTCGATCGCTCAGGTTAAGCTACGCTTGCCGCGGTTGGTCCGTGGACGGGTGACCCCTCCGTGCCTCGGAAAGCACATTATGGCGGAAGCGCTAAGGTAACCCGCGAAATTTAAATTTTCTTACGATTTTTGCAATTTGCAGTTCAGTGTCTAGATGTATGTATATCACCATCATCATCATTTCAGCCGAAATACGTCCATCCACTGCTGGACATAGGCCTCCCCCAAGCACCGCCACTTCCACCGGTTCTGTGCATCCCGCATCCAGCGGATTCCTGCGGCCTTCACAAGGTCATCGGTCCACCTTGTGGGACGCCTTCCAACGTTACGTCTTTTGGTACGCGGACCTTTCGACTCCATTGGCCATCTGTTCTGTAAGCAATGTTACCTACCCACTGCCAAGTTTGGCAATTCTCTTGGCTATGTCGGTTACCTCGGTTCTCTTGCGGATCTCTTCATTTTTGATTCGATCACGTTGGGAAACTCCAAGCATTGCCCTCTCCATTGTCCTTTGGGTGACTTTTAGCCTTCTAATAAGGCCCATTGTGACCGACCTCGTTTCAGTGCCTCAGGTCATCACTGGCAACACGAAACTGGTCAAGGACTTTCTTCTTGAAACACTGCGGTATGTGAGACGAGAAGATAATGCATAGCTCCCCGCACGCCGTACCGCTCAGCCGAGTCGGATTCGAAGATTGACCTCTTTCTTGAAGTTGGAACTATCTAACTGGACAGTTTGTCCCATACTCGTCCTCAATCCACAACTTCGAGTGTAAGTACCTCCGATCTTCTTGAGAGCGGTGCTACATGGGCATTTGCCGTGACTTTGTCTTGTCCATGTTCATTTTAAGACCCACTCTTTCGGAAGCACTACTGAGATCGTCGATCATTGTACTGAGGTCCTACATAGTCTCAGCTATGACTACTATATCGTCGGCAAACTGAAGGTGAGTGACATACTCGCCATTGATGTTGATGCCTAGCCCTTTCCAGTCCTTGAAAACATCCTCCAGTGCAGCATTGAACAGTTTCGGAGAGATAACGTCTCCCTGTCTCACTCCTTGCTGCAGAAGGATAGGTTTCGAAGTCCGGTCCTGGAGTCGGATTGACATAGTGGCGTTTTCGTACAGACACTTCAGAACCTCAATGTACCGATAGTCGATCTGGCACCGTTGAAGAGACTCCAGTACAGCCTGTCTCGATCGAATCGAAGGCTTTCTCGTAGTCCACAACCGCTAAGCAGAGAGGCAGGTTAAAATCAGCTGTTCCTGTATATATTATATTATATTATAATAAAAATAAAAAGATTTAATAGAAAACAGATTATTATAAAAAAAACAAAAAACCAAGTGCAAAAACACTTAGCACAAAAGACACAAACAAGCAATTGTTTGTCTCTTTTGAATTAATTACTTATGTGTTTTTGCAGTCGGGTTTTTTTTTTAATAATGTGTTTTTCTACCATTTCATGTCGAATACAAACCTATGATTGAATGCCGTCGTGATATCGTGACTTACTTTCCTAGGTGATTTGTCACAGCATTAGAGCCACCTTCTTCAAATATTCAAAGGCAAATAATATATAGGTAGGTAGGTAAATATATAATAATGTATATTTGTCATACGGAACACGATTCCTATCTACAAGGCTCATATGGGGTCATTGTACAAACCACTGTTACTCTTTAAAAAAAAAAAAGCTGTTTACTACATTGATGTTCACATAACTCGTAAAAATGTAGGGAAATACTGATTAAATATTCGGGATTTCGGGTTTGGTCCCGTATTAGTAATAGTAGTTCAGGGTTGGGTTTTATGGAAATGGTGGAAGCCATAAAGTTTTTGGTGCTAAGTACCTACTAATTTTTGCTTGACACACGTTCGGGGTCGGGGGGCCCCTGAGGCTTGGGAGCCCAGTTGATACAGTTGATACGCGGCGGTAGCTACGACACGCGTCGTCGCTGCAATCATCTATGTCCTTAGGCGTTTCCCAGAGTTTCCACTTACATCCGCCTCAAAAATTCCTTAGCTTATTACCTACATCGCGCAACTTATGCTCATTCATTACTCCAATTAAGAATAACAAGAACGCATCAGCAGCGTTGAGAGTACGAACGTTGTTACTAAAATAGAACCAGTTAGAAGTCAAGGTTGAAGTTTCGCGAGGTTAATATGCTTCTCGACTCTCGTTTTCATTAATTCAATAGTTACTCAATTTTGGTTATATAATTTTGGCTAGATAATATTAATTTCCTAGATAATATTTACTTACATAATTTAAAAATCTTAGCCCCCGTTCCCACGGGTGTAATAAAATCGCGGCGGGATTTTATCGCGCACTGGATTTTCAACTCTCGTTGTTGAGCCGAGTGTTGAGAATCTAACTTAACAATAACAGAGTACTTACATTCTAGCGCGTCGAAAAAACACTGTTGGATTTTGCACTCTCTGTGCTAAGCAGTGCGTTGAAAATCCAGTGCGCGAAAAAAAATCACCGCGATTTCATTACGTCCGTGCGAACGTAGACTTGGGGCCTGTTTATTTCACCACCTATGATTAAGTTCCTTTGACTTACTTGGCAGATAATTTCATACAAATTCTGTTCCATTTTTGAATTTTTTCGGTGAGTAGGTAGTGGCGATTTGGACATCGAGAAAAAGGCCCCTAAGACCTGTTTCACCACCTACGATTAAGTTCCTAATGGCTTACTTGGCTGATAATTCTGTTCCATTTTTGAATTTATTCGGTAAGTATGGCTATTTGGACATCGTGAAAATAAGCCCTTAAAATAATAATATGTAGGTACAAGTAGGTATATATAAAGGGGGGGGGGGGGTATATGGCATTAAAAAATTCGTCTGCATCGCTGTCAACAGGAAAAGTGCCCAAAAGGCTGGCAGCATTACCACCGTTGTACGGCAACGCTGATTCTTTGGCCAAAAAATAGGCTCTCCCTATCCAATTATGAGTATATCCTAAACTAATATTATAAATGCAAAAGTGAGTTTATTTGTTTGTTATGCTTTCATGTTAAAACTGCTGAACAGATTTCGATGAAATTTTTTAATAATGCGCACATTTTGAATGCAATTTAGCAATGAAATTACTTGGGATTTTAGAATCAGCACCCTAATTGCGTAACACATCACCAATTGGAATCTGAATCATTTTGACGCAAGTTGCTAACCCATTGCTTCATATGTTCGAAAAATGTGTCTACTCGACAACGTAATAACGCAAAGAATGTTGTTGAACTGTTAAAATTAAACCAACTCCGATTGATAATGTGCTACGCAATTAGGGGGCTGAAAAAACTAAAAATATACAAAAGAAGAGGTCTTTTCGTAATTAAATTCTATTGACGATTGCGTTTTCCTTCAGAGTAGGTAGGTACCTATAATTCAAATAGTCAATAAATATATATTTAAAGATTAAATCCATACATGCTGTAATAGTGAAATAAATGGTTACGAAAAAGCCCCAATTTATTTTGGTATCGAATCTTTATTCAAGAGCAACAATGTAGTAACAAAGTAATATTAGTTAAGTACTTACATACAAAATTCGTGGCTAAGTAATAACAGCCGCACGGGTCGATCCATCAGGTTAAGCTACGCTTGGCGGGGTCGGTCCGTGGATGTGTGACCATCTTTACATACCGAGAATCCTCTATGCCTCGGAAAACACGTTAAGCCGTTGGTGCCGGCTGTCATTCGTGGATCTTTGACAGTCGTTACGGGTCGTCAGAAGCCCGAAAGTTGACAACCAGTCTTACCAAGGGGTATCGTATTGCTCAGTCAATGGGTTGTGGAGGTCAGATAGGCAGTCGCTCCATGTAAAATACTGGTAGGTATTCAGCTGCATCTGGTTAGACTGGAAGCCGACCCCAACATAGTTGGGAAAAGGCTAGGCAGATTGATTGACTTATTACATACAAAATTCCACATTATACATACCTACATTTTGGGGTCTCCTAGTACAGGAGATTTATTATACTTAAAAGGAGGCCTCCACAAAAAAGATAAAGTTAACTGAAATAAACATATATTTATTTAATATTATTATTTACATAGTTAGCATAGCGTTCCCATATTATAAACAATTCCTGATATTTATATATTTACTCGTAGCCCACAGCTGCGGTGTGATTCATGAGCATACTCATCATCACAGATTGTAATTGTCCCCTCGATTGATAAGTCCTTGAATACTTTGCGAATTCTAAGAATTCATTTTTAGGCCGCCGCCGCCGGGGTTGAGACTTGTTCAAAAGAGATACCGTGGCCCTGGCACAGGCAACTGAAGGAACAGGGGTGGGTTTTAGTCAGTAAAAGTCTGACACGCCCTCCCGCTTCGCCCAGAGCGGGAGAAGTCATTTGATGATTTCCAATCCACAAAAAAAAAGGTCATAAATAACTTATCGTTATCGTAAACAGGGGCAATATTTTACGGGGTCATTGTACTCATCATTATGAACAACTTTTACTATGGGACCAAACCTGAAATCGCGATAAATAATCAACTGTTCCCTACATTTTGACGAATTATGCGAACATTAATGTACTGTTTTTTCGCGACTTCAGATTTGGTCCCTTCTAGTAAAAGTTGTTAATAATGATGAGTACAATGACCCTTTAAAATATTGCCACTGTTTACACTTACATCCTGTATATGGACAACGTGTCGTTTTGCATCCTCGTCAAATTTCAGGGTGTGAAACAGAAGATCAAACCAAACAACTTTTTCCATGGAACTTGCACGTAATCGCGAAAAAATTTCAGCTATCCCATAGAAAACTTCAATACCTACCTACCTACCTACTCGACGCAAATGTATGGGATTGCTGATTATATTTTCGTGGTGCCATGGAGAAAGTTGTTCGATTTGACAGTCTAATTACCACACCCTTAAATTTGACGAGGATGCAAAACAACACGTTGTATATTCCCCGAAATCGATGACACATTTCGGTAGTTCGCCTTAGCCGACGATCGCATGGACGTAAAAATTTACGCGGAATTTTATCGCGCACTGGATTTTCAACTCTCGGTGTTGAGCCGAGCTTCGAGAATCCAACCTAACAACAACAGAGTGCATCCCAGCGCGTCGAAAAAACACACTGTTGGATTTTCAACTCTCGGCGCTAAGCAGAGCATTGAAAATCCAGTGCGCGAAAAAAAATTGCCGCGATATTTTTACGTCCGTGCGACCGTCGGCTAATTATGCCAATTTATTTGGGGTAAGTCCGCACCGGCTACAGATCAAGCTATAATTTCCAGCACCTATAAGCTGATCTCGCATTGTATAGAATTTCCTTACAATGAGAGGTCAGTGTAAACTGGAAATTTATAGCTTGATGTGCAGCCGTGTGTACCTAGACGTAACATGTATTTTTCTTCTACTTCTCTATGTAGGTAGTCGTCATGTCGGTAGTCACCCCCTTTCTAGCCATGTCATCTTTCACACAATCCATCCATCGTTTCTTTGGCCTTCCCCTATTCTTTCTTCCTCATTCCTTCGCATCACATGCCCATAACGTGACAACAGATTTACACACAACTTTTCAGTGAGATTCAGTAAATATGGACGTAATTCGGTAAAATACCGATCCAGTCCATTTTTTACAAAGCATAAAATACTCACACTTCCGTCACTTTATATTTTGGAAATAGCCCTATTTGTCAGAAATAACCCCCATTTCTTTCCTCGAATATCGGACATTATAATACGTAATCGCCGGGATAATAGTAAAATTCGTGTTCAGCCAGCAAAGACAGCGCTACTGTATAAAAGCGTTGTATGCAGAGCGCCAATAATTTATAATAATATCCCTAACTGGGTTAAAAAACTAAATACAGAACAGTTTAAGAAAACATTAAAAAAAATACTGACAGAAAAAGCCTATTATAATGTTAATGAATTTTTAAATGATAAATCGCTCTGAAGCTACTGACTGAATCAATTCTATATTTTATTTTTAATGGTATGACTATTGACCTAATTTAATTATTGTTTTGTTTAATATTAATGCTAATTGTTGATTTATTTATATTATTATTCTTTGGATTTTTATTTTGAAATGTAATGTAGTGAAATGTTATTGTCTTTTGACCTAATTTGTACACCAGCCATGGTCAAACATGTTGAGCCAAAAAATACCCTGTAACACCTATAATAAGCATCATGCCATGTATATTATCTACACATGTTTTTGCAAATAAATTAATCTGAATCTGAATCAGTCTCATTAAACGTGTGGCTTCATTTCGCATATTATTGACTTGATACCTACCTAAACAAAGCCAACATGGTCTTGTGTCATGATTATGATAATACAATGATTCAACTACATGAGTTTACATGACATAGGTACCTATATCCGTTCTTTGTGTTTTTAATTACCTCTCTCCTCGGAGTAAAGGGCAACAAATGCTACCGGCACAACAAGAGCGTGGATCTCTTTTTGCACAAACTGCAAAAAGAGAAATAGTCGATTACTGTAATCTTTAAAGCAGTTACATAAAATAAAAAAATACAAAACAAACACACACACAAAAAAAATACCGTCAAGAGCGAGTTGGACTCGCGCACCAAAGTTCCCGTTCCGATTTCTGAAAAAGTGTGCTATTTAGAGACATCGTTTTATTTTTCCTGTAAACTTTACATAAACTTCTATCACATAGAATAATTTTAGATTTTTCTCTATGCAAACTTCGGAAATAAGGGGGGGAACGGTTTTTTTTTTACATTTTATATCAAAAGTCGAAAACCATACGGCCTAAAAAAAAATTAAAAAATGTTTGAGAATGTGCAAACAGCGCTCTTTCTTATGATACCCCCATGCCCTAGTGTAGCCTCACTTCGAATTTTTAAGACCCCCTTTCAGTCACTGTTACAAAAAACCATACCTATATAATGTCTTTATTTCTTTCTTATTTGCAAAATAGTTGGGCAAACGTCATCTAAAACTGATCCAAATTTCAAGTTAGTAGTAGTTCTTAGTATTAGTAGTTCTTGAGATATCCAGCTGTGACAGACAGACAGACTGAGTCGCACCATAGGGATTCCTTTTTACCATTTTCGTACGGAATCCTAAAAATACACACAACAACACACACAATAAACAACACAACACAATATACAATTACTTATTTACAATTTTGTTACATTACAAAATTAATTTACATCATCTGCCGAGCCTTTACCCAACTATGCTGGGGTCGGCTTCCAGTTTAAGTGGATACATCTACCAGAGCTGCATCCGCAGACATGTAGCGACTGCCTATCTGACCTCCACCCCTATAGTTACTGGGTAATACGATACCCCCTTTTTTTTTTTTTTTGTGGATGGGAAATCATCAAATGACTTCTCCCGCTCCGGGCAGAGCGGGAGGGCGTGTCAGACTTTTAATGACTAAAACCCACCCGTGTTCCTTCAGTTGCCCGTGCCAGGGCCACGGTATCTCATTCGAACCACCCGCGACCCCGGCGGCTTCGGCCCTATTGGACCCCATCACTGCTGACATCTCTTTGAGGCGCGCGTGGAACACAACGCGCCGTCGACCCAGGCCTGGTCCTTACCGGACGGCGAGCTGCCCATTACTCGTCGTCCGCAAGCCCGCGCCTACGGTGGCCGGGAATCGGCGATAGATTCCCGCCGCCCAGGGCGTCTCCTGCGGCGGCTAGGGGCGCGAGGGCGCGGCTGTTGCCTCTCCCTCTCGCGTTCCGCCTCCTCCTTTGCGAGCATTACTGCTTCGCAGAAGGAGGTGACAGCCTCCCATGCACTCTCACTCCGCACCATGGCCTGGACCAAGTTTGGACGCGAGAGATCGCCGCCGCCGATCGCCTCCGTGAGAACACGGCGGTGCTCCGCTCAAGCCGGGCAGACCTCCACTGTATGCTCCACCGTGTCAATACGATACCCCTTGGTAAGATAAGACTAGTTGTCTGACTTTCGGGTTTCTGACGACCCGTAACGACTGTGAAAAATCCAGGAATGAGAGCCGGGACCAACAACTTGCATTCCGAGGCACGGAGGGTTCTTTGTACCTATGTAAAGAAGGTCACCCATCCACGGACCAACCCCAGCAAGCGTAGGTTTACCTGGTCAATCGACCCGTGCGGCTGTTATTACTTAGCCACGAGACCCTCCATAAATAAATATAAGGTAATTAAACTGCTATAATAATTGGCCACTCATAAAAAAACCGGGCAAGTGCGTGTCGGACCACGCACAATGAAGGGTTCCGTAGTTGAAAAGAATTTATCCCAAAAGCAAACATAAGAGGCCGTACACGAAATTTTGTCGATTTCGCTGATTTACGTGATTTTACAGGTATAATACTATATTTCTATAAGTTTTAATGCACTATATGAATGAGCATTTCAATTATGATCTAATGTATGAGCTACTTTTTTATTTTTATTATTTAATTTTGATTAATCGACCTAAACCGGCGACTGTTTTGTGAATTTTTGCTGTAAGAGGTTTAGAATAATCACATATTTACGAATTGTTTTGACTTCTAATGGGTAAGGAAGAATTACAATATATTTGTGTGAAAGTTGTTTATACAATGTGTGATTCACTTTTTACTACTTTCATATAAAATTTTTGAGTAAAAAAATATTCAACTGAGTCAAATTATAAAGAAAATGGGCAAAGAATTGCTTTTGTTTTCGGCTACTTAGAACCCTCGTTTATAAAATTAAAACAACAGAAATCAATTTCAGTTCAAAATCAATCCATTTCTTAAAAAAAAAAAAAATATTAATAACATTTGGTATTAAAAAATCTTTTAAAACAACCTAATGCTCGCATTCATAAACTCGACACAAAATAAAAAGTAGCTCATTCATTAGATCATAATTGAAATGACCTTTCATGTTGTGCATTAAAACTTATAGAAATACTTTAACTGTAAAATTACGTCTGTAAAATCACGTACTTAAATAGCTAAATCGACAAAATTTAGTTTATAATAATAATTCCTTTATTTTCAGGTACTAGGGCCCATAGATAAAATACACAAATGATTGGTACAAAATTATAAACTAATACATATAAAAACATTTAACAAACTTACCAACTACTGCACACGAAGTGACGGCGTCGTGTTACGCTGCGAGGTGTCGCGTAGCTGGCCGCGGAAACGCCGATACAACACGCCTTTCGGCCAAAACTCTTCCTTGAGGAAGGTCAGCAAATGGTGAGTCAGAACGCGCACCACGAACGACTTGAAATTGGTGTTATGGCGCGCCTCCAACTTCTCCACCCTCAAGGTCCAATTGGTCTTCACCCGTATGTACTCTACGATGTCCTCAGGCTTTGTAGAGTGGTGCAACCGGGACACGTACAGCTGCGTCGTCGATACTGCAGGACGTAGCAACCAGCCGGTGCCGTCCCACACTGGTTGCGATAAGTAGGCTTCTTCTTTCTCTCCACCTTGATGAAGCCGTCCTCGTCGCATGTGTTCTTCGGTGGAACCTGCTGTTCGTGGTCCATCACAGCGCCTTTAGTCGCGCTCGATGCTAAGCGACTCTGCTTTCCCCCTTTTGGTTTTCCTGCGTGTCGTTTCGTTTGCGACACAGCAGTTTTCGTCTTGGCGACAGTTGTAGAATAAGTACGTACGGGGGTCGATGTACCTATCTCACGCGTCGCTTCCCCGGCAGGTACGACGCGATCAGCAGAACACGATGCAACGCTTGCATTCTTGACAGTCGATGACGTACGAGTAGATTCACTCGCCGACTGAAAACTGCAGACAGAAGCATTTTGTGCCCCGCGACATGGGTTTACATTGGAGCCTTCTGGTGATCCACTTGTCGGAATAGCCTTGCGCAACAACGCTACTTCGGCTCGCAATTCACCAATGGTGACATCCGATGACTCCAACTTGGACTTCATCTCAGCCTGGCTCACCTTCAGAGACGTGATGTCCTTCAGCAGCCTGGTGACGTCGACGTGGTCAAAAGTGACAGGAGGCAGCTTGTGCAGCTCCTTCGCCACAAAATCTGGCACGTCATCCGGATCGGTCCTCTTCAGCAGGTCGATGATGTCCTGCAGACTCTTCTGGCCGCCATCCCTCCGGCGAGATGGCATCTGTCCGACTTGGTCGAGTGATTGAAATAGCAGCAACTTGGCACTGCATACCTCTTCCTCTTTGAAGGACGACTTGCAGATCTGCAAGATGCTGACCTCGTCCATGTAGTCGATGGCATGTTTAATGAATGCCAAAAGCTCGTTGGCAATGAGCTGCTTCGTTGCCATTGCTTATAAATTCGGGCAGCGGTTACCGCTGCGCAAAACGCGAATAAAATATTCGTGCTGTGTAGCGCAAACGCGTCCGTTTCCGAGCGCGCATCGCACAACACTGTATATACGGCCTCTTAACAATGTAATCCCAAAAAAAGTTTTTTTATGGGATAAAATTATAAATTAACAATTTTCTGACGTTTTCCTCTATTTGTGCTTTGAGACTTTACTTCTTGACAAATTTCATTATTCTAGGTCAACGGTAAGTACCCCATAGGTTTTGATTTACGAGTACTTGCGAGTATCGCATAAATGGTTGTATTTTTATATTGCGTTTACTCAGAAGATTTTTTTTTTAGAACTCTAAGGGCCCACAATAGACCTACGCATTTGATATTAATTTCAACTTGATACCTCCACGCGTTCCTGAGAAAAAGGGTCTTGACAGGCTAACAATCTTGAAAATATTTTTTTATGTGATAGAATCATAAATTAACAATTTTCGGACTTTTTCCTTTACTGGTGCTGTGAGACCTTGCTTCTTGCCAAATTTCATGATTCTAGGACAACGGGAAGTACCCTATAGGTTTTGATTTACTTGCGACAGTTATCAATTTCAACTTGATATTTCCACGCGTCCTAGAGAAAAAGGGTCTTGACAGACTGATAGACTTGAATGTTTCGGGTTCCGTATCTCAAAAGGAAAAAACGGAACCCCTATAGGATCACTTCGTTGTCCGTCTGTCTGTCAGTCTGTCAAGACCCTTTTTCTCAGGAACGCGTGGAGGTATCAAGTTGAAATTAATATCAAATACGTAAGTCTATGGTCTCTTAGAGTCCTAAAAAACTCAAGCTTCTAAGTCAACGCAATAAAAACATACGGCCATTTATGCGACATATTTTGATACTCGCAAGTAAATCAAAACCTATAGGGTACTTCCCGTTGCCCTAGAATCATGAAATTTGGCAAAAAGCAAGCTCTCATAGCACAAATAAAGGAAAAAGTCCGAAAATTGTTAATTTGTAATTCTATCATAAAAAAAAAAATCAAATCTGCCAGTCTGTCATGACCCTTTTTCTCAGGGATGCGTAGAGATATCAAGTTGAAATTAATATCGAATACGTAAGTCCATAGACCTACGAGACTTTAGAAGAAATCAAGCTTCTAAGTCAACGCAATAAAAAAATACGGCCATTTTGCGATACATTTTGTTACTCGCAACTGTCGCAAGTAAATCAAAACATGGAAATGTGCTAGCTGCAAATCATCAGCGGCAGCCAGTCCCCGCATTGGTTCTACTACGGACTCGGAGACTACCTTAGCTGAGCTCAAACGGCTTTCAACCCAAATGGAGGCATTGCCAGCGTTGGTTGAAAGTGTAAAAGCAATCCAATCAGAGCTCATGGAAATTAAGGCCATCAAATCTGCATTGTCTGAAGTGAAGTCATCCATGGATACTGTCAATGATGAAATGCAAGCCTTGACAAGCAAGGTATCGACACTACAGCAAGAAATTGAGATCATGAAGAAGACGAAGGAAGATGTTCTTCTCCTGCAGAGCCGTGTGGAGAAGCTTGAGAATCAACAAAGTGAGAGCGAGCAGAGATCCCGGTTAAATAACATTGAGATCAAGGGAATACCGTTGTCCAGCGATGAAAACCTATTTTTATTAATATCGAAGATCGGGGATGTCATTGGCTGTCATATTCCAAAAGAGCAGATTAATTATGTGGCAAGGGTGCCGATGCGCAACGACAAGCAAAATAAGAACATAATTTGTTCGGTGCACAACAGCTACCTGAAAAACGATTTTGTAGCAGCTGCGAGAAAGCACAAGACCCTGAATGCTGGTGACCTAGGACTGCGTGGTGAAAATAGGGTCTATGTTAACGACCACCTAACATTCGAAAACAAAATCCTTCTGATTAAGACCAAAGCCAGCGCCAAAGAACGTGGATATGAGCATGTTTGGGTCAGGGGATGCAAAATTATGCTACGCAAAAACACCGCGTCTCCAAAACTCCACACCAAGTCCGAACATGATCTAAAGAAGTTTATATATTAATGCTACCTATTCATCTTTCTGACAGGTTGATAACACATGCACCGGTTTTTTTTACGCATTCCATTCTCGCCGGGGCCTATTGTTTGCTTATCGCTCGGTGTTGACCGCTCCGCATTATTTTTGCATTATGATTTTAATTGCTATTGTCCTACACATAAGTGTCCACTTAGCTTGTTACGAGTATTATATTATTATTAGTACCGTGTATTTTGTGATCATTTTATTTTTCACGGCACTTTTTGTTGCAGTATGCTAATTATGCTTTATGTATATGTCGTTATAGTTCTATCTTCTTTAATCATATGTAGTAATAGTAAAAATTAACCTTGCCTTTAGAAATAATATCAGTTTCCGCGAATTTAATGTACCTTACACTTTTGCTAATCATGCTTTGTTTTTGATTATTTTTGATGGCGTCCCTTGGCATATATTATCAAAATGTGAGGGGACTACGAACCAAGACAGGATTTTTCTTTAGAAATGTATGTATCAATAGTTTTGATGTTATCTGTTTGACGGAGTCATGGTTATTTGACGGGATACCTAATTCTGAATTGTTTGACGACCGATATCTCGTATGGAGGCGGGACCGGGACTATGCTAACACTAATCAAGTTATGGGAGGAGGTGTCTTAATCGCGGTTAGGCGTGAACTTGTGGCGGAAGCTCGCAGTTAATGGTGCTCGAGTGCCGAGGACTTGTGGGTTACACTGACATTAGTGCGAAAGAAACCAAGAATATCTTATAAAATGCACATTTGCGTGACATAAGTACATTTGTAGCCAGAACCTGGGCAATTCTTTAGCAGTTCAGCTTGGTAATTTCTCGAATAACTTATCGGATATTGTCCTTCAGCATGCTACTGATAAGTTTGTTATTCTGGGTGATTTTAACCAACCGAACATAGACTGGCAGCCGACTGCCGACGGGTATACTTTACGCCCTACTAACCTGCAGGGCATTGTCCAAACAAACCTAATTGATAACTTCAATACCTGTAGCCTTTCGCAGTACAACTGTCACTCAAATATCAATGATAGGATTCTGGACCTGGTGCTATGCAATGACCAAGTTGCTGTCACGTGGTGTGGTGATCCACTGGTACCTGAGGACTCGCTTCACAAGGCATTATGTGTTACTGCAGACTTTGTCCAATTGCATGGTCGTCCTGTTCGTCCCTACGTAAAATTTTTATATCACTTGGGTGACTACAACGCAATTTGTGACGAACTTAATCTGGTGGATTGGCAGAGCGACTTAAACTGTCAGCCGTTAGAAGACGCCCTCGCATACTTTTACACTGTTATTGACAGGCTGCGTAATACCTACATACCAACAAAAACAATAGTTTCCCAATCGAAGTATCCGCCCTGGTATAGAAGCCCGTTGATCAAAATCATTAAAAAAAGGCTAAGTATCATTCTAAATTTAAAAAATACGGGAATGTGGCAGATTTCGAATCTTTTGCTTTATTGAGAGAGCGGGTTAAAGATCTTGAAAAGGTTATGTTTGTCGACTATATAGCAAAAATAGAATCAGATATCATTCATAATCCCCGAGCCTTTTGGGGTTACGTTAAGGCGAGGAAACAATCTAACTCATATCCCTCGGTTCTACACTTTGGACGGCTGTCTTCTAGCGACGGTGACGTAATCTGCAACATGTTTGGTGAATATTTTCACTCCAATTTTCTTTTAGGCGCTGGTACTGGTGCTGGCGATGGTCCTATTTCATATGATGTGGACCATAGCAGTACGACGCAGTGCACAGCTGATATTAGTTCTGTGGAAATTAGTGTGGATGAGGTTCACAGGCTATTAAAACAAATTGACCTAAATAAGTCTGCGGGCCCGAACAACATTCCGCCGCCGCCGGTTTTCATCGCGAACTACACTAATAGTCTTCCTGTCCCGCTCTTGATACTATTCAAAAAATCTCTTACGACGGGTGTGGTACCTACGATCTGGAAGTCGGATATCCAAAACCGATACACAAAAAGGGGCCAAAGACCTCCGTCGAGAAACAGACCGATCTCCAAATTGTGTGTGTTTGCTAAAATTCTGGAAAAAATCGTTTATACACAAGTTTATTCGGCTGTCAAGCATAGTCTCAGTGACCATCAGCATGGTTTCTTAAGAGGTCGGTCTACCACGTCCAACCTAGTTATTTGTAGTGATTTTCTATCAGAGTCCATGTCCCTTCGGTCCCAGGTCGACGTTTTATATAGACCGATTACAGCAAATGTTTCGATCGAATTGACCATGCAATCTTTAATTCGTAAACTTTTATCCATGGGTATCGGGGTATCCTATTCAAGTGGTTTGCGTCGTATGTTGAGGGCAGATGTCAGACTGTGGTGTTGAACGGATACTCGTCTAGAGCTATGCGTATTCCCTCGGGAGTTCCTCAGGGATCGTTGCTGGGGCCTCTGTTATTTAATATTTTTATTAATGACGTGATTTCCTGTTTCCGTCATTCTAAACTACTACTTTATGCTGATGACATGAAGATCATGAAACAGGTTGCCACCCATGCAGACGCTCTATTACTGCAGGAGGATCTTGACACCCTTCAATCCTACTGCAATATTAATAAGTTGGACCTAAACGTTTCCAAATGCTATGTGTGCTCTTTCACTCGTAAACCTCACCCTATCCATTTTCCTTACAAACTCTTAGATATCCCAATTACTAGGGTCAATACTATTAAAGACCTCGGGGTTACCTTTGACACAAAGCTTATTTTTGACACTCACATTAATAATATTGTCAACAAAGCGTCGAAAGCACTAGGCTTTATTTGCAGGGTCTCGTCTGATTTTAGAAGTATCAAGACTCTTAAGATATTATATTGCTCCTTGGTTCGTAGTCACCTCGAGTATGCCTCTCAAGTCTGGAACCCCAACTATAATACTTATATCGATCGTTTAGAGGGCATACAAAGAAAATTCCTAAGGTACATTCAATTTCGTTCTAAAACATACCTATCTAATTACAACTTGCGGTGTAAAAAATTTCATGTTCTTCCGCTTTATGAAAGAAGAAAAATTTCTGATTTAGCATTTTTATTCAAAACTGCAAACGGATCCAACGACATCCCTGAGCTGTTGAGCAAAATTGGGCTGCGTGTATCTCCTTCATTTTTGCGTAAGCCTCGTTTGTTGCACGTAGGTACCAATAACAAGAGTAACCTACAGACAAAATTCCTTCATTACTAAGGCGAGCCGCATGTATAATGAAAGCTGCCAGGAAGTTGATATAGATCTTTTTAATACCAGTGTGCCTAAATTAAAGAAGGCTCTTTGCAATCACTTTTTTGACAAAATAATATAGCCCTTGCAAGATGCATAGACTGTGAAAGTAACGCTGTCTGCTACCTACCTACATTGTTAATTGTTAGTCTACTTGTGAAAACTTGTAATTGACCTTCATTATGTTAATAACTTTGTAACCATTGTGTCTGACTAGCTGTAAGTTTTCCAAAAATAATAAAATAAAATAAAATAAACCTATAGGGTACTTCCCGTTGACCTAGAATAATGAAATTTGGCAAGAAGGAAGGTCTTACTGCACAACTGCACAAGTAAAGGAAAAAGTCTGAAAATGTTAATTTGTAATTCTATCGCATATAAAAAAAAACAAGTTTGTCAGTCTGTCAAGATCCTTTTTCTCAAGGATGCGTGGAGATATCAAGTTGAAATTAATATCGAATACGTAAGTCTATGGTCCCTTAGACTTAAAAAAATCAAGCTTCTAAGTCAACGCAATAAAAAAATACGGCCATTTTGCGACACATTTTGATACTCGCAACTGTCGCAAGTAGATCAAAACCTATATGGTACTTCCCGTTGACCTAGAATAATAAAATTTGGCAAGAAGCAAGGTCTCCCAGCAAAAGTGAAGGAAAAAGTCCGAAAATATTTAATTTGTAATTTTATGACAAAACGTTTTTTTTTTTGGGATCCATTGTCATGTTTGTTTTTAACTGAATTCAATAAAGGAAGTTCTGTATTCGACCCGTATGTATGTATGTATATATGTAAATATGTAGGTATGTATGTATGTATTTTTGTTTGTCCGCGATTTTCTCAAAAACTAATGAACCAATTTTGATGATTCTTCGTTCGTCTTGGGCTTACTTATGTAATTGAATATTCAACTAAAAATGGAAAGTAAATTTACTTTAAAAAAAGTAAAAACCGACTTCAAAAACCAAAAATGAATAAAATAACTTTCTTAAAAAACTTAACAGCTTCTGAAGTCAGTGTCTTCAGTCCTTCAATGCACCTTAGCTTGGCACCGACTTCAGAAGCTGCTAAGTTTTTTAAGAAAGTTATTTTATTAATTTTTGGTTTTTGAAGTCGGTTTTTACTTTTTTTATCGGGATAAATTCTTTTCAACCACGGAACCCTTCATTGTGCGTGTTCCGACACGCACTTGGCCGTTTTTTTTTATGCGATAGAATTACAAATTAACATTTTTCAGACTTTTTCCTTTACTTGTGCTGTGAGACCTTGCTATTTGCCAAATTTCATGATTCTAGGTCAACGGGAAGTACCCTGTAGGTTTTGATTTACTTGCGACAGTTGCGAATATAAAAGGTGTCGCAAAATGGCCGCATTTTTTTATTGCGTTGACTTAGAAGCTTGATTATTTTAAAACTGTAAGGGCCCATAGACTTACGTATTCGATATTAATTTCAACTTGATATCTCCACCCGTCCCTGAGAAAAAGGGTCATGACATGACAGACTGACAGAGTAAATTTTTTTTTTTATGTGATAGAATTACAAATTGACTATTTTCGGTCTTTTTCCTTTATTTGTGCTGTGAGAGCTTATTTCTTGCCAAATTTCATGATTCTAGGACAGCGGGAAGTACCCTATAGGTTTTGATTTACTTGCTAGTATCAAAAAATGTCGCATAAATGGCCGTAGGTTTTTATTGCGTTGACTTAGAAGCTTGAGTTTTTTAGAACTCCAAGAGACCATAGACTTACGTATTTGATATTAATTTAAACTTGATACCTCCACGCGTTCCTGAGAAAAAGGGTCTTGACAGACTGACAGACAGACAGACGGACAACGAAGTGATCCTATAAGGGTTCCGTTTTTCCTTTTGAGGTTCGGAACCCTAAAAAGAGGTATAAACAAAGAGAAGAACCAAGCTCGCATGAATGAAAAAGATAAAAGATATATTTTTTTGCCCTTCTCATTCATGAGCTTGCTTGCATTACCTTACCTCTTTACCTCTACCCCTCTCTCTCTCTCTTTATTACCACTTTTTTTATGAGCAGCCAGTTACTATAGCGTGGCCAATTACCTACTATAGCAGTTAGTCGACGTTCGCACGGACGTAATAATGTCGCGGCGATTTTTTTTCGCGCACTGGATTTTCAACGCTCTGCTTAGCGCAGAGAGTGCAAAATTCAATAGTGTGTTTTTTCGACGCGCTAGAATGTACTCTGTTATTTTTAAGTTGGATTCTCAACGCTCGGCTCAACAACGAGAGTTGAAAATCCAGTGCGCGATAAAATCCTGCCGCGATTTTATTACGCCGGCTTACTCTATTATCAGTATCAATTTCCTATAAAACGTCATTAAAGATTAGGTACACACGGCTACACATCAAGCTATAAATTTCCAAATTACACTGACCTCTCACTGTAAGGAAATCCTATACAATGCGAGATCAGCTTTATTATACTGGAAATGCATAGCTTGATCTGTGGCCGTACGTACCTAGTAGACAATCAGTTATTACTATAATTATACCTACGTATTATCTATTAATTTACAAATTAATGACATTACTTGTATCTCTTGTATAACTCGATAACTACGACTTTTCGTAAACAAAACACTATCTACGCAGCTCCAGTAAAAAATATAGGTATTTAATTACTTACATAACTAAGCTATAATTATATGCATAGTATTATGTTACTAGGTCAGTAGGTACGCAGGGCTACAGATCAAGCTATACAATTCCAGTATAAGCTGATCTCGCATTGTATAGGATTTCCTTACAATGAGAGGTCAGTGTAAACTGGACATGTATAGCTTGATATGTAGCCGTGTGTACGACGAAGGATTACAACATTTGGTTCATAGAAAATGTTACTGCGCAGCCTTCTGCGCAGTGTTCGGACTTCAGATTTTTCGGCCATAATGGCCGAAAAATCTTGGCAAATCCGAACATTACAGATGGATTACAGTAAAATTCTTCCCCACATACACTATGTATGTGGGGAAGAATTTTACTGTAATCCATCTTATCCAGCACCACGCTGCCAGCCCCAGTGAGCCCCAGTGCGGGTTGGTAGATGTTATGTCGCCATTCCTTTGAAATACCAAAACTTTTTTACAAAAAACAAAAACAACCGACTTCCAAAAAAATACTACAAAGTGAAAAATAACTTTAATTTCGGAAGTCGGTGTCTTTGGATCTGTATTTTAGCTTTATGCCACCGACTTCCGAAATTAAAGTTATTTTTCACTTTGTAGTATTTTTTTGGAAGTCAGTTGTTTTTTTTTTGTAAAAAAGTTTTTTATTTTTCACTTTATATTGGGTCAGTCCGTAATTCATCTAAGTTACAATAGCCTAATGTCAACTGCTCATCACCTTTACAAAATATTGCTTTTCCCGATACAAGGACGTTAATTGTTGAGGAGTTCTCCCAGTAAGGAACCAGGAGAACTGGAACTGATGGTGAAGTCACCATCAGCCCTATTTCAACATATGTATTGTGACGAGCATAAATTGCTTAGCAATAATCGAATCGCAACCCGCGAAATACGTATTATTGAGTAGTTCCGATGGCCATCTGTGGTCTTCCTCATCAGTTCCACTTCACCGAATGGTGCTTTCCGGGAGCAGATGCACGAGTTATTATGTAAAATACCGAAATCTCTATAGTAGTGCCTATAATATTTAAAGGTTCCCCTAGATTTCTCTGGGATGCCATCACCATATCCTGGTTTCCTTATCATGGTACCACCTTTGGGATATCTCCTTTACAACAAAAAAAGAATCATAAAAATCGGTTCATAAACGACGAAGTTATCCGCAAACACAATATTTATATATAATATATATATATATATACGAGGGCGGGTCAATAAGTCCGTGACTTTTTGATTTTTCCGTCTCTTAATTGAAATGGCAACACTGCTCCCGTCAACAGTCATCTGTCAGATGACTCCTGTCAAAAATTGAACAAGCTGTGACATTTAGTTTGTTTTTGACAGCCGTTAATATCAGACTACCGCGTTGACTGAGAAGAAAATGGAAAAAAGTGAATTTCGTGTGCTCATTAAGCATTATTTTTTGCGGAAAAAATCCATTACGCAAACCAAGGCTAAGCTTGATAAATATTATGGGGACTCTGCACCATCCATTTCCATGGTAAAAAAGTGGTTTACTGAATTCCGATGTGGCCGTACCAGCACGGAAAATGCCGAACGTTCTGGACGCCCAGTTGAGGTCTCCACATCCGAAACAGTTGAAAAAATCCACGATATGGTTTTAGCCGATCGGCGATTAAAAGTGAGAGAGATTGTGGAAGCCATAGGCATCTCGCATGGCTCAGTGGTTTCAATTTTAAACGATCATTTGGGTATGAGAAAGCTTTCCGCAAGATGGGTGCCGCGTTTGCTCACAATCGACCACAAACGCAAACGTGTGACAATTTCGCAGGAATGTTTGGCGTTGTTCAATCGCAATATGAACGAGTTTTTGCGCCGTTTCGTAACCGTGGACGAAACGTGGATCCACCACAACACACCGGAGACCAAACAGCAGTCAAAACAGTGGTTTTCTCGGGGTGAATCGGCGCCAAAGAAGGCAAAGGTGGGTTTGTCAGCCAACAAAGTCATGGCGACTGTTTTTTGGGATGCACGCGGTATTATCCACATTGACTACCTTCAAAAAGGAAAAACAATCAATGGCGAATATTACAGCAACTTATTGGGTCGATTCGATGAGGCATTGAAAGAAAAGCGACCGCACTTGGCCAAGAAAAAAGTCCTTTTCCATCAGGACAATGCACGGGTGCACACATGTGCAGTTTCTATGGCAAAAATCCATGAATTGGGCTACGAATTGCTCCCTCATCCGGCCTATTCTCCCGATCTAGCCCCGTGTGACTACTTCTTGTTCCCAAACTTAAAGAAATGGCTCGGTGGAAAGAGATTTGCCTCCAACGACGAAGTCATCTCACAAACAAATGCCTATTTTAAAGACCTCGACAAATCATATTTTTCGGAAGGGATAAAAAAATTGGAGAAACGTTGGGCTAAGTAAGCTCAAAGGAGACTACGTTGAAAAATAAAATAACTTTTTATCTAAAAATTTGTGTTTCATTTAAAAAGTCACGGACTTATTGACCCGCCCTCGTAGTAACCTCCTTTTTTGAATTCGGTTAAAAAGAGGTCAAAACAAAACAACAATTCTCTAATTAATAAAATTTAAAAAAAAAAGATTGTATGTTTGCGTGATAGTGTTATGACCTCTTGAATAAGGCGCAGGACACACTGGGAACGAAGCGAAACGGAAGTTCTGTAAGCTTTCTTCCATGCTAGGGTCAAACTGACAGGTAAACCAGAGCGTGTAATGTTGTGTTTACTGGGTACGTCTTTCACTGACTTGATTGTGCCCTGGCGGTTGAGAGTATGTCATGCTCACTCAAATGTCTCGCTGGTGGTGGCGTGTGTTGGATCATAATTGGTGCCGATCCATGCGTCATATTCGTGAACTGGCGATGGCGCCGTCAGTTGGGACTGGTCTTCTCTTAGCTGCCACGACTTATTTTTAATTTAGTTGTTTTATCTTTTTATTACGGACGCTTTTTAACGTGCACTTCCTTCTACATTGTTTTCACATGTATATTTTCAACATGAACGAAGTAACCAATATTTTGTAAAAATATTTTGATTTAAAAGTGTGTCCGTGGAGTTTCTTGGCCGTTCTTCTCCATAGGGATCTACTACGCTTTGGAATGGGCAACTAGCCTGACGACTGACCGAACCATTGACAATTCAAAAGTGCCTGTAATTGGTTTATTTGAAATAAATGCTTTGAGTTTGAGTTTGCACAACTGTGCAGGTTTCCGCGCCTGTACAGGCACCTCGAAAATATATGATACTGTTATTTTTTACCCGTGGTTATAACTGTGCCAGCAAAACTGAGCGTGTGTAGCGGTCGCCTGCGCAGGCGTCAGTTGTCCGGTCATTGCTAGAGGGCTTAATTCTTTCAATAAGTTGACATGGGAGTACTTTTATCTTTGCAGTAGCCATGATTTGTACCATTATTAACGGTAAGCTTCGTTTTTAAATTTCCTTTTCTTCTAATAAACCAAACAATAAACCTAAGTCGACGTTTGCGAGGACGTAAAAATATCGCGGCGATTTTGTTTCACACACACACTGGATTTTCAACGCTCTGCTTAGCGTCGAGAGTTGAAAATCCAACAGTGTGTTTTTTCGACAGACTAGAATGCACTCTGTTATTGTTAAATTGGATTCTCAACGCTCGGCTCAATAGTGAGAGTTGAAAATCCAGTGCGCGATAAAATCCCGCCGCGATATTTTTACGTCCATGAGAATGTCGGCTTACGCTACTGCGTCGAGATTCGAGATCAAGCGCCGCTGCCAAGGCATAGTTTTAACTGAGAGCTCAAACTCAAACTCAAAACGCAAACTCAAACTCAAAGCATTTATTTCAATTAAACCAATTACAGGCACTTTTGAATTGTCAAGGGGTCGGTCAGTCAGAAAGATGAAGCTAGGCGCCCATTCCAAAGCATAGTAGGTACCTATGGAGAAGAACGGGCAAGAAACTCCACGGACACTCTTTTAAATCAAGATATGGTTACAAAATAATGGTTACATCAATCAAGTTGAAATTTTACATGTGAGAACGATGCAGAACGTTAAAAGCGTCCTTAAAAAAAAACAATTCAAATATTTAAATTAAATTAAAATAAGCCGTGGCCGCTAAGGTATGCCCAGCCTTCACTGACAGCGCTTGTTCACGAACCTGACGCATGGATTAGCTAAATGATCCAACACGCGCCACCATCAGCGAGACAGAGTGAGCGTCACATACTCTCAGCCGCCAGGGCACATTCAAGTCAAACAAAGACGTACCCAGTAAATGGTAGCTTTAGAGTATGTACATAGTACTCACACATGTGCTATGCAATTAATAATACAAAGGAGATTTACAATGCAATGATAGTCTTACAATCTTCAGCAGCTCCAACAGTATCTTCAAATGTTAATTAATTAGTTGTGGTTGTGGAGCAGGACCAGCATTGAGCCAAGCATTTTTATCAGTTATGTGAAAATTTGTATATGTCTATGGTCTCTACATTATAGAGCTCAAGGTAACCTGTGAGGTACACCCTAGCATGTATAGCCTTACTTCTGTTTTCGTTTCGCTTAGTACGCGGTGTGAACCGAAGTATGAAAAGACGCGGAAGAAAGCTAAACAAACTGAGCTTCGTTTCGCTTCGTTCCCAAGCTGCTAACAGCGCCACCATTGAGAAAAATATTGATAAGTCTGGAGATATGGAATATTTTGACATTTCCTATACTCACAGTTAACGCCAAAAAAAAATCGTTTTTGGCGTTAAATTTCAAAATGTTCCATATCTCCAGACTTATTGATTTTAAAATGGTGGCGCTTTCGTTTAGTAGCTCTACTCGATTACAAGTATGAAACAGGGCGTGTTGAATAGGTATTACAGACGCCAGCACCTCAAGCTACTACAATCTGTCAAATTTCTTTAATAGATTTTCATCTTTATCGCTAAAGCATTAGGTTCAAGGTTGATTGGGAAAATTTGACAGTTTCGGGTGGCTTGACCTGCTGGCGTATGTACTTAATATGCTCGTCCAGTCGATCCTCTGAATGAGAAGAGGCTCCCTGTACTGGACAGTTTACACTGTCAGTACAGTCCTACCAACTTATCTGTGAACTGAAAGAGGACGGCACCGTCGATTCAGTGTTGCTAATTAATATAAGGTGCCCAAAATTGAGTAAGTTTTCAAGAAGGAAATTTCACATTAGACATAATCGTTTAATAAGAATTACAGTTTTTACAAATTAAAAACAATGATACCAAAAATAACATGACGGCCGTAGTTCCAATTTTCGTCATTTCACAGATAAGTTGGTAGGAGTGTAGGTATTTTGCTAAGGTAGGTAAATATATATTTTTCTTATCTTATCAGGCAGAAAATAAAATATTTCATCTCCTTATCTAGTCGCGCCATTTATAATCTCATTGAACTGAGAAAAACGCTTACCATTTTATTGAGAAACGCGGCGGAATGTGGACATAAAATTGTAAAATGTACTGAATTTGACATTTCTTTTGACAGTGTGTTATGTTCGAGACGTTTGGGGATGAAACTCTCTAGGAACAGTCCGAGTGCCCACTCTGTTTTTCGAGACTCCGCCAAGCAGGTGGTGATTCTTCACGTATTATGGTTGGCCTATTTTTTGACCAATTAATCAGCATTGCCATACAACACGGCAATGCTGCCAACCTCTTGGCCACTTTTCCCGTAAACAGCGCTGCGGACGAATTGTTTTAATGCCGTATGACGATTCCTTTCCCTCCTTTTTATATACATGTCAATCTGCCTTTTCCCAACTATGTTGGAGTCGGCTTCCAGTCTAACCAGATGCAGCTGAATACCAGTATTTTATACGTAGCGACTATCTACCTGCATCCTAATTGCGTAACACATTATCAATCGGAGTTGGTTTAATTTTGACAGTTCAACAACATTCAATTACAATTACATTGCGTTATTTACGTTGCCGAGCTGACAAATTTTTCGAACATATGAAGCAATGGACTAATAATTTGTTTCAAAATGAAACCAACTCCGATTGTTAATGTCAATTACGGGGTAATAGATGCGATACCCCTTGGTAAGACTGGTGACACCACTTTCGGGCTTCTGACGACCCGTAACGACTGTCGACTGTCGACCCATAATGACAGCCGGGACCAACGGCTTAACGTGCTTTAAAGATGGTCACCCGTCCACGGACCAACCCCGACAAGCGTAGTTTAACCTGATGGATCGACCCGTGCGGCTGTTATTACTTAGCCACAAGCTTCTTTTTAACCGACTTCAAAAAGGAGGAGGTTCTCAATTCGTCGGAAGCTTTTTTTTTTTTTTTTTTTTTATGTATGTTCCCCGATTACTCGAAGATGGCTGGACCGATTTGGATTTTTTTTGTTTTATTCGAGAGGGATACATCACAGTTGGTCCCATATAAAATTGATTAACTTTGCTTCGGTAGTTTTTGAGTTAGCTTCAATAATACGTATTTTTTCCCACTTTTATATGGATGATGTTCTAGTTTGTTTTGCAGATAGTGGTATTAGAATTTGTGTGGTGTAGGTACACAACTAAAAAGTGAAAAATAAAAACTTTTTTACAAAAAAATACAACAGACTTCCAAAAACAACACTACAAAGTGAAAAATAACTTTAATTTCGGAATACAGTGGCAAAAAACGAAAATACATTTAACTAGACACCGACTTAGTTATTTTTTACTTTGTAGTGTTGTTTTTGGAAGTCGGTTGTATTATTTTGTAAAAAAGTTTTTCGTGTTTTGCCACCGACTTCCGAAATTAAAGTTATTTTTCACTTTGTAGTGTTGTTTTTAGAAGTCGGTTGTATTTTTTTGTAAAAAAGTTTTTTTCACTTTGTAATGTTGTTTTTGGAAGTCGGTTGTATTTTTTGTAAAAAAGTTTTTCTAGACAGCGCTGCGGACGAATTGTTTTAATGCCGTACGTATGACGATTCCTTTCCCTCCTTTTTTTTTACTTATTATTGTTATCTTAAGTCTGTTAGCTTAAATAATAAGTATAAATATCTTGTTCAAAAATAGAACATAATTTAGGGCCTGTTTCACCACCTACGATTAGGTTCCTATTAACTTACTTGGTAAATAATTTCATACAAAAGTTCCATTTTTGAATTTATTCGCTAAGACTATCCAGAATCGCGAAAAGGCCCTTGGGTGATTAATTTTAACAGTTGTCTTTGCTAGCAGGACGAGCTCGTGGCTAAGTAATAACAGCCGCACGGGTCGATCTATCAGTTAAGCTACGCTTGCCGGGGTTGGTCCGTGGATGGGTGACCATCTTTACATCCGAGACTCCTCCGTGCCTCGGAAAGCACGTTAAGCCGTTGGTCCCGGCTATCATTCGTGGATCTTTGACAGTCGTTACGGGTCGTCAGAAGCCCGAAAGTCTGACAACCAGTCTTACCAAGGGGTATCGTATTACCCAGTTACCGGGTTGTGGAGGTCAGATAGGCAGTCGCTCCATGTAAAATACTGGTATTCAGCTGCATCCGGTTAGACTGGAAGCCGACCCCAACATAGTTGGGAAAAGGCTAGGCAGATTGATTGATTGTCTTTGCCAGCAACGCCAATTCAAAGTCTCTTGTTACATTGGCCGTGCTGTATTTTATGCCATTCACCTCGGTGACTCATTGAAACATAATTTGCGTGTCGGAAAATAAGGCGTAGAAATAATTGTTAGGTAAATAATACCTACCTAAGTACCTAATCGTTATTTACTATGAAAACTTTTTATTAGGGTGGCTTATAGGCGCCAGGCGGTCCAATTTTCTAGGTAGGTAAGTTACTTGTGTGGTAGGATTTTTATATTAGGTAAATGTAACCAACAAAACTACTATGCCACATTGGTCTCGTGGTTGCAAACAAGACTGATGAGAACGGGGTCCGGAGTCGATATCCAGATCGGGCAAAGCGTTAATAAATAACATAACATCACGCCTTGCTTCCCCGAGGCGTTAGGCAGAGGTGTAGGTACGTAATTACAGCCACATTTCGCCAGTAATGTTTAAGGCCCATGTAACAGGAGGCGAGCCTATTGCCATCAACCGGGCACAAATACAGACTCCGGGCTGCTACTGAGAAATTCCTGATTAAATTATCTAATAACAGTTTGCCCGACCCGGGAATCGAATACACGACCGCTCAGCAGTAGCGCTTGCGGCTACTAGACCAACGAGGCAACGTTATATCTATCTTTAGATAGGTATATTTGCCGGCACGTAACTGGGCAAGGTTTTGGCGAAGTGGGAGTAAATTCGCGCCTGTACACTTAGTCGTCGTTCGCAAGGACGTAAAAATATCGCGGCGATTTTTTTTCACGTAGGTACTGGATTTTTAACGCTCTGCATAACGCCGAGAGTTGAAAATCCAACAGTGTGTTTTTTCGACGCGCTGGGATGTACTCTGTTGTTGTTAGGTTGGATTCTCGAAGATAGGCTCAACACCGATAGTTGAAAATCCAGTGCGCGATAAAATCCCGCCGCGATATTTTTACGTCCGTGCGTACGTCGGCTTAGTACTTAATTTTTTTTTTAACTTTTATTGCTTGATATAATTTATTTTTAAACATATCAGTTTAGCAGTTAGCTATAGAAATCAAATGCGCATCTAACGATTCTTGCCATTTCTTGCCAAGTTACTTACGTGCCGGCGGCGACTATACTCGTATAAAAATGAATCCCCTATTTCCCTTGGTCACGCCATAACTTGAGAACGGCTTGACCGATTTGATTTTTTTTTTGTCCTCTTTACTAGAGAATAACAAAATTATATACTAACATAACTAAAACTATTAAAAAACTAAAATATGGCGTCGAAAAATTCCTCCGCATCGCTGTCGACTGGTAAAGTACCCAAGAGACTGGCGGCATTGCCACGTTGTATGGCAATGGATTATCAATTCATTACCTTTACTAGAGTGGTTTACTTATAAGAAAAAAAAAAAAATGGGAAAAAATATTTTGACAGGTCAACGTCTAGCGGGTCAGCTAGTTTTAAATAAATCCTTAGATACAGTACGACACAATTAGATGTAGCATCGGCATAATTCGTAAAACCGATCACGATCCGAACTGAGTGCGCCTTCAACATCACCAATCTTTATTACTGCTTTAGGCGGAAATGATCTTTACGCATACGCAATAACTTGTAAAGTCATATGACCAAATACATTCATAGAATTAAAATGAGTGAATGCAAATTTTCAAATCTATGCTACACTTATGTTGTCTCGTACTGTACTAATATCAGAAATGCGAAAGTAAGCCGATTTTATCGCACACTTGATTTTCAACTCTCGGTGTTGAGCCGAGCATTGAGAATCCAACTTAACAACAACAGAGTGCATCCCAGCGCGTCGAAAAAACACACTGTTGGATTTTCAACTCTCGGCGCTAAGCAGTGCGTTAAAAATCAAGTGCATGAAAAAAAATCGCCGCGATATTTATTTGCGAACGTCGTTTAACTGTTATCTGTCTGTCTACCGGTTACCTTTTCACGTCGATTCTTGATAAGAACATCGCGTGATTTATTATTTTGATAAAGCCTATATTAAATAACTGTGTTACTACCTATACCTACATTTTACGCCTAATGACGTGATGGCTCGGAGGTTAAAAGACCCGTTTCTCGACCATAACCGTGCGGTTGCGGTAGAGAAACGGATCTTTAACAAAACAGTGCGATTGCGGGTTCATACATAATCGTGTTGGTTATTGTCGTGTGCTACCTGACTAATGACAAAAATGTAATGTTTTGTGCTCGTGGCTAAGTATTAACAGCCGCACAGATCGATCCATCAGGTTAAGCTACGCTTGCCGGGGTTGTCCATGGATGTGTGACCATCTTTAAATACCGAGACTCCTCCGTGCCTCGGAAAGCACACTAAGCCGTTGGTCCCGGATGTCATTCGTGGATCTTTGACAGTCGTTACGGGTCGTCAGAAGCCCGAAAGTCTGACAACCAGTCTTACCAAGGGGTATCGTATTACCCGGTTACTGTGTTGTGTATGCAGGTCAGATAGACAGTCGCTCCATGTAAACTACTGGTATTCAGCTGCATCCGGTTAGACTGGAAGCTGACCCCAACATAGCTGGGAAAAGGCTAGGCAGATTGATTCGTGCTTCGTAATGTTAACTAGGTAGGTATACCTACTTACTTTGCATAAATATTCTTACCTACTATGCAACATGAACTTATGGGCGGATCCAGGGGGCATGGGGGTCTTGAACCCCCCTCCCCCTAGGCTGTGTCTAGGTCGACCACTGATAATTTTTCTAATATCATGATTATATTATAATAGTATTTAGGTATTTTATTAAAATCAATGAGATTAAATTAATCTTCTTCGTAAAATAAAAATCATTTGAGTACTTATTCAAACTAGGCTAACTTACAAAATCCATAACGTCAAAACGTCAAAATTACAGAAGACAGTCCCCCAGCACGCTCGCCATCACCGCGTCGTCCTAGTGTTTTAGCTGGGAAGAAGTGGAGCAACAAAGTCCCCAGCAGCACAGCTGTCTGTTCAGTTAGAAGAACTTGATTCTGTATGTGTTTGCCACACATGCGCGAATGACACGCGTACACAATAAGACTATGTGCACTTATTATAATTTTAGGATGATGAAACGGATTTTTTAACCTCCAAGCTATCCCGTCATTCCGATAACAACAATATTATTACCGCAATGGCGTAAAATTTAGGTATACCACACAGCTAAGCATTAACAT
This sequence comes from Cosmia pyralina, assembly GCA_946251885.1. Lineage (NCBI taxonomy): Eukaryota > Metazoa > Arthropoda > Insecta > Lepidoptera > Noctuidae > Cosmia > Cosmia pyralina. The sequence continues at coordinate 9,849,591 of OX276369.1, read as the reverse complement.
AAACAAGTACGTTATTTATATAGGTTTAATCAAAATAATGAATCGCGCGAAGTTCACACTTGTCTTGTTTTTTGGCACACACACGCCATTATACCAATACGGCAAGTCAACCAACACGGTTATCTATGAACCCGCAATCTCGTGGTCGAGAAACGGATCTTGCCGTCACGTAATTCCAATAACAATATTTTTAGCGGAATGGCGTAAAATGTAGGTATAAACACAGCTAAGCATTAACATACGTTATTTAATATAGGCTTTATTAAAATAATAAATCGCGCAATGTTCTTACATTTGCCTTTAAGCCTTTGTCCTGGTTAAGACACCAGGACACTTGTCTTGTTTTTGGTACACACACGCCAATATACCAACACGGCAAGTCGGCAATACACCAACACGGTTATCTATGAACCCGCAACCTCGTGGTCGAGAAACGGATCTTTCCATCACGTCATTCCGATAACAATACTTTTATTGGAATGGCGTCAAATGTAGCTTAAACACAGCGAAGCATTAAAATAAAATACGTTAATTAATATCCAAGGCTTATAATAAATCACGCGAAGTTCTTATCAAGAACACTTGTCTTTTTTTTTGGCACACACACGCCAATATACCAACACGGTTATTTATGAACCCGCAACCTCGTCGTCGAGAAACGGATCTTTTAACCTCCGAGCCGTCACGTCAGTCCGATAACAATAATATTATCGGAATGGCGTAAAATTTTATAAACACAGATACGCATTAAAATAAAATAATTACATTATTTAATATAGGCTTATCAAAATATAAATCGCGCGATGTTCTTATCAAGAGCACTTGTCTTGTTTTTGGCACATTTGTTATCACGTTATCAGTCAACTCCGCTTAAATAATTTGAGGTTGATGTTTGTAAAGAATAATTCGTGTATTCCGGTCGCCGGTCGTAGGCTCGTAGCTTATAGGCTCCCGCAGACAGGCGCGACGCGTCTCTGGTAGAACAATTTCCTCAAATTGTTCAATTAGCCGACGTTCGCAAAGACGTAAAAATATCGCGGCGGGATTTTATCGCGCACTGGATTTTCAGCTCTCGGTGGTGAGCCGAGCATTGAAAATCCAACATAACAACAACAGAGTAAATCCTAGAGCCTCGAAAAAACACACTGTTGGATTTTCAACTCTCGGCGCTTAGCAGAATGTTGAAATCCCAGTGTGCGAAAAAAAAATCGCCGCTATGTTTTTACGTCCTTGCGAACGTCGACTTATCCCCGTTCCCACGGGCGTAATAAAATCGCAGCGGGATTTTATCGCGCACTGGATTTTCAGCTCTCGGTGATGAGCCGAGCATTGAAAATCCAACATAACAACAACAGAGTGAATCCTAGAGCCTCGATAAAACACACTGTTGGGTTTTCAACTCTCGGCGCTAAGCAGTATTGAAATTCCAGTGCGCGAAAAAAAATCGCCGCGATATTTTTACGTCCGTGCGAACGTCGGCTGAGTCGCGTCGCGCCTGCCTGTGGGAGACGTAACTCATAAGTTAAGGCAGGCATCCCATTCCCATTTTGCTTTCCCAAAAATATTATTGAACACACTAATACCCACAGAGCAGATAAAGAGGTGTTCTGTGCTACCTATATTGAATGCCTCTTTTTGTGAACCTCTAATATTTTGGGGTCCTTAAATAAAAAACATCTTTACAAAAAAATACAACCGACTTCCAAAAACCACACTACAAAGTGAAAAATAACTTTAATTTCGGAAGTCGGTGTCTAGTTAAATGTATTTTCGTTTTTTGCCACCGACTTCCGAAATTAAAGTTATTTTTCACTTTGCAGTGTTGTTTTTGGAAGTCGGTTGTATTTTTTTGTAAAAAAGTTTTTATTTTTCACTTTTTAGTTGTGTACCTACCCCACAAAAATTCTAATACCACTATCTGCAAAACAAACTAGAACATCATCCATATAAAAGTGGGGAAAAAATACGTATTATTGAAGCTAACTCAAAAACTACCTAAGCAAAGTTAATCAATTTTATATGGGACCAACTGTGACGTATACCCTCTCGAACAAAACAAAAAAAAATCCAAATCGGTCCAGCCATCTTCGAGTAATCGGGGAACATACATAAAAAAAAAAATAAAAAAAAGGTTCCGACCATAGATATATGAAAGTTCTATGGTTCCGACGAATTGAGAACCTCCTCCTTTTTGAAGTCGGTTAATAATATACACCGTTTATTTTCAGGTAACAAAGACCCATAGATACATACCTTGACCTAAGTACACCTACATAATAATATAGTAATAATTTTGTTAGTTTAGTAGTTTCATTCGTGGATCAGTAGTGTAGCATGTTGGTATGTGCACCACAAACGCCTTAAAGTTGATGTTGCGATGCGACTCCAGCAGCTATACTCTCGGTCGGCGCGTACCAATCTTTGGCTCACGTACGTCACGATATCTTCCGCGTCAGTGGTGTGTGTTAAATACTAAAAACCGTGACCAGGAGCTCGTGGATAAGTAATAACAGCCGCACGGGTCGATCCATCAGGTTAAGCTACGCTTGCCACGGTTGGTCCGTCTATGGGTGACCATATTTACATACCGAGACTCCTCCGTGCCTCTGAAAGCACGTTAAGCCGTTGGTCCCGGCTGTCATTCGTGGATCTTTGACAGTCGCTATGGGTCGTCAGAAGCCCGAATCTGATAATCAGACTTTCGTGTTACCCAGTAACTGGGTTGTGGAGGTCAGATAGGCAGTCGCACCATGTAAAATACTGGTATTCAGCTGCATCCGGTTAGACTGGAAGCTGACCCCAACATAGTTGGGAAAAGGCAGGCAGATGGTGAGCCACTTATCCGTGACCAACTTGGATGTAGCGCTCGTCGGCACGATTTGGCGCCACGCAAAGACTATAAAACCTCTATGGTTTAATTATCTTTGGCGCCACGGCTTCAAATTTTCCACCAAATCGGAGATGTGCGGAGATGTCCGAAGCGGAGACGAGAGATGTTTTTCAGATAGGGTGTATCCACCGAAGCTGTGTGGAGATGCGTACTAGCTAGACTGGAACGGAGATGAGTGCTGGCTAGAACGGAACTGAGCTGCGTGCGGTGCGGCGAGCTTTGGATGTTGAGATGAACGCACACCGCTCACTGCACGCCGCACACATCTCTTCTCGTCTCCACTGCGCGCCCTCGCGTCGTCGCCAGCTTGCGAGGCACAGCATACTATACAACGTGGCACTGCAAGTGTCAATTTAATGTCGTGAATGTCGGTATGTAAAGATGGTTACCCATTCATGGACCAACCGCGGCAAGCGTAGCTTAACCTGGTTGACCGACCCGTGCGGCTGTTATTACTTACCCACGAGCTCCTCTATCTCTCTCCTCTCACAAAATTATCCTATTAAATAAGTGGTCGTATAATAAAAAAAAATTAAAATAAGAATATTCTGCGAACGCGAAGACGGAACGCGATATAATTAGATAAAAAGTTTAATGACCTCGATAGCGATTGAATCATAGGTATGTAATAAAAATACCTGTTTTATGAATTACATAATATTATTCGTGTTGCGATATTCTTGAACGAAGCCAAAACAGGCAGATGTTATAAGCTTATATTTTTAGTTTCGCTTTTACTAGGGTTCCGTATCCGAAGAGTACCAAACGGAACCCTATATTACTAAGCCTCCGCTGTCCGTTTAATAATTGTATTAGCTGCCGAAAAACATGATTCGTGACATTAACAATGAATGTTGTTGAACTGTCAAAATGAAACCGATTCCGATTGATAGAGTGTTACGCAATTGCCTCGCGGGCCTAAGTGGTATGCAGCACAAACTTCAGCCAATGAGTAATACCTACCAACGACATGTCATATTTCCGCAACGTGATACATTATCATGTAGATAACAGTAGATTCTATAAAAATTGGCAATAGGTTATTAGACAAAATTACAAATTCTTGCACTTGAGTCATCGAACCATAGATATAAGAAAGAATTCGAAGCATCGGACTTAGGTGCAAGAATTTTGTAACTTGAAGATTATGATTTAGGGAATTTTTTAAAGTAGGATCATTTCGATTTTTAGATTTTCTTTAATTCACTAGTACAGTCAGCAACAAAAGTCGATTAACACTTGCAGTTTTTTTAATCTTAATTAGTAAGCGAAATATTTAATTCAAATCGGAACAGAAGTACTTAAAATTTTAAGAACATTAACTCTTAACAGTTAAACGAAAAAAGCAGTGTTTCGAATAATTTGTGTTAATTTAGATGATGTCAAAAAACTTTTTTACAAAAAAATACAACCGACTTCCAAAAACAACACTACAAAGTGAAAAATAAGTTTAATTTCGGAAGTCGGTGTCTAGTTAAATGTATTTTCGTTTTTTGCCACCGGCTTCCGAAATTAAAGTTATTTTTCACTTTGTAGTGTTGTTTTTGGAAGTCGGTTGTATTTTTTGTAAAAAAGTTTTTATTTTTCACTTTTTAGTTGTGTACCTACCCCACACAAATTCAAATACCACTACCTGCAAAACAAACTAGAACATCATCCATATAAAAGTGGGGAAAAAATACGTATTATTGAAGCTAACTCAAAAACTACCAATGCAAAGTTAATCAATTTTATATGGGACCAACTGTGATGTATACACTCTCGAACAAAACAAAAAAAAATCCAAATCGGTCCAGCCATCTTCGAGTAATCGGGGAACATACATATATATAAAAATAAAAAAAATAAAAAGGTTCCGACGAATTGAGAACCTCCTCCTTTTTGAAGTCGGTTAAAGAAAGGAGCAGTGTTAACCGACTTCTGTTGCTGACCGGACCTACCAAATTCAAAATGTAGGTACTTACTGTGAGGGCTCGAACCTCACAGTAGGAGATTTACTAAATTAATAATAAAACGAGAGGGACTCTAGTTAAATGGGGCTGATGCCCTCTGTATTTTAAGTTTCAGATAAATTAGAAATCACACTCCTTAAATCTAAAGTAAATCTCCTACTGTGAGGTTCGAGCCCTCACTGTACTTTACTACTTACTTACATAATTTCCATGTTACTTAAATAGACATCACTGACTGTCAGAGAACTTGGAGAAGGAAACTTTTATGAATCATCATCATCATCTGCCTACAATGTTTCCATCTATGTTGTGGTCAGCTTCCAGTCTAACCGGATTTAGCTGAATAGCATGGCTTGGCATGGCGGATTTACCAGTATTTTACATGGAGTGACTGCCTTTCATGAATCATCTGCTTAATCTGTTCCCAAATATGGTGAGGTCGGCTTCTAGTCCAGTCCAAATGCATGCAGCTGAATACCAGTATTTTACATGGAGCGACTGCCTATCTGACTGAAAAGGAAATTGTCACGTCTGCGTCCTCAAAAAAAGGACAAAAGTGGGCTACGCAATGCGAGCAACACCAGAAAATTAAAATTCTTGACAATGTCCTGACCATGGAGCAATGCTTTGAAATACAATTCATAGATCATTATCAGTAAACTGTATCACTGAAACTTAGGAAACAGTTCGTAAAATAAGTTTCATGGCTTTTGCCAACATAAATGAGCAGAACGGTGCAAATATAGAAAAGGAAAACTTTTTTACAAAAAAATACAACCGACTTCCAAAAACAACACTACACAGTGAAAAATAATTTTAATTTCGGAAGTCGGTGTCTAGTTAAATGTATTTTCATTTTTTGCCACCGACTTCCAAAATTAAACTTATTTTTCACTGTGTAGTGTTGTTTATGGAAGTCGGTTGTATTTTTTTGTAAAAAAGTTTTTATTTTTCACTTTTTAGTTGTGTACCTACCCCACACAAATTCAAATACCAGTACCTGCAAAACAAACTAGAACATCATCCATATAAAAGTGGGGAAAAAATACGTATTTTGAAGCTAACTCAAAAACTACCGAAGCAAAGTTAATCAATTTTATATGGGACCAACTGTGATGTATACCCTCTCGAGCAAAACAAAAAAAATCCAAATCGGTCCAGCCATTTTCGAGTAATCGGGGAACATACATAAAAAAAAAAATAAAAAAAAAAGGTTCCGACGAATTGAGAACCTCCTCCTTTTTGAAGTCGGTTAAAAATACAGAGCTTGTCAGCAGCTACAGTTTGCAGTCTGGAGAAAATAATTAATGAGACAAGCAAAATTGTTACGCTAATGAATAGATGACGAAGTCTGAAAGTGACACGGGTGTGTGACTGAAAAGTTGTATGGATATCTATTGTCATGGTATGGGCATGTGATGCGGAGGAATGATGAAAATGTCGTCAGAAAGTTTTTTGAGTATGAATGCGGATGGCTATACGAGTAGGGGAAGACCAAAGAAACGATGGATGGACTGTGTGGAAGAGGATATGGCTAGAAAGGGAGTGACTACCGAGATGACGACTAATAGAGAAGTATGAAAGAAAATTACATGTTGCGCCGACCCCAAATAAATTGGGATAAGGGCAGGAGGAGGATGAAATTAAAATTATGTGCGAGAACAAAAGAGGAGATTCTATTCCGAAAACAGAGAAATGTTTTTTTCCAAAAAACATCTGAAGTAGTTACATATCCTACGCGTCTTTCTTTATTTATTAAAATCCATCCCTCTTTATATTAATACTTGCATTACTAGCTTTTGCCCGCGGCTTCGCCCGCGTGAATGTCGGAAAGTTTCCTACGGGAACGTACCTACTGCCGAGATAAAAAGTACCCTATGTCTAATAATCCAGGTCATGATCTACCCATGCGCCAAATTTCATCCCAATCTGTTCAGCTATTTTAAAGTGAAAGCGTAGTAATAAACAAACTCACTTTCACATTTATAATAATAATTAGGATTTAAATGCGAAAGTAACACTGTTACCTTTTTACTTGGTTTACGACATATGACATTACATCGCTGTAGTAAGTTCCTATTTCTCAATACTCAATAAATAAGTACCTACATTATATAGAGTATTGAGTAATCCCGTGGGATAATTTCCGATATCCATGCGGGCATAGCCGCGGGAAAAAGCTACTATAGATATAATAAAATTATTATACCTAGGTTACAGGCTTGCCAGAACAGGTTAAATCTTAGAACCAATTCTATTTAAAGATAACCAGCACCCTAATTGCGTAACACATTATCAATCGGAGTTGGTTTCAATTTGACAGTTCAACAACATCAATTGCGTTATTTACGTTCTCGAGCAGACAAATTTTTCAAACATATGAAGCAATGGATTCGCAATTTGTTTCAAATTCCTATCAATAGTGTAGTGTAGTGTGTGTGTAGTGTAGTGTGTGTGTAGTGTAGTGTGTGTAGTGTAGTGTGTGTAGTGTGTGTGTAGTGTAGTGTGTGTGTAGTGTAGTGTGTGTGTGTAGTGTAGTGTGTGTAGTGTGTGTGTAGTGTAGTGTAGTGTGTGTGTAGTGTGTTACGCAATTAGGGTGCAGCAGTGCTATTCTGTACAAATCTCACCGTGAAAACTTGGGTGAAGTGAGCGTGGAGTGAGCTATAATATAGTGTCCACAGAACAGATAAAGAGATCTTTTCTGTGATAGTGTCAATCCCTAGCATCAGGCAGAATGACAACTCACTTCACCTAGGTTTTCACGGTGAGATTTGTACAGAATAGCACTGCAGCACCCTAATTGCGTAGCACATTATCGATCGGAGTTGGTTTCATTTCACTAAATATGTAATAATGTACACAGTTATGCAATAAATAATAGGTCTTTGTCTTTGAAACAAATTGCTAATCCATTTGCTTCTTAAGTTCGAAAAATTTGTTTGCTCGACAACGTAAATAACGCAATGAATGTTGTTGAACTGTCACAATTAGGGTGCAGTTTCGAAATATAATTTAAAACCGTCATCAGTCTTGAAGTTGGGATCTTTATAGTAACAGAAACACGTGTTATTTTTATTATTTTTTTATTCAATTTACCTTATTTTACACACTTAATTGTCGAGTTGAACATCCATTTTTTTCGAGCACATTTACAATACTTAACTATAGTTTTTTCGCAATACTTGGCCACATGGGCAGTAAAAGAGCAATTCACAATACATAATTATACAAAGATCAAAAAAGTTTTGCACCACTTAAGAGTGTTAATCGTGCGTGGGCTGGCAACGTCGCCATTTCTAAATGTTTTTCGTGATTATTTTAATAAATTTAAATCAAAGGACAATGTCCTCTCTCAAATTTTTAGATCGCTGGTATTTATAAGTATGTATGATATTTTTTGACAGTTATTTTGGTATAATTACTCTTAGAAAATAAGTCGTTTTCTTTTTTCATTAACCACGAAAAACTTTAGAAATGCGACGTTGCCAGCCCGCGCGCGACTAACGCTCTTGACAAAAAACTCGGAGACGTCACATAATAATAATCCATTTTTAATCATTAACGTTTATTGACCAGCTTTTGTTTACCGGAAGCTTCGCCGCGAGAGTCTGCGTGTTGTCACTTGTCAAAGTCATCTTGAAGACAAAGCGACCAATCAGCGACAAGAAAAAACACTTAGCGCCATCTCGCGGCAAACCTTTCAGCAAGGAATTCCATTGGCAACTGAATGAAAGTAACAAAGACTTAGCGCCATCTACGCGGAACTAATTTGACAGTTTTCTTCCCCATTGAAATGTTCTCAATCTGCCATATTCTTGACCGACATCGATAAAATATAATTTATTATCCTGAAGGCCAATTCCCGTAATTAAAAACGTTTTAGAGTATTTTTGAGATTAGAATGCAAACGTTCTCAAAATACTGGAACTGCCCGTCTGATCAATTAAAGTTAATTTATATAAATAATAAGAGAAGTCCTGCCTGACTGACTCATCAACGCCCCGCCCAAACCCTTGGACCTAGAAAGCTGACATTTTGCACAGAGGTTCCCTTTACAATGAAGACAAGGAATAAGTAAGTAATTCCCATGTTCCCTTGGGATATTGTCCGACATCCACGCGGGCGAAACCGCTGGCAAAAGCTAGTTATTGATATTAGTAACCTCTCTAAAAGTGGCATTAAGACTAGAAAATACATATTTTCATGAACTTCATATGCACGGCCTCCACAAATGGCAGTATGTAAATGTAAATACGTCCAGCGTACCAAGGGCAGTCAGATTCACCACCGGCTTGTTGACGGGCTAATTCTAGAGAGTGGGTTTGATGATTTTAATGATTATAGTTTTGTAAATACATACATATTTGTTATGCGGTCCAAATTGAACGGTCAAAATGTGTTTGAAAAAAAAAATATTTTTTTCAATGCATGCCAAGCATGCTTGGCCGTTTAGATGCATGCTTTTTAAGGAACACATTCAGTATGCTATAGAACCTAAAATAAAATTGAATGCGAATGCTTGTCAAGCAATTTTGACCGTCTAGGGATGGCATTAAAGTTGCATATTTATATTTTGTTCAACACACAACCTGATAGTAACCTGCAAATAGCAAAACAAAGGTAAGAAAAGTTTTTTTAAACGGGCTACTCTGGTGCTTACACCCATGCCTCACCGGACGCCATGGCGACGTCGCCAGCACCAGGTCAGGCGCACTCCGCATTTTAGGTATGAAGTTACAAGTACGCGGCGGGCTCGACTTGTCGAGCTAACTCAGTGTGGGCTGCCGCGCACCGGCCTGCTCGTACGTTAGTTCGATACTCACTCACGCGCCGCGTCGTAAAACAACACAACCCTAACGAGTCAGAAGGTAGAATTTCGCGATAGAAAGAGGCAACTTCTAGGTAAATATAACTTTATTTAAATGATTTTGTGGAGTGAATCTTCTGTAATTGTACTATTATGTATTCTGTGCCAGCACCCTAATTGCGTAACACACTATCAATCGAAATTTGAATCATTTTGAAGCAAATTGCTAATCAATTGCTTCATAATATGTTTGAAGAATAAAGTTTGCTTAACAACGTAAATAATTCAAAGGATGTTGTTGAACTGTCAAAATGAAACCGATTCCGATTTCCGCTTGGTTAATACGCAGCCAACAATACATTGGCGGTGTGACCTGGCTGCGCCGCCATGTCGTCCCTGTGAGGTATGGTTCTAAGAGGTTTTCAGGTGTTTGAATTCCTACTTTTGTAAGTGGTGCAAAACTTGAGTGTTTATCACACTAGGATTGGCCGACAGTTTTCCCCAGATAAAAAATCTCGTTACTTAGATTTCTGCTTGATCAAATTACAAGACAATAATTAGTCTATCGAATAAACGGTATTGTTATGCATACAGGTAATTCAAAAAGTATTTTAAATTAATTAAATACGACACTTTTAGGGCCTATTTCACGATGTCCGAATAAATTCAAAAATGGAACAGAATTTGTTTGAAGTTATCTGCCCAGTACGTTAAGAGGAACTTAATCGTAGTTGGTGAAACAGGCTTTACAGACCGTTCAGTATAACTTAACCCTTGGCGTCAAGTTGGCACCATTGTTTTTGGTTTGGTTTAGCATTAGTTAAGCAATGATGCCAACATGATGGCAAGGGTCAAGTTATAGTGAACGGTCTGTAAGAAACCCTTGTCCACAGACTATACGTTTATACACAAAGACAAGGTTGTTTATAACATTTTATGATTTGAAAAGAACCTACTCACAATCACTAGCCTTCAAGCCGTATGTGGCCTGCCTGTGCGACCCGATGGGTTATTACGAGATAAAGATGTAAATCGTTAGATTCGCCCGAACGTCTGTCGTTGACAATGACATTAGAATAGTATTATCTCGCTCACTCATATTGAAACTCGTATCTGTTGTTCCATGCGGGATGCGTGAGCTAAGTCTTGACACTTTTTAGCGCGACCTAAGTACGATGAAGGTAAATCTAACGATTTAAAACTTAATTACGAGAAAAATAACGCAAAAGCTAAGAATTGCCCAGAATCATCACAAGCGTGGCGAATTTCTTTGTATGCATAATTATATAGTACTTGCGGCCTGCCGAGCTAAAAGAGGTGCGGCCTAAAAATTGGCTGTGGATTGTGAGTTACAGCCAAAATTGCCTTCATAATGGCAAAATATAAAAAATACTTAACACAAGATTTTATATTTTACCCTCCATTTAAATACTTTGTAAATCTTACTCAAAATTTTAACCCTCAAAACTTGCACCTCAATTTTTTTTCGACAACTCAGTCGATTTTTTAATTTTACACAGACATAACAAAAACTCATTTGTTCGCATAAAAATCTATGTATAAATCTATACAAATCAACTAAACACTAGTTTTACAATACATCTACAGCAAAAATGGTCGAAAGTCGTATTTAGTTAGCTACCTGACTTCAAAAATGGAGTTGGCAACTTCAAATACCCTATTTTCTTAATCATTAAGTATCCCACTTTAAAAAGTAATACCCGCATTTTATCAGTATTTATTAAGTACAGTACGCGGCCGGTATTAGTGACACATAAAGTTTTGAAAAGAGATTTGTCACATAGATATGATTGACAGTTAAGTAAACTATATCATCTTCTTGCGCTTGTCCCAAGTTACGTGGGGTCGGCGCAACACGTTTTCTTCTTCCATTCTCCCCTGTCAACCGTCACGCTATCATTCACTCCCTTCTCTTTCAAATCATTCCTCACACAATCCATCCATCTTTTCTTTGGCCTTCCTATCCCTCTCCATCCACATGTATATTCATCACTCTTTTAGTCACATGCGTTTCGTCCCTCCTAATCTATAGGTATACTTAACTTACTAAATAATAAAACTAAAGAGTATGTTTTCTTGTTTGAACGCACTAATATCTGGAACTATAGTACGCGTCAAACTTTAAGGCGGGTCTGAAGTGAGCTATCGCTGCGCAGTACCGCACCCCTCTACCACCGCTGGCACGTGAATTTGTTACTGCGCAGCGACTCGCCTCATATTCCGAGCCGTCATAAAGTTTGTATCGGGCTGTTCCAGTCGGATTTGAGTTTTTTTTTTTTTGCATTCGATAGCCCAATTCTTGAGGAAGGCTATATGCTATTTAACATGACGCTAGCACCCTTAGGAGTCGAGCAAAAAGAAAAAAAGTCAGAAAGAACGCTAAGCGAAAACGAAGTAATAGCGCAGGCAGGCGATAGTACTTACTAATAATATGATGAGTAACTTGTTTTTTTTTTGTTTATTTATTTGAATGCGCTTATCTCCAGAGATTAAAAAGTAATTTATTCAAACTATTGGTAGTTCCAGAACTACCAATAGTTTGAATAAATTACTTTTTTGATGCTCTAAAAAATTTAAGTAATTCTAAAACTCGTTGCGTCATAATTACGGCCACGTATTTTACCATATACTATACATTTAATACTTATCTTCGAGAAGTGTGGGGTACTTAATTACAAAATAGTGAAGTACCATTAAGTGGATAGGTATAGGTACCGTGCTTTAAAAAAAGTGGGGTACCCAAAAGTTTGTCAGATAGTTAACCTAATTTGCTTGTCGATAAAATAGGTCGAGATCGATAAAGGACATCTCTATTTGCAATATTCATTTCGAAAGTCGATTAAATTAAAATATATTACAATAGCTTTTTAAACATACATAATATATAGCGTAAGAAGCTCCTTAGTTTTAAAATATTTACTTACAAAACAATTATTTTGCTACATTTTTCAATCAATGAAAAACTTCTAGAGAAACGGTTTTAAACTTTTAACCACCATTAGTTTACAAGATTCGAGACATACGAAAGCACGAAAAATTACTAATTATATTTCAGATTTAGCCGTTCATAAAATTAGAATCAAGACTTCGCTTAACAGGTAAGCTCGTTTGATTCACAATTACACATCATCATCTGTTTAGCCTTTTCCCAACTATGTTGGGGTCGGCTTCCAGTCTTACCGGACGCAGCTGAATACCAGTATTTTACATTTAACGACTGCTCTGACCTCCACAAGCCAGTTACTGGTTAACTTACACGAATACCCCAATAAGATCTAGGTATCAAAGCGATAAACTAATGATATTCTTGTGAAAGAAAGACCCCAGGTGCATAAGACATGATGAACTAGACTGTTTTACGAAAGATAGGACCACGCCTCGGGGTCTACTCCCTAAGCACGAAATCGGTAGTTTCGGTTACTTTGTATCAAAGGACATAAGATTAGACCGGAGCTCGGAACTAAGAATGAATGATAACACGATTTGACAGATGTCTCTAATTCCGTTGTTTTTTTTCCCGTCCGAAAAATTTAATTTGTCACTTATTTTTAACCGACTTCAAAAAGGAGGAGGTTCTCAATTCGTCGGAACCTTTTTTTTTTTTTTTTTTTTAATTTTTTTTTTATGTATGTTCCCCGATTACTCGAAGATGGCTGGACCGATTTGGATTTTTTTTTGTTTTGTTCGAGAGGGTATACATCACAGTTGGTCCCATATAAAATTGATTACCTTTGCTTCGGTAGTTTTTGAGTAAGCTTCAATAATACGTATTTTTTCCCCACTTTTATATGGATGATGTTCTAGTTTGTTTTGCAGATCAACTACTTTCGGACGGGCCCGTATCTATGTTGACGGACTTGCGGCCAAACCCAATAATCTATCTGTCACCATTTTTGGCATACTGGAGATAGAAAAACCTATATATCTATAGTTTTAACGGCCCAATAATCTAAGGGCTGATTGTTGAATTGGTTGATAACTTTTACCTGAAGAATAAATGTGACAGTTTGACATATTTTCCATACAAAAACTGTCAAAGTGCCATATTTATTCCTCTGATAAAAATTATTTGACTATTGAATAATCAGCCCTAAGACAGATAAAACAATAGAACATGAAAGAACGAACGAACGAACGAAAGGAACGTAAGGACAGATAAAATTATATTGTCTATCATAAGTAGCAATCTGTCTTATAATGACAGTTGGTTATTGGGTTCGTCCGTCATGCCCCGGCCACAATACAACGTCAAACGCTTTAAACATCGCGATAGTTATATTCGGTGAAATTATCGCCGTAAGTGGTGGCTACACCTACGGTTATCGCCCTTCAACGCGATAATCAACGGCGATGTCTGTATAATTGTGGTCCCGGCATTAGAGAGTCAAATCTATCTGCCTTGCCTTTTCCCAACTATGTTGGGGTCGGCTTCCAGTCTAACCGGATGCAGCTGAATACCAGTATTTTACATGGAGCGACTGCCTATCTGACCTCCACAACCCTGTGACTGGGTAATACGATACCCCTTGGTAAGACTGGTTGTCAGACTTTCGGGCTTCTGACGACCCGTAACGACTGTTAAAGATCCACGAATGACAGCCGGGACCAACGGCTTAACGTACTTTCCGAGGCACGGAGTAGTCTCGGTATGTAAAGATGGTCACACATCGACGGACCAACCCCTGCAAGCGTAGCTTAACCTGATGGATCGACCCGTGCGGCTGTTATTACTTAGCCACGAGCTTATCCTCAACGATTAATGATACCTAAATTAATGTGAGGCTGGCGCTCCCAGGGCATATTTCTACTACGGCATGACCTATGACGCTCTCTAAACGGTGAAGGAAAACATCGTGAGTAAACACCCATGTCCTAGACCCAACAATTCGATGACAAGTGTGACTCGGCCCGCATGGTGGATTGCGGCACACTCCCTCTCACAGAGAGGAGGCGTGTGTCCCAGAAGTTGGAACATTATAGGCTGATTATGCTTTTGACCTATGATTGCAAAGACAACGCAACTGCGCGGAGCGTGTGACGTTTTCAGCTGTCTACAAGGACCCATGACTAAAAGGTTGATCTGCTGTGGTAGCCCGCGAAATTCAAATTTTCTTGCGTTTTCTGCAATTTGCAGGTCAGTGTAAGACAGATTAAATTTTTTTTAATCTAATCAATAGATTTTTTGTAAATAAATCATTGCTTCATATTTTGCAATAAATTGCCAGGGTTGCCATCATCGCGTTTCTTTCTTTTATATGCAGTCCGACAGTGACCGCGCTTTAGGCCCTATAGTCCCCTTAATAGAATTCAATCTAATTAAAGTTCAAGGTGATTGTCAATTATATCTGATTTTGCAACCAAAACAAAACATTTACAATAGGTCGCAGCTGATTGACCCTCCAGTCTTGGCCCACTTCTTTTAAGTGAGGCCACAGATTTGCACATATCCTTGGCTACTTTATTAAATAAATCTTCATCATCTGCCTAGCCCTTTTACCCAACTATGTTGAAGTCGGCTTCCAGTCTAACTATGCAACTAAAAGCAAGTTTTTTTACGTGGAGCGACTGCCTATCTGACCTCCACAACCCAGTTACTAGGAAACACGATACCTCTTGGTGTTCCAATCAATCTGCTTAGCCTTTTCCCAACTAAGTTGAGGTCGGCTTCAAGTCTAACCGGTTGTAGCTGAACACAAGTTTTTTTTTTAATGAAGGGACTGCTTATCTGACCTCCACATACCAGTTACAAGGAAACACAATACCCTTGGTGTTCCAACCGATTGGTTAGTTGGTTGAAATCGGCTGTCATGGTATGGGCATGTGATGCGGAGGAGTGAGGAAAATGTTGTGAGGAAAGTTTTGAGTATGAATGTCGATGGCTATAAGAGTAGGGGAAGACCAAAGAAACGATGGATGGATTGTGTGAAAGATGACATGGCTAGAAAGGGGGTGATTACCGCGATAATGAATAATAGAGAAGTATGGAAAAAAAGGACATGTTGCGCCGACCCCAAATAGATTGGGATAAGGACAGGGGAATGATGATGGTTGGTTGGTTGGCAGATTGATTATTCTGCCTAGCCTTTTCCCAACGAAGTTGAGGTCGGCTTCCAGTCTAACCGGATGCAACTGAATACAAGTTTTTTGTACATGGAGCGACTACCTTATCTGACCCGCACAACCCAGTTACTAGGAAACATATCCCTTGGTAAAAATGGTTGTCAGACTTTCGGGCTTCCGACGACCCGTAACGACTGTTAAAGATCTACGAATGACAGCCGGGACCAAACGGCTTAACGTGCTTTTCGAGGCTCGGAGCAGTCACCCATCCACGAACCAGCTGCACGTGCAGCTGTTATCATTTAGTTACGAGCCCCTCCACCTGAAGTTCGGAACAACGAATAAGTTGTGATGATAAAATCTAACAACAGAAGATGAATTTAGAAGCCTCTAAAACCATCTTCCTTGACAAAGAGAATTACGAAAATGGAAGAAGCTGATACCGAAAGAACTTAAGGCCCTACATCGAAGCGTGGTTTAGCTCGGTGTGTAAGTGAAATGGCGTTATGGCTGTCTAGTTTGACGCGCGAGATAGAAGACTCTCACGCGCACCGGAACTGAACGCGCTTCGTTTTTAAGCAGATTTATGACAAAATGCTATACTTAAATCAATTTTTAGCTTAGTAAGTTCTTAATATATTTAAATACCTTCGATTTAAAGCAAATGTTACTGCACAATAAGGAACTGTTTACGTATAATCGTATAAAACAGAAAATAGACGGTGATACTTTAGAATTTTTTTCTACCGAAAAAATTTCAAGTATTCATGTTTCGGTTGTAGTACAACAGTAGACAAATTATAGTCAAATAAGACATTGGAAAATCCACTATAAACATTTGGCTTTATAGGAATTAAAAACACAAAAATCTATTGGTGATGTTCTTCAGAAAGGTCAGTTAGATAATCCTCGCAACCGGCGTGCGTGTATGACCGCAAACGAAGTAAAAGAAGATGTAAGGACCGGAACTGGTGGCGTTCTGTAGTTACTGCCTACACCCAAGGGAAGAAGACGTGAATTTATGTGCCTACTTCTGCTAGCCTTATTGCCAGGGCAAGAAATCGATGGAGCTATACAAAACACATAGCGCTTTGTCAAAAAAAGAGGGCGTGTTTATGATACGATAGTACCGAAAATTTACGACTGGAGCCGAGTATACTAGATTCAGCGTCACCGACCCGAGCGTGACGGTTCAGTTTCGTTCACTGTTTAAATAGAGCGCAAAGGGCCAAGTATTCACTTCAACAATTGTCCAAGATACTAAATTGATGGAAGAACTACTTTTTAATGGTCATTGATTACTTAAATACAAACTTAAATTATATGTACAGTCAGCAACAAAAGTCGATTAACACTTGCAGTTTTTTTAATCTGCGAAATATTTAATTCAAATCGGAACAGAAGTACATAAAATTTTAAGAACATTATCTCTTAAAACAGTTTAACGAAAAAAAAAGCAGTTTATCGAATCGATTTGCAGTCGTTAGATTTCGTTCGTTCACCGAATCTGCACGAAATCTAACTTAGAGAGATGTATTGATGATTTCATGGTTAAAATTATATAAATACATATGTTTTATTGCCGCGTATCATATTTTGATCAAGATACAACCTGACACGGATCTGCGCATTGCAAAAAAACCCAAAAAAAAATGAATATCGCGGGTTACCACAGCGCAACCCCCTTAATTTAGATGACGTCAAAAAGTAGCAGTGTTAACCGACTTCTGTTACTGACCATACATGTTACTAAAATTACTAAAATACAGAGCAGATTCTTCCTCAAACAGGGTATCTACCTATTTAGAAAAATTAACATTTTATACTGTTTAATCAAGAGAACTTTAGAAAAATAGCTAGAATATCACCCATATCATAGCATAACTGCTGAAATGTTGGAGTACTATTAGGTACATCTCTGCCCAACCCTTCCGAGATTACTACAAGCGCATGCGTAGTTACCTACACTTAAAAAGTCATGGTTTACATAACATTCTAGGTTTTTTTTTACAGAAATGATTAAGATAAGAGGCCTAAGTATTACATTTCGACCGAGATTTTTGCGTAAGGGGGATGCGCTGTAGTAGCCCGCGAAATTCAATTTTTTTTTTTGGGTTTTTTTGCAATTCGCAGGTCCGTGTCGGGTTGTATCTTGATCAAAATATGATACGCGGGAATAAAACATATGTATTTATATGTATAATTTTAACCATGAAAATCATCAATAATATCTCTAAGTTTGATTTCATGCAGAGTCGTTAGATTTCGTTCGTTCGACGAATCTGCACGAAATCTAACTTAGAGAGATGTATTGATGATTTTTATGATTAAAATTATGTAAATACATATGTTTTATTACCGCGTAACATATTTTGATCAAGATACAACCTGACACGGACCTGCAAATTGCATAAAACGCAAGAAAATTTGAATTTCGCGGACTACCACAGTGCATCCTCCTTAAATGGTCAACTTTGTCGTTCTTATCTGAGAAACTTAAGGACGCTGTTACAAATGGGTAGTCAAATAATTACTTTTTTACACAAAAGTATGTTTATTAAATAAAATGCTTTGCATTCTTAAAATGTTTTATGTTCGAATTGTTGATGTCCATGGTACGATTCTGAACTATAAATATAATTTTAGATAGGTACAGTTTCTCAAAAAAGGTACCGAAATGAAAATTTTTACTTCGGTACCTTTATTGAGAAACTGTACCTATCTAAAATTATATTTATAGTTCAGAATCGTACCATGCACATCTATCAACAATTCGGCCATAAAACATTTTAAGAATACAAAGCATTTTATTTAATAAACATACTTTTGTGTAAAAAAGTAATGATTTGACTACCCATTTCTAACAGCGTCCTTAAAGACTTCGACAACTTTTATAGAGTGGTGGACAATAGTTATTAGAATCGTTTATAGAGGCTTCGCTTTTCGCATTTTTTTCTTATCTATTTGAATAAAGTCAAAATTCCTTGTGGATTGACTACCTACTGTAAAAACATCTAGTACATTGGTTCTTAACCGGTGGTCCGCGGACCACTAGTGGTCCCTGGAGGCATTCCAAGTGGTCCGCGAAGCCATCCTAATAATATGTGGCGTGACGTAATGAGTCGAGTCGAAACAGCGTGAACCGCGAGCGCAAGCCACTGCCGACATGCGTTTAGCTTTGAGTAGCACTGAACCAAGAATTCAGAAGTTAGTAAAGAGTATGCAGTCACAAAAATCGCATTAAATTAAAATCTGTAACTTTTAAATTTTTGCTAAATAATAAATAAATGAGTGCTAATTATAAAATTGTGCTTGTTTTCTTTATCAAACAATCGTTAATTTAGGAAAACCAACTGGGTGGTCCCCGGCAAGATAAACAATTGGTAAAATGGTCCCTCATGACTAAAAGGTTGAGAACCACTGATCTAGTTCATAGTATAACATAGTGGTTTAAGTTCATAGCGGCCTCAGAATTTTGAAATATGTATGGAATACCTATCTTAAAAATATATCATTCAAAAAAAATATATCAATCATTCATCTATATAAAAAATCCCATTAAAAACCATAAAACTACTAAAAACGCTCAGAATTAACTGTAAATTTCTCCTTACTACATTAATAATATTACGTAAAATTTATACAAGAATAAAAAAAGTTAAAAGTTGCACCTAATCTGTCAGAATACAATTTTGTGATAGGCCTCTAAGCTTATTCATTTCACTGGCTATGTTATGTATGAGTCATAAATCGTAGTTTCAAACCTAGGCAGGTGCTTTACTTTGAGTAAGTATACAATTTATTTCAGCAACAGGTACCTACAAGAATTCGAAGACATGTGACATTCACCACCCAGCACTGGGACTGTATGGTGAATTATGGCCCACTTGGAGAGAGGAGGCTGTGGCAGAACATTACAGGTTGATTATGCTATGTTTATTGAATCTGCAATGGAGACTTTGTCATAGACACTTGATAAGTTTATAAACCAGATCTTTTAATTAACATCTACAAAAATCTCCTCAGATTACTATGCTAACGTAACACTGGCATATCATTGGTGGTTCATCATCTACCTAGCCTTTTTCCAACTATGTTGGGGTCAGCTTCCAATCTAACCGGATGCAGCTGAGTACCAGTATTCTACATGGAGCGATTGCCTATCTGACCTCCACAACCCAGTCACTGGGTAAAACAATACCCCTTGGCAAGACCAGTGGTTAAAAGTTTAAAAATACTAACAAATTCACATCATTACAGACATCATGTAGAAAAACATGGCCACTTGGGCCACTTCAACTAAATCCCTGTAAACAGGTCACCTTGCATGTTCCTTCGCTGCTGGGCACAGCGCTTGGCCAACGAGGACCTTGTCTCCGGAAGCCATATCGAACTTGAACTCTTTAGGAGCCTCAAACAACAAGATTATTGTGCTCCCCATATTAAACTGACCAAATAACTCTCCCTTCTTCAATGGAA
This sequence comes from Cosmia pyralina, assembly GCA_946251885.1. Classification (NCBI taxonomy): domain Eukaryota; kingdom Metazoa; phylum Arthropoda; class Insecta; order Lepidoptera; family Noctuidae; genus Cosmia; species Cosmia pyralina. The sequence goes on along the minus strand of OX276369.1, from coordinate 9,829,382 downwards.
CGTGTCCTAAGTCCACCTCGTTGATTCGGTTCCGTCTGCCTTTTGTGTTTGTTCGTAGTTCTGGGTCGTTATAGATTTCTATGGAGCCAACATTTGTTGCTCCTACGGCAGTCATGCTGAAGAAGCCATGTTTCCACTCGCCAACATACACAGCTCGTTCATTTATCGTAAATAAGCCAGGTATTAGTCTTGCTAACCATGGGTTTACTGACAGCAGCTTTCCGGAAAAATGTCTTCGGAATGTCGCAGTCCAGTCACATGGAGAATGGAAGCGGTGATAATCTCCGGGAGCCAAATAAATAATACATTGGTGTAGAACATTGTCCTTGTTAGTCAGCAAAGAATCATAGTAATTGTCATCTTTCTTTTTCACCCATTTATTTTCTCCAAGGAACTCCTCTAAGCTATATGTGACTCCTTTGACTTGCTCTATCTTGTCTGTGTCCGCTGGCCCACAATTAAGGACTACGCCATCACACGGAGACACACACGGGGAGGGCGATATATACCTCGCGCCGTCCTTCAAAGGCCTAGTGAAAAATGCTGACAAGCTTTTATAATGCTTGAGGTCAGTAAACTCGGCTTCATGTAGATTCACATTAAACATTTTAATGTACGTACCGTAGACGAAACTCCGTAAAGACGTCGGTAATTCACAAGCAGCCAACTTTCCCCAAATTCTGCTGGTAATACGAAAAGGAAACATTTCGTAGAACAAAATTTCCACTTTAGACACTTCATAGTTTATTGAAGCACGGATATAACACCAACCTACGTAAATAGCACTGCCTAACGGCACCCATCTAGTAATAATAGATCGAAAACTCATCCATTTATTTCTCTGTATCGTCTTTGTTTGATTGTGAAGCGTAGATGTTTGGCGAAAAGGTCTGTGAGGACGCAACTTTTGTCTAAACATAGGATTTATAACAGGAAGACAGCTCCTTATACGAGTCGGCGGGAACATTTCGACTGTTAAACGCACACGGCGGCGGCTTAAAAATAAATTGTTTACGTAAAACTACGCGAAATGATTATTTGCGAGCCCAATGCGTTAAGTACGTACCTACTACACGGATAATGACGGATAAGAAAAAAAAATCAAATTAATAAACAGTGGTTCTAATATTATGTAATGCTGTTTCTTTCTTTGAGGCGAATTAAGTCTTTATTCGGAAGTGGACAATGCTTATAATAGGTTAAAGATATTTTGTTAAAACATTATGTAGTCATTGTACGAATGCATTCAAAAATATAAATTCATAAAAACATATTATACGATAAATATAAAATATAAACTATATAATGTTACTATTTTTGATGCTCAAATAACATAACAAGTAAATATAAACAAAAATTAAAATTGTATTTTAGAACAAAAAAAATATTAGGCGGTAGGTATTTTTCTTATGTTGAAAAAGTGAAAAGATTTGAAGATGAGTTTTTGATCGCACCTTCCACAGATATATTTTAGAAAACTGCAAACATGAATTACGGTTATTCATTTGTTGAAATAAATGATGTGCTAATACTTTAGAAACTATCTACTCCCTTTGCATCTATTTATCATTGGTGTTTCCATACATTTTAAGATTTATTCCTTGGTTTGTTAATTAATATTTATAAATTATTCAAGAAAAAAAAATCGGCTAGTGCCGGTTTTGTTGCGACATTGAAAAATGATGGCGATGGCGATTGGCCAGTTGGCCACCTCTGCAATCCATCTTAGTAAGTTAGCACTAGTATGACATATAGCGTTGTTGACGTTTTTAGCGTTATCTTAGGATTTTTCTTTTTATTATTTTATTTTCCCGCGTCGATAGTATCTTCTGATGTCCACAAGAAATGGAGTTAAGCAAGAAACCAACAGCAATAACAGTGGTGTTGATAAAGTGGGTGTTCGACGTACATCTTCTGACGAATATAAAAATATCCCGCCTGAAAGCGGCTTTCGAGGATTCCAGAAGGTGCCTCTGATTCTCGTGTCTCGTTATGACATAACTCCTTACTTGCGGCAGTTAAAAACTCCAGTTACTGGTAAGAAGTCTCGAATAAAACCGACTGGTCCTAAACTACAGCAAAAAAACCGGTTTTCTAGAAAATGCTTCATCAGCCTGGAGAGACAGGATTTAGGTAAGCTGAAGGAGGAGTTTCAGAGGAACCAGGTGCCTAGCAGTCCCTCTGACTCAGGTTCAGACAGCGAAAAAGACCCAACAATGGCATCCATAAAGTGTAAAATATGTGAAAAAGGGTATTCAAGTGAGAAAAAGCTGCTAAAACATCAGGAAAATAAGCATATGATTGTATACAAACCTAATGGCAAGCCACAGAAGCGTGTGTCATTCTCTGAACAGGTAATCATCCACGAGTTTAAAGAATACCATAAATGCAGAAAATGCCCAAAAATCTTTGAAGCATACCAGCTTTTAAGATCTCACACAAAGCTGCATCATAAGAAACGTACATGCTATATTTGCAACTATTGCAATAAGAGCTTCATAGACCGAACCTTTTTTAAAGTTCATATTAAGCTCCATTGTGATGTATGCGGACTATTTTTACCAAATAAAGTCAAATTTACTGATCACAAACGGAATGTGTGTAGAGTGCTAAAACTGCTCCCTTGCAAGACTTGTGACGAAGTGTACTTCAAATTCATGGACTTAAAAGATCATAGTTATGAACATGCTGCTGCGTGCTTCGTCTGTGATGTGTGTAAAGATCAGTTTACCAGTAAATGCGCAATAGCTCATCATATTGCGTTTCTACATTCAAATGAACGCCCAAAATGCTTATATGATATGCGTAACCTGGGTAATGAGAGACTCTACCTGTGCAACTTCTGCGAAGATAGTTCAGTAGAACGTGATGCCTTAGAACGTCATGTACAATTACTACCGGATCTAACAAATAAAGCCATGACAGGTTATAAAGACTACTATTTCTGTGATCAATGCTTCAAAAAGTTTGATACCGAAACCGATATGCTACAGCATAAGTGGACCCATTTTCTGATCACAAGTGACAATTCACAAGAACGGGAACAAGTTAAGAAAAAAAAGATGAAAATGACGTATAAGATTGGTGAACCAATACCGGAGTACATGCAACCTAAGCTGGTTTTGGAAAAGATTAAAATTGGAGGGAAAGTTGTAACGGGTTCCGTTGAATTCATTGATGCTAGGAACTTTGATATTAATAATGGAGAAATCAAGAAGGCTATTGTTCACCCAAAGAGTAAAAAGACTATTATTTCTAAGCATCAGTGCCAGGTCAGTATTTAATTAAGGTTTTTTGTCATCAAAAGTCCTACAATTTTGTTGTTTTTCAATTTTGTGGACATAACGTTACTAAATAAAATATCTTTCTCAATCTGCCTAGCCTATTCCCAACTATGTTGGGGTCAGCTTCCAGTGTAACCGGATGCAGCTGAATACCAGTATTTTACATGGAGCAACTGCCTATCTGACCTCCACAACCCATTAACTGGGTAATACAATACACCTTGGTAAGACTGGTAGTCGGACTTTCGGGCTTCTGACGACTCGTAACGATTGTCAAAGATCCACGAGTGACAGCCGAGACCAACGGCTTAACGTGCTTGCCAAGGCATGGAAGAGTCTCGGGTATGTAAAGATGGTCACCCATCCACGGACCAACCCCGGCAAGCGTAGCTTAACCTGATGGATCGACCCGTGCGGCTGTTATTATTACTTAGGCACAGGCTCCTCTAGTAAAAAAAATAAAATATCTTTCTAAAGAACACTAATCCAATTTTTTTTGTTGAGGTTTTATATTTTTTATCAAAAAATAATTACATTATTATTAATATTAATTATTAATGTTAAATTGATTGTTTGTTATCAAACATTTCATTAGCTACAAATATAATTTATGAAAGAAAAAATATACACCTAAACAAATGATTGATTGATTCTATACCCCCCCCCCCCCCCCCCCCCCCCCGAGATAAAATAATTTGTTGGTTATTTTAAAAAAAAATTGCTGTTTCATACACGGTCAAAATGTATGGAACAGTAGATTTTCTTCTCTGTTTCTCTTCTCTTTTTTTCTTCTCTGTCTCTTGTTTTTTTTCTCTTTTGTTTTTTTCTTTTTTTTAGCCAACCAAAAATGTCATGAAGTATGAATTCATGGTTTCAGTTTGCGCGTTGATGTGTCCTTACACCGTGTAGAGAACCAACAAGAATTAGATAAACAGATAGACACGACTTTGCTCGCTCTCTGTGTTTTGGCTATATCAGGCCATTAGCCTATAAGTTCTGGCGTTGTGCGCACGCTACAACGCAAAGCTACCACCTTCATTTGGTGCGTGGCCGAAATCAGAACTAGGGCCGCCTTGTTTTGTCAATACAATTTCAGTGACAAAATTAATAATAATAGCACTACCTTTACGCCTAGATTGTGTCTGGATTTTAAAAGAAACCGTGATCTCTGTTTGTTTCCTTGTTTCTTCTCAGAATAGGTAGTAGGGAAGTAAACACCGACCTCATCTAGTTTTGTAATTAAAAAGTGACGTGTAAAACAGTGTTATTTTTAACCAACATGACATTAATAACTTACTCCATGACCAGTGTTTTGTTTAGTTCATCCCACCCTTAATAATCAACACCTATCCTTTACAGACATGCGGCAAATACTACTCCTCGAACTTTTGCCTAAACCGACACATTGAGACCCAACACTCAGATTACGACACCCTCCAATGTAAGGTTTGCGAAGAAACCTTTGTCTGGCCATCTCTCCTACGTTCTCACAAATGCATTCGCCTCAAACATCCTGAAATGCCATTTGAAGACGCCAGACCAGAGATACACTTCGATAATCTACATGAAATCACCCAAAATTGTTTTGACGACCTCAATATTGTGGAGAATGATGATTATTTGAATACCATAGACTTTGAAATACCAGCCCCTATAGTGCAGTTAACGGAATATAGCGGTTATAATCAACCCCAGGATAAGTTTGCGCCATTGCAGAATTTGGGATATAAATTGGTGATGCAGGAAGTTCCGATCGAGTTTTAAAGTGCGAAAAAGTGGTTTTTTAGTATGATTCAGTGTTTGTAGTGCTATCGAGACTTCTAATGGAAACTGTGGTTGAAGTAAGTCTTCTCAGTCATATTTTCAGCAACTACTGATGTAACATCTTGTTTGAGGAAGCAAAAGAAATAAAACAAAACAAACTCTACTTTTTTTCTTTAATCTTTATCGTTTATTTTGTGTAGTTGATACAGGTATTTTTCTGAATGTGGTACTTAGTTGTAAATTTTAATTTTCTCTTGCTTCCTTAATTCAGCATCTGAAATCTGTTGTCCTCTGATTTTTTTACCCGGTTTTTGGGCTACATATGACCGTATCTTTGAATACAAGTAAAATAGTTTACATAGCATTACTTTTAGAGTTGTGTATCTACCCGATTTGTAGTTTGACCTTAAAACAGCTAGATAATTATGTAAACTTGGAATCGGAAGCCCTGCAATCGATGCTACTAATGGAATTTGTTTAAACGCCTCAATGAGGTCTTACAAAATAAAAACTCATCTTATCTAACGGCAAAAAGGACTCAACGCCACATCACTTTGCAACTAAAAAACTATTTTTCGGTGACTCCAGCCGATCTATTTTGTAAAAATCACACTGTGTAAACTTCGATGAAGTGAAATGTCATTCCACCTGATGCTAGGGATAGTAGGGATTGACCGGTCATCATTCTCTTAATATTTTAACAGAATAGACCCGATGGTCCTTTTCCTGATTCATCTAGTATCATATCAATCAAATGAACTTGCTCCATAACTCGTTGAGCCAACCCTACTTCCAGTATTTACGCTTCAGCACCTGATGTGACCCATTTTTCGTCTATTTGTCTGAATCCTCAGTAAAGTTACATTTGGAAGGCTTCCGAATCCGAAGTCCTTAAGCAATTTTCTAGCTGTCCCAAGCAACAAGACACGCATTTTATTTATTTTTCTACTCATTACAATACGGCTGATAAATCATAGCCGGACCGAATGAGTGTGAATGAGAGAATATGCGCGAAAGTTCGGAGAGCCTAGCCAGGGCGTTCATAATTCATGGCTGGTCCGAACATAGGCTCCCCGAACTTTCGCGCAAATTCTCTCGACTCACACTCGCCTCATGTCACCATTTCGTTCGTAAAAAATGTTATTGCGCAGCCTTCTGCGCAAAGTTCGGACTGGTCAAAATTCATCGGCTGTATTGTACTATTTTTATAGCACGCGTATTAGACTTCACATAATATGAATGTATGGTATATCCTTATGTATAGGTAACTGTAATATATCAATGTATATTATATCTAGCCCTTAAATTAAAGGCTAGTATATTATTTACTAGGTTCTATAAGAGTCGTATAGTGGTTTATTTGACACGTTAAAACAATTATGAATAGTGTTTTAGAATAAAACTTGAGGCAGATAATTTTTTGGTTGACTGTTCGCTTTTGGAACGAAGTTCCTTTCGTTCGTTATGCTCTGCACTCTTGGCAAATGGACCGTCACGACACTTTTGTATTTCTATTTACAAGCGTAGGTATGTCTATGTATAGGTATATTACTTAGGCTTACTGTAGTATAGACGTGCAGTAAGTTTTTAATTATTAGTTTTTATTTTGTTTTACATTTAATTAGTCACCTAACTTTCAAACGTTGTTAATTTATTTCATTGTGCCTGTCGTTGTCATAGGAACCGGAATTTATTTAATTGTGCCTGTCGTTGTCGTTGGGACCGGAATTTATTTAATTGTGCCTGTCGTTGTCGTTGGAACCGGAATTTATTTAATTGTGCCTGTCGTTGTCGTTGGAACCGGAATTTATTAAATTGTGCCTGTCGTCGTTGGAACCGGCGGGGCAATTGCGTAATACACTATCAATCGTAATCGATTTCATTTTGACAGTTCAACAACATTCATTGCGTTATTTACGGTATCGAGCAGACAAATTTTTAGAATATATGTTGCAATGGATTAGCAATTTGCTTCAAAATGATTCACATTCCGATTGAGAGTGTGTTACGCAATTAGGTTGCGGGTGTCACCTCGACTTTTTTGTAGCAAAATTGCAGTATATTTTAGGGTTAAGCATTAAAAAAAGGTCCTACACGCTATTTTAAATTCACATAACACATAACCAGCCTATAACGTTCCCACTGCTGGGACACAGGCCTCCTCTCTGTGAGAGGGAGTGGGCCGTAATCCACCACGCGGGCCCAGTGCGGGTTGGCAGATGTCACAAGTCTTCGAATTTTTGATTCTAGGACATGCCGGTTTCCTCACGATGTTTTCCTTCACCGTTTTGAGAGCAGTGGTGATGAAATAATTTACACAAAGTAAAGCGCCTGCCTGGGTTCGAACCTACGACCTACAACTCGTAAGTCGCGACCGTTACCACTGGGCCACCACTGCTCTCAATTTTAAATTAATTAAAAAAAAAAACTAAAAATTTCCGAAAGGGAATTTTTTCCTCCTAAACCTTGCAAAAAACTTGCATTCGCTTTTATGTTTTAAAAGTAAGGTAGTCATAGATTTTTTCTATGATTATCAAAGTACATAAATATCTAGTTGTAATAATAACATGCTTGAGTAAAACTTTTTTGGCTGAGATATTTGTTAAAGTACATTATAATATGTAATTAGAATAATGTTCAATGTAAATATTTACATTTAAATGGCTCCTAAAAGACTTGTACACCTGATTTCTGGCTTGTTATTAAATTGCCGTTAATTTTAAACACCACAACTTTTTCTGTGTGCACCACAAGTCCACAAATGCGTCACAAGCTCAATGCGTTTATAATGATAAAGCCGTTTGTTAGCAGAAAGTAAGTCAAATGAAAACTAACACTGTTTCTGTATCATATTCTTTTCGAATGGGCAAATGTGCGTGTGACAGCATAAATGACGCATTGAATGTTGTTGAACTGTCAAAATAAAACCGATTCCGATTGATAGTGTGTAACGCAATTGCCCCGCGTTATTTCCGTTTTTTGGGGAAATGGTTTGGCAAATTATGATTTAAGCGACCCACCTTAAATCATCGTCTGTCTAGCCTGTTCTCAAGTATGTTGGGGTTAGCTTCCAGTCTTACCAAATGCAGCTGAATATCAGTATTTCACATGGAGCGTCTGCCTATCTGACCTCCACAACCCAGATACTGGGTAACACGATTTTACACGATACCCTGTGGTAGGATTGGTTTTCAGACTCTTAGGACTTTTTTTTGAGTGCGACTATTATCTTTCCAAAGTTCTGAACTTTTGGGCTGTAGCAAGAAAAGTCGACAAAAATTGCAAATAGATGATTTAGTTATATTTTACATCTATTAGGTACATATTAAACGTGAGTATTATATATTAAAGGAATGTAGATTTTTCTTATACATTATATAAAAATAATAGGTGTTATTTTGTTAATACGGTCAGCAACAGAAGTCGGTTAACAATGCTACTTTTTGACATCTAAATTTTTTCGTTTAACTGTTAAGAGTTAATGTTCTTAAAGTTTTAAGTACTTCTGTTCCGATTTAAATGAAATATTTCGCTTAATAATTAAGATTAAAAAACTGCAAGTGTTAATCGACTTTTGTTGCTGACATACTGACTACAAGTTTATATTTACTATAATTATTTAAGAAAACTTTATTTTTAGTTAGGAGTGATTTTGGCCTGAAACTATTAGTTTCATAAAACTGTTTTTTTTTTATTATTTATTTTTTAAGTTGTGCTGAGTATAATCTGCATAATTACTATGTATATTACGGCCGCCTGCATTCATTGGTTACCTTAAAGTATTTTAGGGTTTTTTTTTTTTTTTTTTTTTTTTTTTTTTGTGGATGGGAAATCATCAAATGACTTCTCCCGCTCTGGGCAGAGGCGGGAGGGCGTGTCAGACTTTTACTGACTAAAACCCACCCATGTTCCTTCAGCTGCCCGTGCCAGGGCCACGGTATCTCTTTCGAACTACCCGCGACCCCGGCGGCATCGGCCCAATTGACCCCGTCACTGCTGACATCTCTTTGAGGCGCGCGTGGAACACAACGCGCCGTCGACCCGGGCCTGGTCCTTACCGGACGGCGAGCTGCCCATTACTCGTCGTCCGCAAGCCCGCGCCTACGGTGGCCGGGAATCGGCAATCGATTCCCGCCGCCCAGGGCGTCTCCTACGGCGGCTAGGGGCGCGAGGGCGCGGCTGTTGCCTCTCCCTCACGCGTTCCGCTTCCTCCTTCGCGAGCATTACTGCTTCGCAGAAGGAGGTGATGAGGTGACACACCATAAGCATGAGTGACAGGCAAAGATTGTCCATTGAGGTCAGCGCAGACAGAAAAATACTCGAGCATGTTCTTTGCTGTCAGTTTTGAGTGAAATATGCGCGAGCATGCTCGAACACACGACACAAGGTGTCGTCTCTTGCACGCTATTTTGAACTCTAGTCTGATTATCAATATATTGGTATTTTGTTAGGAAAATATACGTAATAATAAAGATTTATCATCAAATTTCAAGTTCATATGTCAGTGGGAAGTTAAAAAATTATTCGGAACAAAATTTAAAAAAAAAAAAAAGAAAAGCGGAATTTGGTGGCTTCTCATTCCTGTGTTTTCCAATATTTAAAAAAAAAAACATTATTCATCTACTCAACAAGCTCTAAACAACGAAACACTTTAGCTATATGGGAGCCCCCCTTAAAACATTTAGCAATATAAACAATTTGTGTGGATTTGGGTCAACAAGATTCTTATACTGTGGAAATTTGAAGACTGTAGCTCCAACCGTTTGACTGTAAAACCTGTGTGACAGACGACGGCCAGACAGACACGTGAGTGGCAGCAAGAGAACTCTAAAAACTACTCGAACATTTAGCGGCTCTGTCTGCGCTTTTCTAGAAATAATTTGGCTTGTCTTCTAAAATTGTCTATTTGTGACTGTAGCGGTCAAAAGGCTAATTATTATGTCTGTAACATTAAGTTACAATTGTTGTTGATTATATTTGAGTTTATTAAGGCATTCATGTAAATATCTCTGTTTTATAAGCTGTAACATAGGTCGTCTGTTTCAACTGTGTCGTTACACGTTACATAAAATTACGGTTGGTCAAGCAGGGAAAATTACAAAAAGACAGGTGGTTTTTTAGTAAAAATATTTTTTTAAACTCCTAGCTGTGTAATACTGCAACTACAAATGTTTAGGTAGGAGTTAGGATACACAGAGCACGGAATCGTTTAGTGATGGCAGTACAATGCGTTTCAATTATAGCTAAAGCGCCGTAAACTTGGCCCTTCCGATGGAATGGATTGCGGGACGCGAGCGGGGGGTGCGCTTGAGGACACTGTTACAAATGGGTAGTCAAATCATTATTTTTTTACACAAAAGTATGTTTATTGTTGTTTATTAAGAATGCAAAGCATGTTATTTAATAAACATACGACTACCCACTTGTAACAGCGTCCTTAAGTTGTCCGGCGAACAGCGACACACTAGCCAATTGGTTGAGCGCACCCCAGCTCACGTCCCGCAAACCATCAGGAGGGTCAAGTTTACGGGGTTTACTTAAAAGAATATAGGAACTAAATGACATCGATCTGTCAAATAAAACTTGAATAAACGTCTTGCAAAGAAAACTTGTTGGTACTTATCCGTTTTAGTTAAATTTGTTATTGGTGGCGATTCTGTTGTGCACAAATTAAACTGAATTTAGGCTATTGCTAACTTTTTCTCTCTAATGTAACAAGAAAGAGACGAACGTAAATAAGAGCTGTCAAATTTAGTTGAACTAATATCTACATACAAATTTAGACGACACGTAAAAAAAACATGTCGTCTAAAAAATACTGAATCGCAAGGCGTAAGCTAGTTTGACATCTCTAACATAGTTCATAGCTATAGCCGTACTTTGCTCGCGCTGCTTGTTAGTATAAGATAGCGATTCTCTAATTTTAATTTAGTTATTGAACTAGAGAATCGGCACCATCATCTGTTTTTGTAATTTGTTTTTCTTAAATCTCGCTGACTGATCCAAAATAAATAAATTTTACTTAAAGTAAAACGAGGTGCTGTTCTATTAAAACGTCACAATATGGCCCGAGGATGACCTTGCGCCATATTGTGACGTAGGAATGATCCTAACCTTAATTTAATCGCATAGTACTTACTAATAAAAGTCGCGACGCCAAAAGTACGTTGAGCACACAAATTCTGTGAAGGACCGCTTTCAAAGCCATCAGTTTCTTTACGAATACGTCATTAGTATCGTAGTGCGAGTGACGCCGGACACGCTTAGTCTGTAGGAGAGAGTTCATAATGCCGTCTCTAGCAGCGGCCGGCGAGGCGTCCAAAAATAATACTTTACAAAAAGTAATAAGGCGTTTCCGTGCTCTGTGGTACGTTAGCAAACGCAGCACGACTCCATTTTGTTGTAGTCACAAATTTATGCGATTTGATTTCTTTATAGGTCGACTATAATAGGTATCTAAGATCTAAATGTTGAACATACTCGTCCACAACTTCGAGTGTTATGTATAAGACTTTATCTAAGATCTAAATGTTGATTAGGTACCTACTGTGGTTTTCCTATAATTATCTATAGATTTATTCTGCTGTTATTAAAATTGAGTTACTAGTGTCCGACCGAAGGTCGATTTCTGGCCGAAGCAGAAGCCGATTAATCGGCTATCGCCACAACCTTCCCCTAATAACCCTAAGAAATTCAGTTCAATATTGGATAACAATGAATAAAATAATGTTTTTTTTTTAAGTTTATGTTGACTGTTATCTTGTGGAACTTATCATAAAAAATAAAACTTCAAAATTATGTCAATTATATTATTTACATAAAAGTAATTTAACAAACACAATCAGTCTCGGTTTTTCTCAACTAGTGTGAAACTAGACTAACCTGATTCGTTCAATTTCGGCGCTTGCTAGAAACCTTCGGCTTGGCCAGAACTTCGACCCATTTTGGCCGAAGGTGTCCGAAGTCGAAGCCGAAGGTTCGGTCGGACACTAACTACAATATGTGTAATGAGGTACCTACTTGGTGGTTTCATTTTGTAATCCTGCTGATAGTTTTGTAAGTACTATATAGTAGGTAATAAAGTCTGTTATTTTTAGGTTTAATATTATTTCTTCTGACGATACAGTTGGAATAGCAAGCTTTCAATGGAAGTACATAATAAAAATAATGTACATAATTGGTTTTTTATTTTACTTTTAAGACTTATAAGAGAGATTTTGATGAGGTCTGCGACACAAACAACGAAGGTTATTCTCAAACATTTTTCGTTCGTCACTCGTCAGAAATTCAGAATAGTTGTTGACTTTTGAGTCATCGCCTTATCATAATTTGCAGGGATGGCAAACCAATGGCACGTTGCAAGAATTGAGCATAATTATTATATTGCTGCGGGGCGAGCACGGGCGTACTCAAGACGTTTGTGACAAGAAATGATAAATTACGTCATGTCTTACAATTTGTCTTAAATCAAACAACATGGGTCAACCATATGACATAATCTAGAGGCATGCCTTTCTTGTTGCTAAATTCATAGTGTGACATAATAAATTGAAATAATTAAAATGTCTAAGACTATCTGAATATGCGACCAAATAAAATTTTTTTTTTCTTTTCTTTTGCTTTTATCTCGAAAACGGTGTGTCCTATCGCAAAAATAAAAATTTGGCCCCCCTTTATACAACACAAACCCCCTAAAACTCAACATGAAGGTACCAATAAAAAAATAGTAGTAAGTACCTACCTAATTTTTTACTTAAATTATTTATTATTATTTTTCTTTTTGTTGTTTTCCACGCGCATATTATTTATATTTCTAAATATTGTACCTATTTTTATAAAAACAAAAAATATAAAAAATAGTAATTTATGTGTTTACTTAATTTATTTATTTTTATTTCTTTGTTTTTTGTTGGTTTCTAAATATGTATTTTTAAAACATAAAAAACCCTTTAAAAATATAAAAAATTGTAATTTAGTTATTTACGTATTACAATTTTTTTTTTTGTTATTACGCGCAATTCTTCACACAAATAAACCACCACCAGATAATGCAAAAAAAAAAAATTGCCATTTGGTGCAGACTAATTAGCAGAAAAATATTATTTTTTCAATTTTGAAATCTTTTCACCACCTCCGAACGAACGTGATAAAATTTTTCTTAGTCACCGTCAAAATGTGAAATTTGTGATATAATTGGTGCGCCCATAATATGGGCGCACCAATTATACTCATTATGGACTCATTATGTCTTATTTGCTAATGCAAATAAGACATAATGAGTCCCAACTAAACGTCAAGAAGTTATGTCACATGTCAAGAAATTATCTCACGCTCGCGCCGCCGTGCTAGCATTTAAGACAAAACAGTTTTAACGCCCAAACTGTGATAAAATGTGTGACTCAAGCCATGTTACAGTAGGCCATGCTCGCTGGGCTGATGGGTCAAAAATTATGCCATCTGCCTCAGACCAAATAAAAAGTCTTAGCAATTTCAGTTCGACGTCGCCTCCGCTAATAGTGTTCCGTGGACGTCGCAGTTTCCGTAAAAGTTACATTTTAGTTTTGGTTATTAGATGTTTTTTTTTTGCCGTAGACGGCATAAATGGTGCATCTGCAGAAAATTTTTGTAGAAAAATAAGCCTTGATCCTATTTCTAAGGCTCATTATTCCCCATTTCTCCGATACGCATCTTTTACTTACGGTGGCAGGGCAGATACCAAGTAAAATATAGGGATTTTGTATAATCTATTTATTAATATCTTTGGCTCCTACAAATAGGTCTCTACGCTGTTCACCGATGTCCGACATTGCGTTGTGGTTATAGGAATACATTCACAACTCACGCCTTCTTCCCATGGGGGTAGGCAGAAACTACATAGCACCACCTGCTATAAAGATGTTGCGTTGTTTACGTTCATACATCTGGTCACAAGTAAGCCTCTTGCAAGTACTACGCATCTGACCGTTCTGAATGATTATTGGTAAAGTCATTAGGGTACCTTATCAGACCAATTTAGTGATTGCAAGTACATCATGTATTAGGTTTGAAATGATCCTCTCAGCCGTCTTCCACTACTGGAAAGAGACCCAAGCATGGCCATAACAATCGATGCTGCGGACTCCTGCGTATTCATAACTATGCAATAATACCTAATTTATGGAAAGTTATTGAAGGAATTGAGTAGGTAGTATCTGTTTTCTCCCTTTGTTAAAATTACGGCAATTCGTATTTTTGTTGATAGGAGAACTTTGGTAAACTAAAAAGTGTGGCCTGCTTCCTAATCCTTTCAGGAAATTGAGTACGACGTTATTATAATAAATGCACGCCTATTTCGTTCAAGCGGCGCATGGGCGATACAACGCGACGCGCCCATAAATCATAAACCGAATATTGAAAACCGGTAACGTGATTCGATTAGTTATCTGTGGTATAAGCGCAACACTACACAATGTTTAGTTTAGTTGTCAAAGTGTCAAACGCCATTATTGTGTGTGATCAAGTGTTAAAAAAAAACTTCATTATTTCGATAATTATATAGTAAAAATTGAATTTCGCTTTTCCAAAACGAAACCTAAGTTTAGTATTATCAGAATAGTGAAAATAAACCCAAAAATAAGCGGTATTAAGCCGTAATTACTCATATCCTGTGTTACACATATCCGTTCGTATTTTACGTGTTTTAAAATTGATAAAAACATGTCTGTGAGTGAAAAAGTATCCTTATCCGATGCCTTAAGCAATGTTGACGTGTTGGATGAGCTTACATTGCCCGGTAAGTAATTATTTTAGGTATAATTATCCAATCATAGTACTGATAAAAGGTAGGTGGGGCCTTAGGGATTGCCAAGGGATTCATGGATTATAGGTATTTAGGCAACTTTTCAAAGCAAATTTTAATTTCAAATAGAATGTGATGCAGGATGCTGAAGGTTAATTTGTAATTGAAAATTGTTTATTTACTTATTTAAAAAAAGTAAACAACAATTTATTAGTAGTTTTTTTGTAGTTATAATATAGGTACTTAATGTTTTCCAGTTTTTAGTGAAATAATTTCTTAAAGGCATCAATACATATTATTTATGCATTTGTATGTTAAGTGTGTGTTATGTATGTTATTATGGTTTCACCAGCATGGACCGGGATAAAAGTAACCTATGTGTTAATCCAGGGTATAAGCTATCTACATACCAAATTTCATCCAAATCGGTCTAGCTGTTTGAGAGTGAAGATACAAACTTACAAACACACACAAACTTTCGCCTTTATAATATTACTGTGATTATAGCATATGCAAATGCTTATTGCAGGCAAGAAAGGTAAAAAAAATGTCAATGCCTACTCCTTCAGGAGGTTACAGCTGTGATGTTCCCTTCCCTTAATTTAACCAACAATGTTCATAAGAATTTGTGACTGCTACCTGTTGAAATTCTCCTATATTAATGAATCTTTATTCTAATCAATTATACGAAATTTCGAGTTTCCAAATCAAATGTAGTGTTAATAATATTTTCTTACTACTAATTACTCTTGTATTAGTTTAATTTTAATTTAATTAGTTGTAATTTAGTCCTTTTTTGGACCCCTTTTTAGCATTCTGTACCATCATCTTCCTGCCCTTATCCCATATTACTTGGGGTCGGCGCAACACGTTTTCTTCTTCCATTCTCCCCTGTCAACCGTCACGCTATCATTCACTCCCTTCTTTTTCATATCATTCCTCACACAATCCATCCATCTTTTCTTTGGCCTTCCTCTGCCTCTCCATCCATCAACATCTATATTCATCACTCTTTTAGTCACATGCGTTTCGTCTCTCCTCATTACATGCCCATACCAAGACAAACGATTTCCTTTCAACTTTTCTGTCACTGGCGCCACTTTCAAACTTCCTCTTATATACTCATTTCTCACTTTATCCATTCTTGTCACTCCACACATCCATCTCAACATTCTCATCTCCGCTGCATGCAATTTTTTTTCATCCGTCTTCTTCACTGTCCAGCATTCCGATCCATAAAGTACGACAGGCCTTATCACGGACTTGTAAATTTTCCCCTTCAACTTGAGGGGCATCCGTGGGTCGCAAGTTGTTCCTGTAACCTGTCGCCATTTCATCCATCCTGCGTTGATCCGGTGCGTTATGTCTCGGTCTACTTCGCCATCCCCTTGGACAAGCGACCCGAGGTACCGAAAGTCGGAGCAGATCGGTAAGGGCGTTCCGGCAAGAGATATGGGCACAGGACCGGAGAGTCCGCCAAAATCACAAAACAAATACTCTGTTTTGGTCCGACTTACTCTCAGGCCAACGGTCTCCAGTCTTTTCCACCACACCTCCAATCTGCTCTGGACCTCTAAGCCACTCTCGGCAACCAGCACAATGTCATCGGCGAACAGCATACACCAGGGAGTCTCTTCCTGGATATCCGAAGAAAGAGCATCCATTATCAGCACAAAGAGGTAAGGGCTGAGTGCAGACCCCTGGTGCAAGCCGACAGCCACATCGAAGCTGTCAGTAGTGCCCACTGTAGACCGGACTTGGGTACTGCATCGACTGTACATCGCGCGAATCAACTGCACATACTTCCCTGGTACACATTTTTCCTTAAGCTGTACCAAAATTGTAAAAAGGCACCCTTTCAGATGTTGCAAAAAGAAAAGAAAAATTTCTTTCTTATTTGCAAAATAGTTGAGCAAACGTCATCTAAAATTCCAAATTTCAAGTTGATAGCATTAGTAGTTCTTGAGATATCCAGCTGTGACAATGGACAGACAGGCAGACAGACTAAGTTGCACCATAAGGGTTCCTTTTACCATTTTGGTAGAGAACCCTAAAAAAGTAGGTGATTTTATGGTTATAAGACTAGGGGAAACTGAAGAATCAATGGATGAAAGACCAAATGATTAGAAATGGGGTGACTACTGAGATGATTACTATGGCCTCTGCCTCGAATTTTGCGGGCAGCGGGGCGGCAGGATTTTATGCGTAGAAACAAATGGACCGTTCCTGGAAAACAGCGGCGCGATAGCGGGGCGGGACAATGCGAGACGCGCCGCCACCGCCGCCGCCCCGCTGCCCGCGAAATTCGAGGCAGAGGCCTAATAGAGAAGAATGGAAGAAGAAGACATCATCATCTGCTTAACCTTTTCCCAACTATGTTGGGGTCGGCTTCCAGTCTAACCGGATGCAGCTGAATACCAGTATTTTACATGGAAGAAGAAGACATACGAACAAATATTATAAATGTGAAAGTTTGTATGTTTGGATGTTTGTTACTTAATCACGCAAAAATGGCTGAACAGATTTCGATGAAATTTGGCACACAGATAGTTTATAACCTGGATTAACACATAGAGTACTTTTTATCCCGGTAGTATAGGTTCCCGTGGGATAGTTTCCGAAATCCACGCGGGCGAAAATAAATTGGGATAAGGGCAAGAAAATGATGATATTCTTACATTTTACAGATGAACAACCATGCATCGAGGCGGCTCCGTGCTCCATTCTGTACCAAGCCAACTTCGACACTAACTTTGAAGACCGCAATGGCTTTGTCACTGGTATCGCCAAGTATATTGAGGAGGCCACGGTCCATGCTAACTTGGTAAGGAGATTTCATACTTATGGCACAGATTAATACAGATAGGACAATCCGCAAAATCATTTAATTAAAAAGCGACTCTTGCTACGACACAATAAAGTGTAATTCAGGTCGCTCAACGCTTCATTACCTACAGATATATTCACATATAAGTTGCCTCTCTTTCTATCGCGTAACTCTTATACCTTCTGACTCGTTAGGGTTGTCTTCTTTTACGACGCGGCGCGTGAGTGAGTATCGAACTAACGTGCGAGCCGGCAGGCGCGCGGCAGCCCATACTGAATTGACCCAGTGAGATGAGCCTGCCGCGTACTTGTAGCTTCATACCTAAACTGCGGAGTGTCCCATCTGTATTAATCTGTGGTAGTGAGTTCAAATATGGCTGGAAGATGCCTTGATAGTGTAGGCACAGAATACATAATAGTACAAATACAGAAGATTCTCCCCGCAAAATCATTTAAATAAAAAGCGACTCTTGCTACGACACAATAAAGTGTAATTCAGGTCGCTCAACGCTTCATTACCTACAGATATACCTACAGATTCATTCTATTACCTATAGATTCACATATAAGTTGCCTCTCTTTCTATCGCGTAACTCTTATACCTTCTGACTCGTTAGGGTTGTCTTCTTTTACGACGCGGCGCGTGAGTGAGTATCGAACTAACGTGCGAGCCGGCCGGTGCGCGGCAGCCCACACTGAATTGTGTCGACAAGTCGAGCCCGCCGCCGCGTACTTGTAGCTTCATACCTAAAATGCGGAGTGCACCTGATTTGGTGTAGGTACAATATTATATTCCTATTTCGTTCAGTGTGGCTCTGCAACGCTTCATATTTTATTTTTACTTGTGTTGAGACTGCTCCTCTCAACATCGCCGCGCGCTGGCGGCAGTCATGATCGCGACGATAGGTCGTGGTAGAGGTAATTGAAATAGAGCGGATTGTATAACATGTGTAATGATTGAAATAGGTAAGTGAATACATCGGTGTCTGTCGGTTAAAAGCAAACAAGATAATAGTTAGGACGCTAAGAAACGCGT
Organism: Cosmia pyralina; assembly: GCA_946251885.1. Classification (NCBI taxonomy): domain Eukaryota; kingdom Metazoa; phylum Arthropoda; class Insecta; order Lepidoptera; family Noctuidae; genus Cosmia; species Cosmia pyralina. The sequence goes on along the minus strand of OX276369.1, from coordinate 9,810,694 downwards.
AAGCGCAGCCGTGCGTGGAGGCGTGCAACAGCTGACTGGTGCTGATGTGTGGCGCGGGGTCCGCGCTGCGGTCGTTCGGCCGGCTGCCTCGCCGCTGCCCCGCATCCCTCGTTCACTGCCGCCAGCGCACGGCGATGTTGAGAGGAGCACTCTCAACAACTTGTGTTTTCTAACAATTTATCAAAGTTTAGCAAAACTTTCTAGCCCAGATTTAAAAGAAAATGGTGAGAATTTCTCGAATTTAAACATTTTAAATGATAGGTGGCTACATCCGCTTTACCCCATTTGCCTTTGGACCACTACGTTTGAAACATCCTGTAGATAAGAAAAAACCGGCCAAGTGCGAGTCGAAACGGCAAAAAAATCACGTTTGGTGTGTGGGAGCCCCCTTAAATATTTATTTTATTCTGTATTTTAGTACTCGTATTTGTTGTTATAGCGGCAACAGAAATACATCATCTGTGAAAATTTCAACTGTCTAACTATCACGGTTCATGACACCCACCCGGTTCATGATGGTTATGGTTCGGTTCATGGTTCGGCCTGGTGACAGACGGACAGACAGACGGACGGACAGTGGAGTCTTAGTAATAGGGTCCCTTTGGGTACAGAACCCTAAAGATTGCGAAAAGCGAGGACTATACTAATAACTACTCTCCACCACTCAATAAGTAACAATTTATTGCCGAATGTGCGTAAGCGCACCACTTCAGAACGGTTGCCCCCTATTTGGCCAATTCATTTTGTTGTTGTGGTTGTCACAAGGCTGTGGTCAGGATAAGGTTTGTATGACAGGTTTTTTTTGGAAGATTCACCGGAAATTTCGATAGTATTTTTGTATGAAAACAGACAACACACAGCCTAAACGACTGGAGATAGAGACATGATATTCACCCGGGTGATGCCCGGCACAAACAGCTAGTATTGTATAAAATTCGTTTAGTACTAAAATAGCGTTTTAGATCTTCTATATACGAGGGGGGATCAAAAAGTAGTGAGAATGAGATAGTTTATAATGACTATTGATAACTTAATAATTTATTTTTCTGCATAGTCTCCGAGTCTCTCTACACACCGAGTCCAGCGCTTTTCCAAGACTTCAATCCCTTTCAAAAAAAAAGTTTTGTTTTGGTCCTGCAAAAAGCTCTCCACGGCATCCATCACCTCGTTATCGTCTTCGTACCTTTTTCCCCTTTAGTATTCTTTCAATTTGGGGAACAGATAAAAATCGCTAGGCGCCAGATCCGGTGAATAAGGGGTGTGGTCAACCAATTCGAAGCCAGCTTGCTGAATGGCAGCCATCGCAACTGCCTACCTGTGCGCGGGTGCGTTGTCGTGATGAAACAGCACGCCCCTTCGAAGTTTCCCTCTCCTTTTCTCTTTGATGGCATTCCTCAACATAGGAATTAAAGCTGCATAATATTGGCCTGTAATGTGGTTCCACGCTCCAGGTAATCAATCAACAATATCCCTTCTGAGTCCCAAAATATTGAGGCCATAACCTTGCCAGCCGATGCCACGGCACGAAATTTCTTCGGGGTCGGTGATGATGGCCGTTTCTATTGCGAAGATTGCTGTTTTGTCTCGAGATCAAAATGATGGACCCATGTTTCGTCCATTGTTACGAAACGAGACAAAAAGTTTTCAGAATCTTCTTGAAACTTGTCCAACAATATCTTCGAAATGTCAAGTCGATTTTGTTTCTGACTGTCGGTTAACATTCTCGGCACCCATCTTGCGGAGACTTTTCTCATATTCAAAGATTGTTTCAATACGGATTGAATACTTCCATATGAAATGCCCGTTTCTTGAATTAAGTATCGGATGGTAACTCTTCGATCGCTCAATACAATTTTCTTGAGTGACTGACGTCGTTCGTCGTTCGACGATGTTCGTCTTCCGTGCTCGTTCTCCCTACTCGAAATTGAGAAGCCCACCTTGCGACAGTGGAATAAGGCGGAGCAGACTCTCCTAATGTTGCCTCCAAATCGCAATGAATCTCTTGCGTCGTTAACTTTTTTAAACAGAGGTATTTAATAACGACTCGCACTTCGTTTTTCTCCATTTTCGAGAACACGTTCCGACACGAAGCAAACAAATGACTACATTCAGAAAAAAACAAAAGAGAATCGAAGATTTTTTTTTTATTAATATTACAAATATGTATCTGAGCTATGCCTGCCAGTATTTTTTTTTTTCTTACCAAGGAGTATGTCGTTCTCACTACTTTTTGATCCCCCCTCGTATAAAACAAAGTCGGGTTATTTACACCATTTATAAATCAAGTTTTACGATCTTTGATTTGCTGGATTTGTCTCCGCCTCGAATAGCATAATAACTATTAAAACGTCGGTAAAATTCACGAATCAAATTAACTGTCTCATACATGAAATTTGAACAGGACAACGTATGTCGGGTCAGCTAGCATCTTCATGAAACAATGCAAATCCTTTCTTATTAAACTTTTCTGAAAAGAGCTAGTATCTTCCACTCTCTCACCATCCACTCTCGTTCCAGAACGAGCTCCTAGAAGAAGGCAACGCCCACGCTGTGATGCTGTACACCTGGCGTTGTTGCAGTCGTGCCATCCCGCAACCGAGGTCAAATGAGCAGCCGGACCGGGTCCACATCTATGAGAGGACTGTCCAGGTGCTGGCTCCCGAGGTCGATAAGCTGTTGCAGTTTATGTACTTCCAGGTAAATTATTTTTGACCGAGCGAGCGCAAATTTGCTTTCCTCTGTCAGTTTGCTGGTACTCCAGGTCGTACACATCAGATCACATCACGTTTACATCAGATCTGGACGAAACTTGGGTATACAGATTTTACGACTTCAAAGAATTTTTTTGACTTCGGGGATTTTTGATTGGATTGGTACTTCCTCCAAAAAGGGGCAAAAAGTGGGCTACTGTATAACTCCGCCTTATGAGATCCGATTTCTAAGGTTTTTTTTTTATTTGAAAGGTAGTTACTTTAAGATGGTCTCATAAAAAAATTGTGAAGATCTGATGAGGATCTTCGGGGCGATGAGCAGAATAGCTCCTCAAAAAATGTTTGTGCTCGGTAGGTCTACAGTTCGCAGAACTACTACAGTCTGATTCTTTATTCGACGGAATTCTGACAGCTGTAATTTTTTGACGGTTCAGATATAAACCTTTTCTGTCTTGTCCCTTTTATAAGTTATTTATACGACTAGAATTTTATGGACTTAAAATAAAAAAAAATATGGATTAGAATGACATCAAACATATAGTTTGATGTCATTCTAATCCATATTTTTACAATATAAATAGTGTTTGTTCTGTGCATTCAACGCACACTAACTAAAGTATTAATTTTATATGGCTAAATGGAAAAAAAGAATAAAGGAACATATTTTTTAAATTTAAATATTTATTTAGGTATCATTATGACTAATATCATCATCGTTGTCTGCCTGTAGACTGTAGTTGTTGTCTGTCAAGAAGCAAACAAAAAGGTATTCCTAAAAAAGGTTTGTAACCTATGGATTAGTGGACAGGGATTCCTGTGGAAGAAAAATAATTACCTTACTAATTATTGTAACTTCAATAATTTGATAATAAAAAATCTGATTATCATTTTAAAATTATCAGTCAATTTTTAAGTTTTAGTTTTTCTAATTGGAACCTTAAATTCAAAAAAGATTTTTTTTTTAATTTTGCTTATATGCGTTCCATTTTTAGTAGGCCCGTTTTATTATTGGCAACACTTTTGAAATGTCAAAATTCCGTCGAATTAAAAATCAGACTGTAGTTCTAATTTATTTTCATCATCTGTCTGCCTTTATCAAAGTCGCCTTCCAGTCTAACCGGATGCAGCTGAATACCAGTAGTTTACATGGAGCGACTGCCTATCTAACCTCCACAACCCACTTAGGTACTGGGTAACATGTACCCCTTGCCATAGCGTTGCCAGTGCGTCAGGGATGTTTGCGGCGCCGCGTGTAGATTGTTTTTACACAATAATGCGCAAGCGCACAGCATCGATGGTGGCTCGAGTCATGGCCAGCCCTAACAGGGTTCTGAAAATAATTGCTGACAGAGTGGACTGTCTGTATGTAATTCACTGATGTCAGTAACATGTGGTATCGTAACGTGTTGTTTACTATCATTGAATAAAACCATCATATTTTTAGGGGGTGTGTTCATTCACCTTTGAGGACTTAAAAGACGTGGCATGCCGCGATTAGTGTGGCCAGCTACTGGTCCTAACACATTTAATAAAAATCCGTCTACTCGAAAAAAAGAAGGGGTTTTAAAATTGCTACAGAATTAAACTATTTTCTACAGCGCAAAGCGATAGAGCGATTCTGCGGCGAAGTCCGTCGCCTCTGCCATGCAGAGAAACGTCGCGACTTCGTCTCTGAAGCGTACCTGCTGACTCTCGGCAAGTTCGTCAACATGTTCGCTGTACTCGACGAACTCAAGAACATGAAGAGCTCCGTCAAGAATGATTATTCTACTTACAGGAGGTTAGTATCTATTAGTAGTAAGAGGAGTTCGTGGCCAAGCAATATAAAAAAAAAACTTTATTGCTAAAATATCACCCGTTTAGGCGTGTACGCACGAGCGATCAAAAACATGGTGAACTCGAGCATCGAACACTTTAAATGTTCTACAGGGTCCTGAGTCAGATGATCCCGTGTTCGATGGTCGTGCTCACCATGTTTTGTTTGCTCGTGCGTACACGCCTTTTGACTTCGTCTACTACTGATAGGACTAGGGGTTTGTACTGATTTTAAACATAAATAAATATAAAATGTGTAATTAAAATCTCCTCGTATGGTTAAAAATGCAAGTAAAGGATAAATTAATTATTGAAAAAACGTTGAAACTCAGATAAGCCAATTGATTTTTAAGTTTTTCATTGTTATAATAGCTTTGTCTGCTACATTGGCCGCGTGAGAAGCATTTCCTATATCAATTTTCACTCTCCATTTTACCCCTACAGGGATAAAAATCTTTGATTTCCAATGAGACAAAAAAACATGGTATTTTGTTGGTAAAAAAAAACCTGATTTATTCATTGCCATATCAATCTGCCTAGCCTTTTCCCAACTATGTTGGGGTCAGCTTCCAGTCTAACTGGATGCAGCTGAATACCAGTATTTTTAACCGACGAAAAAAAAAGGAGGAGGTTCTCAATTCGACACGTATGTTTTTTTTAATTTTTTTTTATGTATGACCAGGCAACTTTTTACAGAGTCGTCCGATTTGAAAATTTTTTGTTTTATTCGAGAGGGTATACATCAAAGTTGGTCCCATATAAAATTGATTACCTTTGCTTGGGTAGTTTTTCAGTTAGCTTCAATAATACTCGTACGTATTTTTTCCCCACTTTTATATGGATGATGTTCTAGTTTGTTTTGCAGGTAGTGGTATTAGAATTTGTGTGGGGTAGGTACCACAACTGAAAAGTAAAAAATAAAATCTTTTTTACAAAAAAATACAACCGACTTCCAAAAACAATACTACAAAGTGAAAAATAACTTTAATTTCGGAAGTCGGTGGAAAAAAACGAAAATACATTTAACCAGACACCGATTTCCGAGATTAAAGTTATTTTTCACTTTGTAGTGTTGTTTTTAAAAGTCGGTTGTATTTTTTGTAAAAAAGTTTTTATTTTACATGGAGCGACTGCCTATTTGACCTCCACAACCCATTAACTGGGTAATACGATACCCCTTGGTAAGACTGGTTGTCAGACTTTCGGGCTTCTGACGACCCGTAACGGTTGTCAAAGATCCACGAATGACAGCCGGGACCAACGGTTTAACGTGCTTTCCGAGGTACGGCGGAGTCTTGGTATGTAAAGATGGTCACCCATCCACGGACCGACCCCGGCAAGCGTAGCTTAACTCGATGGATCGACCTGTGCGGCTGTTATTACTTAGCCACGAGCTCCTCATTCATTGATATTGATTCATTGCCATATACGTTAGCCAAATAATAATTATTATTAACCTCTTCTTATTATGAGTGGAAAAAAACAAAAATAAATTATATTGAAATGATTTCCCACACAAAAATTTAAACTGTAAGTATTAAAATTTGAACTCCCGATTTTGAAAAATTTTATGTCACTTACGGTACCGTAACCTAATACCAACGGAACCCTATTACTAAGGGTCGGTTTCTTGATTCGTTGTTAACTCAACCAATAGTTAAAAATATTAACTATAAAATGTGAATTTTTAATCTACTTTTTTATGTTACTATTTTAACTATTGGTTGAGTTAGCTACGGATCAAGAAACCGCGCGGCCCTAATGGTACGTTTACACCAAAACCGATTTTGTCGGCCGATGGCGGACCGAACTACTCGGACGTGCATGTGCACGGTACGGTTACACCAAAACCGATTTTGTCGGCCGATGGCGGACCGAACTACTCGGACGAGTAACTCGGACGTGCATGTGCACGGTACGGTTACACCAAAACCGATTTTGTCGGCCGATTGCGGACCGAACTACTCGGACGAGTAACTTGGACGTGCATGTTCACGATACGGTTACACCAAAACCGATTTTGTCGGCCGATGGCGGACCGAACTACTCGGACGTGCATGTGCACGATACGGTTACACCAAAACCGATTTTGTCGGCCGATGGCGGACCGAACTACTCGGACGAGTAACTCGGACGTGCATGTGCACGGTACGGTTACACAAAAACCGATTTTGTCGGCCGATGGCGGACCGAACTACTCGGACGTGCATGTGCACGATACGGTTACACCAAAACCGATTTTGTCGGCCGACACTGTTGTGCCGACATTGGTCGTTGACGGTCTTCTGTAGTTGACTGTGCAGCTTAACAGAGTGTAGATGCGTTTTTAAAATGGAGGAATTCGAAGAAATGTATCTTTTAGAAAATTCTTACCGCAATTTAATACCGTCCGTTTCGTACCGGAATTTTTCAATATCCATAGTCGTTTAGGTAGATAACAACACTGGCAGAAACAACAGAATAAAGACAAAATGATTAGATTAAAATATAAATGCACTTAATTTGCGCTTTAGACGCCGCCGGCAGACTGGCGAGAAATCCCAACAAGTTCGGATTGATCGGCCGTTTTCGGGCGTCATCGGATGATGGCGGTTGTAGTAGTGTAGGCGCTCCCTTTCATTTGCATACGTTTGATTTGATCGGCCGAGTTTGGTCGAAGACGCCCGAGTAAAGATTGGCCAGTAACGGTTTAGGTGTATGCGTACCGTAACGGTACGCGTACAAATATTTTTTTTTTTAAGCTCTGCTGCCCGTCACACACACGTCTGTCAGTCACAGCCTAGGGATGTATCTTGTACCGTATTAGCGGCCATAGACACACACACAGTCTATAAAACTTGTGTCTGCCAGACTTGAAGTTTTGACAGACTGTGTACATTACGACACAACTTAGATGTAGCATAAATTTGAAAATTGGCATTCATTCATTTCATTTTTAACCGACTTCAAAAAGGAGGAGGTTATCAATTCGTCGGAACCTTTTTTTTTTATTTTTTTTTTTTATGTATGTTCCCCGATTACTCGAAGATGGCTGGACCGATTTGGATTTTTTTTGTTTTACTCGAGAGGGTATACATCACAGTTGGTCCCATATAAAATTGATTAACTTTGCTTCGGTAGTTTTTGAGTTAGCTTCAATAATACGTATTTTTTCCCCACTTTTATATGGATGGTGTTCTAGTTTGTTTTGCAGATAGTGGTATTAGAATTTGTGTGGGGTAGGTACACAACTAAAAAGTGAAAAATAAAAACTTTTTTACAAAAAAATACAACCGACTTTCAAAAACAACACTACAAAGTGAAAAATAACTTTAATTTCGGAAGTCGGTGGTAAAAAACGAAAATACATTTAACTAGACACGGACTTGAAGTTATTTTTCACTTTGTAGTGTTGTTTTTGGAAGTCGGTTGTATTTTTTTGTAAAAAAGTTTTTTTACGAATATATTTGGTTATATGACTTTACAAGTTATTGCGTATGCTTTAAGATCATTTTCGCCCAAAGCAGTAATAAAGATTGGTGATGTTGAAGGCGCGCTCAGTTCGGATCGTGATCGGTTTTACGAATTTTGCCGATGCTACATCTAAGTTGAATGTGTCGTACTGTTCTACTATGGCGGTTATAACAACTACACTTTATTTTTTTTTATTATTATTTTAATAATAAAAAAAATAAAGTAAAAAATTAAAAGGGGGTTTACAAGAAACGTTTTAAAGAAATATGTGTTAAGTGTTAAAATATTGTACAGTGGTACGGAACCCTCGACTAGCACTTGACCGGTTTTTAGGGTTCCGTACCTCAATAGGAAAAAACGGAACCCTTATAGGATCACTTCGTTGTCCGTCTGTCTGTCAGTATGTCAAGACCTTTTTTCTCATGAACGCGTGGAGGTATCAAGTTGAAATTAATATGAAATACGTAGGTCTATGGTCCCTTGGAGCTAAAAAAATCAAGCTTCTAAGCCAACGCAGTAAAAAAATACGGCCATACGGGTATTTGCTGTTGACCTAGAATCATGAAATTTGGCATGAGCCAAGGTTCTCACAGCACAAGTGAAGGAAATTGTCCAAAAATCGTTAACTTGTACTTTTATCGCATAAAATTTTTTTTTTTTGGGTTTTCTAGTTTTTCAACTACAATGTTAAGTTTGTTTTTGGGACAAATTATTTTCAACTCATCTGCCTAGCCTTTTCCCAACTATGTTGGGGTCGGCTTCCAGTCTAACCGGATGCAGCTGAATACCAGTATTTTACATGGAGCGACTGCCTATCTAACCTCCACAACCCAGTTACTGGGTAATACGATACCGGTTGGGATATACGGTAAGACTGGTTGTCAGACTTTCGGGCTTCTGACGACCCGTAACGACTGTCAAAGATTCACGAATGACAGCCGGGACCAACGGCTTAACGTGCTTTCCGAGGCACGGAGGAGTCTCGGTATGTAAAGATGGTCACCCATCCACGGACCAACCCCGGCAAGCGTAGCATAACCTGGTGAAATTATTAAATTTGGTTAAATTATTTTCAACTATGGAACCCTTTATTGTGAGTGGTCCGACTCGCACTTGACCGGTTTTTTTTGCGTTATTTTTCGACAATATACATTCTCCTGTCAACCAATCTTAAATTTTCACATTATCATTTATATCTTTGTTTATAGGGCGGCACAATTCCTAAAGGTGATGTCAGACAGTCAAAGCCTGCAGGAGTCGCAGAACCTGTCCATGTTTCTGGCAACACAGAACAAAATCAGAGATACTGTGAAGGATGCGCTGGAGAAGATTAACGGTAAGATTCGTTATATTAAGCAGTTTTGTTGATATTTTTTTTGGGGATACTGCATAATCACCCTATAATGTTCCCACTGCTGGGGCACAGGCCTTCTCACTTCGAGAGGTAATGGGCTGTAATCCACCACGCGGTCCCAGTGCGGGTTGGTAGGAGTCACATGTCTTCGAATTTTTGGTTCTAGGACATGTTCGGTTTCCTCACGATGTTTTCCTTCACCGTTTTGAGAGCATTGGTGATGGAATTATTTACACAAAGTAAAGCGCCTGTCGGGGTTCGAACCTACGACCTACAACTCGTAAGTCACGGCCGTTACCGCTGGGCCACCACTGCTCTCTTTTTTTGTGAGTAGTGGTCAAAAAAGCAATTTTACAATTTTGGAGGTAAATAAAATTGCCTCTTACAGTTTTTTTGTAAAATTTACTGATGTCTCGGACTGTTGGACATCACTAATACACAGGGTGTAAGTGTAAACAGTGGCAACCTTTTAAGGGGTCATTGTACTCATCATTATGAACAACTTTTATTATGGAACCAAACCTGAAATCGCGAAAAAATAAATTAGCTGTTCAATACATTTATGTTCGCATATTTCGTAAAAATATAGGAAACTTTTTTTTTTTCGCGATTTTAGGTTACTCCCCTCCTCCACCCCTGTTAATAAAATTAAACTTTTTTTTTCGCGATTTTAGGTTACTCCCCCCCTCCACCCCTGTTAATAAAATTAAAATTTTTTTTTCGCGATTTTAGGTTACTCCCCCCCTCCACCCCTGTTAATAAAATTAAAAATTTTTTTTCGCGATTTTAGGTTACTCCCCCCCTCCACCCCTGTTAATAAAATTAAAATTTTTTTTTCGCGATTTTAGGTTACTCCCCCCCTCCACCCCTGTTAATAAAATTAAAATGTTTTTTTCGCGATTTTAGGTTACTCCCCCCCTCCACCCCTGTTAATAAAATTAAACTTTTTTTTTCGCGATTTTAGGTTACTCCCCTCCTCCACCCCTGTTAATAAAATTAAACTTTTTTTTTCGCGATTTTAGGTTACTCCCCCCTCCACCCCTGTTAATAAAATTAAACTTTTTTTTTCGCGATTTTAGGTTACTCCCCCCCTCCACCCCTGTTAATAAAATTAAACTTTTTCTTTCACTGGCAGGTTATGAAGAACTACTAGCCGACGTTGTAAACATATGCGTGCATATGTTTGAAACTAAGATGTACCTCACGCCTTCAGAGAAACATATGCTTGTTAAGGTAAGACCTGCAATACGGTCATTGGTATACTTTATACAAATGTATGAGTGATGAATATACATGTTGATGGATGGAGAGGCAGAGGAAGGCCAAAGAAAAGATGGATGGATTGTGTGAGGAATGATATGAAAGAGAAGGGAGTGCATGATAGCGTGACGGTTGACAGGGGAGAATGGAAGAAGAAAACGTGGTGCGCCGCCCCCACGTAACATGGGATATGGGCAGGAAGATGATGAGTATACTTTATACAAAACAAATTTCTTGTTTTAACATAAAATATATCCTTTGATACTCGGAAATACTGTAGCTTCCTTTTTGTGAAAGAATTTTCGGAATCGGATCAGTAGTTCCGAAGATTAAATAAATAATAAATAAATAAACCATTTATTTCAGGCGACACTGGCCCATAGATAAATACCTTAACCTAAACATACATATTTGAATATAAACAAAAGTTGTGTTAATAAAATAGGCTTAAGACTATGTTAGTAGCACTCCTCTTTGCACTAGCTTGACCTTAAGTGCTGCCCTGTGGAACTTGTCCGCGGAAGCGACGGAACACCACGTCCTGCGGCCAAAATTCTTCCTCCATGACGAGGGGCAGGTAGCAGTTCCGTGGTTCAGTTCAGTGATTACCCCCTACATGCAAACTCACAAATTTTACCTGTTTATAATATTAGTACAGATGTTGTTAAGAGCGTTGATCGTACGCGGGCTGGCAACGTCGCATTTCTAGAGGTGTTTCGTGATTATTTCTTTAAATTTAAATAAAAGCCAATTTCCTCTGACAAATTCTTAGATCGTTGGTATTTATAAGTATGACATGACATTTATCGTCTGGCAACAGCCCACCAGACACAACATACGTCTGGGGCCGTACTATGATGTGAAAAAAATCATGGATCCATCATGATTCCAGTGTGAGAGAGAGACGGAGCTATATACGACCACCACCACCTCCATATTGAGCACTCCGGTTTCAGACCTAAATTTAGACTAAGAAAAAAAAAAAAATTGAAAAATTGATGATTGATGTAAAATTGTGATTTATAATGTTGTTATTGGTGACTTTTTAAATGTTTTGTTTTGTCTAATTGTAATATTTTAATTAATGAATTCTTAATGTTATTTCTTTTATAATTTCACATGCATGGATAATATGGACTGGTTCTGAAATAAATGAATTTTAATTTAATTTAATTGACGTCCCACCATCCACCACCCACCACCCTTTTTTTTCTGGGCAGAGCCGGAGGGCGTGTCAGACTTTTACTGACTAAAACCCACCCGTGTTCCTTCAGTTGCCCGTGTCAGGGTCACGGTATCTCTTTCGAACTACCCGCGACCCCGGCGGCATCGGCCCTATTGGACCCCGTCACTGCTGACATCTCTTTGAGGCGCGCGTGGAACACAACGCGCCGTCGACCCGGGCCTGGTCCTTACCGGACGGCGAGCTGCCCATTACTCGTCGTCCGCAATCCCGCGCCTACTGTGGCCACCACCCACCACCTCACCACCCTGCATCATCCTTTTTTGTCAACGGAATCATGATGGATCCATGATATTTTTTCACGTCATAGTACGACCCCTGGTCGGAGGATCCTCCCTATTCTATGGAGGATGAGTGAACTTTCAACCCTGTTCCTCATACTTGTATAGAATCATTTCATTGACAGAAGGCAGGTCAATAAATCGCCACACTGTATTGGCTTTATATCTGGTAAATGCAAGTGCTTTCGTAGAGCAAATGTACCAGCTGTTCCTTTATAAAGGAACAGCTAGTACAGTTACTATAATAATAATAAATAAAATCATTTTATTTCGGATAACTCCATCACCTGCCTTTTTCCAACTATGTTGGGGTCGGCTTCCAGTCTAACTGGTTGCAGCTGAATACCAGTATTTTACATGGAGCGACTGCCTATCTGACCTCCACAACCCAGTTTGGCCTCGTTTACGGACACGCGGGGCGTCAGGCGGCGCGGTGCGCGGGGCGGGCTGCGGGGCGTCAACCGTTTTCTCCGTTTATGGCACGCACGCGGCGGCGCAAGCGGTGGCGCTTGAACGGCGCACGCGGCGGCGCACGCGGTGTCATTAAGTATGTTATAAAGAAGTTAAACCGAAGAAACCCGCCTCACCCGCCACATGCGACGCTCCAATTCATACAAACGCGTGTAAAATCGCTTCTCCGTAAACGCTCTCATAGAACGCCCTTTGTTTGAATTTAGTGCGGGCCGCACCGCTCAACGCGATGCGCGACGCCCCGCGTGTCCGTAAACGAGGCCTTACGGGGTAGTACGATACCCCATGGTAAGACTGGGTGTTAGACTTTCGGGCTTCTGACGACCCTTAACGACTGTCAAAGATCCACGAATGACAGCTGGAACCAACAGCTTAACGTGCTTTCCGAGGCACGGAGGGGTCTTGTTATGTAAAAATGGTCACCCATCGACTGAACAACCGCGGCAAGCCTGACCTGATCGATCGACCCGTGAGGCTGTTGTTACTTAGCCACAAGCCCCAAGATAGCGCCTATTGAAATACTAATGAATCGGTCTCATTTCCATGGTTTTTGGAAGTGCTAATGTCGATTTTTAAAAAGAACATGTTTATAGGAAGTTTATTTATTTATTTATACAATTTTACACTATCATAGCAGGTTCACACCCAATGCGATAATGTTACTCAATATTTATTGCATTCTATTATGAGTACATATAATAAATAATAAAAAAATAAATAAAATTCTTTATTGAACAAAAACACAGTATGACAAAAACATTTAGTGCGATAATACCTACATTAGTAAAATACTGTGTCGTAGGAATTAACGCCCACCTCAGGAAAAGGACGATAGCGTTCTAGAATTTATACTAAACACAGGAGATAGATTACAAAGTAGAATAATAGGTTAAAAATGTGAATATGTGTAGGTACTAGCGAATGTACTATGTGCGTGTGGGTGTTTGCATAGGTATGTGAGTATGTGTGTGTATGTGTGTGTGTGCATGAGTGTGTCTTAATTTATATGTTATGAATCTATTTCGGAAGGAAGAGGTCGATATTGGAAACAAATCAGGGTTTGACCAAGCTCTCCAGGTCTTCATAGGTGAGGGTTTGAAGCCAGTCGTCAGTGAGTTTTTTACAGTCCCTATAAGAACGAGAATGAATATGGAGTACATTGTTTACCTTATTGTACAGCCTCGAACAAAAGAAATCGTATTGCCGCCGGGCCACTTCAAGTTTCGCCGACACTATGCCACAAACTCTGTCCGATCTACACCCACGTCTACGCTCAATAGTGGCGTTAGGGTCGTAAGGCAACTCCGAGTGTTTCCGTAACATTGTGCATAGAATGAAAGACTGCCTTACAGTAGGTATCTTCCATAACGAGTACAAATCGTGAGTCGGGAAACGAATGGGTTTATGTGCCATAACCTTAAGGACCCCTCTCTGTGCCCTCTCAAGTCGAAGGAGAAGACACTTCCCAGCCCCACCCCAAGCCGTTATACAATATGTAAGAACGGAGTGAGCAAGTGCAAAGTAAACTGTTTTCAGGGTAGAAACGTTTGCGGAACTTCTAGGGTTTTTAAAAACAGAAATCAATCTTCTCACTCTAGAAACCAGATAACTGACCTGCTCGCTCCATGAAAGTTTGCTATCAACTACTACTCCCAGATATTTAATAGAGTCCGTGCGTACAACTCTGGCACAGGTACATGCCACATTTATTTATTTATTTATTTATTTATTTATTTATTAGGAAACTCAACAGCTTATAACTAATTACATGAGTTATGAATGTTCACCACACTATCAATGAACAGCTCAAAGCAGTTGCGTCAAAGTTACAGCATCCTACAGTCTGTATACACTGTTCAATGATAGCGAGATGATGACAATTATCACTTAGCCAATAATGGAGTTTCACGGCATTGATAAAAGGTAACTAGAAAGTAGCGAGAGAAAACAAATGAAATTAAATGAAAAAACTTAAACAAGTATTACGTATCAATAATAGGTAAAATGCGATTGTATGACACATTACTCACATGAAATTAAGGTTAAAAATATGTAACATGACTATATTAAATTGACAAAAGGGAAAAAAGAAAAAACTAAGTAATTAAATAATTTGCCTACACTTATAAGAATATAAGAATGAGTTATGGCACAACTTGTCCACTAAACAGTATCTGCTTGACTTGTTTACGGTATGATTGTTTGGATAAATGAAATATATCGACACTTTCAAAACTTTCAGAATAGATGCGAGGCAGTCGGGTCAGAACAGCATTTCTCCCGTATTTTGTACGGTAGCCAGGGATACTGAGTAATTTTGTGTGTCTAGTACGTGTTTTCGGGGTACAGAAACCTATACATGATAGCAAATCACTGCTATCCAATCGACCTCGCAGGATATCAAAGAGAAAGAGCATATCCAACATCTTACGCCTATCCACAAGGGGAAGCATGTCATAGTGTCTGCAGTCACGGGCATAGGAATCATGACGTTTCCGGGATTTGTAGTTCAGAAATTTTATAAACTTTTTCTGTAAACTTTCAATTCTTTTAGTGTATACCTCGTATTGGGGTGACCAGATTGGACTACAATACTCCAAAATACTACGCACATATGCAAAGTATATAATCTTTAGACTATGACAATTACTAAAAGGCTTACAAGTACGCATTACAAAACCAAGGCTACGAGAGGCTCTATTGGTGATACTATCAATATGTTGGTCAAAGAGCAATTTGGAATCCAACCTTATACCAAGATCCGTGACTACATCAACCCTTTCGATCGCATTATTATTAAATCCATAAGGATACTTAGTTGGGTATTTAGAACGGCTAAAGGTAACGCATTGACATTTCGTGACATTGACAGTAATATTGTTTTGCTGATAATACTTGAATAATGCATCAAGATCACGCTGTATCAGTTCACAATCAAATCTGGATTTTACACACATGTATATTTTCATGTCATCAGCGTACATGAGATGTTTTGCGGATTTGAAACATGACTGAATATCATAAAGGTATGCGCAGTAAAAAAGAGGACCCAATAAAGATCCCTGGGGAACACCGGAGGGGATGTTTACAAAGTCAGATTTAAAACCTCCCATAACCACAGCTTGCGATCGGTTCGATAAGTATGACTTAACCCATCTCAGTAAATCTCCATGGATCCCAAGCTTTTGCAGCTTTGCCAGCAAGATCACGTGATCCACACGATCGAATGCTTTTTCGAAATCCGTGTAGACCACGTCAACCTGGCCACCGGCTTCCATATTATGCAAGACATAGTCACAAAACGTGGCCAAGTTAGATGCTGTGGACCGTCTCCTAACGAAACCGTGTTGGCTCTGGCCTATACCATTTGAGATGATTGGATATATATTATTATAGATAATTTTTTCAAAAACTTTGCTAAGTGTGCTAAGAATAGATATTGGACGATAGTTTTTTATATCCCTCTTGGGCCCCTTCTTATACACCGGCACTATATGAGCTGTTTTCCACAGGGAGGGACAGACGGACTCGGCTAAGGACTTTTGAAATAATAAAGATATAGGATGTGCTAAACTATCAGCACAATTGTGCAAAAAGATAGGAGGTAATCCATCGTTACCAGGACCTTTTGTTGTATCTAACGCGCGCAAGGTTTTAAGTACAGTGTCTTTGGTGATAGACAGGTTAGATAGAACATTAGTTGAGCCGGTTAGTTCAGTAGGAGTACTCATAGCTGCAGCAGAGCACGTGGACGGACTGATGAAAACACTGTGAAAGTATTTATTGAACGCTGTACAAATTTCACGACCTGACTCAAATGTCTCCTCATTTAAAGTCATTGTCTTTGGATATTGACTACAGCCTCTTTTACTTTTAACATAGGTCCAGAAAGTCTTCGGAGAATGAATTATCGCTTTCTCTGTCTGAGTTATATAGCTTTGAAAAGAGGATGCTTCAACCTCATGTTGTCTAGAACGTAACAATGCAAATTCGTAGTAATCCCTGGGGTTACCATATTTTTTCCATTTTTTATGTACTTTAATTTTCTCACGAATGATTTTTATGAGCGCACGACTGTACCAAACAGGGTATTTCTGACTTTTCGGTTTATTAACTAAGGGAATGAAACGCTCCACGCCAAGTTTAACTTCTGTGTAAAACGATTCAACAGCAACGTCAACCGATTCAACTGACAATTTATCATCCCAATTTATCTTGTTGAAATGTTTATTCAGTTCCTTATAATCTCCCTTATAATAATTATGACGTGGTATGTGCACTTCTTCAAGGGGTGTTAAGAATAATTCAGTAGCCTTTATGACAAGTGCAGGATGATGAGAGTCTTCATGGAGCAATGGATCATCGCTTGTACTAACAGAGAGGGGTAAAGTTGAAAAACATAAATCTAAGATCCTGTTATTAGTATTTGTGTGAAGATTGTATTGAGATAAACCAAGAATGCTAATTTCATCTACAAAGGAAGCAGCAGCAGTTCTCATTTGCAGCGAACAGGTATCTAATATGGAATAGCCCTCACCATTCCATGCCAGACAGGGTAAGTTGAAATCACCAATTAGAATAAAATTATGATTACTATTCACAGCCATTGTGTCCGTTATAGCTTGCCCAATGTTATTCAGACACAAAGGAGCACTAGATACATCGGGGGGTATATAGACAAGAATAATATGCAAATCTTCCCGAGTACCAACGCTTCGAGATGAGAGTGTAACATGCAACATCTCTATACCTGCACACTGAAAATCCTGACGTCGGCTAGTGTCAAATTTACGATTGACGCAAATCATAACACCACCACCTGTTTTTTTACCAGTTGAATTAAGATCACGGTCTTGCCGGAATATCTGATATCTGTTATCACATAATTCAGTGTCAAAAATGTCATCCTGCAACCATGTTTCCGTAAAGATTAAAACGTCATACCTAGTGCGTAAGATACTGTTATACAAATCCAATACCTTAGTTCTCATCCCTCGAGCATTTTGGTAGTAAAAACTTAACTGTGTGTTAGCCATCATTAATTATAGGCAAGTACATTTAAAATAAAATAACACAAGTGGGTAGCTAGCCGGTTGAGAAGGTATTGGTCTGAGGGGCAATAGCATAAACGTAATGTGATCGAAGCCTGAGAGGAACTAATATCTACAAACAAAATAATAAAAAAATCATGTAACAGTACGACATTTGAGCGATAGTAAACAAACAGTATGGAACGATCCAAAAGGTAACAATTTTGCCGATTGCACGCGAGTTGTGGGTAAGTGGTGAAAACTATGTCATTTATGAAGCATAAACCTACGACCATTGTGCCATAACTCATTAGTGTAAGCATGTGAGATGTATAACTAGAAGAAAGATAAAATAAATGAAACCGGAAAAAAACAATGTTTATGATTACAAACAACTTCACGCCACTATTATGTATGTAAACAACAAATAGGTACGCATCTACTGATGAACACAATTGACACATTTTAACGTAGTTATTACATAAACCATGACACCACATGAATGTGACGTTATAAATATCAATAAAAGCCATGCCGAACAAAGTAAGGTGGATGGGCTTAAGTGAGTTTTTGTAACATATCAAGGTTACGGATGAAAATTGTATCAGTAGTTTCAGACTTTTTTACGTAGATGCGCCCTCCACGCACCCATACAAATTTGTATTTTAGCTCCTTTGCACGTTTACGTGTTGCAGCATGCAAGTTCTTATTTTCCGGTGATAGGTTCTCAACGACAAACACAGGAAGTTTCTGACTCGTGCCAATTCCCAGGTCATGTGTATTTAACTTATCTTGAACATTCTTTTTATTGTATGTCAGGACAGCAGATAGAAATGTATCACGGGTATGTGGCGAATTAAATTTGGTTAGTATGGACCGTGCACGGGTACTGTCTGGATTCAATTTTGCAATTCTTGCACAGTAATGTATATCATTGTCTTTAATCGACACACTCACCGTACGGCCAATTTGTTTTACGATATTTAATACATTTTCCGATTTATGTTCCGGGACACACTGTATTTCAATGTTAGAGGCCCGCGACAGCTGATCAATTTGAACGAATTTGCCCTTAATCTCGGACAATTCATAGTGTAACAACTCATTCTCCTTCCTCATTTGATTAATTTCATTTCGATAAATAACGTTATCACGCTTTAATTTATCAAATTCATCACTTAGGAAATTCATAGAATCCTTAAAAGCTGTTACTTGATCATTGATTTCCTTCAGGTTAGCAGATATTGAAACTCTAAACTCGCCTATGGTGTCCCGCAGTGCATTACGCATTTCTTCACGTATTATATCTCTCATCTCTGAGCGTAAGGATTCCGTAGATTGACTTGTACACGGTTGCAGGGTCTCCGGCCTAGTATGGGTAATCTTACGATGGGTGACATTATCACTCCTTGGCCGTTTACTCAGACATTGCGGGCATACCCAGTCAATCGGAGGTTCTTGATCTTGTGCGTCTACATGCGAGAAGTCGATACAAAGCATATGGTAGCTTTTATTGCAGCGAACACATTTTACAAAGTTATCGTTCGCAACATCCGAATTACAAACCACGCAGGATAACATATTGACGATTATTTGGTACAGGTGCACTCGAGCGAAACACAATCACACGCGTTGTTATGTTAGACCGAGAAAGCAATTATGGCAACTATCTCTTATCGTAGCGGTGAGGTGCGCCGGCACCCCGCACGCTGCAGTCAAACACCAATACACAACTATCACTTTTGTTTAAAGAAATTAATACGATATAATTGGCACAGACATCACACAATAATAATCATTATTAACTAGGGATTAAGCACTATTATCCCTTAAACTACCAATGGAACAAATACGACACGTCCACTTCTAGCGACGGTTCCGGATGAAAGGACCAGAATCGCACACATGAGCTATCAAGCAGTAGTTTGGGGACGGTTGTGATGCCTGTTTTGGACCAAATGCGATGAACCTTGACCAAATGCGATAAATGTGATTAAATGATTATCATTTATTAGTTAATAAATCGAGTGTCACCCTCACCAATGTACAGTTAAAAATGTCAAGCCTTTGTGAGGCGCTGTTTATTAACCGTACGGCTCTTGCAACCGGTGCGAGTTTGCCTACGTTAGTGCGAGCCACCGGGACGTCGAAAAGCTGTGCCCTCGGTGCCTGCCGCAACCTGGTGTTTGGAACGAGCAGCCTCAACGAATGTAATATACCAGGATTATTTAATCTACCACGAAACACTTCAAATATATTTCGTTAACGCTAAGTTACGCCTTACCTCCAACTTATAGTACCCAACCATCCCTACAACAAAGAGGGTCAAATCAAATCAAATCATTTTATTTTTCACAATGCAGGTACATAGTTTATATTAGGTCTTATAATGATAATGTTAGTGCGCTGCATTCTACTCGCAAGCATACAAACACAACACAAACACTAAACACACACACCACACACAACACACACACACACTACACATACACAACACACACACACACACACACACAATGGATACATAATTTAATAATAATTAATAAGTTGTGTAATAATAGTCTTATTGTCCTAGGTAATGGGCTTTGGTCTATTCCTGATGGATTCTGAAGTCTGCAACATCAATCGTCTTGACCAGAAGAAAAAGATTCGTCTGGACAGAATTGACAGGATTTTCAAGGTAAAGCATTAATATTAGTGTAGTCCCACTAGCCGATCTGCCCCGGAGACGGTGGCGCTGTTGGTGAGCAAAAATGACAAGCCTGGTCACTTTTCTTAGTGATTTCGTTAGTTCCACCTTCCAGTTAAAGAGAGAGATCAATCAATCTGCCTAGCCTTTTCCCAACTATGTTGGGGTCGGCTTCCAGTCTAACCGGATGCAGCTGAATACCATTATTTTACATGGAGCGACTGCCTATCTTACCTCCACAACCCATTAACTGGGTAATACGATACCCCTTGGTAAGACTGGTTGTCAGACTTTCGGGCTTCTGACGACCCGTAACGACTGTCAAAGATCCACGATTGACAGCCGAGACCAACGGCTTAACGTGCTTTCCGAGGCACGGGGGAGTCTCGGTATTTAAATATGGTCACCCATCCACGGACCAACCCCGGCAAGCGCAGCTTAACCTGATGGATCGACCCGTGCGGCTGTTATTACTTAGCCACGAGCTCCAGCTCAAATGAAACTTATTTTGCCTAAATTATTGTAACAACTTTGTCTCAAGTTCCAAATTGCTTTCATTAAAATTTAAATCAATATTGATATTTTGTTACAGAATTTGGAAGTGGTCCCATTATTCGGTGACATGCAGATCGCTCCTTTTAACTACATTAAAAGATCGAAACATTATGATACCAGCAAGTAAGTGTTTTTCCAATAAAACTAGCTAACTCACTGACGTTGTCCTGTCTACAATAATTAGTACAAAAAACCCATAGAAAAAAGGACGTTCATTTTTTCCCGAATTTTACTCATTTTCCGGGCAAATTTACCAATTATTATTAACCTGAAAACGTTATTCGAATTATAACGAACATTTAAAAAAGTTCTCAAGTGATGCGCCTACCAACGAATTGCATTTAATTTTTAGGGTTCCGCAGACAACAAGAAACCCTTATAGTTTCACTATGTCAGTCTGTGTGTCTGTCCGCGACTTACGAGTAGCTCAGACTTAGTACCTACTAAAAAGCTGTAATTTGGCATGGGTATACAATGTATAAGATTTTATTTTACCACTTTGTCGGCGTGATTTATATGTCATATTAATAATCGGCATCCAGTATAAACGGATGCAGCTGAATACCAGTATTTTAGATGGAGCGACTGCCTATCTGACCTCCACAACCCAGTTACTGGGTAATACGATACCCCTTCGTAAGACTGTGGCGGCACTTACATCGCCACATACGATCTACGCATCACACTGACGTCACGCAAATCTTGCATCGCGCAACTAGAGTTTACCGCGCGACTAGCATATATACAACGTCCCGACATCAACCGTCGGGCAGTTGCCCACCAGACACAACACCCGTCTGGTCGGAGGATGAGTGAACTTTACACCCTGTTCCTCATGCCTCGATAAGACTGGTTCGGCTCCCCTCCGTGAGAAAGAAAGAAAAAAGAACAAAACAAAACAACAAAATGATGATATTAACAAAATGTGTTATCCCTCAGATGGCCTTTATCTTCGAGCCCAAACCCACCTTCTCCTCAGGCTGACCTGATGGTCCACCTGCCTCAGATAAGGGAGGAACATCAGAACTATATCTCTGAACTTGCTAGATATAGTAATGAGGTAAGTTTCTAGTTGACTAAGTTTGAATTGAATTAAAATTTTCTGAAATAGTCTAAAAACGGGGTGATATTTTATTTTTTTGTTTACTGGCAACATCATTAAATTGGTTTAAACAAGCTGTTGATTAAGTCATCTGCAGTATTTAATATTTTGACTGTAAGAATAACTTTGCTAGCGATATAAAATAAGAAAAAAAAATAAAACATGCACTTCTTTTAGGCAGACAAACCCTGTATTATAAGTTTGAAACCTGAGTTTGTCTGTTTCTCCTAAGTGCCACGAATGAACAGATGTCAATGCCGTATTTTAGTTTGATTAGTTGGTTTCTTGCCACTAATTTGATCAGTGTTATACAGGGGTCTTACGGGGTCATTGTACTCATCATTATGAACAACTTTTACTATGGGACCAAACCTGAAATCACGAAAAAAAAATCAGCAGTTCCCTACATTTTGACGAGTTATGTGAAAATAAATGTAGGGAACAGTTGATTTTTTTTTCGCTATTTCATGTTTGGTCCTGTAGTAAAAGATGTTCATAATGATGAGTACAATGACTCCTTAAGAGGTTATCTATTAATTACGGGACACCCTGTATATAAGGTCCCATTAAAATAGATGGACAATCGTTTAGAAATAATTCCGACCACCAAAATAAGGACAATGGTAAAAAAAATAATGAGAAAAACGCATTAGATACTTAAAAAAAAAATCTGCTAACGAAAGTGCACTAAAAATGTTGTTATTCATTGCATAAACACATCCATGTCTTTGTTATCTCTTAATTCTGATATTACAAATATGCAGGTGCACGTGACCACGTCACCGCCCGCGCCCGCCGCGTTTTTTTAGGTCAAAATAAAATTACTTCAATCAGTGTTTTTTGCTTGGATATCGTTAGTTAGACTGTGTTAAAATTTGTCCATCTATTTTAATGGGACCTTATATTAGGTCTTTACCTATGAAATTGCCGTTCTGCAGTACTGGCCATTTCAAATCAAAATAATTTTTGTTTGGCTAAGAATTCTAATTTCAAATTAATTTTATTTTAAAAACATGGATTTTTTTTCCAAAAGTAGTCATTTGTTTATTGATTAGTGTTACATTTTCATTGCATTTCAATCTTTTTCGTCATCATGGATACGTTAAAAATTCGAGTAATTATGGAATATGAGTACCGTCGTGGCAGCAACGCGGCACAAGCGGCACGCAACATCAACGACGTTTACGGAGCTAACACTACAAACCAACGCACCACTTGTTATTGGTTTGCTCGCTTCCGTTCTGGAAATTTCGACCTGAAAAATGAACCTCGCGGTCGTCCGAAGACTTTGGTCGACAATGACGAATTAAAGGCGATTGTGGAAGCTGATGATACACCATCTACGGCTGAATTAGCAGCAGCTTTCGACGTTAGCGTCAAAACAATATTGGTCCATTTGCGTCAAATTGGCTAGGTAAAAAAGCTTGACAAATGGGTGCCCCACGAACTCAATGATCGCCAGCGCGAAGTACGCGTCGAGACGTGCCTTGCACTGCTCAACAGACACACAAATGAAGGGCATCAATAAACTGCCACTGCGTTGGCAAAGATGCATTGATTGCATGGGTGATTACTTCGATTAATACAAATAAAAAATGCATGAAAAAAATTCGTTTAAATTTTTTCATACAAACCGGCAATTTCATAGGTAAAGACCTATTATTACCATCATCGACCTTTCCTTATCCCAGTTATATTTGGGATCGCAGTATCTCCTTCATCCATACATCTCTAACTGCCGTTATCATAGTAGTCACCTTATAATTTTCATACAATCAATCCATCATTTCTCTACTATATCAATATTTCCTTCCCCAGGTAACAACAACCTTCAAGGAAGCAGGCTCTGACTCCGAGAACAAGGCAGTAACAGAGCTCTGCTTGCGCGGCCTCCAGCTGCTCTCGTCGTGGTGCTCAGTGCTCACCGAGCTCTGCTCGTGGAAGCTGCTGCACCCGACTGACCACGCCAGCAACCCGCGCTGTCCACCCGACGCTGAGGAGTACGAGCGGGTGAGCAATAGCTTAGCGTGGTGATATTACACACACGTGCCAATATTAGACATCGGTGGCGATATTACCTCGTGCTGGCAGTATTAGACTCAGGTGGCAATATTAACGACTTGCGCTGTCCGCCCGACGCAGAGGAGTACGAGCGGGTGAGCACTAGCTTAACGTGGCAATATTACTCAGTGTCAATATTAGACAACGGTGGCGATATTGCCTTGTGTTGGCAGTATTAGACTCAGGTGGCAATATTAACGACTTGCGCTGTCCGCCCGCCGCAGAGGAGTACAAGCGGGTGAGCACTAGCTTAACGTGGCAATATTACTCAGTGTCAATATTAGACATCGGTGGCGATATTACCTCGTGCTGGCAGTATTACACTCAGGTGGCAATATTGACTTGCGCTGTCCGCCCTATGCAGAAGAAGTACGATGAGCAAGTGAGACTGAATGCCATTCAGTCAATCATAACTAGTAGAACTGGTTGTGAGACTTTTGGGCTTTTGACGACCCGTAAAGACTATCATAGATCTACGAATGATAACCGGGACTAACGGCTTAACGTGCTTTCCGAGGTGCCTCGGTGCCGTGCGGATGGGTCTTGGTAATCCGTGGCAAGCGTAGCTTAACCTAATCTATAAGCCGTGCGGCTGTTATTACTTAGCCACAAGCCAAAAGCCCAAAACACAATAATTAAATTACAATATAAAATAAAACTAAATCTTCAAAAATTATTTGTTGATCAACAAAACTAATCACCCATAATGTTCCAGGCGACCCGCTACAACTACACATCAGAGGAGAAATTTGCGATGATTGAAGTGATAGCTATGATCAAAGGGCTGCAAGTGCTAATGGCGCGCATGGAGACAGTGTTCGCGGACGCTGCCCGCCGCTCCATCTACGCTGAGCTGCAGGACTTTGTGCAGCTGTTACTGAGGGAGCCGCTGCGCAAGGCTATAAAGAACAAGAAGGATCTGATACGCAGGTGAGGGGAATTACTGCTAAGTAGAGGTAATATTTCCAAGCGGATAATATTGCCCAGTGAGTGGATTTACGCCGAGCTGCAGGACTTCGTGCAGTATTGCGCAAGCCATCAAAAACTGAATTACTGCTAAGTAGGGGTAATATTGCCAAGCGGGTAAGGACTGCAAGAGTTAATGGCGCACATGGAGTCAGTGTTCGCGGACGTTGCGCGGCGCTTCATATATGCTGAGCTGCAGGACTTTGTGTAGTTGTTACTGCGGGAGCCATTGCGCAAGGCTATTAAGAACAAGAAGGATCTGATACGCAGGTAAGTAGGGGTAATATTGCCAAGCAGGTAATACTGCCAAGTGGGGGGTATTATTCCCAAGTGTATCATTTACACAAAACCAGTGAAAGACAAAAAGATAATACATTTATAAGGCACAGACTAAAAGGCACACTACAAAATAAAAAATAATATAAAAAAGTGTAATCCGTTCAAAGAAATCAGTAGAAATGTGTGCCTCGTGGCAATATTGTGATTTTGTAAGTGTGTTATATTTAGCCTAGTTAGTATTACCCACGGAGCAAATACAAAGAGGAGATGTTGTAATTAGATTTCCCTATGAAAAAACGCGTGCCACTTTGCAGGGTGAGGGGGTGTTATATCCCGCCCACTTCTTTGTTTTCCATCTACCGGTCAATAGCCCGACTATTTGCTCGTTCTGTCAATTTTACTTTGTAGTTACGTAACTATCTCACACTAGATGTCACTAAGTGCAGGATGTTTACAAAATGATATAAAAACTACAAAAATAATATTTTGGCCATTAAAGGGTCTTTAGGAATGAATGTTGAACAAACTTCAGTAAGTATGATTATTAAAATATGTTAGTGCTGAGCTTTACGTGCCTAAATATTTTTATTTCCTGGCACAAAGTTTTGCCATCTAATTTCGGGTAGAATTATGTTTGAACTAAGGCCACGCCTACAAGAGGACGTCAGGGGGCCAACCACCACCTCTTAAAGCAGTATTGTTTTAATATTGCTTCAGTGTGAGAAAGAGATGGAGCTATACAGGACGTCTAGCTCCATCCCTTTCCCACACTCATGTAAGATTAAAATAATACTGCTTTAAGAGGTGGTGGTCTAGCTCCAGGACCTAGTTGAGAATCACAGTGCACAGTTGCGACCGTCTCCTCTTTATATTTGCTCCGTGGTATTACCCCATTGCTTAGTGTAGTAAGTGCCAAGTGGGGGGATGCCGAGTGGCTAATATTGCCAATAGAGGGTAATAATGACAATATCCATTAACAATTTGTTTTGAACCTTTACTAGACCGAGCTTTGTGGACGTGTTGCAATATAGCCATGGCCAATATCGTTAACACCCTCAGCGCCAGATCCTAAGTGGCCGTTCTTTAAATTTTGGTCTTTTTTTGTTCGCATGTGTTTAAAACGATTATATTATAATAATCGTATTTTTTTTATACCCTCCTTTTTTCATTATTTTTACTGGATTTCATTCAGTGTGATATTTAGATACGTGGGAAATCGCACACGTATGATTTTGACAAATTTTTTGTTGATTTTCAAATTCAATTTTATTTTTTTTTTGTCATTTCCAGTGCCGTTTATCTATAGAGATATATAATAAAAATACAATAATTTATATGTTTTATTGATTACTTGTCTAGGTGTCTGAGAAATATCACCCAAAAAATTAAAAATCTATAACATTTTTGAAAAATAACCGATTCCCAGGCCTCATGATTATTCCGAAAAAATGCGACAGCCCAGGGCTTTAATTTTTTAATAAATGTACAGAAAACGTGTGCCTAAAAGATATACAGCGTTTTTATCAAGTAGAAAGATGTGTACTCGCACACTTTTGGATACACAATGTTCCAGACACAGTGTGACAAAAAAGATACACGTGGCGCCGAAGGTGTTAAGTGCGTCTTAAGATGATTTTTTTACTCCCTTCTTTCCTACAGTATAATAGTGTCAGTCCGAGAAACGTGCGGTGACTGGGCACGAGGCTGCGAACCTCAACAGGACCCGGCGTTACGCGGGAAGAAGGATGGAGAAGCTAGTTTCACCATCAAAGTGCCGCGAAGGAATGTTGGTGAGTGTATGACAGTAGACATTCAATAAATAAATAGTTTCTCTTTCTACGATATACAGTTTGACAGGACAACGTCTGTCAGGTCAATTTTAAATATTTTTACTTGTATCCACAGGCCCATCATCAACCCAACTCTACATGGTACGCACACAGCTAGAAGCGCTGATCTCCGACAAATCCGGCGGCAGACGTGTTCTGCGCAAAGACCTGGACGCTGGCACTCTGACGCAAATCGAGACCTTCCACCGGCAGAGCTTCTACTGGATGTACCTGCTCAACTTGTCAGGTAAGAATATTGCCTATTGGCAGGCCAGGTGCACTCCGCATTTTAGGTATGAAGCTACAAGTACGCGGCGGCGGGCTCGACTTGTCAACACAATTCAGTGTGGGCTGCCGCGCACCGGCCGGCTCGCACGTTAGTTCGATACTCGCTCACGTGCCGCGTCGTAAAACAAGACAACCCTAACGAGTCAGAAGGTATAAGAGTTACGCGATAGAAAGAGAGGCAACTTCTTGTAGGTAATTAACGCTGTGCGACCTGAATTGCACTTTATTGTGTCGTAGTAAGAGTCGCTATTTATTTAAATGATTTTGCGGAGTGAATCTTCTGTACTTGTACTATTATGTATTCTGTGCTAGGGGGTATTATGGTCAAGTAGGTAATATTGCCGAATCCGACTCGGCTGGGCAGCGTTCGGAAAGCTTCGCAATATCTTCTCGTCTCCGCAAAATCATTCCGCAGTGTCTCAAGACGAAAGTCTGACCAGTGCGTGTTGCCAATGATGACCTACGGCACTAAAACGTGGTCCCTCACAATGGGCCTTATTAGAAGGCTAAAAGCCACCCAAGGGGCAATGGAGAGTGCTATGCTTGGAGTTTCCCCACGTGATCGAATCAGAAATGAAGAGATCCGCAAGAGTACTAACCAATTGACAAACTTAAGTGGGCAGTGGGCAAGGCACAATGCTCGCAGAACAGATGGCCGATAGGGCCGAAAGGTTCTGGAGTGGCGGCCACTTACCGGAAGACGTAACGTTGGAAGGCCTCCCACAAGGTGGACCGATAACCTTGTAAAGGCCGCAGGAATCCATTGGATGCGGGAAGCTCAGAACCGGTCGAAGTGGCGGTGCTTGGGGAGGCATATGTCCAGCAGTGGACGTCTTTCGGCTGAAATAATGATGATGAGGTAATATTGCCAGGGGCTGCCATTGCTAGGGGTAATATGGCCAAGTAGTTAAATTGCGATGGGAAAATATTGGTAAGTGGGCGAATATTGCCAGCAGGCAATATTTCTAGGGGATATCATTGTCAAGCTCGTGGCTAAGTAATATCAGCGGCACGGGTCGATCCATCAGGTTAAGCTACGCTTGCCGGGGTCGATCCGTGGATGGGTGACCATCTTTACATACCAAGACTCCGCCGTGCCTCGGAAAGCACGTTAAGCCGATGGTCCCGGCTGTCATTCGTGGATCTTTGACAGTCGTTACGGGTCGTCAGAAGCCCGAAAGTCTGACAACCAGTCTTACCAATGGGTGTCGTATTACCCAGTAATTGGGTAGTGGAGGTCAGATAGGCAGTCGCTTCATATAAAATACTGGTGTTCAGCTGCATCCGGTTAGGCTGGAAGCTGACCCCAACATAGTTGGGAAAAGGCTAGGCAGATTGAATCATTGTCAATATTGCCGTTGCCGGGGGGTATACACAGATAAAGCGGCAGAAGTGTTCTGACCTGGACGTTCAAAGACCTTCCATCGACTGAGCTTCTACTGGATGTACCTGCTCAACTTGTCAGACATCGTAATTGCTCTTTACGGTGAAAATAATGGTAGGTAATTAAAAAAAAAAAAAACGCAAAAGAACTGCTTTATAGTTAGTTCAGTTAGTATGCAAAGTTTCATGATCTAATTTGAAGTATTTTTTTGAATACCAGCGGTTTATTGTTCGGTATGGAGGTTACTTTGGAATTTTTTTCTATCGAGAAAATTTTCTGGAATCGTGTTTTCGTCAAATATAGTACTTAACATTAATCCTCAACTTTACCATATATTTATTTCGAAGTTAATGCTGCAGTATTTTCGACATAACGGAGGATCATGCTAGACCATTTGAGGTAGTATAGGCTTTTAAGTAAGATGTGCCTAAAATACTAATAAAATATTTAATTGTCATCAATTTCTTTGTTTACAGATTCTCTTCAGAAATGCTGTGATCTGTCTCAGTTGTGGTACCGAGAGTTCTATCTGGAGATGACCATGGGCCGCAAAGTTAATGTAAGTAAGGAATAATATGAATACATTAAAAGTGTTGGTCGGCCTGCATTGTTCCTGCGCTGATGTCGGTTGCGTACGTCGTCGGTTACGATTATTGAATTGTTTTTTTTTTTTTTTTAATATTTGAATTGTTTTTTTTTTTTTTTTTTTAAGGACGCTTTTAACGTTCTGCATCGTTCTCACATGTAAAATTTCAACATGAATGATGTAACCATTATTTTGTAACCATATCTTGATTTAAAAGAGTGTCCGTGGAGTTTCTTGCCCGTTCTTCTCCATAGGTACCTACTATGCTTTGGAATGGGCGCCTAGCTTCATCTTTCTGACTGACCGACCCCTTGACAATTCAAAAGTGCCTGTAATTGGTTTAATTGAAATAAATGCTTTGAGTTTTTGAGTTTTGATTACTTGTTCCGTAATCAACGCAAATCCTCTTAAGGACGCTGTTACAAATGGTAGTCAAATCATTACCTTTTTACACAAAAGTATGTTTATTAAATAAAATATTTTGCATTCTTAAAATGTTTTATGGCCGAATTGTTGATAGATGTGCAGGGTACGATTCTGAACTATAAATATTATTTTAGATAGGTACAGTTTTTCAAAAAAGGTACCGAAGAAATCGCTAGATTTGAAGACAATTCTAACTTATGAAGTTGTATTGCTGATTCTAATGATTATAATTCTGTAAAGCCATGTTAGCTACGGCCGCGAATCATATTTTAATCAACATACAACCTGACATTGACCTGCAAATTGCAAAAAACGTAAGAAAATTTGAATTTCGCGGGCTACCTTAGCGAATCCCTCTCTAGGGGTTATTGTACTCATAATTATGAACAACTTTTACTATGGAACGAAACCTGAAATAAAGAAAAAAAAAAATTGCTGTTTAATACAAAAGTTACCTTCTCGATCAAAATGTATGAACAGGACATTTTGTGTACTTCGTGTTCATATAGCTTTAGCACCACACTGCGACGCTGACGTCAGCGCCGCGTACGTCGGTGGACTGACGAGCATGGAATAGTGCGAGCGCCCTCAGTCCGTTACCGACGATCAGACGTAAATTTACTTGGCAGACGGCTGTACAGTAGAGCGGTCGGTATCGCAGTACGGTATTTCATTATTTATTTTCCGCTGACGTACGCGACCGATATCAGCCTAGGAAGAATTCAGTCGCTAGCGTGACTGCGGTTGGTTCAAAGTTTTATTGGGGTTTCCTCATTATTGTCCGATAACTACTAGATGTTTTTCGCAATTTTATTCACATAATAGGGAATCTACTACATGTACAGTCAGCGTCAAAAACAACGGGACGAACTAAACTTTATCTCCATTGGATAAAGTTCTTGTCAGAATGACAGTTGTCGTGTGTAGTCTTCATTCTGAAACATTCCTTGTGTTGTTTGTTGTTGTTGAGTTAATATTTAATTTTCATAGTTGTTTAGGTAATTTTGAACATTCTGTTCGTCCCGATATTATTGACGCTGACTGTACGCGGATAATACAAATAACAAAATAAAAAACCAAACGGATTTCTATAAAAAAAATTAGGAAGTGGTTTTTGTTTTACAGATTTTAAATGCTGATTCTTAGTCTGTGAAGTTTCGCCAATTAATTAAAAATGTCCCTGTGTATGTGAGCAGGCTCTGTGGTATCGGCCGCGATTTACGAGTTGTAGGTCGCAGAACCCAGACAGGCGCTTTAAAAAGCGCCTGTCTGGGTTCGAACCTTTGTGTAAATTATTTCATCACCACTGCTCTCAAAACGGTGAAGGAAAACATCGTGAGGAAACCGACATGTCCTAGAACCAAAAATTCGAAGACATGTGACATCTACCAACGAGCACTGGGCCCGCTTGGTACGATTACGGTCCGCTCCCTCTCACTGAGAGGAGGCCTGTGTCCTAGCAGGAGGAACACTATAGGCTGATTATGCTGTGTATACCAAAATATGAAAATAGGGATGATGACTACAATTTTTTTTTTGTCCATCCTGTAGATTAATAAAAAAATTGGACACGTATTTTTTCACGATCACGGCGATACATTGAGTTAAAATGTGGCATGACGCCACTCCTTGCTAGATTTTATACGTAGTTTGTTGTAGCGAGCCCTCACTCCCCAACTTGAATGCGTTTTATCTGTCATTTTTTATTAATTTGATAAAGCAAAAAAATAGTGTCTAATATTTTTTTTTTTTTGACTGTCGGACTAAATAGTTTTTTTTTTTTACCCGTCAGACGTCAGACCACAGTTTTCCTTTTACAGAAATGCATGGTACGCCATCAACATAACGAAGAGTGCAATGACTTGATCACGATGGAGAAACGTATACAGTTCCCCATTGAGATGTCAATGCCGTGGATACTGACCGACCATATTCTAAGGACTAAGGAGCCAGCTATGATGGAGTAAGTGTTATCCTAACTCCATCAATCAATCTGCCTAGCCTTTTCCCAACTATGTTGGGGTCAGCTTCCAGTCTAACCGGATGCAGCTGAATACCAGTATTTTATATGGAGCGACTGCCCATCTGAGCTCCACAACCCAGTAACTGGATAATACGATACCCCTTGGTAAGTCTGGTTGTCAGACTTTCGGGCTTCTGACGACCCGTAACGACTGTCAAAGATCCACGAATGACAGCCGGGACCAACGGCTTAACGTGCTTTCCAAGGCACGGAGGAGTCTTGGTATGTAAAGATGTTCACCCATCCACGGACAGCTCCGGCAAGCGTAGCTTAACCTGATGGATCGACCCGGCTGTACCGTGTGTGTGGCTTAGCCACGAGCTCCTCCTTGCTTGTTAGCTCCTAAGTGTAATCTTTTATAAATGCGAAAGAGACTTTGTTTGGTAAGCTTTCACGCTAAAACGGCTGAACGGATTTTAATGAAATTTAGCACATGGGTAGACCTGGATTAGGACATAAGATACTTTTTATCCCGGGAGTACGTTCCCATGGGATAATTTCCGACCTCCACGCGAGTGGCGAAGCCGCGGGCAAAAGTTAGTTAATAATATGAGAGGCATTTTATGTTTTATGGCAAGGTCGAAACCACCAATATTGTTATCCATACTATATTATTTACACTATGAGAAATGACGACTATAGTATAGTTAAAATCTCGCTGCAGACTCGGTCATAAATCATTCGAGTGTTTCGCTCTCTTTCCCACTCACGGGCCTTATGGGCAGGCCACGCCCACACGTAGTCCTGTGCATTACTGCAGTCGATGAGTGATATCGATAGTTTTATATATTTATAAATGGGTGATAGAAATAAATACACATTTTTTTTTATTTTATTAAATGTGCTTTTCTTAAGTCTTCATCTTGCAGCAATTCTGCATGTTCCACACATTTTTGCCAATTTTCAATGGATACATTGGAAATGGCTTCATCGACTAACTTCTCGACATCAGCTATCTTGAAGGTTTTGTTTTTCGTTGCAACTTCATTTTTTACTTGAGCCCACACCAATTCGATGGGATTGTACTGACAGTGGTAAGGCGGCAAGATACGTGATAACCTTAAGGATTCTGTTATCGATAATGGCCTTGAGCGAGCGCAACTAGCGCACATCCCTACTCCGATTATGATTTATGACCGAGTCTGCAGCGAGATTTTAACTATACTATAATTGAGAAGTATGGAAGAAAAATACATGTTGGACGAATAATCCAAATAAATTGGGATAAGGGCAGGAGAATGACGATGACTATATTATTAACTAGCCCTTGCCCGCGACTTCGTTCGCGTGGATGTCGGAAATCATCCCACGGGAACCTACTGGAGGGATAAAAAGTATCCTATGTGTTAATCCAGGTTATAAACTATCTGTGTGCCAAATATAATTCAAATCCGTTCAGCCGTTTTTGCGTTATTGAGTAACAAACATTCAAACATCTTGATTCACATTTATAATATTAGTAAGATTTACTAATATTATAAATGCGAAAGGAACTCTATCTGTTTGTTACCTTTTTACGTCTTAACTGCTGAACGGATTTCGATGTAATTTGGCACACGAATAGACCATGACTTGTGTTAGGATAAAGGATACTTTTTATCCGGGTGGTATTTTTCCATGGGATAATTTCCGACCTCCACGTGGGCAAAGCCGCGAGCTAAAGCTAGTGCAGCATAAATATGCCGTCTATTATGTGCCCGCGTGGTGGATTACAACCCGCTCCCTCTCACAGAAAGGAGGCTATAACCACACAGCACACAGCCATCATACCATACAGTCGTCCGACGAAGCCCGAGCTGCATACGAAGTTCGGCAAACTACGTAAGCAGCTCGGGCTCTCGTCGGAGGACTGTATGATGTATAGACTGCTATAACGTTCCCACTGCTGGGATACAGGGGCCGTACTATGACGTGCAAAACATGGATCCATCATCCGATGAGAAAAAAAGATGGTGGTGGTGGTGGATATGGTGGTGGTGGTTATGGTGATAGTGGTTATGGTGGTGGTGGTGGTTATGGTGATGGTGGTAGTTATGGTGGTAGTGGTTATGGTGGTGGTGGTAGTTATGGTGGTGGTGGTGGTTATGGTGGTGGTGGTAGATATGGTGGTTGTGGTGGTGGTGGTAGTTATGGTGGTGGTGGTGGTGGTAGTTATGGTGGTGGTGGTGGTGGTAGTTATGGTGGTGGTGGTGGTTATGGTTATGGTGATGGTGGTTATGGTGGTGGTGGTAGTTATGGTGGTGGTGGTGGTGGTGGTAGTTATGGTGGTGGTGGTAGATATGGTGGTGGTGGTGATAGTGGTTATGGTGGTGGTGGTGGTGGTTATGGTGATGGTGGTTATGGTAGTTATGGTTGTGGTGGCGGTGGTGGTTATGGTGATGGTGGTGGTGGTGGTTATGGTGATGGTGATGGTGGTTATGGTGATGGTGGTGGTGGTGGTGGTGGTGGTTGGTGGTGGTGTGATGGAAGTCGTATATAGCTCCATCTCTCTCACACTGGAACCGTTCAACTTCTGCCCTGCTATAAGAGCTCATAGTAAGCTCCATGCCTCCTCTCTTTGAGTGGGTGTGGGCTGTAACCCACCACGCGGGCACAGAATAGGCGGTATCTTTATGCAACACTAGCTTTTGCTCACGGTTTCGACCACGTGGAGGTCGGAAATTATTCAATGGGATCTACCTATTCGTTGGAATACAAGAAAAAAATTAATGAATTATTCCCGTTCGGCCCCACCAACAAAATTAGAGGACGATCGGGAAAAAATAACGAATTCCCGTTCGTCCCCCAGACGAAAGTTGAGGGGTCTAACGGGAATACACCATTGTTAAGTGTCAATTTCCCTCAACGGACACATTGTCTGCCCTTTGGATAAGTCCAAAAGCAACCTTATTTTGACAAAAACATTGTTATTCAAAAACCATCTTTAAACGTGCAGTAATAAGTGTATTTTTCCCTGAACAGATACGTGCTCTACCCATTGGATTTATACAACGACTCGGCACAGTACGCGCTCACAGTATTCCGCAAACAGTTTCTATACGATGAGGTAGAGGCAGAAGTTAATTTGTGCTTCGATCAGTTCGTGTACAAGTTGTCCGAGCAGGTTTATGCTCATTATAAGCAGCTGGCGAGCAGGTGAGCATAATAAACTATATTATTTAATTGAAACTCTTTTACAAACGACAATGAAACTCTTTTCCACGCATAAGAGCCTATACTACCTCAATATGAATTGTCAATTGTACCTAATTTATCTTCTTTCTCCAGCATGCTACTAGACAAACGCTACCGCGCCGAATGCGCCGCCCGCGGAGCGTCAACAGGTTCCGCCGCCGGCCGCTACGCGTCGCTACTGAGGCAAAGACACGTCGCGTTGCTAGGCAGACATGTTGATCTGTGTGCGCTGGTCAGTATATTTAAACTAATAATAAAACTAAAGAGCTGGTTTTTTGTTTGTTTGTTTATATGTTTGAACGCACTAATCTCTGGAACTGCCAGTCAGATTTGTAAAATTATTTTTGCATTTGATAGCCCTATTCTTGAGGAAGGCTATAGGCTTTTTGACATCACGCTAGGAACTCCTTAGGAGCCGAGCAAAAAGAAAAAACAGGCCAAGAAGGGTAAGGGGATTGAAAAGAATTTATCCCAAAAACAAACGTAACATTGTAATCCCAAAAAAAAAGTGATAAAATTACAAAGTAAAAATTTTCGGACTTTGTCCTTTACTTGTGCTGTGAGGCCAAATGTAATTATTTTAGTTCAATGGGAAGTACCCTATGGGGGGGGGGGGGGGGGGGGGTAGTATTTTTTTTTTTTCATCAAAAGTCGAAAATTCAAATTCATTTATTTGCTAATATGGGTAATTACATAAAGTTGTTAAAAATAGAGCATAGTTCAACCATATTACGCCTTGAGGCATGCAAATGTCAAGGTTTAAACTGTAGGTATCACATTGTTATACTTACAATTACTTGCAATAATAATTTATAATTAGGCAATAACAATTTTGATAATTTCATCATGGCAAATAATAATTAAACATTAGCAAATTTTAATGTCACTAGAATAATTTAAAGATCAAAATGTCATGTATTAAATGAAAATGTCAAGATATATTTGTAAATAAATGTTAAAGTAATAATAATGATAACTAATTAGTGGATTAATCACATGTCACATCAACAATAATATTTCTGAGAACAATATGTCCTTACATCCTCTGTTAAATAATCATGAATACTGTAATAACATTTAAATAGCAAGAATCTTTTTAATCTCTTTTTAAATTCATCGATGGATAGAGTTTCTAGTATAGACTTTGGTAAGTGATTGTATATACGCGGCGCCATACTGAAAATGCTTCTGGCATATAAGGCCGTCTTGTTAGACCTACAACAAATCTTATCACTATGCCGCTTACTTCTGTACTTATCAAAAAGATGTTTGTTAGTTCTTGCGAAGCAAGCAATCTCATAAATGTAGACACACGGCAATGTTAATATATTATATTTGATAAAATATGGTCTGCAGCTATCATTCTGGCTAAACTATGCGGCCTAAAAAATTATTGAGAATGTGCAAACAGCGCTCTTTCATATGATACCCCACATGCCCTAGTAGCCCCACTTCGAATTTTTAAGACCCCCTTTCAGTCCCTATTGCAAAAAAAAAAAAAAATTATTTCTTTCTTATTTGCAAAATAGTTGGGCAAACGTCATCTAAAACTGTTCAATTCTGTTAAATTTCATGTTGATAACATTAGTACTTCTTGAGATAACTAGATGTGACAGACAGACAGACTGAGTCGCACCATAAGGGATCCTTTTTACCATTTTGGTACGGAATCCTAAAAAGGTGATAAGCCCCATGTTATACATGAAGTTTGATAAACCTATCCATGGTAGGCCCATCCAGCCTTTCAGCAAACACCCTCAAGATACTGTTGGTGCTTCCTCCTACGACGCCACCTTGACGATTTGGATGGGGGTTAATTTTTGACTGTTTTTGCAACAGGTGGCTCAGCGAATCAACGCCGACATGCACAGAGCTTTAGATGCAGCCGTAGCTAAATTTGAAGCAGGAGATATAACGGGAGTCGTGGTATGTATATCCTTTCATTTACACAATAGTGGCACGGCTTTTTTTTTTTTGAATTTTTTGTTTTGTCCGCTATGTGGATTATTAAAAAATATTTGACACGTATTTTTTCTTTTTTTACGTAATCAAAAGATTACGGCGATACATTGAGTTAAAATGTGGCATGATATCACTTCTTGCTATTTATTCGTAAACCCAGAAATCGAATACGAGATCAAAAATAAACAAAAGTGCTGCCAATTTGAAATAACAACCTCAATTGTGCAGTTTGCCGAAAAGTTCTTTAGCAATCAACCTGCCTAGATTATGTTTCGGCTTCCAGTCTAACCGGATGCAGCTGAATACCTGTATTTTACAAGGAGCGACTGTGTCTGACCTCCACAACCCAGTAACTGGGTAATACGATACCCCTTGGTAAGACTGGTTATCAGACGTTCGGGCTTCTGACGACTCGTAACGTCTGTCAATGATCCACGAATGACAGCCAGGACCAACGGCTTAACGTGCTTTCCGAGGCACGGAGGAGTCTCGGTATGTAAAGGTGGTCACCCATCCACAGACCAACCGCGGCAAGCGTAGCTTAACCTGATCGATCGACCCGTGCGGCTGTTATTACTTAGCCACAAGCCCCTCTTACCCCTTCGGTGATACATTGAATTAAAATGTGGCGTGACGTCACACCTTGCTATTTATACGTAGTTTGTTATATTTGTGACGTAGCGAGCCCCCACTCCCCAACTTTAATGCGTTTTATCTAAGTGATTTTTATATAACACTCGATAGTAATTCACTCGACTTTTAAACTAAATTCTTTTTTAACGGAAGTGTTCAGAAACACGATATTGTACCAATAATCACTATCGAATTAGATATTAGACAACGATTTTTTCCGGAAATACCCATTTCGGGTGATAAATAAGTTCCTACATAATAAAATGCTGCATAATCAAACCAGATTGTTAGAGCTATCTTGTCACAATATAAATTGCAAGATAAAAAAAAAAAAAAACAAGTATGAACATAATGATTTATTTATCAATGCTTCTTTTTTCATTTCATAGGAACTCGAAGGCCTGATCTCCGTGAACCGCCTCTGCCACAAACTGCTAAGCCGGTACCTCACATTGGACGATTTCGACGCCATTTTGAGAGAGAGTGACCACGGAGTGCTAGCTCCGTACGGGAGAATCACCCTACATGTCTTTTGGGAACTCAACTTTGATTTCTTGCCAAATTATTGTTATAACGCTGCTACGGATAGGTAAGTAATATTACAACGTTTTCTCACGATTTATTTCGTGTTTTAATCATGTCCTAGTACGCGACTAAGTGATGCGGTAATTATCTTTATGGACCCAACGGTAAAGACAAAACACGGCAAGGGTAACAACCCGTTCACCGTAAAACGGCTTGTTACCCTTGTATTGTACCCTTGTATAATCTAAGGGTAATAAACCAGTCGTTGGGCTTCCCTCTTAGGAAGTTTATTAATTTAATTTGCCCTAGTATAGTATTTTTTTTTTTTTTACATACTTTATCAACAATCAGGGAGCAAGCGCTGTGATCAATGCTCGTTTGTTATAATAACATTAGAGTTGTATCGAAACCGTAGGCGCGGGCTTACGGACGGCGAGTAATGGGCAGCTCGCCGTCCGGTAAGGACCAGACCCGGATCGACGGCGCGTCGTGTTCCACGCGCGCCTCAAAGAGATGTAAGCAGTGATGGGGTCCGATAGGGCCGATGCCGCCGGGGTCGCGGGTTGTTCGAAAGAGATTCCGTGGCCCTGGCATGGGCAACTGAAGGAACACGGGTGGGTTTTAGTCGGTAAAAGTCTGACACGCCATCCCGCTCCCCCCAGAGCGGGAGAAGTCATTTTATGACTTCCCATCCACAAAAAAAAAAAAGAGTTGTACCGAAAAAAGATATTTTTTTTCGACTGAAAACGAAAATTGTCGAAAACGGATATTTCGACCGAAAATACGCGTAAACCAAAAAAAAAAGAAATTCGGTTGGATTCTAATCTATAAATATGATCAATATTAATAATAAAGCTGAAGAGTTTGTTTGTTTCACACTAATCTCTGGAACTACCAGTCGGATTTGAAAAAAGATTTTTTGCATTTATTAGCCCAATTCATGAGGAAGGTTATAGGCTATTTATTTTTACGCTACGGCCCTTAGCAGCCGAGCAAAATGAAAAAAGTCAGAAAGAACGCTAAGCGAAAATGAAGTAATAGCGCGGGCAGGCGATGTATTGCGACGGGGCGGGTCGAGAAACAAGAAATTTCACGCGGACTAAGTCGCAGGCAGAAGCTAGTTATAAATTCAGTAATATCTTTAATTTCTTACTAAAAGTGTGTCATTTACGACTATATTTTGAGAACCTACCCCGCTACCTACCTCGCTTTTAGCGATAAGACCGCCCATTGTGTCACTCGTATGTAAAATTTCAACATTGTAAAATTGTAACAGTAATTTAAATGGTGTGCATAATAAAGAGTATTCTATTCTATTCTATTCTATTCTACCTACAATTACTAAGTTTCGAAGTAAGAAGAAAACATTAATATTGATTTATTAGTACTTAAAATACTTCAAATAAATTAACTTATAACATAAAGCTAACATAAATGATTTTATAGTGAAGTTAATGGTTTACCTCCACCGGATAAGTCACGGTTAAATTACCTGATAAATAATTTCCTACAAATGTTCCATCTTTTTTACTGTCCGTATCCGAAAGA
This sequence comes from Cosmia pyralina, assembly GCA_946251885.1. Lineage (NCBI taxonomy): Eukaryota > Metazoa > Arthropoda > Insecta > Lepidoptera > Noctuidae > Cosmia > Cosmia pyralina. Next base: position 9,771,046 of record OX276369.1, on the reverse strand, counting down.
GGCTCTAATTAATTATTTAAATATTTCCAGGTTCGTGAAATGTCGCGGCATACAGTTCGCAGCGGGTGTGTCTCGAGAGAAGCCCCAGCAGTACGGACATGCATTGCTGTGGGGCTCCAAGCAACTCAGTCTTGCTTATTCTGCACAGTACGCGCAATACGTAGGTAAGAATCGAAAAAAAACCAGTCAAGAGCGAGTCGGAGTCGCGCACCGAGGTTTCCGTTCCGATTTCTGAAAAAGTGTGCTATTTAGAGACATTGTTTTATTTTTCCTGTAACATTTACATAAACTACACATAGAATAATTTCAGATTTTTCTCTATGCAAACTTCGGAGATAGGTAAGTAAATGGGTTGTGGAGATCAGATAGGCAGTCGCTCTATGTAAAATACTAGTATTCAGCTGCATCCGGTTAGATTGGAAGCCGACCCCAACATAGTTGGGAAAAGGCTAGGCGGATTGATTGCTTTCTATCACGTCTGAAGTTCCACCAACAAATTCAAATTAACGTTCTTTTTCTACAGGTTTCGTAGGCGCCCAACACCTACATGCCCTAGTCCGCCTGCTAGGATACCAGGGAGTAGCCGTAGTAGTCTCAGAACTGCTCGACGTAGCGCGAGGCCTCCTTCACGGCACAATCGCGCAGTTCACCAGGGCGCTAGCGGCCGCCATGCCTAGGCACTGCAAACTGCCACGATATGACTATGGATCTAACGGTAAGTACGAAATACTGCAAGGGTAACATCTCAACCCTAGGGTAATAATACACTCCAAGGGTAACAACTTATCTCTCGGGTGAAAACCCACTCCAAGGGTAACAACTCTCTGCAAGGATAACAACACTCTTTGAGTCACAAGTCAGCCCTAGGGTAACAACCCACTCCTAGGGTAACACCCCTCTGCAAGGATAACAACACACTCTTTGAGTCACAAGTCAGCCCTAGGGTAATAACCCACTCCAAGGGTAACAACCCTCTGCAAGGATTACAACACACTCTTTGAGTCGCAAGTCAGCCCTAGGGTAACAATACACTCCAAGGGTACCATAAAATCAGTACTAGTAGTCTCAGAACTCTCAACAGTCCATTCAGCAGTATGTATTTTAAACAAAAAAGACCGACCTGAAGCAGTTATTTGTATTACACATATTCGGCTTCCATTCGGCTCGTGCCGATCGGCAAACTTCGTTCGGCATTTAGGCTCGCCGTAGTTACGTATACAGAATGATGACGACTATGACAGATGACTGTTTGGTGATAGATGTTTTTACATCCTTTATAGTTTAAATACATAACTATTGACCGTATCCTTTCCTTGCAGGAGTCTTGGGCTACTATCACGCTCAACTAACCGACATCGTGCAGTACCCTGACGCACGCACTGAGCTGTTCCATGCCTTCAGAGAGCTGGGCAACATTATACTCTTCTGTATGCTTATTGAACAGGTAACTACAATTCGTTTTAGGGTAACGTCTTTCTTTCAAGGGTATTAACTCATTTTCAAGGGTAACAACTCAATTTGAGGGTATAGACCAGGGCCAAATCGCTCAAAATATCATAAAAAACAGGATTGGCCCTGGACTAGTATGAGAATACGTCAAGGGTAATAAATACTCTTAAATAATATGTTTTTCATTTAACAACCTCATTTTTCGTCAATGATTTTTTATTTACAATTTAATAATATTATTTAAACATTAACTGTTGGACATACAGACGAACGTGTTACTAATTCTTCTTAGTATGTGATTGCATAAGAATTTAACCTGAAGAGGGTTTTTTTACACTTTTATAACTGTGCGAACCTACGAGTATATGTCTCATGTCTACTTACCTAAAATCTGCCTAGCCTTTTCCCAACTTTGTTGGGGTCGGCTTCCAGTCGTAACTGGGTGCAGCTGAATACCAGTATTTTACATAGAGCGTACGAGTAATACGATACCCCTTGGTAAGACTGGTCAGACTTTCGGGCTTCTGATGATCCGTAACGACTGTCAAAGATCCACGAATGACAGCCGGGAGCAACGGCTTAACGTGCTTTCCGAGGCACGGAGGAGTCTCGGTATGGACACACCCCAGCAAGCGTAGCTTAACCTGATGGATCGATCCGTGCGGCTGTTATTACTTAGCCACGAGCTCCTCTAGCCTCTCCGAATAGCCACTACTTACCGAATAAATTCAAAAATGGAACAGATCTTGTATGAAATTATCTGTCAAGTAAGTTAGTAGGAAATTAATCGTAGGTGAAACAGGGCCAAATAGTTATATTTCTTTATTCTTATTTTCCATATATTTAAAAAAAAACTGACAGGTCTTATTTTGATAACGTCATACAATCGTGTTGTTTAGGCGCTGAGTCAAGAAGAAGTAACAGATTTACTGCACGCGGCGCCATTCCAGAATATTCTGCCACGACCATTCGCTGCAGGTATACTATCTCTTTCTCCTTTAGCTATAAAAAAAAATAGGTTTTACATCTGATAATATTTATTTATTAAACTTTATACGACATTATAAAGGTATAGAGGTGGACTTAAGAGGCCCCCGAGCATGCGTAGTGCGTACAAAAGAAATACCAATATAATTTGATTTACAAATTATATTGGTATTTCTTTTAATTAATTAAACATATTAATTAAGGACGCTGTTACAAATGGGTTGTCAAATCATTACTTTTTTACACAAATGTATGTTTATTAAATAAAATGCTTTGCATTCTTAAAATGTTTTTTGACCAAATTGTTGATAGGTGTGCAAGGTACGATTCTGAACTATAAATATAATTTTTTTAAGAAACAATTTCTCAATGAATGTACCGGAGTGAAAATTTTTACTTCGGTACATTTATTGAGAAAATGTACCTATTTAAAATTATATTTATAGTTCAGAATCGTACCATGCACATCAACAATTTGGTCAAAAAACATGTTAACGGGGGGTTATCCGAATTTTACCTGTTTTAGAATCAATTTTAAATGGTCAAATTATTGTAATAAGGTCCTGAAAAAAATATATGCCATAGATACATCCTTTCTTTAGGTTTCCCTAAAGAAAGGATGTATCTATGGCATATATTAACGGTTCAAAACACGATAAGTTGTAATTTCCTCGATGAAAAAAAAATCCGAAACATAGTCGATTTCAAAACCATTTTCCGTTTCATTTCCTAATTACAGCATAAAATTATATGAAAATTGCATATACCATGAGGTAATCGTATTTCAGAGGGAAATTAACGGTTGGATTTTTGAGTTTAATAGATTTTTTTTAAATAAACTCAAAATTAGTAAATTTGGCTAAATCCGCTCGCGGTCAGAGTCCTGCGGGACGTCATTGAGGTTGGACCTGTGTCAAAATTTTTAAAAATTCGCTCTCCCTGCTGTTGTTCAAAAAAATTCAAACAAAAGACGAACACATTAGATATGAAATTGCGACAGCTCAGAAAAAATATCTCGTAATTATATTATAGTTTTAATTCATAATATCGTTTTCGAAAATGTGATTATTTATATGTGGTATGATGACGTTTAATTGTCATCTTACGATAGTGTTAAGACACATTGCAAATTATTTTCGATAAAATTATAGTCAAGCGCGAGTAGTTTATAATTTTTTTCGTGGTCCTTTATGAAGAAGTTTTAAAACACATTTTTCTAAGATTTTTCATCAGATTCATCCACATTAGTATTTTCACTCTCCATCGAACTGTCTTCACTACTAGTCTACTACCATATCCTACATAAATTACACATAATATAAATACAATGTGTCCGGTTGTCGGTTGGATACTAATAATAATCAACTTTCACTCTGGCAACAACAGTGAAAATTAGAAAAAATAAAAATATGCGGTCGGGGACCACCGTCAGGAATGAAGTTCCTTATAACGTATGATTTAAAACACAAACACAAAATTTTCACATCCGCCATCTTGAATTTTCATTTTGACTTCACTACCGGCTTTGGCTCCCTCGAAAACCATAAAAACGACACCCCATGATCAGTTTTGAGTACAAAAAGTCACAGTATACGATAAAATACCGTGTTCTATACATTCGAAAAATAGCGCCTTGTGAACGTAGCCATGGTTAGGCGGTAACCGTATCACTCAGTGCCCATGTTCTAAAGCAAGTTCGTCGATGACGTATCCTTTTGTTGGTTTGTAACTTTTAACATATTGATACTTGCACTTTTGTTTAGGTAAATAGTCCTATGGGACGGCAATCCCACATGAGCGGGGCCGGTTAGACAATATACTAAATTAATTTTGATGTCTTAGAATAGTAGATTCGATAAATTATAGCGTAGCAGTAGGTACATCCCTTGATAATAAAGTACGGCAATTGTTCCTTCGTATGTAGTTGTCAATAATTACTGATCTTCATGAGCAGTGGTCAACATCAAAAACAAAAGAATATGTTTGCAGCATAAGCAAAACAGTACGACCATTTTTAGCCCATTCTAAAAAAAAATTTGTTTATTCAGTCACTAAAGGGGTTATAGGGGATGCAAGTTAGACACACAATATACTAAAACAACAGCCACATTTTATAAAACTTTCCTTTACAGTACGTTTGTAGTTGTGGTCTCTCTCAGCAGCCAAAATACACAGAGAGTTAGGACTGGTGACGCGGGAGCAAGCGACCGACGACGAAGCAGCTTGTCCTGAGGTCGAAACGAGCAGCCTTCAGTAGCAATTTCCCACTGCTTGCGAAGTTTTTCGTTTTTAGTGGATAAATAAACAAACGTTCCGTCGTTCCGTTCGTGTGTCGTTCCTGCATAGGAACGACACGAACAGGCGTAATACCTAATGACATAACACGAATACACTGAGTGATTCTTACAGATTATTGCTGACGAACCCGGCTATAGCTAAAAAATATAACAGTAGATTGTACACACGGGATTTCTCATTAACTGTCAGCTAACCATTAATATTTATTTTTATTATAAATGTAGATGGTATAAGAGGCCTAAACTTCAAGTTTTCTGTGTACGTTATGCGAACTATCAAATAACAGTAGGTATATAACAAAATATAAAAAAAAAGAATCGAAAAAATATAACAGTTGAGAATCAAACTTTTATCCACGGGTTTGCAAAGCAGTCGTCGAACCGTTAAGTTATTTGGTTTGATGAAAGTTTACTAAAATAGCCGTTTAAAGGTTCAATCTGTAACTATCTGCTATATTCGTTTCCTACTCAGCCCAATGAAGTAATGGAATAATTCGCTTTTACATTATGTTTTAATGTCACTTATAACGTCGTAGACAACGACCGATACCGAATATCAGCATTCTCCTGCCCTTATCCCAATTTTTTTTGGGGTCGATGCAACTTGTGTTCGGTGAAGGAAAACATCGTGAGGAAACCGGCATGTCCTAGAATCAAAAATTCGAAGACTTGTGACATCTGCCAACCCGCACTGGACCCGCGTGGTGGATTACGGCCCACTCCCTCTCACAGAGAGGAGGCCTGTGTCCCAGCAGTGGGAACGTTATAGGCTGATTATGTGCAACTTGTTTTTATCTTCCATACTTCTCTATTAGTCGTCATCTCGATAGTCATTCCCTTTCTAGCCACATCATCTTTCACACAGATCATCCATCGTTTCTTTGGTATTCCCTTACTCGTATAGTCATCCAAATTCATAATCAAAACATTCCAGACGACATTTTCTGCATTTCTCCGCCTCACATGCCCATACCATGATAACCGATTTCCACACACACCGATACCGATATCGGCACGATATCTACCGGCGAAGACAGTGCGGGGTGAGAGTAGTGGGCATTCGTTCAATTGAGCAAACTTTTTCAAACTGCCGCCGACTTAGTAGTGTGGTTGTTTGTCGTGTCGCGATGGTCATCGATATTCACCAATATCATGGGGCTGATAATAATTGTACCTACTGTTATCGAATCGTGTTGGTATAGTTATCTGATAATGTGAAAACAAAAAGACATTTTATGTAATAATCTTAGTTCACTCCACCGTAGACATCATAAAATGTAAACCTAAGGAAAATAAAATCGACCTAAGAAAAACTAATTAAGTTGATCAACTGCAAATATTTTACACTGTAGCATAGATTTTCCGCGAAATCGTCGGCAGCGCGTCGTAAATAAACACGTCGCGCTACATTTGGGGGAGGCGGAGGTAGCGTTTCAAAGGCCTACAGGCCCGAACAACCTAGCCTTAAGAATGCAAAGCATTTTATTTAATAAACATACTTTTGTGTTAAAAAGTAATGATTTGACAACCCATTTGTAACAGCGTCCTTAAGGAAGTGTGTATTCTAGATTCCCAAATAAGAGAGTTAACAAGGCAACGTTTAGGCTAAGCTATCGCTAAAATGAGAAAATGATGGAAATGAGTGCAGGCGAATCACCCGGTTGCTGTCCGAATATGCACTGAGCTCGCGGCGCATTTAGTGCGACCGTATTGTATCGCTAGGTCAACAAACGTGGTCGATTGCAATTATTGCATCGAACGAGACATACTTTCAGTCGATTAAGGGCTGATTGTTCAATAGTCAGATAATTTTTATCAGAGGAATAAATATGGCGGTTTGACACATTTATTCTTTACATAAAAGTTATCAACCTATTGAACATTTAGCCCTTAATTAGCTAAGGGCTGATTGTTCAATAGGTTGATAACTTTTACCTGAAGAATAAATGTGACAGTTTGACACATTTTCCATAAAAAAGCTGTCAAACCGTCATAATATTTATTCTTCTGATAAAAATTATCTGAATATTGAACACTCAGCCCTAAATTAGGTTAATAATTAATTAATCAATAGTCAGAACTTTTATTTATAGAATAAATGTGGTGGTTTGACAGTTTTTTTTATGGAAAATATGTCAAACTGGTTTTTTTTTTTTTAATACTTCAAGCTCAGATGTACATAGGCGGACTTAATGTCATAGGCATTAAATATTATTCTTGGCATTATTATTTATTCTTTAGATAAAAGTTATCTGATTGAAAAATTGTCCTTAATTGAATAAAGTTAATATTGAAGTGCTAGGTAACATCGCGGACATTTGCGGTGAACCACTTTTCAACCTTATTACCTTAGCAATGAAGTTCAGAACTGCGAAAACGGTTATGTTTGTATTGTTGTCTACAGAGGGAGAAAAGCCAGAGACTAAACAGAAGCGTCTAGAAGCGAAATACTCCGCGCTACAGATTGTGCAAAATGTCGACAAGTATGGCACTGCCAAGGTGAGTTATACTTTATAGACTTTTTTTTTTTAACTTTATTGATTTCTCTTGTTATTGGGTGTTGCCTACACAAACACACATAGGTACAAGCAACAAAATTACAGCAATGTAATTTATAAAATAATGATGTACCAAAAATTTGCGTCCGGTTTGGTTTCGGTGGAAATTATTATTTATGAATTTATCTATATTAGTATTATAAGGAAGTAAAATTTGTTTCTATGTAGGGGGTAATCTCTGGAACTACCAGTCGGATTTGAAAAATTATTTTCGCATTTTATAGCCCAATTCTTGAGGAAGGTATGAAGTTGCACAAAGTGCAGTTGTTCCATGTAAATACACGCTATTTGCAACTTTATTCCAATTCAGCGCTACGATGACATTTCTAAAAGATATTTTTTTTCCTTCGCAGCAAGGCCAACTGTCCCGCGAAGGCGACCTGCTGACCCGCGAGCGCCTGTGCTGCGGCCTGTCGCTGTTCTCCGTGGTGCTGCGGCGCCTGCGCGCCTGCCTGGCCGCGCCGCAGTGGCCCGCGCCCCCCGCGCCGCACCACCACGCCCCCGCACACACTGACGACACTAACGAGTTCCATAGGTGAGTTCCATGAGCGGTAACAACATATCGTAAGGATAACCGTATATGGGCAAGGGTAAATCTGAATACCCGCGAGCGGCTCTACTGTGCTTTTGAAAATAGGTCATATCATAAATCATTTATTTGCATTCAATTTGGTGGGTACACAAGATGTTAAATTAAATTATAGCACAGGACCATTCTTTACATTTTTTTTTTTTATATATGAAGGAATTAGTTTATGTGACCCCAATAAATTCAGTCGAAGAACTTCGACAGCGAATAATAAACGCGGCGCAACAGATGACATTCACATCAAGAGTGACGAAAACCGAAGTTAGGAAGAGAACCTGCATTCGTAATCGAGAGGCTCATTTTGAACAAGATGTGTAAATTTTTTTATAAAATTTGACGTAAATTTTTTAATGCATTTTTTTTCATACAAATACAAATGACCCTTTCTCTCCCCGCGCCGATTCAAACACATGCCATGCCACGAATAATGTATTTTAAAATTGACTTTTATACCTTTTTGGAAAGCTTACAGAATAGGCAAGTTGTTTTAGTTATTTGTACGATTAATGTCATAGAAATTTTTGTGACGAGACAACATTTTTGAAGCGTAAAATGAAAATATTGGTAAGATATTATTCTTATATCGCTCATTATTTTAATTATTTTGTTAAATTAAGTAGTTTTAATTATGTCCATTGCTTAATTGAAGTGCCAGCTACAACATCATTTTTAATGGTACCCATTCAAATATGTATTTTTTTTTTATTTGGAAATAAATGTCAAATTTTGGGTAAATATCGAAAAACTCTTAAAATTCAAATATGTCGAAAACTATTGAATTTCGGCCATACATATGGGGGGTTCAATTTGTTTCATTTTGGCCCCCTTATCAGCCTCTGATGGATATACGTCGAATTACCAGTAACCCTGTATGTTCGGTGTTTTCACCGAACACCTTAGTTCGCAATGTTGGCGTAGCGCGTTGACCTAATTTTATTATTTGTTGCTTATAATTTATATGAGATACGGTGCACTTTTGTCTACCGCGTTAGCCGGGTGTATTCATTAACATTTTTGCCATAAAAACAGTTTTTGAGTGTGATAATGAACAGTAACCAACATAAACATTTCTTTCTTACCCCGACATATATTTTGGTCCTTCGAGCCGGATTGCCTGCTGAAGGATCAGGAGTTTACGATCTGATGTCCTAGCTTTAGCTAACACACAACACTGTGTTGGCTTTCAACACTTATACATAATGAATACTTCTGTGTTTCAGGTTATGGTCAGCTCTGCAATTCCTATACTGCATCCCAGTTGGAGACACACAGTTCACTGTTGAGTAAGTCCAGTTACTTTTTTATTCTTTTCCCGACTGCCCTGTTGGTCTCGTCAAGTGGGGTGTTATAAGTTTTACCGCTGTGTATGTGTATGTGTGTGTGGGGGGGGGGGGTGGGGGGGGGGGTGTGGGGGGGGGGGGGTGGATGTGTGTGTGTGGTGTGTGGCACCGTAGCTCTTAAACGGGTGAACCGATTTGGATGCGGTTTTTTTTATTTCAGAAAGAAAGAAAGAAAACCCGTTTATTCACGCGAAAGTGACGCATATACATAAAATATATGTTACATATACATATTTGAAAGCAGGTTTTCTAGAGGTGGTTCTTAGACATGTTTTATGAAAATCGGTTCAGCCGTTTCATAGTCATCCGCTCTTTTGTTAGCTGCGGTAGGGATCTTAGACCCCTAATTTTAAAGCAGTGCGCAAATTTTCACAGGGTGTTCTACCCATGGATATGAACAACTTTTACTGTAGAAATAACTTTGAAATCGCGAAAAAAAAATCAGCTGTTCAGTACATTTATCTACTCCAAACTCGTCAAAATGTAGGGAGCAGCTGTTTTTTTTTTTTTTCGCGATTTCATGTTTGTTTCAATAGTAAAAGTTGTTTATTTTCATGGGTAGAACACCCTGTGTTTTGCGCACTTATTAAAAATGAGTCCTGTATAACTATGCAAGATCGTTCCAGGGAACTATTCGGCGAAGGTCTGCACTGGGCCGGCTGCACCATCATAGCACTCTTAGGTCAGCAGAGAAGGTTTGAGGCCCTCGACTTCTGCTACCATATCCTGAGGGTGCAGCGGGTTGATGGGAAGGATGAACTGGTGAAGGGGATTGTGAGTATAACCCTCTATTAACTCAGTAATAAAACTATTATATGGTGGCACGAAGGTTAAGCACGTTAAGCCGTTGGTCCCGGCTGTCATTCGTGGATCTTTGACAGTCGTTACGGGTCGTCAGTAGCCCGAAAGTCTGACAATCAGTCTTACCAAGGGGTATCGTATTACCCAGTTAATGGGTTGTGGAGGTCAGATAGGCAGTCGCTCCATGTAAAATACTGGTATTCAGCTGCATCCGGTTAGACTGGAAGCCGACCCCAACATAGTTGGGAAAAGGCTAGGCAGATTGATTGGTGGCACGAAGGTTTGCTGGTTGTTCAGTACCCGTTAAAATCACACTATTCAAGGCTTACTGCCAGACATTCTACACCAGCAGCCTCTGGGCTAATCATACCCAAAAGGCGGACAATACCCTGCGCATCCAATACAACAATGCCTTCAGGGTGATGTTGAAGCTTCCACCTTATTGTAGTGCGTCAGGCATGTTCGCGGATGCGCGCACAGATGATTACTTCGCGATAATGCGTAAGAAAGTTGCGTCGCTACTACGCAGAGTCAGGGGAAGCACCAACAGTATCCTTAAGGTATTTGCGGATAGACTGGATGGGCCTGCGCTGGATAGATTTGTCAAGCTGCATGTTATACATTCAGCTCGATAGACTTACCTACCATTTTCTAAATAAAATTTTAATTTGTATCTACTAACATAGGTTTTAAGACTTTTAAGTCATTTTTGTTACTAACATGCTATGGGCCTTTGTGTCTGATATTAAAACATTTTTATTTTATTTTATTTTTTTTATTTATTTAAGGCGAAATTGTCAGGGTAGCCCGCGAAATTCAAATTTTATTACGTTTTTTGTAATTGGCAAGTCCGTATTAGCACAGAGGTTGTATATTGATCAAAATACGATTCGCGACCGTATCAAATATTTATTTATAGAATTATAATCTTAGAAAACATCAATACAACTCGTAAGTTCCCATTGCGCCTTTACGTTCCAAGCAACTATCTCCGTGGTAGAAAACACCGTCTACTAGCCGTGCCCACAACTCGAACAGTGGCCCGCGCCTCATCCCCTGTTCCTCGCGCCCTGACTGCGCTTAATAACGTCATGGAAGCCAACCCGAACTGTGACCTATTTGCGGATGATCTCAAAACTGTTTTGTGCGCTTGTCTTCACTTTTGTGAGAGCACATTTTATAACTTGTGTTTTGTTTATAATATCTTTGTTCTATTTTTTTTTTGTTGTCTTTTTTATGATTATGTTATGTTTACTGTATGTGTTAATGTAATTGGTCCACAAACCGTATTAACATAAATAAATAAATAAATAAATTACCCTATTGAAAGTCTATTGCAATCATGAGGTTTGAGGTCAATTCTAACTTATGGAGTTGTATTGATTAGTTACGGCCGCGAATCATACTTTAATCAACATACAACCTGACACTGACCTGCGAATTGCAAAAAAAGTAAGAAAATTTGAATTTCGCGGGCTACCTTAGCGCATCCTCCTTTGTCTCGAAAGTACTCGGTGTACTTCGAAACCTACTTATTTAAGTAGGTTTCGAAGTACACCGAGTCAAATCTTGATTTCAAGATTTTATTTTTAAATTCCTTTTGTTTCCCCCCACAGCCCCTCAAGCGTATGGTAGACCGCATCCGACGCTTCCAGGTGTTGAACTCACAGATCTTCGGGGTCCTGGCGCGCCACCTGGCGGCTGACGAGGAGAGAGCCGGCGTCGAGCACGTGCGCTGCTTCCCGCCGCCCGCCGCGCCTCAACATACTATCAACTAGATACTCACACCCTAGTACTGTAGTAACAACACACATTATATAGTACACGTATACAGGATGAATTTGTCAAGTGGGCGTGGCTGACCAGTTCCGAAACTATGAGGAATAGCGAAAAGTACTCAAAGGAGTCTCGGACTCGATTTTGATGAAAACTAAAACTGCATCATTGAATTTTTGAAAAATCAATATTTCTAGCCAGGAATCGAATATTGGTGCCGATTCTGTTGTGCACAAACTAAACTTAATTTAGGATATTGCTAACTTTTTCTCTATTATGACAAGAAAGGGACGGAAGTAAATTAGAGCTGTCAAATTAGTTAGAACTAATTTTTCCATAGACATTTAGACGACACGTAAAAACATGTCGACTAAAAAACACGGTGAAGCGCAAGGCGTGAACTAGTTTGATATCTCCAACTTAGTTCATAGCTATAGCCGTCCTTTTCTCGCGCTGCCTGTTAGTAAAAGATAGCGATTCTCTAATTTTAGTTTAGTGCGTTCACAAGAGAATCGGCACCATTGTCTCCGTTTGAGTCCAAAAGATGTTGAATTTAAACAGAAATCTCAAAATTCGCAGCATCTTCTTCAAATATAATATATACGTCGAATATATAATAAAAAAAAACATAGTCATGGGGACACGTCACAGTATAATAAAGTAAGCAGTATTACGTCTTCATACAAAACGTGCGAAACGACGCGCTTCAAATCTTGGTCTACATCAGTACTCGAAAAATACATTTGATAACTTCGTGGCATATTTTTTATTTGAAAACGGACCAAATCACGGTAAATCTAACTTGGGGCCTATTTCACGATGTCCGAATAGCCACTGATCACCGAATAAATTCAAAAATGCAACAGAATTTGTATGAAATCATCTGCCAAGTAAGTTAATAGGAAGTAAATCGTAGGTGGAGAAACAGGGCCTTACCCATACATTTGCGTCGAGTAGGTATTGAAGTTTTCTATAGGACAGTTGGAGTTTGGTGGCGCGTGTTGGATCATTTAGCCAATCCATGCGTCAGGTTCGTGAATAAAGAGAGATTTATTGATGATTTGTATGGTTATAATTATGTAAATACATGTTTGTTATTGCCGTGTATCATATTTTGATCAAGATACAACCTGACACTGACCAGCAAATTGTAAAAAAACGCAAAGAAAATTTGAATTTCGCGAGCTTCACTGAGGAGCAACCAATGTACAAGGTATACTATCTTCAACAAATCGCAAGGTTTTAAAAAAATAATGCTCTCCCATCATTTAATTTGCCGGACTTAAAAAGTACAGTTACAACCCAGGAGACAGTGGGCATCCCCAGAGCGTATTTACTTACCGAGCGGCCGTAGGTCATATTTCAAGGATACTGCTGAGAGGTAATACTGTTTGCTTTATTATACTGTGTCTCCGCGGTTTTAATACGATTCGATACAGCCGAACGCTGATTCATTAAATTTAACTATAAACTATAACATTAGACATTCAAACAAACGTTTTTCACAGTCCGTTCAACCGATTTTGACTCCTATTCCAAAGGCTTAAGGATGGTATTAAAGGCACAAAAGTGGTAACAACACCAACTGTTTACAGCAGCTGCCCTTTGTCATGCCACCAACGCAATAGAAGTCAAAATCGGTTGAACGGACTGTAAAAAAGGTTTGTTTAAAAGTCTAATCTTATTGTAAATGGCTTGTGTCAAAATATAGTTGTTATTATTATTGTAACGTAGAATTATTTTATATCGATTAGAAGTAGAAAATAATATAAAAATCTAAGGCATTTTTGGCTTTGGCGCATACGTTTTACGTGTAATTTAGTAATAATTTTAAACTAGGAGGATGCGCTAAGGTAGCCCGCGAAATTCAAATTTTCTTACGTTTTCTGCAGTGTCCGGCTGTATGTTGATTTAAATATGAGACGCGGCCGTAACTAACATGGCTTTACAGAATTATAATCATTAGAATCAGCAATACAGCTCCATAAGTTAGAATTGACCTCAAATCTCATGATTTCAAGAAATCGCTAGGTTTGAGGTCAATTCTAACTTATGGAGTTGTATTGTTGATTCTAATGATTATAATTCTGTAAATCCATATTAGTTATGGCCGCGTCTCATATTTAAATCAACATACAGCCGGACACTGCAGAAAACGTAAGTAAATTTGAATTTCGCGGGCTACCTTAGCGCATCCTTCTTAAGGACGCTGTTACAAATGGGTAGTCAAATCATGACTTTTTACACAAAAGTATGTTTATTAAATAAAATGCTTTGCATTCTTAAAATGTTTTCTGGCCGAATTGTTGATAGATGTGCATGGTACGATTCTGAACTAAAAATATAATTTTAGATTAGAATTTCTCAATAAATGTACCGAAAGGAAAAATTTCACTCCGGTACATTTATTGAGAAACTGTACCTATCTAAAATTATATTTATAGTTCAGAATCGTACCATGCACATCTATTAACAATTCGGCCATAAAACATTTTAAGAATGCAAAGCATTTTATTAAATAAACATATTTTGTGTAAAAAAGTAATGATTTGACTACCCATCTGTAACAGCGTCCTTAAGAAAATGTTAAATATTCCATTTTAAACTTTGCTCGCGCTGATTGTGTCGTCGATTAACTTGTATGGAGGTGTTCGAACTTGAAAAACATTGAAAAAGTGTGGTTTTCTTTACTCTTTACACGTAAAGAAAAGACAGAGATAAATGCAATCGCTCGGTGCGCTCTTAATTGATCGGAAGTAATAAAACTCTGTTGAATATAGGCATCAGACATATTCTCGATAGTAAATACGTTAGTACCTAAATGATATTTAAAAGCTTATACGGGACTATACACTACTATTATTTAATTAGAACAAAAAAATGGGGCTCTATCCGTACCCGTTACTGATCATATTAGTGGTCTAAAATAAAAAAAATTAAATTCCAAAATTGTCCACGAAAATTTGTCATAATTGGTAAATTCATAAATTTCATAATTGAATCAATCATTCATAACAATTGCAACTAGAAAATACTACGCGCAGTGCTTTTCCATGATTAATGAATAATTACTATGTAGCCTGTACAATATTTCCATAAACTGAGTGACATTTTGGGATATAAACAAACGCTAATGACTTTGCTGTTTATGAATATTATTTATTGGGACTTTACAGACATAATAACAAGACCTTCTCTAATAAGCCCTTTAAGTATTTGTACTAATTTAAAATTAGTGGTGTATTATTATTATATTGTACCTTTTTTATGATCTACTTGTAAGTATAGTTTAGTTTTATGCTAATCGCATTTTATAAAATATACATAAAACTGTTAGTTAAATAATTTATTACTATGGCTAGATAATTTGCATAGTTCTAAAGACGGGTCTTCATCGACAACAGCGCCCCCAAGCGGGATAAATTGCGAGAATGGTAAACCGATCAAAAATTTTAGAACGGATATTGTACTCTACATTTACGATACGTAATACTTTCTTGTCTTTGAATTATATAACATGACATTTTATTTTAATCGTATTGTACTAAATCGCCATGGAAACCACATACAATACGTATGTGTTTTTTTTCAATACGTATAGAAAAATAGACAAATACACATTGAAACAATACACATTGTATCGAAAATATGTATTTCATTCACGGACTAAAAAAAAGAGAAGGACTCCGCGTCACGCGTATCGAAAGTGAAGCACCGTACCGATCTTTGTGTGCGTGATTTGACAAAGACGCCGTCGTGTCACGTAATGGCGGCCGGTCGGCATATTATGATGTAAATGTGTGCGCGAGGCGTGTTTGTACAAACGGTCCCGGCGTACTTACTGTGCTTCACTTTCGATATGCGTGGCGCGGAGTCCTTCATTTCTTTCTAGTCCGTGATTTCATTATTGGTTCTCATTAGTTCTAAGTAAAAATGTAGATAATAATCGCAAATAGAGATGTATCGACTTGGGCTGAATTAAAGAATGTAGTATAAGCGCCAGGGTAACCCGTGAAATTCATATTTTCTTACGTTTTTTGTTATTTGCAGGTAAGTAGGTAGGTGGGCTGTATGTTGATCAAAATAAAAATAAATAAAAAATATTATTCGTGACTGTAACAATATTTTTATAATCAAAATCGTCAATACAACTCTAAAGTTTAAATTACGCTACTGAATGAGACCAATTCTAACTTGGAGAGATGTATTGATGATTCTAATGGTTATAATTATGTAAATACATACTTGCTACGGTCGCGAATCATATTTTGATCAACATACAACCTAATACGGACTTGCAAATTACAAAAAAAAAGTAAAAAGAACTAATTTCGCGCGCCACCTTAGCTCATCCACCATAAATGACATTTAATCTGGAAATGTAACTAGTGTAAACATTTTATGATTATGAAATAAAAAACAAACTTTACATTGTAACTTTTCTCTGTATTTGAAGAGCCCTTGACCCTCCAGTGGAACTATTGAAGGACTTCAATTAAATAAACACAAATATAAAATGTTATGTTCTGTTTTATTTCTTAGCATCTAATACAAAAAGTTTTATTGGCAAAAGAAGGTGATGACAGACTTACATAAACACAAAGGACCATGGGGGATTTCGTATGGACCCCACCAACAGTCATTGGACCCATGTCAATATGTTTATAGGAATTCAGAAATAGACTTCCTCTCATTTTCAATTGCAAAATCGATGGGATTTTTTTGTAATAACAAAAACTTTTCGGTTAGGTTAGGTTAGAGGCTGCGTCGCTGGCGCTGTGAAGGGTGGAGCCATCAGGCTCGGTCGCCGCGTCATGGGCACCATCCGCGTCGAGTGCCCAGTCGCCGCGGCTGGGGCCGTCCTTACTGCGACCAAGGGACGGCTGCTTGTGGGGCTCAGCTCGGCCGTGGTCCGGCCACTTGAAGAACAGCCTATGCGCTGCTTCAAGTGCTTCGCGTTCGGCCACACCCGAGCCACGTGTCCCTCCAAGTTCGACTGGGGAGACTCTTGCTTCCAATGCGGGCAGGAGGGATACAGGAGTGCCGCTTGCCGCGCCACCACGCCACACTGCGGCGTGTGCCGCCAGTGGCCTCCCCGCGGACCACAGGATGACGGGCAGGAGCTGCAAGCCTCCCGCGAGGAAGGGCATAGTGCCGGCGCAGGTTCGTCCTGTTGCTACCACCTTCAGCGCCGTCGTCGCCGCTGTAGCTCTAGCGGCGGTAGCTGAGGAGGAGGATACGATGTTTGAATAATGGTTTCCGACTACCGCATCCTCCAGACGAACACCAACCACTGCAGAGCGGCCCAGGACCTGGTGGTGCAGGTCATGGCCGAGTGGCTGGTGAACGTAGTGGTGGTCGCCGAGCCCTACTCAATCCCCGGCAGCTGGCTGGGTGACGAGGACGGCTTGGTGGCACTAGCCGCGTGGTCTTCCACAGACTCTCCCTCTCGATTAGAGAAGGGACCGGGATACGTGGCCGCCGCGTGGGGAGAACTAGCCCTTGTGGGTGTCTATTTCTCCCCAAACCGCCCTTTTCAGGACTTAGAGAACTATCTCGGAATCCTGGCCGCCGTGGTCGGCAGGGCGGCGTCGCGACAGGTCTCCGTACTGGGAGACCTGAATGCCAAGTCACCTGAAGTGACCTGAATTTCGAAGGTCACATGGAACTCCTCAATGGTGAACAGCATTTACGTATTCTTGTGGTTGGGTAATTGTACAAAATATTAAAAGAAATCAGCTAGTTAGGTTAGACATAGGTTGTCTAACCTAACTAGCTGATTTCTTTAGAAAATATTTAAAAAAAAGACAACCTAACCTAACTAAACAGTGATAAACCGATCATGGATTTCGAAGGTCACATGGAACTCCTCAACGATGAACAGCATTTGCGTATTCTTGTGGATGGGTAATTGTACAAAATATTAAAAGAAATCAGCTAGTTAGGTTAGACAACCTAACCTAACCTAACTAAACAGTGATAAACCGATCATGGATTTTGAAGGTCACATGGAACTCCTCAATGATGAACAGCATTTGCGTATTCTTGTGGTTGGGTAATTGTACAAAATATTAAAAGAAGTCAGCTAGTTAGGTTAGACAACCTAACCTTACCTAACTAAACAGTGATAAACCGATCATGGATTTCGAAGGTCACATGGAACTCCTCAATGATGAACAGCATTTGCGTATTCTTGTGGTTGGGTAATTGTACAAAATATTAAAAGAAATCAGCTAGTAAGGTTAGACAACCTAACCTAACTAAACAGTGATAAACCTATCATGGATTTCGAAGGTCACATGGAACTCCTCAATGATGAACAGCATTTGCGTATTCTTGTGGTTGGGTAATTGTACAAAATATTAAAAGAAATCAGCTAGTAAGGTTAGACAACCTAACCTAACTAAACAGTGATAAACCGATCATGGATTTCGAAGGTCACATGGAACTCCTCAATGATGAACAGCATTTGCGTATTCTTGTGGTTGGGTAATTGTACAAAATATTAAAAGAAATCAGCTAGTTAGGTTAGAAAACCTAACCTAACCGAACTAAACAGTGATAAACCGATCATGGATTCGAAGGTCACATGGAACTCCTCAATGATGAACAGCATTTGCGTATTCTTGTGGTTGGGTAATTGTACAAAATATTAAAAGAAATCTGCTAGTTAGGTTAGACAACCTAACCTAACCTAACTAAACAGTGATAAACCGATCATGGATTTCGAAGGTCACATGGAACTCCTCAATGATGAACAGCATTTGCGTATTCTTGTGGATGGGTAATTGTACAAAATATTAAAAGAAATCAGCTAGTTAGGTTAGACAACCTAACCTTACCTAACTAAACAGTGATAAACCGATCATGGATTTCGAAGGTCACATGGAACTCCTCAATGATGAACAGCATTTGCGTATTCTTGTGGATGGGTAATTGTACAAAATATTAAAAGAAATCAGCTAGTTAGGTTAGACAACCTAACCTAACTAAACAGTGATAAACCGATCATGGATTTTGAAGGTCACATGGAACTCCTCAATGATGAACAGCATTTGCGTATTCTTGTGGTTGGGTAATTGTACAAAATATTAAAAGAAATCAGCTAGTTAGGTTAGACAACCTAACCTAACCTAACTAAACAGTGATAAACCGATCATGGATTTTGAAGGTCACATGGAACTCCTCAATGATGAACAGCATTTGCGTATTCTTGTGGTTGGGTAATTGTACAAAATATTAAAAGAAATCAGCTAGTAAGGTTAGACAACCTAACCTAACTAAACAGTGATAAACCGATCATGGATTTCGAAGGTCAAATGGAACTCCTCAATGATGAACAGCATTTGCGTATTCTTGTGATTGGGTAATTGTACAAAATATTAAAAGAAATCAGCTAGTTAGGTTAGAAAACCTAACCTAACCTAACTAAACAGTGATAAACCGATCATGGATTTCGAAGGTCACATGGAACTCCTCAATGATGAACAGCATTTGCGTATTCTTGTGGTTGGGTAATTGTACAAAATATTAAAAGAAATCAGCTAGTTAGGTTAGACAACCTAACCTAACCTAACTAAACAGTGATAAACCGATCATGGATTTTGAAGGTCACATGGAACTCCTCAATGATGAACAGCATTTGCGTATTCTTGTGGTTGGGTATTTGTACAAAATGACAACCTAACCTAACCTAACTAAACAGTGATAAACCGATCATGGATTTCGAAGGTCACATGGAACTCCTCAATCATGAACTGCATTTGCGTATTCTTGTGGATGGGTAATTGTACAAAATATTAAAAGAAATCAGCTAGTTAGGTTAGACAACCTAACCTAACCTAACTAAACAGTGATAAACCGATCATGGATTTTGATGGTCACATGGAACTCCTCAATGATGAACAGCATTTGCGTATTCTTGTGGTTGGGTAATTGTACAAAATGACAACCTAACCTAACCTAACTAAACAGTGATAAACTGATCATGGATTTCGAAGGTCACATGGAACTCCTCAATGATGAACAGCATTTGCGTATTCTTGTGGATGGGTAATTGTACAAAATATTAAAAGAAATCGGCTAGTTAGGTTAGCCAACCTAACCTTACCTAACTAAACAGTGATAAACTGATCATGGATTTTGATGGTCACATGGAACTCCTCAATGATGAACAGCATTTGCGTATTCTTGTGGTTGGGTAATTAAACAAAATATTAAAAGAAATCAGCTAGTTAGGTTAGACAACCTAACCTAACCTAACTAAACAGTGATAAACCGTTCATGGATTTTGAGGGTCACATGGAACTCCTCAATAATAGCACTTTAATTTGTGAAATGCTAAAATAATCCTATTTTTTAGTTCAACAATTGTATTTACCTCTGAGGCATACACTTCACCCTTAATGTACCTACCCCTACAAAAATAAATCCATGGGAGTGAGGTACATAGTAATAATCCCAAGTTACGTGTCCTGTCACAATAAAAAAAAAGAAATACTGTCTTAAACTTGTTTAGTGTCCTATCACAATAACAAAACAAAATCACAATTGTCAGCGCGCGAGTTCGACAAAACAAAAGCGGCGCAGGAGCTTCCGTGTTACGTTACATACGCTCCGCACATTGGCTTGTCGACAAAAAGTTTGAGAAATGAATCTGTTTCGGTGTATGTAAGTTCCAGAAGCCATTTCTTTAGTACACTTTTTAGAGGAGCGGTTAACAAGTCTTTGATGACCAGTCATTTGCAGACCTTGTTGAATGTGTGTAGGTGAGAGTAAGCTGGGCTCCGTCTGGCCAAAACGAACTTCGCAGGCGGAGTTGGTATACTGAACAAGAAAAAAGAGCTGACTATTGTGCACTTCTGGCAAAGCGGGTTGCCAGAAGTGCAAAATAGTCAGCTCTTTTGGGAAGGGTCTTGTGAGTGCGTGAGTAATATTACCTTACATAATTAGATCTAGCTGTGCCCCGCTCTCTTTCACCCGGCTCACTCGGCTCCTTAGGGTCGCAGCGTGAGCCCTATAACCTGCCTCAAGAATTGGGCTATCAAATCAAAAATATTTTTTTTCAAATCACCGCGGATTTCAAACATTACTACAGGACCTTCGTTTAGGATACAAAAGGGTGTTAAGCAGGGTGACCCGCTCTCTCCGAAATTATTTACAAGCATTCTCGAGAAGATACTTAGATCACTGGCAGCCTCAGTCGGTCACTGGTTCAAAAGTTATAAGGGTTCATTGGTGGCCGATCTGGAGAGCGTCTCCCCAGCTTGGCCACATTTATATCTCAAAAACTAGGCCACCTAGCGAAGATCTGTTTTCTCCCAGATTTAGTCGCTAGTTTTCGCCAAGTCACAGATTTATTCGGGTCTTAGTTTAGAAGATATAATCGAGTTCAATTTTTTTTAAGTTTAGTAAAAGAGCTAGATCAAATCGATCGACTAATTAGCGACTAATTTTACATGTTATCAAAATTAAAATCCCTGATGGAGGCATTGAAGTCGGCAGCAGGAGTTTGACAAACGTCTGATTTGCCGAAGACATAGTCCTTTTTGCGCACACAGTTCTGGAACTACAGACTGTCCTTCAAGGTTCGACTCGCGATGAATCGGTCAAAAATAAAAGCCATGGCCAACAGCACTAACCGTAGGATCGAGGTGGCAGTAGGAGACGGACAGGAAATACATTATATCGATGAGTACCTACATCTACTTGGGCCAGTTAGTTTCTTTCGAAAATAGATCGCCGCATCGATAATGCCTGGAAAGCTACTGGTCCATGAAGACTCTAATGATGGGCAATTTACCGATCCCCTTGAAGCAAAACCTCATCGATAAATCTGCCTATCCTAACCTACGGTGCTCAGATCTGGTCGCTCACCGAGTCGCAAAAGTTCCGCCTTGGAGTTTGCCAAAGAGCAATGGAGCGCAGCATTATGGGCGTAGAAGGAACTGACAGAATACGACACACCACGCTGAGCTCCAAAACGGGGATCCTAGACGTAGGCAAAAAGGCTGCCAATCTAAAATGGGATCGAGCGGGTCATGTCAGCCACATGCAAAGTGACCGCTGGGCAACAGTTTGCACACGGTGGGTGCCTGAGGATGGACAGCGCCGCCGAGGCTGGTCCAGGACAAAGTGGCGAGACGACCTAGACACGTACCGCAAGGGTTGGATCGAGGTGGCCCTGGAAAATAATGCTTCGAAGCAGAGGCGGATTTGCAGTCTTGGCCGCCCAAGGCCCCAGGCCATGTAATAAAAATAGGTACCAGCCGCCCCTTTCTCAGCACCCATCTTATAGACTGCATGATTAATTTACTGTATTGCCAACTTTTATCGAAATCGAGTTACTGTTTTTTTTTTCGCGATTTCAAGTTTGGTTCCATAGTAAAAGTTACCCCCCTAACCCCTTATGAGGATATTGGTCAATAACCAGTAACTCTGTTTATACAAGTGATTTAGGAAGATTATTGTTATACGATGCGGTGCAGTGCGGCCCGCCATAATGTGCGCGAGTCTAGAATATTTAGGTACTTTCAGTTATTTTTTGTTACATCAGTTTTTTGTCAGGTTGGCCTCCCTAGGCCCGGGCCTAATGTGACTTAGGGCAAATCCGCCACTGCTTCGAAGGATAGTAAGTAGTAAATATGGAATGCCTTGCCAGTGTTGATAAGGCGAGCTCAAACTTTGGCCACTTTTAAAATTCTGGTAAAAAAACACTTCCTCTCTCTTTAAACGTCATTATTACATACATACATAGTTCCTTGCTCTTGTTTCATGTTTATTATTGTATAAGTATATGTATGTATATATATATATGTATATATATATATATATATATATATATATATATATATATATTAAAAAAATGAATAATAAAATGTATTAATGTATGTATATGTTGTATATGTATATGGTACACCACGGACTACCTACAGAATTGTCTCTTCTTGTCCCCATACTCCATCCAAAGGTTGTCTGTAAAAGATCGCTTTTAGCGATAAGACCGCCCATTGTGTCACTCGTATGTAAAATTTCAACATTGTAAGATTGTAAACAGTAATTTAAATGGTGTGCATAATAAAGAGTATTGCCATGGCTTATTTTTAATTTTAATATTTAATTTAGTTGTTTTAGTTTTTATCTTTTTATTACGGACGCTTTTTAACGTGCATGTCTTTCTACATTGTTCTCACATGTATATTTTCAACATGAACGATGTAACCAATATTTTGTAAAAATAATTTGATTTAAAAGAGTGTATGTGGAATTTCTTGCCCATTCAAACTCAAACTCAAACTCAAAGCATTTATTTCAAATAAACCAATTACAGGCACTTTTGAATTGTCAATGGGTCGGTCAGTCAGAAAGATGAAGCTAGTTGCCCATTCCAAAGCGTAGTAGATCCCTATGGAGAAGAACGGGCAAGAAACTCCACGGACACTCTTTTAAATCATAATATTTTTACAAAATATTGGTTACATCGTTCAAGTTGAAAATATACATGTGAGAACAATGTAGAAAGACGTGCACGTTAAAAAGCGTCCGTAATAAAAAGATAATAACTAAAACAACTAAATTAAATATTAAAATTAAAAATAAGCCATGGCAGCTAAGAGACGACCAGTCCCAACTGACGGCGCCCGTTCACGAACATGACGCATGGATCATTCATGAGCATTCTTCTCCATAGGGACTTACTATGCTTTGGAATGGGCAACTAGCTTCAACTTTCTGACTGACCGACCCACTGACAATCCCAAAGTGCCTGTAATTGGTTTATTATTTGAAATAAATGCTTTGAGTTTGAGCAATAATAAAAACTGCACCGTCTAAAGTCTAAACAGTGTTAGAAAACAAAATATTTTATTTCGCATAAACCAACATTTGCACTAATGAAACGTCAGAAGCTAGGTGCACGGGTCCAATTGGTCGTTTCCTTCCTATGGAGAAGAGCCGGCAAAAAACTCCATGGTTACTCTTTTTTGGTTGATGCAAGTCACTTCAATTTTATAAAATATTAATGTATGCCACAAGCAAGAGACTTGCATTGTGTCAGACTTTGTCCACGACACCGAGAACAGGACGTCAATGAGAAACGAGATTATTCGGCCATAGTAAATGTACTGTCGCTACTTCGGCGCCGTCATCTGTTGTCTCGTTGACGTCCTATTCCCGGCGCGGTGGACAAACAGTGTAAGCCGACGTTCGGACGTATAAATATCGCGGCGATTTTTTTTGGCGCACTGGATTTTCAACGCTCTGCTTAGCGCCGAGAGTTGAAAATCCAACAGTGTTTTTTTCGACGCGCTTGGATGTACTCTGTTGTTGTTAAGTTGGATTCTGGAAGCTCGGCTCAACACCGAGAGTTGAAATCCAGTGCCCAATAAAATCAAGACGCGATAATTTGGCGTCCGTGCGAACATCGGCTTAATGTGGCATCGTCATCGTACACCACAGAGTGATGATGATACAGAAGATACTTTCGATATGAATCTGAAATCGCCGCAGTGAGCAAGCGTGGTGATCAATGCTCGTGTCTTCTCTGTATGAGAAGAGGCTTTTGTCCAGCAGTGGGACAGGGTTGATATCAATAAAACCAAAAATAAAATTTCATGTTTTTTTTTTATATTATTTCTTAGCATAGGTATGTTACCTTACTTAACTTAATACAAAGTTAAAAAAAAATAATTACATCTAGTTTATACAACAGATTTTCTGGCGTTAAGAAATAAACCAGTTGCTATATACAGGCTCTTGCGTAACACAAGAATATGCAAGAAAACGTTTATGATGGTAACATTTTTGTCGCAAGATTATCTTGACTTGCATATTCTTGCATTTGTTTTTGCAAAATCTTCATAATGAAATCAACATAAAATTCTTGCAACTATTTTAAATTGAAGAGTTTGTTTTAGAAGATTAAATATGGAATTTCAGTACCAACCTTTTTAAATTAAAGATGTTTACACTTTGGATATTGTTAATGAAAATAAATTTATAAAAAAATATTTTCCGTGGCCTCTTTACAGGGATTAAAATGAAACTTCTGCCACATTTTTTTAAATGCCACGAGGACTTCCCCATATTTAATATTCTGTAAACATTTTAAGGCAAAAAAGCTTCTTAATGAATATCTTAGATAAATCATAAAAAAGCTATCATTATAGAGGGTGAAGAATCTAATTGTCAGTCATGTTTATTTTTGATTTTACACAACATAACGCCTGTAATTCCCGAAGTGTTGGGCAGAGGTGTGCCTACGAGTATAGTACACCCGCATATCATCAGTTATGTTTATGCCCATGTAACAGGGGGCGAGGCTAGCCATCAACCGGGCACAAATACAGACTCCGGGCTGCTACTGAGACATTCCTGATGGAAAAACACAATAACACTTTGCCCGACCTGGGAATCGAACCCAGGACCTCATGCTCAGCAGTAGCGCTAGCGGCCACTAGACCAACGAGGCAGTTAAACCTAAATAGCCACACTTTAAAAAAATAGCCACAATTTTAAATAATAGGTAAGATATCACAATAAACATGACTAATAATTATTTGTTTTCGCCAGCAATTTTACAAAATAACCCACAGCCATTTCGCATACAGCTTGGTAAAAGATTTTTTTTTTTTAAAACTTAAGTTAAAAATGCTCTACCCGTTGCCTAAGAACTTAAGTTGCTTAAAATAAAGAATTTATTTAAATCCTAAACACAGTGGTCTTATTGATATACATTTTTTTTTTTTTATATTAGCGAGGAGCTCGTGGCTAAGTAATAATAGCCACAAGAGTCGAACCATCAGATTAATTAACCATCTTTACATACCGAGACTCCTCCGTGCCTCGGAAAGCACGCTAAGCCGTTGGACCCGGCTGTTATTCGTGGATCTTTGACAGTCGTTACGGGTCGTCAGAAACCCGAAAGTCTGACAACCAGTCTTACCAAGGGGATTCTCCTAGGCAGTCGCTCCATGTAACATACTGGTATTCAGCTGCATCCGGTTAGACTGGAAGCCGACCCCAACATAGTTGAAAAAAGGCTAGTCAGATAGAAACAAGAAGGCAACACTGGTTCTCACGACTTTCAGGCTAGCTTAAAAAGGGAATGAGGCTTTACCAACAATGACCACTGTGTACAGGGTTACAGCCACTACGACCCACCATTGCGTTGACATTTTATTCTGATCTATTACGTGGCAGAACTGTGAAATTTGATTTTATTTCATGGGCTCTTCCTTGAATTAAACATGAATTTTATTAATTTATTGCGAAATACTTAATTTAAAAAGTACTCCTTAACAAAAAAATATATATAATACTCAAAGACTTAACTTTGTAAGGGCGTACATTATTTTAAATTAAATATTTTAATAAATACAATGCCATCGATTGGCAACACCACCCTAGCCGAATAAATATTTTTTTTATGTTTTAATTCATTGTTTTTTTTTTAAAGCGATAGTCTATGCGCTACTTTTTTGATAAAAAAAATATGCACCACAGATATTTTAGTTTTTTTTTTTCTTTTCAAAGACAACAATGGTTTATTATGTTATAGTTTGTAAGGTCCAAGGTTCCATTCCCGAGCAAGAATATTTTGTTGTCTTTAAAAAAAGATTACAATAAGTATTATTAAATTTACAGACCATAACGTAGTTTTTAGAAAAACATATTTTTCTTTTAAAGTATATAATTTATGTCATTATTATTTCAAATATTACTGTATATAACACGTGTTTTTGTATTATTTTGAATATATTATATCGGTTTTGCGGAACTATAATAAAAATACTGATTCTGAGTAACAATGATGAAATAAAAAATAAATAAATAAGAAAATCAATCTACCTAGCCTTTTCCCAACTATGTTGGGATCGGCTTCCAGTCTAATCAGACGTTCACAACCCAGTTACTGGGTAACACAATACCCATTGGTAAGACTGGTTGTAAGACTTGGGCTTCTGACCCGTAACTAATAGGGATGATGACAATTTTTTTTTGTTCGTCATGTAGATTATTAAAAAAATATTGGACACGTATTTTTTTTTATACGTAATAAAAAGATTACGGCGATACATTGAGTTAAAATATGGTATGACGTCACTCCTTGCTAGATTTTTAGTTGTGACGTAGCGAGCCACTCCCCAACTTTAATGCGTTTTATAGAAGTATTTTTTTTATTAATATGTTAAAGCAAAAATACGTGTCTAATATTGTTTTTATTATCTGACTGGCGGACTAAATAGAATTTTTTTTTTTTTTTTTACCCAGGCCTATTGAAAAATTTTTCCGTAGTAAAATAATAATGACATAAGCAAGGGACAGGAATATCACTCAAACTTTTTTCAACAACTACATTGTTTAGTTAAGCATTATGATTATACATAAAATGTTTAGCATCTTTTCAAAAAGGTGTGGAAACGGATAGCTGCCCCGTTGTTAATACTTATTTGAATGTTTTTTTTTTTTTATTACAGCAACATTCCATGCATAATCACAAAAGTTAAAAAAGTTGATTTTTATAATAAAGTTCGAGTTAATATTTTGTACTCATATTCAAAATAATATGTACGGTAGCAAAGATTTAAATCGTCAGATTTTCACCGTACTTAGTTGCGCGAAAAAGTATATATACTGAGAAGAGTGAGCTCACACGTTATTAATAGCGTTTCCACGACAATCAAGTCAATCACTACGTTATTGTGTGTGTCAGGTGTCAAAACGAAACAGAGATACGATCACCTTTGGACGCGGCAGGATAAATCTACGATTGAAATATTTGCACAGCAGTACATTATAAAGAAAATAATTACGATATCTGTCAAAATTCACAAATAACTGGAAATTTTGTTTTTTATAGTAAAATAAACGACAAAGAAAAACATGCAGTTTTTCATATTGATTAGAAATATTTTTTTTTTCTTTTTTACTTTAGAACTTATTATTACTTATAGCATTTTTGTTATGTCATAGGTAAGTACCTAATTAACATTATATACCTTCTTCTGGTAACATTAACTTTTTAAATATTTTTATAAGAAAAAAGCAATACTTAGTGTAAAAAATAAAAATAGAAAACATGTTATTTTTACGAAAATAGATGAAAAAAAATTTAACTAACCAATCGCTAGTCAATACTTTTAGTAATAATGACTTTCTGTAAAAAAAAATCATATTAAATGGAATAAAAAAAAAAAACGAAACAAATAAATTTTGACAAATATCATATTTTTATTTTGTTTTTCGTACCGAAATGACAAATAAAAAAATATACATACAGTTAGATTTATAATCAGCATAAATTATTGTTCAGGTAGACTTAAAAAAACTTCATTTTTTAACAGGATAGTAGTAAAAGCTGCATTTTTTCCTATAGCTACCCTGATAAAAAGAAGTTAATTGATAAAAAAACTTAACCTATAAATATTATTTATATTTTTACTTATTGTGTCTGGTCAATCATTTTAGCTGATATTTTAACTACTATCTTAAAAACTAATATTATAGAAAACATAACATTAAATAAACAAACTTAGGTGTAAGAGAAAAAAATATATTTTACAAAAACTTCTAAATTTACTTATTGCAACATAACGATGTCATTGACATCAGTGATTTTTTTTAAATCTTTTTATTAAAATCTATGGTTTTTATATGATATCAGTCGTTTGTGGTAATATTTTGTTTTTTTTTTCTTACTTTCGCTTGGAACAATTTTGTTGGTAAACCCAAAAAAAAAAAAAAACTAGGCATAGGTTTTTGTTCAAAAGTTTACGTGTTTTTTACAAAAAATAATTACATAAAAGAAAATTTTAACTACAAATCAAATATACATTTTTTTAAAGAAATACATACAATTTTTATTTAAATAATTTTCGTAAAAAACACGTAAAAACACTCAATTTTAAAATCGCTAATCAAAAACTAAATCAAAATGGAATTCTTTTTTTTGTATCACAAACAATTTTTTTTTTGTTATTTTTAGAAAAACAGCGTGTGGCTACCCTCCTTTCACAAGAATGAGAAGATTATACTAAGCTATACATTGCAGCGGACATTCTAGCTGCAAACAACCTTATAGACTGGCCTTTATTCATAGGTAGTTATAAAATTATGTAAAAAATGGATCAACACACACACACACACACATAACGATATAAGTTACATTTAAAAATAAATTAATTCTGACACATTTTTGATTACAACTTGTGACCAATACTTCAAAAGGCGGACGAATCCCACTGCACTACAGGTAGTTTTAATGATAGGCAAGCTTTCATACTATTTTTTCTATAAAAGTGGCATATATATACAAAATTAAAACTACCAGGAACATGAAAAAAAACCGATATCAAGCATTTTGACATTTGTCAGACGTCAAAATACAAATTGACAGGTGTGATTTTAGAATAAAAAAAAAAAAAACTGGATGCAATTTGATAACTAAAATAAGATATTTTCGACCGATTTGGAAATTGAAAATAAGAAGCGCCTAACCCACCGGTCGACAATTTCATTGGATACATCTTTTTATACCGTAATTTTAAACAGATTAGACACAACAATTTTGACATATTTGACATATATCAAACCATTTATTTTTTTATGAATCTCTCAATTTTTTTGTATATTCCATAAAACCTTTGTATACGTTAACAATTATTGCATGGTCGAGTCTTAACGTGTGTTTGTGTGTGCGTTACCATCTCGGGAACAGTGTGTTGTAGGCGGAGTGTCACTGGTCGTAACTTTTAGCTTTCCTGTCCATTTCATCATCGTTTGTGCGGTTCATTGGGTGGTCTGTGGAAGGGAAAAGTTTGTTAGTTATGACATACATAAACAAAAGTATGTTTATTAAATAAAATGCTTTGCATTCTTAAAATGTTTTTTGGCCGAATTGTTGATAGATGAGCATGGTACGATTCTGAACTATAAATATAATTTTATATAGGTACATTTTAGTAGTGTCCTTAATGTTTGCATAAAGTTTTTTAGTTAAATGTTATGTTGTTGGCTCGCTGCGCGTTTTGGTGTTAACTATAAGTGCATCAAGCAATAAACAGCATACTTTTATCTTAGTACATGAAGTAGCTCCCCTAAGATGCGAGTAAACCCGCGAGTAACAGATAATTTAATATAGTTACCTTGGTGCTGTGGCATCTTGGGTACGAGCACCACATTACCGTCGGCTGCCTGCTGCAGCGAGTACTGCTGAGAAGACAGAGGTCTACCTTCAGGGTCGCGCAGGTTCTGTGGAAGAGAGGGGACGGTTAATAACTTTATTGAAATAAAAACACAATAGGGATGACGCCTGGATAAAAAAAAATCTATTTAGTCCGTCAGCCAGATAATAAAAAAATATTAGTAATAGTATTTTCGTCCCAAGTCACAACTATAACGAAACAGACGAGCAAGGAGTGACGTCATGCCAGATTTTAACTCTATGATCGCCGTGATCTTTTCATTAGATACTTAAAAAAAGAAAAAATACATGTCTATAATTTTTACGCTCTAGCATGGTGCGGGTGACACATGTCAGTTTGGCATGACTAGGTCAGTGACAGTATGCACAATTCAATTTTATCGATAACGATTCTTACAGCAAAAATCTCGTTCTCCTAATAATTTAAAAAATGTCATTGATATATCATATTATTATGAAATTTATTTTAAAATATGTATTTAATACAAAACATTAAAAAATCACATTCAAACCATTACCGATATTTATAAAAAAAAATTTTTTTTCATGGTATAATTTTTTCGGCTGATTTAACTATAGATGTCTAACAACTAAAAATTCTAAAAAAATTAAAATACATACAGTAAACTTCTTTTTCTATAAAAAATATCGACCATCGATAAAAACCCATAATAGCAATACATCTCATCACTAAACATGTCTATGGCGTTACGTTACACGCCTATCACTTTGCTTCATTTTTCTTTAAATTTGATTTTATTTGTTGATAATAACATTTTGGCAGGATAATTTATTTAACTTACTACAGTTATTATTGAATCCGTATTTTACGATTATGATATTTAGGGTGCAGTTAAAATATTAAATCATGATTATAAATCGCGATAACGTTCAAGAGTGAAAAGGAACAGTTCGTCAAATGTCACCCGCACCATGCTAGAGCGCGAAAACTATAATATTTTTTAATAATCTACCTAATAAAACCCTTATAGGGTTACCCATTCATGAAGATAACCTATAACCCTTTCACTGGGTTTCAAGTGTAGAACCCATTCAATGGGTTATCCATATTGAAGGGATAACCCTTTTAGTGGGTTTCAAGCCTAAAACCCATTCAAGGAGTTACACATGATAAAGGCAACCTAATAAACGGCTTACCCCTTCGAAATACTTAACTCTTAACCGGTGTTGTACGGTCCCTGATTGATATTTAATCATGGATTAGCGCATGGTGAAACACTCGCTACTCTTAATGTCCCGTTAATTTTAACTGAAGATTAAATTAACTAACATGGTATGGTGAAACTAGGTCTTAGATATTTACCTGGAAAACATGGCGATAAAGCGCTGCAAAGCGTTCCTTCACACGCTGCCTCTCCGCGATCAGAGAGCTGTGGTCCCGTTGGGTCCGAATCTTCCGGTCTCGTACCGTGCGAACCTCGTCAGCCAGCGACGTGATCTGGTCTAACTTACGTTTGCGGCAGTTTTGGGCTGCGACCTGAGGAGAGAATACATCAATATTAGGATAAGGTGGTTCTTTGAGAAAAATTGTTAACTTTTGTGCCGATAGATGGCGTTTTTTTTTTTATTTGAGGTCAAATCGTGAATCGCGGTGTTAAGATTTTCCGCCACTTAACTAGGTCAGTGAAGTTTGTTAAGCGAAAATGAGCTCAATATCCATTCAACAAATACCACCGAGTCATTTCAGTCACTGTATCACCCTTGATCACCCGTGTTGCGAAAATGAGTGCTGAGGCAGTGTCTGTGTTGCGAACTGAACGGTTGTTCAGTAGTATATAAAAAAGCGTTAAACTGAACACCTGTGATTAGAGGTGGTCTGTAACAGGTAAAATTAGAAACCTGTTTCACCTGTTCCAGGGAAATAACAGTTCCTAAATCCTGTTCCAAAATAACAACCTGTTACATTGCAGCCAAAGACTCTAGGATTGTAACAGATTACAATCTTTATTAAGTTCTATTTTTTTTTAAAGCTTGTTCCAGCTTCCAGAGAACAGATGCAATGAACAGATCTCTTTCTATTATAATAAGTCGGAAGAGAAAAGTGTTTGTTCCAAACTGTTCGAGGTCAGTTTCGTTCGTATCTCTCTCTTTCTAACAAAGTAAACAACCATAAGCTAGATAGAGAAGAGCTTGTTATATTACACAGATACAAATACTAGTTACGGCAATGTCTGTTGTAGGTCGTGAAACAGGCAGGAACTGTTTATTCGGTTTTGAGATATCTGTTCCATGTTGTTACTTTAAAAACCTGTTTTTTTTTAACTGTTTCGATAAATACGCCTCATTCCTGTGATCCCCGAAGGGTTGGGCAAAGCTGTACCTATAGTACACCCAAATTTCGCCAGTTATGTCTAAGTCCCATGTAATAGGGGGCGAGGCTAGCCATCAACCGGGCACAAACTCGGACTGCTACTGAGAAATTCCTGATGGAAAACCTAATAACACTTTGCAAGACCTGGGAATCGAACCTAGGACCTCATGCTCAGCAGTGCGTTTGTCTAGAATATTAAATAACAAGATAAATATGTAGAATAACACATTGCGTAAGCTTTCAAAAAGGGTACTCCAGAGACAGAGAGAGAGGGGGAGGGGGGGGGGAGAGGGTATTCTGGAGTACCCATATATATATATATATATATTTATATTTTTTGTTTTTACCTTATGTTATCATTATTTGTGAATGTTGGTTCACCTGTTATTGGCAACTGTATAAGTCTATGACTTTTTACCTACTTTTATTTGATATGCTGTATACAGAAGCTGTTGGTGTACCTTTATAAATAAATAAATAAATAAGCTAGAATTTACATTTAATCATTGCGATAAACTTTCAAGCCAAGAATTGTTAAGTACATTATTTCAGTTCGCAGACATTGCCCGAATTACATTCGTCTTTAGATCCATATCTTCAGCTCTTAAAGTGCAAATTAGCTCGCACGACTTCTGCTTTCCCGTTTGATATTTCCATACAACTTTACACTTTACCCCACTAGCAATAAGGTTCATAATTAAATCAAACATACCTTATTCTTCCCACGCCTCCTAATATCCCTGATAAGCGAGAGCTGCGCCTCACTCAGGTCGTGCTTCGAGAGTCGCTCGTTGAACTCATCCATGGGCAGGTTGATGATGTCCTGCACCTCCAGGGGTATGCCTGCGGCCACTTGTACAGGTTAATGTGTGTGGGACATTGTACAGCAAAAGTTGAGCAACATTTAATGTATTTGACACTTTGTAGCGCAACTGTGGTGCGATTATTGCGCCACCAATAGTGTGAGATGGCTACTTATACCATCGCGAAATTGCGGTCACAGTCTCTTTTAAAGCTGACATAGACATGATCTCGGTCAGGCCACATGAGTACCATGCAAATCAGTGTTTGAGATGGTCTGTTAGGAACCACACTAATTTGAGTGGACCTGTCCAGCCAGTGCACACATTTGTCAGTAATCGTGTAGCTCAACTCAGAACTTAAGGAGCTCAACGACTCGACGAACAATACCAAATACTAATCTGTCAAAAATATCTCTAATTCACCAAAATTTTTGACTTTAGATTGTCTCTGAGATGAGATTGCGAGATTGTGATTGAGGGGCTCGTGGTTAAGTAACAACAGCCGCACGGGTCGATCGAAGGTTAAGCTACGTTTGCCGCGGTCGGTTCGTGGATGGGTGACCACCCATTTCATATCGAAACCACTTCGTGTCTCGGAAAGCACCTTAAGCCGTTGATCCCGGCTGTCATTCGTAATTCTTGGACAGTCGTTACGGGTAGTCGTTGCCCGAAATTCTGACAACAAGTCTTACCAAGAGGTATCGTGTTACCCAGTAACTGGGTTGTGGAGATCAGATAGGCAGTCGCT
This sequence comes from Cosmia pyralina, assembly GCA_946251885.1. Taxonomy (NCBI): domain Eukaryota; kingdom Metazoa; phylum Arthropoda; class Insecta; order Lepidoptera; family Noctuidae; genus Cosmia; species Cosmia pyralina. Next base: position 9,737,164 of record OX276369.1, on the reverse strand, counting down.
CCATGTAAAATACTGGTATTCAGCTGCATCTGGTTGGACTGGAAGCCGACCCCAACATAGTTGGAAAAACTCTAGGCAGATGATGATGTTAAGGACGCATTTACGAGTGCGTAGTCAAATCATTACTTTTTTACACAAAAGTATGTTAATTAAAAAAAATGCTTTGCATTCCTAAAATGTTTTTTGGCCGAATTGTTGATAGATGTGCATGGTACGATTCTAAACTATAAATATAATTTTAGATAGGTACATTTTCTCAATAAATGCACCGAAGTGAAAAGATTTGACTACCCATTTGTAACAGCGTCCTTAATAAAGGGAATTGACCTGCATGTATCTATCACCAACTTATTTTCGCGTCGTATAGGAATCGAATTGACGACCCAGTAGCACAGAATCCAATTTATTAGTCAGTGCTTCAGTCAATAATGGGGAAGAAAACTGTCAAATTAGTTCCGCGTAGATGGCGTTAAGTGTTGGCTACTTTTTTAGTTAAAAACTTTGACGCGAGATGGCGCCAAGTACATTTTCTTGTCAAACTTTGACAAGTGACAAACACACAGCGCTCTCTTGCGGCGAAGCTGCCGGGAACAAACCCCTAGACTTAAAAATGATAAGCAACTAGTTTTCGTCCTTACCTAATGCCTTGGCTCTCTTCTCGTCTCGCGACAGGTGTTGTCCGCTGCTGGTGGCAGACGATCCGCCGTCAGACATGCTGCCATCTGTCAGTCGCCGGACTGTAGAGAAACGCATGATTTTAAAGTTTATCGCTTTGTTGTGAAGTGCTAGCACACTTCACATTAATATTATAAAGGCGAAAGTTTGTGAGTGTGAGTGTGTGTGTGTGTGTGTTTGTGTGTTTGTTACTTCTTCATGCTCAAACGGTGCTCAAACGGACCAATGTGGATGCAATTTGGTATGTAGATAACTTATACTTTTAGCTGCATCCGGTTAGACTGGAAGCCGACGACAACACAGTTGGGAAAAGGCAAAGGCAGATTGACTGTGTATTTAAAAAAAACAGATTTCGCCTTATGGTTCCTTACCTCTCTTGTCCCTGACGGCAGCCGGTCTCTGGTCAGCGGCCGCGAGTGGCGCGCTGTACGTGTGGTTGTGTCGCACGCGCTCTGGAGTGGCGTACGCGAACCGAGGGGGGGCGGGGCTTGGGATGTTGCTCTGTGAAAATGAAAACAAGTTTTAATTATAGTCATAATCAAGATGATGTTCCCACTGCTGGTACACAGGCCAGGAGAGGGAGTGGGCCGTAATCCACCACGCGGGCCCAGTGCGCGTTGGTAGACGTCACATGTCTTCGAACTTCTGGTTCTAGGACATGCCGGGTTCCTCACGATGTTTTCCTTCACCGTTTTGAGAGCAGTGGTGATGAAATAATTTACACAAAGTAAAGTGCCTGCTTAGGCTCGAACCTACGACCTACGACACGTAAGTCGCGGCCGTTACCACTGGGCCACCACTGCTGTTCGCTCTCTTTAACTCCTTACGTGTCGACTGCACCCCATGTGTGCATAAGGAAAAATCCTTTAGACGACATTATTTTTAGTATATGCGAAACCTGAATATAGTTTGTTCATAATAAATAACTGAATCGATTCCAATAATTTTTATACTGCGTTATATTTTGCCTAAAAAATCTAAAAAAAAAGGTTACAATATGGACAACGCGCGACCAACACAAGTCACTGCAGGTCATAGCGGCACTAGGCACGGGCGCACAGCGGGCGCCGCGTGGTGATCATGTTTTTGTACGGACAACCAGGTAACATAACCCCCCCCCCCCCCTGGGGTTTTGGGTTTATAAATTATTTCCAGAACATTTTAAACTTGTTAATTTTACCTGTAGTAAGGCATGGCTCGAATGCGCTGTGTTGAGGTCTAGAGCAGGTCCGTGGAGGTTGGTGACGTGTGGCGGGGGCAACTGCGGCCGGGGGGCGAACTCTGTTACTGGAGAAAAGGAAACAAATATTAGATTAAGGGGGATCCACCCACGAAATTCAAATTTTCTTGCGTTTTTTGCAATTTGCAGGTCCGCACGGATCGATCCATCAAGTTAAGCTACGCTTGCCGCGGCTGGTCCGTGGGTGGGTGACCATCTTTACATACCGAGACTACTCCGTGCCTCAGAAACCACGTTAAGCCGTTAGTCCCGGCTGTCATTCGTAGATCTTTGACAGTCGTTACGGGTCGTCAGAAGCCCGAAAGTCTGACAACCGGTCTTACCAAGGGGTATCGTACTACTGGGTCAGATAGGCAGTCGCTCCATGTAAAATACTGGTATTCAGCTGCACCCGGTTAGACTGGAAGCCGACCCCAACATAGTTGGGAAAAGGCTACCCCTTTGTATTTCTGGTTGTCAGACTTTCGGGCTTCTGACGACCCGTAACGAATGTCAAAGATCCACGAATGGCAGCCGGGACCAACAGTTTAACGTGCTTTCCGAGGCACAGAGGAGCCTCAGTATGTAAATATGGTCACCCATCCACGGACCAAAACCCCGATAAGCGCAGCTTAACCTGCAGGATCGACCCGTGCAGCTGTTATTACTTAGCCACGAGCTCCTCACACATGTGAGAAACAATGCTCCAAATACCCGAACATTTTTAAAAACTACACACATAGATATTATGTAAAACATGCTCACAATTATGCATATGCATGTTCTCATGATGGTAAGTCTGTTCTGGGCACTCGTACTTCACAACCCCTGGTCTGCCCACCGGCTCCAGCGCAGGGGCCGGTTGCTCCTGTAAATATAATACATATTGTATTAGGTCTTGGTCTATGAAATTAAAAGCGTTTTACATAGAAAAAATCTAACAATTTTTTGTAAAAGAAACATTGTCGGTGCACTTTTGCTATTTTAATGAAAATTCGTTGATGCCTCTGCAATAGAAATCCTGGGATTTGAAATTTTTCCCCGAGACTCAATTGTTGAGATCAAAATTTCCAGAACGGAAGCGATCAGACCAAAAACGCACCGTGCGTTCACTTGCGGTACCTTGTCCATAGACGTCGCTAATATTGCGTGCTGTCTGTGCTGCGTTGGTGCCACGACGGAACTCGTATTCGAAAATAGCGCGCTACTTCGATTTTTCCATGGTTACAGTAACATCGATATGAAAGAAAAATCGAACGGCGGGAAAACAAATGAACAACTGATTTTTTTTTTAAATATCATGCTATATTATAAAATTAATTTGAATTTGGAATCCTAAATAGAATGAAAGATAATGAACAACTGATTTGTTTTTAAAAATCATGCTATATTATAAAATTCATTTGAATTTGGAATCCTAAATAGAATGAAAGATAATGAACAACTGATTTGTTTTTAAATATCATGCTATATTATAAAATTAATTTGAATTTGGAATGCTGAATAGAATGAAAGATATTGATCATCACACTAGCCGGTATCAAAAATCGGCAATTTCATAGGTATAACATCACACGTTGGGTACTATTGTATATAATTAAAATCTTCTAACTGAACAGACAGCTGTGCTGCTGGGGAGTTTGTTGCGCCACTTCTTCTTCCCAGCTAAAGCCCTAGGAAGTGGTGAAGAGCGGACGTGCCGGGCCAATTGCAAAACCGCGTTCAAGAGCTGTCAGTGTCAATATTCCACAACAATGATGACACTGACAGCTCTTGAACTCAGTTTAGATGTGCCGATCGCGTTCAGTTGCATTGGTGAAATTGTCACTAGATACGCTGATTATAACAATATAAATATTCACCTGAAAGCATCGTTTCCCAAACATATGATGTTTCTTCTGTGCCTGGTGAGGCGCAGCACGCTCGCGTCCAAATGAATTGTCATACGGCCGGAATTTTGAGCTGTATGACAAGCGAAATAAACGTTGTTATTGTGTATTTAATCTTATTGATAGTGTGCAGACTGCTGTGTCATGGACTAAGCTGTATAATTTTGACGTTAAAATCAGAAATGTAACAGTCACTTTGTAGTATCTGGGCGTATTCAAGAAACAACATCTTAAGGACGATGCGCTTTGGTAGCTCGCGAAATTCAAATTTTCTTGCGTTTTATGCAATTTGCAGGTCCGTGTCAGGTTGTATCTTGATCAAAATAGGATACGCGACAATAAAACATGTATTTACATAATTTTAACCATACAAATCATCAACACCTACATCTTTCTAAGTTAGATTTCGTGCAGATTCGTCTAACTTAGAAAAGATGTATTGATGATTTTTATGCTCAAAATTATGTAAATACATATGTTTTAGTGTCGCGAATCATATTTTGATCAAGATACAACCTGACACGGACCTGCAAATTGAATAAAACGCAAGAAAATTTGAATTTCGCGGGTTACCACAGTGCATCCTCCTTAAAGGGTCATTGTACTCATCATTATGAACAACTTTTACTATGGAATCAAAAATGAAATCGCGAAAAAAAAGTCAGCTGGAAACAAAAGTTTTTTTTTTCGTGATTTCAGGTTTGGTCCCATAGTAAAAGTTGTTCATAATGATGAGTACAATGACCCTTTAATAAATTGTGCGTTATATAAGTAACAGCTTGTATTGAAATTTTTTATCTACAAAGCTTTTCAAGAGCTGCTAAAGAAATACCTGTGGAACTCCTGAGCTGAGTCACTACCATCGCACCATTCCCCATCAGACAGCGAGGGTACACGCTCAGATCCCATCGACGAGACGGCACTATCAGATGCCGAGTCCCGCTCTGAAACAAGGAGATTTTCAGGTAAAACATTAGAACTCCGGGAGGGGACCCCGTAGGAGGACACAGTCACTATTGGTAATGTTCTTCAGAAAGGGTCAGGTGACAGACTCGCTCTTGACCGGTTTTTATTTATATATGTAGATAGATAGATAAACACACACACACACACACACGCACACGCAACACACACGCGCGCGCACCACGCATTCTTGTATTGGATTTTTGTTAATTTTTTTTTTGATAATTTGTTCTAAATTTTGATAAATACTGTAACAGTCCAATCAATACTTTTGTCTTATTTTCGGGAAATGAGCGCTGATTGTCCTTGATACTGGCTACTAAGTAACCTAGCTAGGACATCTGAGGGGCAATTCCCGTATTTTTATAACAACGTTCGCAATCTCATCTCAGTCTCAATCTGTCAAAATTGTATAGAGTTTGCCTACATTTTTGACATTTGATTGTCGCTGGCTGACATTGCGACTTGAATTTGAACGTTTTTAATTACGAGAATTGGCCCTCAGATCGTAAACTTATATTGTTACCTACTCGGCTCAGATGTATACTAATCCTAAGTTGTCAGCCTACTTTGTAACAGACTGTACCTCTTGTTTAAGAAATAAATGCTTTTATGTTTTTAGATAAACATTTTAAGGCAAAAAAGCTTCTTAATAAATATCTTAGATAAATCATTAAAAAAGCTATCATTATACAGGGTGATCATTCTTCTGTCCTTATCCCAATCTATTTAGGGTCGGCGCAACATGTTCTTTTCGTCCATACTTCTCTATTAGTCGTCATCTCGTTAGTCACTCCCTTTCTAGCCATGTCATCTTTCAAACAATCCATCCATCGTTTCCCCTACTCTTATACTCATCAACATTCATACTCAAAACATTCCTCACGATCATCATTATACTCGTACAGGGTGAAGAATCTAATTGTCAGTCATGTTTATTTTTGATTTTACACAACATAACGCCTGTAATCCCCGAAGTGTTGGGCAGAGGTGTACCTACGAGTATAGTACAGCCACATATCATCAGTTATGTTTCAGCCCCATGTAACAGGGGGCGAGCCTATTGCCATCAACCGGGCACAAATACAGACTCCGGGCTGCTGCTAAGAAATACCTGATGGAAAAAAATTAAACCCAGAACCGCATGCTCAGCAGAAGCTCTAGCGACCACTAGACGAACAAGGCACCTTAGTAGATGATGAACCATTCTAAAAATGAACGCCCCTCCACAAAACGTGATTATTTCAATGTGTGAGAGGAAATACTTATTGCAACACTTTCCATGTGTGCGTGCGGCGACTTTACTCAAACTCAAAGCATTTATTTCAATTAAACCAATTACAGGCACTTTTGAATTGTCAAGGGGTCGGTCAGTCAAAAAGATGAAGCTAGGCGCCCATTCCAAAGCATAGTAGGTACCTATGGAGAAGAACGGGCAAGAAACTCCACGGACACTCTTTTAAATCAAGATATGGTTACAAAATAATGGTTACATCATTCATGTTGAAATTTTACATGTGAGAACGATGCAGAACGTTAAAAGCGTCCTTAAAAAAAAACAATTCAAATATTTAAATTAAATTAAAATAAGCCGTGGCCGCTAAGGTATGACCAGCCTTCACTGACAGCGCTTGTTCACAAACCTGGCGCATGGATTAGCTAAATGATCCAACACGCGCCACCATCAGCGAGACATTAGAGTGTCTGTTTGAGTGACTGTCAACATGGACTCGTCGCTGCACTTAGAAGTCAACTAATCGTGCGATCAGTCCAGGTAGCATGCGCGGGGAGCATGCGCTTTGTATGGAATGACACGTTCGCTCTTTATACACTAATTGGCCGACAAATCCGGCTGTTTAACGTTTGGGCAAGTCGGGTAGGTACCGTTAACATAAAAAAAATAGTGTCACTGTGTATATTTTTATGTATGTTAGTCTGTAAGGTATTCATTCAGTTTATTTGTTGACCGTACTCGCCGGTGACTGAGCAACCAATGACAAAGACCAATTATGTGCATTGCGTCTATACACTTCTCTGCATGTGAGCGTAAACGCTGTGGAGGGGCGTTCATTTTTAGAATGGTTTATCTGTAACACAATAAATGTCATCAACGTAGGTGCATTACATACCTGTGATCATCATATGAGAATGGTTGTGGTGTGGCACATGGTGTGCGCTGGCGCCGTCCAGCATACGCATTGTGTACATGCCTGTAACAAAACAATATACTACGTTATTTTATGAAAAAGTAAACCTAAATATATATATATAGTAAACATAATAATATATGTACATATACATAACTAAACCAAAAAAACATAAACAAAAAAAAAAATATTACTATATTATATACTTAGGTTAAGGTATGTAACTATGTAATTGTTTTTATTTTGTACAATTATATAATAATCATACAAGGAATCACGTCCAACTTCTTATTGGCTCATTCTACTCATATTTATAAACAACTTTTTCAATATAATTATTTAATAAAAATAGTAGGTTACCCCACCGGTATAGTTCAATTTTAAAGCTATTCCATATTCAAATCTTTGATGTTGTTTCCACTTAAGCAAATATCAACTTTATTCTAGTGTAAATTAAGTTGATATTAAAATGAAGTAAAAGTCTCAAAAAAAATATGAAGTTGTATTCGATAGCGACTGCAGGACACTAGTATTTTAAATAAAGCGATTGCCTATCTGACCTCTACAACCCAGTTACTGGGTAACACGATTGTTACCCAGTAACTGGGTTGTAGAGGTCAGATAGGCAATCGCTTTATTTAAAATACTAGTGTCCTGCAGTCGCTATCGAATACAACTTCACAGCCAACAGCCAATCTTACCAAGGGGTATCGACCCCTTGGTAAGATTGGCTGTTAGGCTTCTGAATACCCGTGACGACTGTCAAAGGTCTCCTACCGAGGCACGATTTTATGACTTTAAAAAAATATTAATAACTAATATTATGTTTCTTTTTTTACCTTGATCGTGTGCCGAGATAGATGCCCGAATGATAGTGGTATCAAATTATGAATGAACGAAATACATGATTCACTTTTCTTTATAACTTATTAGTCATTCAAAGTTTACCATAATACGGTCTTATCTTGAAACTAGATTACTTGTATCTATGTGCGATTTCTAAAACGTAAGCTTGAAGATTGATTCCTGAAGGCTTATTCAAATAATTTGATGGTACATGATTGGCTGCTGTCATTTCGATCAACCAATCACAGAGCAGTTAACGTTAGATTTAACAGCAAGATTATTGATAACTTCGATTAACTCTTAAAATGTCGATTGCACACCATGTGTACAGATAACAATAGAATTTCAATTGTGTCTGCTAATTAGCGCGCGACGGGTTAAGGACGCTGTTACAAATGTGTAGTCAAATTAATACTTTTTTACACAAAAGTATGTTTATTAAATAAAATGCTTTGCATTCTTAAAATGTTTTTTGGCCAAATAGTTGATAGATGTGCATGGTACGATTGTGAACTATAAATATAATTTTAAATAGATACATTTGTTGAAGTAAAAATATTCACTTCGGTACATTTATTGAGAAACTGTACGTATCTAAAATTATATTTATAGTTCAGAATCGTACCATGCACATCTATCAACAGTTTGGCCAAAAAAACATTTTAAGAATGTAAAGCATTTTATTTAATAAACATACTTTTGTGTAAAAAAGTATTGATTTGACTACACATTTGTAACAGCGTCCTTAATCTATTTTGCATACAGACATATTGAGAATAAAACTGACTTTAGTTAAAAAAAAAAACCGGTCAAGAGCGAGTCGGACTCGAGCACCGAGAGTTGCGTACCATCATTTATATGTAATTTTTGTTGATTTCTGAAAAACTGTGCTATTTAGAGACATCGTTTTATTTTTCCTGTAATCTATACATATGATACCCCACATGCCCTAGTAGCCCCACTTAGAATTTTTAATACCCCCTTTCAGTCCCTGTTGCAAAAAAAAAACATACATATTGTTATTTCTTTTTATTTGCAAAATAGTTGGCCAAACGTCATCTAAAACTGTTCCAAATTTCATGTTGGTAGCATTAGTAGTTCTTGAGATATCCAGCTGTGATAGACAGACAGACAGACTGAGTCACACCATAAGGGTTCCTTTTTACCATTTTGGTACGAAATCTTAATATTGGACATAAGAATTGACATGTCGTGAAGAAAGTATTGAATATGAATGTGAATTTATAAAAGTAGGGGAAGACCAAAGAAACGAATGGAAGGATTGTGTGAAAGATGATACGATAGTATTATATTTTTCGATCATATTTTTATTTGACGAAGCTACACGCGAGAGGAGCTCGTGGCTAAGTAATATTCAGCCGCACGGGTCGATTCATCAGGTTAAGCTACGCTTGCCGGGGTTGGTCCGTGGATGGGTGACCATCTTTACATACCGAGCCTCCTTCGTGCTCGGAAAGCACGTTAAGCCGTTGGTCCCGACAATCATTTGTGGATCTTTGTCAGTCAGTCAGAAGCCCGAAAGTCTGACAACCAGTCTTACCAAGGGTTATCGTATTACCCAGTTACTGGGTTGTGAAGGTCAGATAGGCAGTCGCTCCATGTAAAATACTGGTACTCAGCTGCATCCGGTCAGACTGGAAGCCGACCCCAACATAGTTGGGAAAAGGCTAGGCGGATAGATTGAAGCTACACGGGTTATACTTGTGTTCACCAAGTGTACAAAAACGCTGTGAATGTGTGTGTAAGCGCAGCAGCTCTCGGTACCGTCCGAGACAATGGCAAAGTCGGAAATGTGAGGGTGTGCGTGTGCGCTACTCATCGTCACGCACACATTCTCAGCGTGTTTGTACACTTGGTAAACACAAGTAAAGCTCGTGTCGTTTTGTGATATAAAAATACTGTATCAGCTGATGTATGGAAGAAGAAAATAGCAAATACCGACGAACCGAGCGTGATTTAGTGTTTCTCTATAAAATTATATGTAATCAGGCGGACTCTTCGTATCTTCTTAGTAAATGTTTTTGATGTCCGCGTATTAGTACTCGTAGGAAATCTCTCTTCTACATTCCCTTTACTACGAGAACTATGGTGCTAACACATTTTTATAAAAAGATCTTGTCCTTCATATGACAAATTAATGGCTACTAGTGAATGTGATTGTATGGGTATTTTTCACGTTTCCCTCTCAAAATTCAAGAAGTCTGTTCGAGACGTTCTTGCAGCAAAATTATGATTTGGCTTTTTAATATTGTTGTTCTTTTCATTTTCATTGTTAAATCATTTTGATATATATTTTTCCTTTTGATAGCGGCCATCGTAACTTTCTATTTGTCAAAATTTGTATTAATAATGTGTGGAAACTATTGTTATATATTTTCTCTGTTTGCTTCCCAAATAAAATAAAATATCTTCTTCTGCCAACCAAAAATAAATTTGGATAAAGGCAGGAAGCATAAGAGCAAAAGACTCAGCGACCAAGAAATGAAGAAAAAAACACTGTATTAAATTATTATTAATCTAGGCTTGCTCAACAGCCGATTGCCGGCCACCGTAGGCGCGGGCTTGCGGACGGCGAGCAATGGGTAGCTTGCCGTCCGGTAAGACCAGGCCCGAGTCGACGGCGCAGTGTATTCCACGCGCACCTCAAAGAGATGTCAGCAGTGATGGGGTCCGATAGGGCCGATGCCGCCGGGGTCGCGGGTTGTTCGAAAGAGATACCGTGGCCCTGGCACAGGCAACTGAAGGAGCACGGGTGGGTTTTAGTCCGTAAAAGTCTGACACGCCCTCCTGCTCCGCCCAGAACGGGAGAAGTCATTTTGATTATTTCCCATCCAAAAAAATAAAAATAAAAAGGCTTGCTCAACAGGACCACACAATATGAAGTTGACTAAAAATAAAACACACACACACTTCGGTACTTCGCATTAAGACCGTGTTATGACATTCAAGTTACGCACCCACCCTTAAATCCTTAAAAATGTCCACCATTTAAAAAAAAAAACGTAGGTATTGAAAATCACTAGTATATAACTATTTAAATCAAAAAGTGGCACAATTATGAATACAAACTAAAATATAAAATATTTAAAAATAGTCTCGACTCACGCTGATTCGCCAAAAAAGACGATATCGGAAAGACCTGAGCTGTGGAGGTAGCACAATCTTATCAGAAAGAGCTTATCTAGTATCTAAGGTTATGTAAAAAATAATGTCGACGAATCATGATTAAACATTTTTATTTTTTATTTACGTAGTTGATATGTGACAGAAATATAATATGCTTTACGATTAACAACCTTATACTAAAGGGCAATACGGTGTCGAACTGTCGTTATCAAAATATTTGAAAAAAAAAAAGTAATTACAAAATACAAGAAACGGTAGAGAATTAAATTATAATGTAAGTTATAAAAAACAATTGAACGATTTTTCGCGCAAGACTTTCTACATTTTGGTATTCATCAAGGTATTGTTGGGGCTTCTACTACATCGTCATGATCACACACACACACACACCTCACAGCAAAAATTCAACAACCAACTCCGTGGAACCTTCTCTACGCTGATTATTATTATTATTTATTTATTTTAAATAGAACGGCAGAAACCAATTACACTATTTAAATATAATTACTTACACTAAATAATATATAATTTATTTAACACAGTCATGCATTCTTCTCACAAAAATTCAAGCACTCTGACAGAATCATCTTCCATTCAGTCACAAACACATCAAGATCTGTGTTTGAGTTCAGGAGAGCGTTAACAGCGGCTAATGTCCGAGGAATAGGTGATTTGGAGCGATGATGATGTGGTCCTCGTTTCCGATAACTGTCATGAGATTCAAGAAAGCCTAGAGCAATGAGAAAGAATACTAATACCTCAGTTTAAAAAAAAAAACTATTTTTTTTTTTTAATTTTTAACTTTATTTTTTTTTTTAGAAAACACTAAACGGAGAATATTTTTTCATCTTAAATTTTAATAATTGCAAAGATAACTTTGTACTTCATAATTTATAGCGTAGATATTGGCCGCCTTGCTTTCGCTTTCCGTTTGACAGTTCGGAATAGAAAACTGCCTTCGTCAATCTGTTGTCGTTCATGCGTATGACGTGACCACTCCATCTTAGTTGGTGTTTTATAATAAGCGCTTCTATTCCAGACATACCGGCACGTTGCAAAACCGCTATAAAGACGTGATCAAACGAAATCTCGTGGCTTGTAATATACCAACTGAAAGCTGGGAGGGTCGCACACAACTTAGACCGGAATGGCGACAAACTGTTCATAAGAGCGTGGAAAGTTTTGAAACCAGGCGTCTAGAAGATCTTGTCGCAAAACGCCAAGTACGGAAGACGAAGCCAAAACCCTCCTACACTTACACTACCAACTCAGCTGGCCAGCTGTACTGTGCTTCTTGCAACCGAGTCTTTAAGACGAAGTTCGGTTTTGCTAGCCACATCAGAGCTCACCGGAATAAAGACCCAGATTAAAAAACATATAGGAGTCGCCATCGCCGGATACGGTGTGGACGACATGATGATGATGACTTCATAATTATAGGTACGTACTGTGAATTACAAAGTTATTTTTTGCAGTTGCAGAAAATCACCCATATTTAAACAAAATACCTTATGAATCGGCGTTTTTAGTATTTGTTGATTAAATACAGTATAAATATGGTATATGATTTAGGGAAGATTCAAATTCCTAACTTGTTTAGTTACTGCAATCGAGCTCGTACGCACGGCTACAGATCAAGCTATACATTTCCAGTATGAGCTGATCTCGCATTGTATAGGATTTCCTTACAATGAGAGGTCAGTGTAAACTGGAAATGTATAGCTTGATGTGTAGCCGTGTGTACAAAAATGGTTTAAAACTAACAACTTTTGGAGTCCTACTATTTCTTAATTTTTGAAGACAAAAATATTAAATTACATTTGTACTCTACTCGATGAGTTCTAGACAATGACGCCCCACATGCAAGGGTAAGATTTTTTTTTTCAAAATGTAAATTTCGACTTTGAAAAATTATTTAAATTTAACTTTAAAAACTTTAAACCTTTAATTTATAACTTTATTATTATAGCGGCAATAACACAATTTGTGAAAATTTCAACAGTCTACCTATTACGGTTCATGAGATACAGCCCGCTGACAGACAGACGGACAGCGGATTCCGTTTGGCACCGTTCTAGTACGGAACCCTAAAAAAACTAGTAACAATCGGAAAAGTCAATGTTTCAAAGTTTAACCGTAACATCCTATCTGAAATGCAAAAATCTGTGCCCGTCATTATGACAAGCCATTTTTGTGTTATCTATGGTAAATTACTTACATTTTATTTATTTTGTATTTTTTTTTATTATCTGGGCAGGATGACGCTCTAAGCAGTGATCGTAAGCGCTACTGCTGAGCATGAGGTCCTGGATTTCCAGGTCGGGCAAAGTGTTATTGTGTTTTTCCATCTGGAATGTCTCAGTAGCATCCCGGAGTCTGTATTTGTGCCCGGTTGATGGCAATAGGCTCGCCCCCTGTTACATGGGGCTTGAACATAACTGGCAACATGTGGGTGTACTATAGGTACAGCTCAGCCTTACACTTCGAGGAATACAAGCGTGAGGTTATGTGTCATACTTATTCTGCGGGGCAATTGCGTAACACACTGTCAATCAGAATCGGTTTCATTTTGACAGTTCAACAACATTCATTGAGCAGACAAATTTTTCGAACATATAAGAATAATATTTATTACACACACAAGATTCATGATAGGTACACAAGAGCAGATGTACAAAACAACAAAACACGGATATCTACATAAATCTATACAGATTATGTAACCCTGTCTCCTAAACTAGGTAGTCCTGTATCTTAGGAGACAGTGTTAGGCCATACAGGGCAGTTTATCATGTAGGTATAGCTGCAGCCAGTGTTTAGCGCGAGGGAGGTTAAGTCATACATTTATGTGCCGGTGTGTAATGTGTGTATGGTGTGGTGCGTATATGAAGCAATGGATTAGCAATTTCCTTAAAAAAGATGCAGATTGTGATTGATAGCGTGTTACGCAATTAGGGTGTTGCCCTACTTTCTGAATATTGGTAGCTTATTTTTTTGCATACAATCGTTACTAAACAACATTCTACTAACGTCATAGTCGCTGGGTAATTGTCACGCCCCACGATAACATATCAAAATTTTAAGCCTAGACAATATTGTCTGTCACGGTGATTTTGTTTAGATATTCTGCGACTAGAAGGCCGGCCCCCAAATCTTATGATTACTCATTTGAAGGATATAGTATGTACTTTGTAACTTAGCATAACGTCTTATGCCACTAGTTTCTGCCCGCGACTTCGCCCGCATGAAATTTCGTGTCCCCCCCCGACCCAACCCGTCGCATCGCCCGCCCGCGCTATTACTTTGTTTTCGCTTAGCGTTCTTACTGACTTTTTTCCTTTTTAGCATGAATAGACACGCTGGGATGCGCTCTGTTGGATTCTCTATGCTCGGCTCAATATTTAAAATTCAATGTGGCATATAAAACCATCGCTTTAAAAGATCACCCTCACGTTCCTGAGCTTAAATGTTTTGTCGATACAAGTGGTAATTTCAATGACTTTAAATCTATATTGACGTCACTCGAGGTCGTCTTTTAACGAGTCAACTTGCAGCAATGCAAAACATGTTGGTACTTGCGTCTAGGTACTAATAATCTCGTTTAGCTATGCTTAGTGGCGATTAGTATCTATAGTGCAGTGGCTTTGTTAGTATGTACTAGTAGTTATGCTAAAAGTAGATCACGTGAACACAAACTTTTTTGCAACACTAAAGTTTTTTAAAACGGGACTGCCTTTCAAATAAACAAGAACCATCGAAATCGGATCTCATAATGTGGAGATATCCAGTAGCCCCTTTTTTGGAGGAAGTAGCCCTCCAATCAAAAAACCCCGACAAAAAAAAATTATAAAGTCGTAAACCTGTATACCAAGTTTCCGAAGAGAAGAGGAGTACCAACAAACTGATAGACGAAAGCAAATTTTGCCAGACTTGAAGCAGAGACGCTTCGCTCGCTCAATTCAAGTCAATTATGGATCTGTCTCATTAGTTAGTACCTTAGACATCAAAACTTGCCGTGGCTCGAAGATAATGGTCGTTCTCGGTAGCCATACACATTATGACAGTCCTTACAGGTAGTCAGAATGAGAAATTAGAAGATCGCAAAACTGAAGAGCAATTCCCGTATCTCTCAGAACGTTTGCAAACTAATCTCAGCTTCAATCTGTCAAAAATGTACAGCTTTTTATCCACATTCTTGATTTTGATCATCGCATCGCTGACATGATTGCAACAAGTTTGTTAACGTTTTAATTACGAGAATTGGGTTTCAGGTCTATTAGATAATCAGCACCCTAATTGCGTAAATGATTTTGAAGCATATAGCTAATCCATTGCTTCATATGTTAAAAAATTTGTCTCCTCAACAACGTAAATAACGCAATGAATGTCGTTGAACTATCAAAATGAAACCCATTGCTATTGTGTGTTTCGTAATTACCCCGCTAGATTTGGTGAATGATGAAATCCTTCAGAACATTTGCTTGAATTTGTTGTCTCCGAGCTATAACCTTGTAATTAATTTTTAACATCTTAAAAATAGCATATTGACAGTAGCCTAGAGGAATTCTTACCATCATAGTATTTGTAATATCTATTCAGATATTCCACCGGATCCGGATAATACAGAGGGCTCCGCAAATATGGCGCCATCGCAAAAAATGGCTGCGCATATGCGAAGTTCGCAACTGTCAAATCCATGTTGAATCGTCAAAAATCTTTTCAATCTTTATGAGTTATCTTTCGTAATATATAAAATATATATCGTCGTATATTTCTTAGTATATCTTCGCTAATATTTCGGCGTAATCGTTAAATAATTTCGTTGATTATTAAGTCGCACTTTCCATTACGCTCACGGAATTTCCCGTGACGCGGGCACATAAGAAATATGTAAATACTAAGCCCTCTTGATCTTAATACAAACAGCAAACATTGTGTTTTATCTAAAACTAATATTAGATAACTTTCAAGGATCGAAAAACAGTCTGTATTTGAATGTGTATAAACAAAAGTTATATCTTTTAAGAACTGAAGTTGACACTTTTATCAATGAATCGCAGGTGGTTCTCTGTCTCCGTAAGGCCATACAGTATCGACACATGCATAAACTACATTCACTGTGCACCTTTCTACTCTTGACTCCACTTCTGCGGAAGAATGGCATGAGTACTCCTTTACAAACAAAAAAAAGTCAAAAAACACGAACTGTCAAAGTCAAAATATTGGCGCGCAAACAAATGTCAAATCACACAGTTCTTTTTTAAGTTTTCAAATCACAGTTCCTTTTTTCAAGGTGTTATAAATAAGTTCTTTCTCGACACGCGAATGTTTATTTTGGGATTAATTTATCACTGGTTCACTTAACAATGTTAAACTTCATTACAAATAGTCTGTAAACATATGAATAGATTTCCATGTTTGTTTTATAATTTGCGTCAACGCTTTTCAAATACACACATTCTGTTTCAACAGCCTTTTTTAGCCTTCTTAGCCAAATTGAATATAAATTATAATCTTCCAATTTCTTATCAAATCCAAAGTTTTAAAAAAAACCTGACAAGTCCACCTTTTTTATCTTCAGCACGATTTAATCGAACCTCTATAAAACGCAACAAAACCACAGCCTAAAAAAACTACTCCACTGACGTTTTAACTTCTTAAATTTTACGCACAAAGCAAAGGAATCCACTACACAGCCACTACAAATGATAAATGATACATCTTTCAAATGTAAGTCTTAATAAACTCTCGCAAAATCAACACTGGTATCTTATTTACAAAGTAAATAAAGTTTAAATTTAGAACGCTTGACAATTCGTATGTCTTCGGCCATTATCGTGTACTACCGACGGAGTAGTGGATGTGACTAACCGATTTTTTTTTAAAGAATTAATTACGTCATCTAGGTCAGAGTATTGATAAGACCGATTATACTTCATTTATTAAAGTTCCATGTTTGTTTTAACAGCTGTTTTGGTTGAACGATAATCTTACGTTATGGTGGAAATATTTGCTCTTGGTATGAAAACAGTACCTAACCATTTTGCGAAGCACAAGCGTAGGACGCCCTCCAGCTAGATGGACCGACAACCATAACATGTGGCTGGAACGGAATGGAAGCGCAAGGCGGAGGACTGCGTTTTATGGCGCAGCTTGATTTTATGTTTTTTTTTGTGAAATGGCACCTCACAGGTCAACCTAGGAGGTTGTCAGCTGCTTAACCGGGCTTGCCTGTGGGTGCCTCAATAAATTAAGGCCTCCAGACACATGGGCAGCTTGAGAGAGGCTTGTTAGTTTTCTATCAAAATAAGACACTAGTAACGCCATCTGTTGTTTATTTGTAATACTATACACTACATTTTGAACTATATTTTGAATGTATGGTTGATTTGTTCTAACCCCCTTATTCATAAAAAACTAAAACGCTCTACAAATCATAATTTTTTCATCTTAATGTTAATTTAATTTAGTTTAATGTAATTTTATGCTATAGGTTAATTACCTGAGAAATAAAATTAATAATAATAATAAACCTACTTGATTTATGCAAGTGTTTTGTTAATTTCTTTCGAATTATGATTTGAGTTTGAAAGAAGAAGACAAAACACTTCATTAACTAAAACATTTGTTATATATTCATTTCTTACGTTTGCAATATCAGAGGTTATAGCAGGTGCGTTGCCATCCCAAAGGCATGAAATGTCATGACATTTTCGGTACCTAATTACATCTGCACCGTACACAGGGTCAAATTAAATTAGCAAGCGAAACTTCGCAGACGTGATGGGTAATCGATATCTAAACACGTCAAAATATAAATAAAAAAGATTTGATGATTTTTTTGGGGTCAATGACCGCTGGTAGTAGTTACTTGAAGTATAAGTTGATAAAATCTGTTTTATCGAATCGAGATATCGATGCTCATCACGTCTGTGAAGTTTACGCAAAAAACTGATTTTTAAACTGTTATACGTACAGTAGTCCACCTGAAGGACTAAGTGCGGAAAACAAATCCTCTAACATAGAACATAACATACCGACCAAACCAATACTACCGGCAGTTGATGACCCCAAAAAAAAAACATTATCAAATTAATTTCTTTTTTGTTTTATCATGTTTAGATTTATGTAAGTACCCATCACGTCTGCGGAGAGTAGCTATACTTTTTGCGCTCTAGCATGGTGCGGGTGACATTTGACGAACTGTTCCTTTTCACTCTGAACGTTATCGCGATTTACAATCATGATTTAATATTTTAGCTGCACCCTGAATATCATAATCGTGAAATACGGATTCAATAATAACTGTAGTAAATAAATAGATTATCCTGCCAAAATGTTATTATCTACAATTAAAATCAAATTTAACGAAAAATTAAGCAAAATGATACTTAGGCGTGTAACGTAACGCCATAGACATGTTTAGTGATGAGATGTATTGCTATTATGGGTTTTTATCGATAGTCGATTTTTTTTATAGAAAAAGAAGTTTACTGTATGTATTTTAAAATTTTTGTTGTTAGACATATATAGAGTTAAATTTGCCGAAAAAATTATACCATGAAAAAAAAACTTTTTTTTTAAAATAAATATCGGTAGTGCTTTGAATGTGATTTTTTAATGTTTTGTATTAAATACATATTTTAAAATAAATTTCATAATAATATGATATATCAAAGACATTTTTAAAATTATTAGGAGAACGAGATTTTTGCTGTAAGATTCGTTATCGATAAAATTGAATTGTGCATATTGTCACTGACCTAGTCATGCCATACTGACATGTGTCACCCGCACCATGCTAGAGCGCAAACATTATAATTTAATTTTACCCTGCATAAAAAGAAACATTCACATTATGACATAGCTCTAAAAAACCATGTATGTGTCATTTTTTCTTTGTTAGCCACTCCTATCATCGTTCGCGAGTTTTGGCAGAATCTGTCCAGTTCATCCCGCCGTCTCCTACGTGGCCTACCGCGACCCCGCCTCGCTGTCTCAGGGCGCCAGCAGTTCTGTGCTATTTGGGCCCACAGTTTGCCATACGCGGCAGACATGTCACATCTGTCACGTGTCACATTATATTAATGTTTTTTTTACTTTTTTTTTACTTATGTATTACCTATATTTGCAAATAAATGCTATTCTATTCTATTCTATTCTATTCTATACGAAAATTTATCTCCGTTCACAGGTTTTTAAAAACTATGTAAATATATATTTTTATCATGTAAAAGATAGAGTACCAAAATCTCCGAGTTAAATAAAGATAAATTAAAAAGTAAGTAGGCATATGACAAAGAACAAATAACAGGTCGACCATTTTGTATTTAATTCTTTATCTCACACCTATGTACATAAATAAGATAGTAAATAGATATCATAATATTATGTACAGTCACTATTTTTTCAGCATAAATTATCATGAAACATAGTTATGTACTTAGGCGAAATTACGTATGTCGCGTGATAAACACAATCTGGTATTATGCGTTTTATCAGTTGTTCTAAAAGTCGGCGATCTGCCCATTTGAAAGTGGATATCATTACTTATAAATCTGCTAGGATTTCCGATGTGTTGTCAACTTAAGTGACAAAAAACATTACTCTCCTTCTGAGCTTCGCCGCAGTCGGGTAATTTATCCTCTACTGTAGTGCAGAAGTAGCTATGATGGTAAACTTGTCCAGACAAAGTAAAAAGTTCTCTACTAGGTACTCCTACTGCCGTTGGTAAAAAATCCAGTATTTTTTAAGTAGGACCTACAAAGGTTTTATCGTAAAGGGTTAGGTAAATGAAATGTTTTTGTAGAAGTATTTAAATACTACCTATGTATATTAAATGAATAAACGCAACTAGAAATCTCAGGTATTTTTAATCTCGTGGCAAAAAAAAAAATAGTTCGCCAATACTGAATAGAACAGTTAGTTGGATAAAATATTATTCTCTGTGTATGTTTAAAATCCTTAAATATAAATAGTAAATGTGAAAAAAAAAACAAAAAAAGATAAATTTTTAATTAAGTAAAAACATTTTTGCAATTTTTTACTTAGACATTTTCTAAAAATACCGATTCTTCACAACAACTGCGACATACGTGTTATCAGTCCGCCAGCCTATCATAAGTCATATAATTTAACATTTAATTAGATAAGGTTCTAGTAATAACTGGCAGGCACCTGTTATCAGGTAAAAACAATTATTTTGTCAGTTGGTAATGTCACCTTTAGACTTCGAACTCTCAAAATTCGAGCGTCACACAACGTGGGTTTAAGGTGACGATAACCGACTTAATGATTTATACCATTGATACAAAAACCAAATATACGGTCGGCCGAACGTTTGCCTGACGCGTTTGCTATACAGAAACACTAACGCCATCTATTAGAACTACTATTAACTACGATGTCAATCGGTGTAACTGCTCTTAGACGTAACCTTGTAAGAGCGGCGCGTGATATTTTTCCATAAAAAAAATTTTATTTTTCAAAAATTATATTGATAGTATAAAAAAAATTTCATTGGCCTTCGAATAAATTCAATTTTTTTAAACATTTTGCACGGAATCAGTAGGAAATCTGCAAATTAAATACGTATTTTCACTATACTAATAGATTTTTTACCAGTACATAAAAACACATTTTAATTTGTCTCTGTTTGAATTGTAAAGTTATGTCTAACGCGGATAAAAAAACTGAGAATCACGCAAAACTATCAAGCATATTTTTATGAAACCTTCACCATTTTAAAGATAATTTAATTATTTATATTTTAGTATATATGTGTTTTAATATAATACCTTTTGTTTTATGTATAATAAATTAATAATGCGTCTAATTTGGGACAGCGTTCCTTGATGGGCGATATGAGTCTGAGCCGATATAGCAAAACCCGTGCTTATTATTTTTTCATGTTCACAAACATATAATCACCAGTAATTAACTAGCAATTTGCTTGAACAAAACTCTACAGAAGCTTAGTTTTATAGTTTAGTTTAGAGGGTTTAGTCACTTTTCACTACTTTGGAGGACAATATGGATGATGCCTGGGTAAAAAAAAAGAAATTCTATTTAGTCCGTCAGTTACATATTAAAAAAATATTAGACACGTATATTTTGCTTTATCATATTCAATAGAAAATCACTTATATAACACGCATTCAAGTTGGGGAGTGGGGGCTCGCTACGTCACTTGTACGTATAATAAAATCTAGCAACACGTGACGTCACGCGATGTTTTAACTCAATGTATCGCCGTAATCTTTTGATTTTGTAAAAAAATAAAAAATACGTGTCCAATATTTTCTAATAATCTACATGACGGAGAAAAGAAAAATTTTTAGTCATCATCCATATTTCTCCCTATAGGTTGAAAAAAGGCAGATAAAAAAAAATACGTATCTGTTATTTTAGACTACTCTATAACATATATCAAAATAAATCAAATCGGAGCCCAGTTGGGTACCTTTCCTTGTAAGTAGTTTTTGATTTTGTTCGCTTTATCCCGTCTATCGCAAGTATACAACATTATTTTTAGTATATGCGAAACCTGAATATAGTTTGTTCAGAATAAATAACTGAATAAATAAATAAATTCCAATAATTTTTATACCGCGTTATATTTTGCCCCAAAAATCTTGGACACCGCGTGACGAACACAAGTCACTGCAGGTCATAGCAGCACTAGGCACGGGCGCACAGCGGGCGCCGCGTGGCGATCATTTTTTTGTACGGACAACCAGGTAACATAACAAGCTTGATAACTTTGTGATTTTACATGATACAGTTTTGGAATTTTGTATATAGATTCTTTACATAAAAATACTAGACACGTGTTTCGGGTTTCGCATATACTAAAACTGATGTTGTATTTGATTGTCTTTGATAATCACCCTCTTAACGAGTGCAGATGACTTTATCGCCAGCCTAGAAGAGCAGTGGTGACCCAGTGGTAACGGCCCCGACTTACGAGGTCGTAAGTTCGAACCCAGACAGGCGCTTTACTTTGTGAAGATTATTTCATCACCACTGCTCTCAAAACGGTGAAGAAAAACATGTCCTAGAACCAAAAATTTTAAGACATATGACATCTACCAACCCGCACTGGGACCGCGTGGTGGATTACAGCCCACTCCCTCTCGAAGAGAGGACGCCTGTGTCCCAGCAGTGGGAACATTATAGGCTGATGTATTATGTTTCTGTATTATGTTGTTTGGACCTACCTTCGTTCATAGCCATGTCCATGAGCTGAAGATCCTCGTCGTTCAGGATGGATTGGAGAAACCCGTCCTGGTTGGTCGGGCCAGCTGCCATCTCCGCTGAAGCATTCTGTTGTAAAAGAAAATATTAATTTAGTTAACATTTTTTTAGTAGTTCGTGACTAGTTTATCACCCCGCGTTTAAACTGTTAAGTCTTGTAAAAGACTTATCAATCACTAACATGGCGAATATAAAACATGTTTATCGCTACAGGGTTCTTTCGCCGCGAGGCCAAAATCAGAATTAATAGCGCCATCTTATTTTTTTAATATATTTCAAGTGGCATTTCACAAAACAATGGGAAAGAAAACTGTCAAATTAGTTCCGCGTAGATGGCGCTAAGTGTTTGTTTAATGGAGTTTTTTGCTGAAAACTTTGCCGCGAGATGGCGCTGTTTTTTCTTTCTCGCCGATTGGTCGCTTTGTCTTCAAGATGACTTTGACAAGGGACAAACACACAGCACTCTCTCGCAGCGAGGCTTCCGGGAAACAACCTCATTGCATAAATTTTTGACGAACAGGCGCCAATAGCGCCCTCTTGTCAAAGTCATTTGAGCGCCATATATCCTTGTGCAGTGTACCATACTCGTACACACGGCTACACATCAAGCTATACATTTCCAGTTTACACTGACCTCATTGTAAGGAAATCATATACAATGCGAGATCAGCTTATACTGGAATTGTGTGACTTGATGTGTAGTCGTGTACATGACTGTATTGACATTGTAAACTATTTAACCGACTTTAAAAGAGGAGGAGGTTCTATGTTCATCTGTATGTTTTTTTTTAATGTATTTTCATCGATATTTTCATCAATTGAGGACCGATTTTGAAAATTCTGTTTTCATTTGATAGAGGAAGCTTGGGCTGTGGTCCCATATAATTTTTCTACTTAGTCTATGTGGATGATGGTTTAGCAACTTAAAATTTGTGTGGGGTACGTAGGTATCACAACTAAAAAGTGACAAATAAAAACATTTTCACAAAAAAAAAACGGAATTGCGAAAAAAAAACACTACAAAGTGAAAAAATAACAAAACCAAAGACACCGACTTCCGAAATTAAAGTTATTTTTTACTTTGTAGTGTTTTTTTTAAGTTTTTGATGTAGTAGTACGTTTTATTTACCTGATAGTAGATTGGATCATGCTGTTGAGGATGCTGCGCAGCCTCCACCTTGTAGGCGCCATCGAGCGGGGCTGCCGCGCCGCCTGGTTGGAGAAAATAACATTTAAATGAGCTTACTGAATTAAATTAAAAAGGTTTTGGCTCGTGGTAACACGTGGCTAAGTAATAACAGACGCTCGGATCGATCCATCAGGTTGCCGGGGTCGGTCCGTGGATGAGTGACCATCTTTACATACCGAGACTCCTCCTTGCCTCGGAAAGCATGTTAAGCCGTTGGTCCCAGCTGTCATTCGTGGATCTTTGACAGTCGTTACGGGTCGTCAGAAGCCCGAAAGTCTGACGACCAGACGACCAAGGGGTATCGTATTACCTAATTACTGGGTTGTGGAGGTCAGATAGGCAGTCGCTACATGTAAAATACTGGTATTCAGCTGCATCCGGTTAGACTGGAAGCCGACCCCAACATAGTTGGGAAAAGGCTAGGCAGATTGATTGGTTTTCTAAGAAAATATTTTTTTTTAATAGAATACGAGTTTTTGTTTATGTACTTGTAGTGTATGTGAATAATAATTATGATTCTGTCGCCTCATGCGTACACGCTGCACACTTTGGTGGGACGAGCTGCGGGGCACATCTCCCTCTCTCATCCACTTTGCTTATGGCTGCGAGCCAGGACATGCGGTGTGTAAGCATGGAGCCGATACTTCAGAATAGGTGTTATATCCAAACAGT
This sequence comes from Cosmia pyralina, assembly GCA_946251885.1. Lineage (NCBI taxonomy): Eukaryota > Metazoa > Arthropoda > Insecta > Lepidoptera > Noctuidae > Cosmia > Cosmia pyralina. Next base: position 9,713,161 of record OX276369.1, on the reverse strand, counting down.
ACAGTACTGTAATTATCCGTTCAACCGATTTTGACTTCTATTGCGTAGGCTTAAGGGTGGCATTAAAGGCAAAAACTGTTTACTGCAGCTGCCATTTGTCATACACGTAATAGAACCACCAACGTAATAGAACTCAAAATCGGTTGAACGGACTGTAAAAAAGGTTTGTTTAAATATCTAATCTTATTGTAAATGGAGTACAGTGAATGTCAATTCAGAAACCCCTCATAGCTATTCTTCTTTGACGACAGGTGCGGGCACCTGTCAAAAATGTCAAACACTTTTGACAGACATGACGTCTCAGTGCTGCCACCTAGTGAACGTCATTTCAGAAAACCCTCATTGAAATTCTTCTTTAAGGAGGATGCGCTGTGGTAGCCCGCGAAATTCAAATTTTCTTGCGTTTTATGCAATTTGCAGGTCCGTGTCAGGTTGTATCTTGATCAAAATAATAGGTTGGGGAAAAAGTTTCTTCGCATTTTTTAAGAAAATTCAAAACATTTTTTAATATACATTATTTACATTTATCTAAAGTATGTAGGTACCATTTTGTTCGATAACTTTTTGCCATCTTGTAGGTAGGGACATGATCTCATTGCTATAGAAATTTTGGGACTTCTGATCAAAATACCGCGACAAGTGGTTTTGGTAGTCCTCTCGTGATGTTAACCTGACACTGTCTAAAGAATTCTGAAAAGACCGAAACAGGTGGAAATCTGAAGGTGCAAGGTCAGAACTGTACGGCGGATGCATTAACACCTCCCAGCCAAACTATCTTAATTTTTGCTGAGTGGCTAAAAATGTGTGAGGTCTAGCGTTATCATGATGAAAAACCACACCCCTTTTGTTGATTAATTCCGGCCGCTTTCTCTCAGCTTCTTGCTTTAATCTCATCAGTTGTTCGCAGTAGAGTTCAGAATCGATGGTCCTGCCTGGTGGTAACAGCTCATAATGAATAATGCCCTTCCAATCCCACCACACACACAGCATCACCTTGTTGCGAGTTAACCCGGGTTTCGCCACAGTCTGTGAAGCCTGACCGGCCTTTGACCACGACCTTTTTCGCACGTTCTTGTCGTACGTGATCCACTTTTCATCACCAGTTATTAGCTTCTTCAAAAATGGTTCGGTTTCATTACGTCGTAATAAAGAATCACAAATGAGTACACGGTTCATTAGGTTTCTTTCAGTGAGCTCGTGAGGTACCCAAATATCGAGCTTTTTTGTGTACCCAGTTTTCTCAAATGCGCCAAAACTGTTTTGTGGTCAATTCCCAGTTTTTCAGCTACGTTGTAACTACTGATATGCCAATCTTGCTCCACTTTTTCAAAAATGACATCCATTTTATCCGTAATAGGGCGACCAGAGCGACGTGCATCTTTGACATCAAAATTTCTGGATTGAAAACGCTTAAACCAAATTTGTGCTACTCTCATAGACACTGCACTGGGTCCATAAACATCGCAAATTTTTTTCGCGGCTTGCGTTGCATTTTTAACTTTTTTGTAGTAAAATTTGAAAATGTATCGAATTTCTTCATTAGATTCACTTATCTTGACAGTACGAAAAACAAATGAAAATCACACATTTTCCTAATTTGAATTTGGAATTATGTTCTTTAAAATTTAAACTTTCAATGATACCAAAACCAGCCAGATACAAATAGTATAGCCAAAGATATTTTATTTTAAGTTCATACATACTATAATGCGAAAAGACTTTTTCCCCAACCTAATATGATACGCGGAAATAAAACATATGTATTTACACAATTTTAATCATAAAAATCATCAATACATCTCTATAAGTTAGATTTCGTGCAGAGTCGTTAGATTTCGTTCGTTCGACGAATCTGCACGAAATCTAACTTAGAGAGATGTATTGATGATTTTCATCGTTAAAATTATATAAATACATATGATTTATTCCCGCGTATCATACTTTGATCAACATACAACGGACCTGCAAATTGCAAAAGAACCCAAAAAAAAATTAATTTCGCGGGCTACTACAGCGCATCCTCCTTAACAAAGTATGGTGGAGTAAATGTCACTTACCATACGCTTCAGGGTGCTTCTCGGGGACCGGTGGTATAGGAGCATGGTAGTTCGGACCGTAGCCGCCTGCGGCAGCGTGGGCGCTGGAAATAGGGAAGATAAGAAAATTATAGAATACAAATTTAAGTCTGCGTGTCGCAATAACCCCGTTGGTTCACACACAATGGCTTTTTAATAGAAATGTTTACAAAAAATGTTTTTTGCCCGTCATTTAGGATAAAAAAATATTGGACACGTATTTTCTTGAATAACTTTAACCCATATTCAAAATTCATTTATTTACGTTACACGTCCGTCTTTGGGTCACAGAAATGCATATGTGTACCAAACAACTTAATCGATCTATTAAATACGGAGAAAATTGGCTGTGACAGACGGTCAGACAGACTCACGAGTGATCCAATAAGGGTTCCGTTATTTCTTTTTGAGGTATGGAACCCTAAAAAGATAAAGATATACTACTACAACTAGTACACTACTATACTCAAAGCTTCTTCCCATGGGTGTAGGCAGAGAACGCCACCTGCTACGATCCTTACATACTATTTTAAAGATGATAAAGATACTCACGAAATATTATGCGGATGTGGGTGCGGGTGCGGGTGCTGGTGATGATGGTGATGGTGGTAGTGCTGGTACTGGTCCGGGGGCGGCGGGGGCGGGATGGTCAGCAGAGAGGCCAGGTCCTGCCAGCGTTGTTCCACTGACATCGAGCGCATTAACGACTGTGGACAAGATGATGGTAAGGTTAGAAACGTTGGTCTTGATGGAAAGTGGTCACTGCCACTTTTGCTTTTAAACGAAAATAAGGCTTCAAGAACTTAAGAGCGTTGGCTCCGTACGGCATTTCATACAAACTTTCAAATCCTTTTTTATTGAAATGAATGAACCGATTTTAATTAAACTTCATAAGCATAAGCAGGATATAATATAGGTCTATAAAGTTAGTTAAGAATTTCGAAATGTCTTATTTGAAAAAAGTTAATTGGAAATTTGTTTCTATGGAATATTTAAAATCGGTCGAATTTAGCTGCAACACCATTTTTCGAAAATGTTCTTAACTAACTTGTTAGACCTATGTATCCTGCTTATGCGTATGAAGTTTCATTAAAATCGGTCCATTCATTTTGATAAAAAAGGACTTGAAAGTTTGTATGAAATACCGTACGGTACCAACGCTCTTAAGTGCGCGTCGCGTCGTGAGATAAAAATACTGTTCTTGAAGCAATGCCGGTGTCAGTACATGCACAGGAGACAACACACTCTCACTCTCTCAATTGCGTTAGGTACACACTTTCAATCACAATACGAGAGAGAGAGAAGGATTTTGAAGTAGATTCCTAATCCTTGCTTCATTGAAAAATTCGTCAGCTCAGCAACGTTGAAAACGTAATGAATATATTGTTGAATTTTCAAATGTCAAAGTTTAAATAAATTAGTAAGTAACTTCATTGATTTGTGAAATGGAATGTTATGATTACTATTACGGTACCTACTATTTTAAAGTAAACTAGTAACGCAAAAAATAATGTATGAACGCAATTTGCATTTGCAATTTGTAAATGTCAAAAATTATAATTTTTCCGTGACATGCAAAAAGTAATGTAGGTCTTTAATTAACTAATTTAAAGATATAAAACAAAAAATTGTTACATGTTATTATAAAAAAAAATAGAGCGTCACGTCACGCGTCGCTACAAAGTTATGTCGTTTGGTGATGAAATAGTACCGCTACTCACCACCAGGGGGAAACGAAAAATGAGTATTCTTTTTCGAAGATAGATGGCGTTGTTAACAATAACATTGCAAGTATTTAAATGTTCATTTTATTTTATGTAATACTAACCGACCCGACAGACGTTTTCCTGTCCAAATTTCAATAATTCACATAAAAATCCCACGAACAAAAGCACTTCCAGTGTTTCCCGAATTTACAATTTTCCGGGCATTTTTCCCTTTTTTCTTGCTCTAAAAATATTATTCAGACTTTAACGAACATTATAACAAAAAAAAAGCAAAAAATAGCTAATTCAGCTTAGGTACCAACGAACAGAACTTCATTTTTATTATTTATAGAGATTTAAATTAAATTATTAAATGCTGTCATTGTAACTGTCACTGATGCTAATCGAAAACACAATGACAAAAATCTTGGTTAAAAACTATATTTTTTTAATAGGTGCTCGAAGTATAGTATACCAAATCGTTTATTAATAAAAGTTAAGTACTTACTGTAAGAACCTAACCTACTTAAATTCGACATTTAATGTATGAAATATCAACTTTCATATTTTTTTACAGCATTTTTTCTGAAATCATGTTCTAGATTTAATCTAGCAACTATTTAATCTGTAGTTATATCATTGAAAGTAACGGTAATAATATTAGACTAGATAAAAATTATTTATTGAGACAAAAAGTCTTATAAAGAAATAAGATGTATGTAACATATCAGATGATTTCCAACAACCTAATAAATTTTATTATTTCTTCGACCTGTTCATACGTATTCAGTTTTTGACAGAAGCATTATAAATTGCCAAAAAATAAATCAAATGAAATGATATCGGAATCATTTTGCACACGTCATATTTTTTTTTTTTTAATAATCTAGATTGAGTCGACATTTCCTATCTGACCGCTCCTGGGAAGTGAGAAGAAATGGCGAAACAAACTCAAGGGTCAATTTTATTGGTCAGATCAGGTGAGCACCATGTACTCACAACGATTTGAGTGGACCTGTCCAGTCGGTGCAAGCACTTGTCACAAATATTTTGTCCCCATAGATAACAAGAGACTTAATCTCAAATTGAATAAACCACAAATCTGACAATTCAAAACACGGAAAGACAGATGTTCAAACAAATAAAAAACCATAGACAAGGTAAACTCGTTCAGTTGGCGCGAAATCTTAAAACAAACATGGCGGACTTTCATGTCAATATTGTTACTGCCAACATGAGAAATAACGGATAGATGTGTGTTTTAACGATGAAAAACTTGATTTTTAACGGATTCTTGTGACTTCTAGCGATTTTATTAGCTTAGGCTTGTCTTTGGTGGTCTGATTGTGATGATGAAATCTTTGTGAAAGTTATTTTTATGCAGGCAGCCTGCCTTTCGCAGATCATACTTATTAAACTTTTCTTTTAATATAGCAAATACAACGTCCATTTCTTTGTTTTCATTGCTATTTATGTTGTTCGACAACCTAATACAGACAAGCGAACACATACATACACAAAAAAAAGGATAGCACTACCTCTCAATCAATCTGCCTAGCCTTTTCCCAACTATGTTGGGGTCGGCTTCCAGTCTAACCGGATGCAGCTGAATACCAGTATTTTACATGGAGCGACTGCCTATCTGACCTCCACAACCCAGTAACTGGGTAATACGATACCCCTTGGTAAGACTGGTTGTCAGACTTTCGGGCTTCTGACGACCCGTAACGACTGTCAAAGATCCACGAATGACAGCCCGGACCAACGGCTTAACGTGCTTTCCGAGGCACGGAGGAGTCTCGGTATGTAAAGATGGTCACCCATCCACTGATCAACCCCGGCAAGCGTAGCTTAACCTGATGGATCGACCCGTGCGGCTGTTATTACTTAGCCACGAGCTTCTCCATGCAATGCAATGATAGCACTACCTCTAACTCTATAAAATAAAAGAAAGCAGTGACAGCCCGCGAAATTCCTTTTTTGAATTTGCAGGTTAGTGTCAAGTTGTATCTTGATCAAAATATGATTCGCGATAATAACAAATATGTATTTACATCCATGATTTCGGAAAGCACACCAATCCGAGGGCCAAACCTAACTTAGAGATGTATTGATGATTCTCATGGTTATAATTATGTAAATACAGATGTTTTACTGTCGCGCATTCTATTTTGATCAAGATACAACCTGACACGGACCTGCAAATTGCAAAAAAACGCAAGAAAATTTGAATTTCGCGAGCTACCCTCGGATCAACAACCTTAATATTATAATACGATTATCCTATGATTTTTTATACGTGTCATTTTTACAAAAACGATAACATTGTTCTTTTCAGTTGAAAAGCGTTTTAAAGAACCCTATGATGAGCCAATCAACGCCAACGTGACTTTTCATCACAATACGAAAGCTTAAAAAAAATATTGATAATCCATTGCTTCATAATCATAATACGTTTGAAAAATTCCGTCTGCTCAACAACGGAATGTATGTTGTTGACCTGTCAAAATTAAAAGGAAAAAAATCACCCCGAAAGTTTCCACACATCAATATTTTTCTTAATTACTTCCTAAGCAGTACATTCATTCAACATCCAATTATTGCCCTGAACTTTAAACGCACTATCCGGTCACTGGTCACTGTCTAAAGTACCTACTTTGTATCTCAAATAGCATAGACAAAAACATTTTCCTCAATAGACAAAAAAGTTGCTATTATAAAAAAATACGCGTCTATAAACACCGAAATGAGTGATGACTTTGACGAATTAAGGCTAGCGAATGGGTTGGTGAGTATGAGCAGGGTATAGTTTGTGTAACGTTTTAAACTTTGCTTTTTGATAAATTCTCCCTTTTCCTCTCTTCAATACATAGGGTGACTGGTAATTAGTGACCGATACTTTGTGCTCTTGATAACAAACAACTTTTACTATGGGACCAAACCTAAAATCGCGAAAAAAAAAAATCTGCTGCTCCCTACATTTTACCTATAAAACCACGGCGCTCTTCGTGTCTGTCTGTGTGACCACGTTGTTTTTCTAAACTGCGCAACGGATTTTGACGAGGTTTTCACCATAATTTAGATTAGAGCATTTATTTGGACGCTGCTATGTCTGGAACTAGTCGGATTTGAAAAACTATTTTTCATATGATAGCCCAATTCTTGTGGCTATTTAACATCACGCTAGGACCCTTAGGAGCCGAGCAAAAAGAATAAAAGTCAGAATGAACGCTAAGCGAAAACGAAGTAATGGCGCGGGCGAGCGATGCGATGCGACGCGGTGGGTCGGGGGTCGAGAGAGTTTTATAAAAATATGGCTGTTATTTTAGTATATTGTGTATCTTACGAGTTCAATGAAGTTGCTGACAGATGATAGTTTAATAAATAAGTCTCAGTTCAGTAATGTTTTAATTTCAAGAACAGACCCAAGTACTCAGCAGCTCCACACTTAAGGCGTGCTACACTTGTTCGCAGTTGGCACATTCAAATCGGCAGTCTATTTGTTCAACAACCCGAAGCCGAATTACTACATATACATATTTGATTTTAAGGCCCAGCTGTGCCGAATAATTCCCACTCGAACAAGACGTGTGTAGCATGTGCCAAAGAATGCCGACCCGGACAAGAAATGTGAAGCATGTGCCAAATAATGCCGACCCGAACATGAAGTGTGTACAACGTCAAAAGAAAGTCGTTGCATTTTTGCTTTTTGCGAGAAACAGTTGAAAAGAGCATACGCCTAAAATGTATTTTTTTCGTTCAGAGAATTAATAAAAAAGCTGCTGCAAGCAAACTTATAAGAAGCTTAAGATCACTGTTTGCGAAACTATTATCAAAATTCACACATTTTCAAATAAAATCAACATATCTTTTAAGAAAATTAAATAAAGTACTACCTACTTCTAAGCCTCTTACCTAAAACCGTAACACTGGAAAGAAACGGAAATACAAAAACGGTTTCCCGTAAGATTCTCGGTGAAAAGCAGCCGTCAATATTTACTGAGCACTTGTAAACCAATGCAAACGAACAGTTTTGCCTGTCATGTTTGCTTGACGGCACGCGAGCCGAATGAGACCGGTAGCTTAATTAAACATTCTTTATTTGAATTCAAATTTGAATTCGAAAACGTTATAGTTTCTATTATTTTTTTTCTTTTACGCTGTATGTGGTTTTCGGGAGTGTGAAATGGACGAAATTGTAGAAAACAGGTACCTATTTAGTTTGCGTTATATAACTGCAGTAATTTTATACAAAGCTAGTGTTAAAATTACTACCGAGAAATAAAGGGTGTAGCAATTTAGAAGATACTATAAAAAACTTTTTTACAAAAAATACAACCGACTTCCAAAAACAACTACAAAGTGAAAAATAACTGTAATTTCGGAAGTCGGTGTCTAGTTAAATGTATTTTCGTTCTTTGCCACCGACTTCCGAAATTAAAGTTATTTTTCACTTTGTAGTTGTTTTTGGAAGTCGGTTGTATTTTTTGTAAAAAAGTTTTTTATTTTTCACTTTTTAGTTGTGGAACCTGCCCCACACAAATTCTAATACCACACCTGCAAAACAAACTAGAACATCATCCATATAAAAGTGAGGAAAAAATACGTATTATTGAAGCTAACTCAAAAACTACCAAAGCAAAGTTAATCAATTTTATATGGGACCAACTGTGATGTATACCCTCTCGAATAAAACAAAACAATCCAAATCGGTCCAGCCATCTTCGAGTAATCGGGGAACATACATAAAAAAAAAAATTAAAAAAAAAAAAAAAAAAAAAAGGTTCCGACGAATTGATAACCTCCTCCTTTTTGAAGTCGGTTAATTAAAAATTTAGAAATACTGTGAAAGACATGACACTTTATATTAGGTACTCAAACTGAAACCACAGTCGTATGCATCATACAGTCGTCCGACGAAGCCCGAGCTGCTTACGTAGTTCGCCGAACTTCGTAAGCAGCTCGGGCTTCGTCGGACGACCAGTTAGAGGCCTTTCAAGATGTCGGTCAGTCGAGAAAGATGAAGCTAGTTTGCCCATTCCAAAGCTTAGTAGGTTCCTATGGAGAAGAACGGGAATCTCCACGGACATTTCTAAATCAAAATATTGGTTACATCATTCATGTTGAAAATATACATGTGAGAACAATCTAGAAAGACGTGCACGTTAAAATCATGAAAAACTTTTTTACAAAAAAATACAACCGACTTCCAAAAACAACTACAAAGTGAAAAATAACTTTAATTTCGGAAGTCGGTGTCTAGTTAAATGTATTTTCGTTCTTTGCCACCGACTTCCGAAATTAAAGTTATTTTTCACTTTGTAGTTGTTTTTGGAAGTCGGTTGTATTTTTTTGTAAAAAAATTTTTATTTTTCACTTTTTAGTTGTGGAACCTACCCCACACAAATTCTAATACCACTACCTGCAAAACAAACTAGAACATCATCCATATAAAAGAGGAAAAAATACGTATTATTGAAGCTAACTCAAAAACTACCAAAGCAAAGTTAATCAATTTTATATGGGACCAACTGTGATGTATACCCTCTTGAATAAAACAAAAACAATCCAAATCGGTCCAGCCATCTTCGAGTAATCGGGGAACATACATAAAAAAAAATAAAAAAAAAGGTTCCGACGAATTGATAACCTCCTCTTTTTTGAAGTCGGTTAAAAATGTCCGTGATAAAAAGATAAAATCTAAAAACACTAAATAAAAATAAGCCTTGGCAGCTAAGAGATGACCACTCGACCAGCCCTTACTGTTTATCTACCTAGATTCAACCGGCTTTTGACATCTCACCTCAGCAAAATAATTATGTCAAAAGTTATAAAGTCATAGGAAGACAAGCACAAGCGGTAAAAATGCAGTTGAAACTTAATTTTAAATTCAAAAAACAGAACGCCAACGTCATCGCATTACTTTTTCCGAAAAAAAAAAGAACGTCAATATTCGGATTTCAAAAATTAGTTTAAAAAAAATACGTGCTCTCGTTTTGAGCTAACCATAAACACTTGACATAGACAAGTTTTTTAAACTGTTATTTTTACTTTCTAGTATTATGAGTAAAGTCGTAGAAAATGTCTTTAACTGTTGTCCGCTGACTAACTGTGTTTGAGTTAAGTTTAAATGGTTTTAAAGAACTAGGAGAGTTTAATTTCTAGATCTGTTAGTGCTTTCATTGAAGTGTATTTTCTAATTGGGCTGACTATAATCCTGCCAGTTACTAGTAGGCGCACAAAACCTAGTGTGTATTTAGTGTGTTCCGGATAAGTAATAACAGCCGCACGGGTCGATCCATCAGGTTAAGCTACGCTTGCCGGGGTCGGTCCGTGGATGGGTGACCATATTTAAACACCGAGACTCCTCCGTGCCTCGGAAAGCACGTTAAGCCGTTGGTCCCGGCTGTCATTCGTGGATCTTTGACAGTCGTTACGGGTCGTCAGAAGCCCGAAAGACTGATAACCAGTCTTAACAAGAGGTGCCGTATTACTCAGTTAATGGGTTGTGGAGGTCAGAGAGGCAGTCGCTCCATGTAAAATACTGGTATTCAGCTGCATCCGGTTACACTGGAAACCGACCCCAACATAGTTGGGAAAAGGCTAGGCAGATTGAGTGTGTTCCGGATTGCAGGATGTCAGTGAAAAACATTGCAACAGACATTGCAACTTTATCGCCAAGTTTGACAACACATCTTTAATCATTTAGCTATTCAGATTAGAATCAGCATCATACCAAAGGGCGGTGGTCCGGCCTGTTTACCATTTTACTATCTTACATAGTTTTAGGGTTCCGTACCTCAAACGGAAAAACGAAAACCTTATAGAATTACTTCGCTATCTGTCTGTCAGTAATCTATTTCTCAGGAACGCGTGGAGGTATAAAGTTGTAATTAATATCAAATACATAGGTCTACGGTCCCTTGGATCTCTAAAAAATCAGGCTTCCAAGTGAACGTAATAAAAAAATACGGCCATTGATGCAACATATTTTGATACTCGCAAATAAATATCAAAACCTATAGGGTACTTCCCACTGACCTAGAATTATGAAAGGCAAGAAGCAAGTTCTCACCGCACAAATAAAGCATTTTTTTTTTGCGATTAGTAACTTACATTTGCAGTTGAAAAATTGACCGTGACGTATATCGATGTATGGGATAACATGTTTTTCAACTACAATGTTAAGTTTGTTTTTGGGATACATTAATTCCAACTACAGTATTGCTATTTTGTAAACATCTCACCGTGATAACTCAGGTGAAGTGAGCGTGAAGTGAGCCGTCATGCCACCTGACGCTAGGGGTTGACACTATTGACAGCTCACTTTAAGATCACTTCACTCATGTTTTCACGGTGAGATATTTACAGAATAGCACTACAGAACCCTTCATTGTGCACGATCCGACGCGTACTTGGCCGGTTTTTTTTTTTTAATTATTCAGATTAATTTATCTAAACAACATCAACCAACCATAAAATTGAAACTGCATATGACAACTGATCAAATTAGTTATAAGTAATTATCATAGTCTTCAGGTAAGTATGCCAACCTATCTCTTTCCAAACGAAAAATCTTAATCCCCCTAAAAAATCCTAACCAATTTCAAATCACGTTGCGTCCTTCAAAAAGGTACAAGTACAAGACCATAGACTGCTGACCATGACGTCAACTAGGCATAGAGCCACGTGTCTACAATTAGGCGTCGTACAGACTCGCGTGCGGCAAATTACACAGCTATGATACTGGCCGTATGTAATTTTGTGACACCTTGAGACAAGGCCGTTTGAAATAAGAAGATTTATCTTTTGAATCGGTGATGGAATTCTTAGCTGCCTATATCTGGATTGGTAATAGACTCGTTTCTTCCCTGTTTGAGATGAGATGATGTCTTTGCCCTGTAGCGTTACACTAAGCGTGGTACGGTACGATACCTAAGACGCGCATTTTATTGGGTCCTTCCCTTTTCAAATTTTTACACTGTTTTCTCGTTGAAGTCCTGTTCCCGGCGCGGTAGAGTCTTAGGCCATTTATTAAGGTGATAATGTAAAAAACAAACTGGGCGGGAACAAGAAAGTGACAGAGTCAATTACTTCCACATGCGAAAAAAAGAGAGCGCAACAATGCGCTGGAACCAAAATAAAAGCGCCAAATCAATAAAAAATTGTTTAAAAATAAATTAAGTTATCTATCAAAAATATTTTCAGCCAGTTTTCAATTACCTAATACGCACATTTTTAATGCAATTTTGCAATGAAATTACTCAGGATTTTAGAATTACAGAAATAAAAATATAAAAAAGTACTAAGAAATTTAACCCAATTGCGTTTTCATTCAGTCAGAGTGAGAGGAGCTCGTGGCTAAGTAATAACAGCCGCACGGGTCGATCCATCAGGTTAAGCTACGCTTGCCGGGGTTGGTTCGTGGATGGGTGACCATCTTTACATACCGAGACTCCTCCGTGCCTCGGAAAGTACGTTAAGCCGTTGGTCCCGGCTGTCATTCGTGGATCTTTGACAGTCGTTACGGGTCGTCAGAAGCCCGAAAAGTCCGACAATCAGTCTTACCAAGGGGTATCGTATTACCCAGTTAATGGGTTGTGGAGGTCAGATAGGCAGTCGCTCCATGTAAAATAATGGTATTCAGCTGCATTCGGTTAGACTGGAAGCCGACCCCAACATAGTTGGGAAAAGGTTAGGCAGATTTGATTGTTTTCATTCAGTCAGAGTATTAATGAATTGTAAATAAACATATAAGTATCCAAAAATTTATCCATACATGCTGCATTAGTGAAATAAATGGTAACGAAAAATCCCCAATTTATTTTGGTATCGCCTAACAAAGGGTCTAAGCAAAACTTAGAACTAGTTTTAGGTAATATTTGAGACTTGAATGAGGTTCTACAGGGTGACAGGACATCGACGCGCTACCTGTTACCATGGATTTCAGTACATGATTCTAAAACCCCCTGATTGAAAAATGTCGTCGGTTTTAAAAAAAATAAAGTGCTGTTCCACATTTTGACCGCGTAGGTAATTGCACTTTTGTAGGAAATAGCTGTTTTTTTTTTTTAATAACCGACGAAATACTTCCAACTCATAGGGTTCCAGAATCATTTACTGAATCCATGGAAGAGGTTATGCGTCGAAGTCGCTATCACACTGTATAATATGCCCCTCGTCATGGAGGAAGACTTTTGGCCGCAGGACGTGGTGTTCCGTCGCTTCCGCGGACAAGTTCCACAGGGCAGCACTTAAGGTCAGGCTAGTGCAAAGAGGAGTGCTACTAACATAGTCTTAAGCCTATTTTATTAACACAAGTTTTGTTTATATGTTTACGTTAAGGTATTTATCTATGGGCCAGTGTCGCCTGAAATAAATGGTTTATTATTATTATATGGGCCTTAATCTAAAGCTCTGAATCGCAGTTTGAGGCCGATTAATGAAAATAAACTCGCCTTTTTGGGACTTAGGCCGCCTTACCACCAGGGATGTGCGAGGATGTGTTTGTTAAGAACCAACAGAATCACTTCATTTACCTAGGCTCGGCGGAGCAAGGTTTTTGTACGTTGAACCCAAGGGAAGGATGTGTTGCGAGGGATGTGCGCTAGGGACGGACGCTCCGCTCCCACCACACCTCACCCCGCTCGCATCTGTAAAGAGCCCACTACACATCCTTGCGCCACACATTTGCACACTGTTTCGAGCTTAGCAACGCATCCTCGCATTAAACATTTGCACAAAGTTCACCGCTAGCACATTTCTAGTGGAAACACACACACCGTTTCACAGCCTCGCTACGCATCCTCGCACCACCCAGCTACCTCGCACAGCTCTGGTGGAAAACCAGCCTTAATGTACTAGGTAGACACCTCTACCTGACACATCGCGATAAACGTGTTGCTATGTTATGCAGAACTATGAAATAAGTCAGTGTATTCTCTGGCTTAGAATCAAATTTTGAAAGCATGATCAATGGGGAAGAAAACTGCCAAATTAGTTCCGCGTAGATGGCGCTACTTTCATTCAGCTGCCAATGGAGTTCCTTGCTGAAAAGTGTCAAACATACAGCGCTCTCTCGCGGCAAAGCTTCCGGTAAACACCCCCCACTTGCTTGACTGATCAGTTGGTCAAATTACGGTATTTAAATTATTGGTGTTGTTATTTCGGTCAAAATCACAAAAGTTCAAATGAGATTTCTCAGCAGATTTTCTGATCACAGAATATACCAGCCCAGGCTGTATAGACTCGTTACCGTCGCATGTATCTTTTTCAATAAAATCGAAACTGCCAACTGAGAAAACTATGGATGCATCTTAAATTAATCGTTTGTCGCCGACCTAAGAAAGTTACAAGAAAAGTAATTATAAAATCGAAATGTAATGCTTTCAACTCCATACATACATACTTACATAGTGTCAATCAAATTAATTGCAATTTAAGAGTGTCTTGTTCGATTTCTAATTATTTTTTAAAATTTATTTCTGTGATATACTTGTTTATTTAATTATTTTTCAATTCATAAGCACTTTCTGAGTTTATCGTGGACATTTAATTACTGATAATAGTGAGGGAAAGTTTTTACCAACCCGTTTTGAGCAAACGTGGTGATCAATGCTCGTGCCTTCTTTATGTGAGAAGAGGCCTTTGTCCAGCAGTGGGACTATATTACACTGGTATATATTATTATCTGTGGTTTAAATGAGGGGGGCTTTAGAGAGGGGCTCGTGGCTAAGTAATAACAGCCGCACGGGTCGATCGATCAGGTTAAGCTACGTTTGCCGCGGTAGGTCCGGGGATGGGTGTGACCATCTTTACATACCGAGACTCCTCCGTGCCTCGGTAAGCACGTTAAGCCGTTGGTCCCGGCTGTCATTCGTGGATCTTTGACAGTCGTTACGGGGCGTCAGAAGCCCGGAAGTCTGACAGCCAGTCTTACCAAGAGGTATAATACTTATTACTCAAGTTACTGGGTTGTGGAGGTCAGATAGGCAGTCGCTCCATGTTAAATACTAGTATTCAGCTGCATCCGGTTAGACTGGAAACCGACCCCAACATAGTTGGGAAAAGGCTAGGCAGATGATGATGTTATGTATAATCTATACTACATAATATACAGCTAAAGAGTTTGTTTGAATGCGCTAACCTCTAGTACTACAAGTCGGAGTTGAAAAGTCCTTTTTGCATTTGATAGCTCAATTCTTAAGGAAGGTTATAGGCATCACAGGGGCCCAGCAATAAGAAAAAAGTCAGATAGCTAAGCAGTGGCGGATTTGCAGTGTTGGCTCCAGGCCATGTAGTAAGTACCAGCCGCTCCTTCCTCAGCCCCCATCATATACAGGGTGTGGCGTAAATATTGGTCCAACGTGAAGGGGTCGATACACCGTATAATTAGCTATCACATACCACAATTTGAACCACTTTTCTCCAGTCTCTGAATAAAATATTTTATATTATTAGTTGAAAAATTTACACCTTGCTTTACTAATTTGGCTGTATTTTCTATAAATGACATTATTTTTTAATTTTGCTTTTTGTTTATAACTGTGAAATGCATGTGCTATCATATGCAAATGTAAAAATAATTACTATAAAGCAAGTTGTCAATTAAAAAAAAAAATTGTATTCCGAGACCTAGGAAAAAAATTGGTTTAAATTGTAATATGTGATAGCTGAATATACGGTGTATCGACCCCGTAACGTTGGACCAATAATTAGGCCACACCCTGTATAGCCTACATAATGAATTTACTTTATTGACAACTTTTATCGAAATCGATTCAGAAGTCAACTCTAATATCTGCTAGTTAGTCACTGATTTTTTTCGCGATTTCAGGTTTGGTCCGATAGTAAAAGTTGTTCATAATGATGAGTACAGTGACCCATTAAGAGGAGATTGGTCAATAACCAGTAACCCGGTACATTTAGATGTACGAAAGTGATTTATGAAGATTATTGTTATACGATGCGGTGTAGTGCGGCCCGCCATAATGTGCGCGAGTATTTAGAATATTTAGTTACTTTCAGATAATTCTTGTTATCATCAGTGAATTTTTTGGTTGGTCCCGGCTGTCATTAGTGGATCTTTGACAATCGTTACGGGTCGTCAGAAGCCCGAAAGTCTGACAACCAGTCTTACCAAGGGGTATCGTATTACCCAGTTACCGGGTTGTGGAGGTCAGATAGGCAGTCGCTCCATGTAAAATACTGGTATTCAGTTGCATCCGGTTAGACTGGAAGCCGACCCCAACCTAGTTGGGAAAAAGCTAGGCAGATTGATATTGATCAATGAATTTTTTGTCAGATTGGCCGCACTAGGCCCGGGCCTACTGGGCCTTAGGGCAAATCCGCCACTGAAGCTAAGCGAAAACGAAGTAATTTATAAATAATCCGATTCCTTTTAAATTAACCGGCGGGTGAAACCGTGGAACAAAGCTAGTAATGTATAAGGATACATACGATACCGGAAATATAGTTTCCATCATTGACTAAAAACCCCAAAACAATAACACTAGTAATTTAGTCACGGTCATATCGAGGTATCGGGTTCGAGTCCCGAGCGAGTACACTATAATTTTACAAATGACACGCTATGGTACTACAACGCAATTTTCAATTTGTGACAAAAAACGGACAAATTATGTTTTTGTTAATACAAGAATCTTTTGTGTCATTAATTTTTGTCATACAACTTTGTTATTATTTAACCCGAAGGGTTAGGCAGAGAGAGATGTAAGTACTTATAGTACCTATAGTACACCCACATTTCACCAAATATATTCAAGCCCCATGTAACAGGGGGCGAGCCTGCTGCCATCAACCGGGCACTGATCCAGACTCCGGGCTGCTACTGAGAAATTACAGATAAAAAAAAAACAAATAACACTGCACGACCCGGGAATCGAACCCAGGACTTCATAATCAGCAGTAGCGCTTGCGGCCACTAGACCTTACGAAGCAGTCATCAAGACAAGTGATATAAAAAAAAAAATACAACCGACTTCTTTAATTTCGGAAGTCGGTGTCTAGTTAAATGTATTTTCGTTTTTTGCCACCGACTTCCGAAATTAAAGTTATTTTTCACTTTGTAGTGTTGTTTTTGGAAGTCGGTTGTATTTTTTTGTAAAAAAGTTTTTATTTTTCACTTTTTAGTTGTGTACCTACCCCACACAAATTCTAATACCACTATCTGCAAAACAAACTAGAACATCATCCATATAAAAGTGGGGAAAAAAATACGTATTATTGAAGCTAACTCAAAAACTACCGAAGCAAAGTTAATCAATTTTATATGGGACCAACTGTGATGTATACCCTCTCGAATAAAACAAAAAAAATCCAAATCGGTCCAGCCATCTTCGAGTAATCGGGGAACATACATGGTTCCGACGAATTGAGAACCTCCTCCTTTTTGAAGTCGGTTAATAATCATCAACATCTTTCTCCAGTCCTCATCCCAATTTATTTGGGATCGGCGAAACATGTCCGTTTCTTCCATACTTCTCTATTAGTCGTCATCTCGGTAGTCATCCCCTTTCTAGCCATGTTATCTTTCACACAGTCCATCCATCTTTTCTTTAGTCTTTCCCTACTCGTATAGCCATCCACAATCCCACTTACCAAAAATCTCATATTGCGTTTATCGCCATACGAATTTAAAACGTCGTTCTGTTTCTGTCAATCGTTTGAAGATGATAGAGACAGACCAACCCGTCGCTAAATTGTGGTACAAGTGGGCCTCATACTCAGAACTTTTCTACGACATGTCAAACAATTCATTTATTCAAATTGAGAATCAATACTATTCGAACGTCAAAGAAACAAAAGAATGATGGCAGTTTAGTTCCAGAAACTCCCACGTGGCGCTGTTGAGATTACTTTGGTTCTCTGGCTAAAGATTTTGGTTTCCTAAGCGTTGAACGGTCGCATACTAACTGTTGTCCAAATACAGTGCAATTTTTGACACTTTAATGTCAAATACTGGTGAAAATTACAGATTTCCATGACGGTAACCGTTCTTCTAGAATTCCGTAGCTTCAGTAGCGTCTAATAAGCAACTGTATAAAATGAGGAATAAGCTCAGGGCAGTAGAAGAAAATGTATACTGCGTTTACTCAAAATAAATTGGAATGAAGGCAGGAAGGAATGGTGGAGATTTTTTCCTTTAAAACTTGATAGAATCTGAGAGGAATTACTAGTTATTTAAAGACAAAGGGCCTATTTCTCGATGTCCGAATAGCCACTACTTACCGAATAAATTCAAAAATGGAACAGAACTTGTGTGAAATTATCTGCCATGTAAGTTATTAGGAACTTAATCGTAGGTGGTGAAACAAGCCCATACTTACCTACACAAGGAATAATAATCTGTTAAGTTGACAACTTTAAACAGCTGTAGGTACATCATTACGTCTCATTACTACAAAATTATATTTTTAAACATCCCGGAACTAAATAAACAAAAAACCGAAACTAAAAAACTCACCTGATATTCGTAAACATCCATTATAACAACATTAAAATAAAAAACTAAAACTAAAAAATTAAACTCAACACTAAATTAAAAATTAAAATTTACAAAAATATTGCACTTAAATTCAGACTGTCCACTTAACGTGGTGTATTGCACAAAAATTAAATTTAAAAAATCAGGTACGTATAGGAATCACATCGTTGTTCCTTTGCCGAGAGGTGTCATGTCAATTTGACATTCGATTCAAGATGGCGCCGCATGGTACGCGCGTTGCGCGGCAGAGCGCGAGTATTACTGCGTGTACAATACTGATCGTGCGCTTGCTAAAACGTTAAGCGTTTAACTTACATTCTGTTGGGTTCTGTATGTTTTTATTAGAGATTTTTCTAAGGCTTATGTCTGATGCATTATACTCGAACACACAGGCCTGTCAATGTCCCATTTCAGAGCAAAAGCTTTATCTCGTAAAGACAAAGACTGGCTAAACTATTTATAGATTGTAATTAACTTAGAACAAGTTAGGTGGTTGAGAAATAGAAAAATTGCAATCGGTTAAGTATTATTTTTGAACAAGGTTTACGATGAGTGTAGGCATTGGCTAATTTATATGGGGGATGCCTATGTATTTTTCAGAGACGCTCCGGTATTTATCTATCTGCCTAGCCTTTTCCCAACTATGTTGGGGTCGGCTTCCAGTCTAACCGGATGCAGCTGAATACCAGTATTTTACATGGAGCGACTGCCTATCTGACCTCCACAACCCATTAACTGGGTAATACGATACCCCTTGGTAAGACTGATTGTCAGACTTTCGGACTACTGACGACCCGTAACGACTGTCAAAGATCCACGAATGACAGATAACAGATAATGACAATGACAGATATATATACTATAATAAAGTAAGAATATTAGTGACTAGATCATTCATATTTTAGAAAAAGGGTTCAGCTCAAGAATGATAACTACGGTTAAATGAGTAACTATTTAGGGATGCCCTAATAAAATCATTAATTGATTAAGCCTCCTAACAGTGAATTCCGTTAACCAATTATCATTCTCCTACCCTTATCTCAATTTATTTGGTGTCGACACAACATATCTTTTTCTTCCATACTCCTCTATTAGTCGTCGTCTCGGTAGTCACCAGAGTACCGTTAACCAGTCTCCAAACTAATCCAACAGCTTCTACAAGTCGCTTACGGATCCCTAAAAAGCTAAGCATCTAATACGGTGGTGTGAAATCGGCGAGTCGCGAGCAGTCATCATTTTCTAACGGGTACCGTCCACGAAGCTTTAAGACATACTTTCGTTAAGTCTTACATTCGGTGCTAAGAGTAACCGGTGGTAGTATATTTAGAAACGACTAGCTAATGCCTGCGACTTAGTCCGCGTCAAGTAAAGTAAATTTTACAAGTATTTGCATAGATTGTAGGAACAATATCTAGCTAAATTAGGCATGCAAACATTATTATTGAATGGGTGAATTAATGGAGGAGGAGCTCGTGGGCACTCGTGGCTAAGTAATAACAGCCGCACGGGGCGATCCATCAGGTTAAGCTACGCTTGCCGCGGTTGGTCAGTAGATGGGTGACCAACTTTACATACCGAGACTCCACCGTGCCTCGGAAAGCACGTTAAGCCGTTGGTCTCGGCTGTCATTCGTGGATCTTTGATAGTCGTTACGGGTCGTCAGAAGCCCGAAAGTCTTACAACCAGTCTTACCAAGGGGTATCGTATTACCCAGTAACTGGGTTGTGGAGGTCAGATAGGCAGTCGCTCCATGTAAAATACTGGTATTCAGTTGCATCCGGTTAGACTGGAAGCCGACCCCAGCATAGTTGGGAAAAGGCTAGGCAGATTTTATTTGATTTTGGTTAAATAAATATAAAATGAGTAAGGTAATTTTGACAAAATTAATAGTCCGTTCCAGCCTGTCCTGTTGTTCTCCCCCCAGAGACGCCTTAAGCCGAGGCCCGTACCTCACAGGGGTGCCTTTAGCGAGTAGTCGCTTATTATAATTTTATAAGTGTTTTAGCCCTGACTGGAGGCCTTAATTTATTAAGGCACCCACAAGAAAGTCCGGTTAAGCAGCCGATAACCTCCTCCTCCCTGCGAGATGCCATTCTCAAAAAAAAAGACAAAATTAAATTACTGGGATGTCAGATATTATCCCACGGGGACGGTCTACCGCGATAAAACGTATCCTATGTCCTAAACCGAGATCATAGTCTACCTGTGTTCCAAATTTCATCGAAATCCGTACAACCGTTAGGCTGTGAAAAGGTACCAGGGAGACAGACAAAGTTACTTTCGCATTTATTTAATAATAATAATAGTCTTTAATAGTCTCGGGCACCATGGCCTGTCCTGCTACAGGAGCGCAGGTCGCATAACACGGCACGCCAGCATCAACGACATTATTCGTCGAGCTCTTGTCACCGCCGGTGTACCACCGGTATTAGAACCAAACGGCTTGGTACGTGACGATGGGAAGAGACCAGATGGCATGACGTTGTTGCCTTGGAAGATGGGTAGGCCTCTGGTGTGGGACGCAACCTGTGTCGACACCCTTGCGCCATCTCATGTTCCAAGCACGACGTGCTGTGCTGGCGCCGCTGCTGCGGCTGCTGAGACCCTCAAGCGGCGCAAATACTGTAACCTTATAGGTAACTACAGTTTTGAGCCGTTTGGGGTCGAAACGCTCGGGTCATGGGGCCCGAGTGCGCGTCTACTTTTTAAGGAAATTTCTCGCCGACTGGTCGAGTCTTCACGTGACCAGAGGGCTGGCTCGTTCTTTGGCCAAAGAATTAGCATTGCCATTCAACGTGGCAATGCTGCCAGTCTTCTAGGCACGTTTCCGGATGACATCGATGCGGACGAGTACTTCGACGCCTAAGTGTCCTTTGTTTTGTATTTATTTGTATAATTAGTTAGCTAGTCTTTTACAATAATAATTGAATTCAATTTAATAAAAAATATATATTTGTAATGGATTTTGATATAAACAGAAAAACATTAGATATATACAAGGTTGACATCATCACTTGTATCGGGTTTGAGAATGTTCGTATCAGTTCAGCGTATTACAGTCCACTGTTGGAAATTGCCTCTCCTAAGTGATAAACTTACATGGGCACTTCTCGGAAAACTTCTCTTCATGGAAACGTCAAAAGCTCGTCACAAGGTCGTTTCGTATGGAGAAGAGCCGGCAAGAAACTCCACGGTTACTCTTTTACAAATAATTGGCTTTTACATAGCCAATCTGGATCTTTTTTAGCTTTTGAGTGTTAATAGGTTTGGGAGGACAGCGTAGGCATGTGTAGGCCAATGCTCGTTCCTTCTCTGTATGAGAAGATAGCTTTTCCCTGCAGAGGGAAGGATACAGGTTGATACACAATGTGTTCAGTAAGTGCGGCTTACTTTGACTCTAGGGCATAACTTTGGCCCAAATCGAGACAGATGTTTACTGTCATTAAATCCACACAAGGTTCCGCAAGTACGCGTCTATATCACCATCTAATAGTTACCGAAGGACACACGACGTTCGGTTGTGTGGTCGCGACACTTCGGGAAGTTTATACAGTTGTCTCGATTTGGGCCAAAGTTATGCCCTAGAGTCAAAGTAACCCGACCTTACGGTTCAGACACAATGTACATTGTTTTTGAATGAATGATAATAAAAAATCAACAAAGAAAAACAAACCACTGGAAGCTCGTAATTCAATCATTTGATTTAAATAAATATCACATTCTTTTCATAAAACGAGCGCTTTTCAAAAAACGAAAGCCGATCTGACCGTAACCGAAATCAGCCGAAGAACGAACCATTATTTTTTCAAACGCAATGATTGATAGCTACTCCCGCGCACATAGACAGTTATTTCGTAATTAACTTTTTAACTACCTTATAATTTTTATTGACAGTAGTAATTTGAAAAAAAAGTTTCGTACGGTAAAGAAGTAAGTAGGATACGACTATAAAACATATTTATCGAATTTAATTATTTTTTCTTACAATGGTGGATAGGTAATGATGGAATCTGTCATTTGAACGCTTGGAAAAGAATGGTAAACTCGAAGCATTTATTTCAAATAAACCAATTACAGGCACTTTTGAATTGTCAAGGAATCGTCAGTTAGAAAGCTCATTCCAAAACGTAGATCTCTATGGAGAAAAACGGGCAAGAAACTCCAAGGACACTGTTTTAAATCAAGCTAATACAAAAAACTTTTTCACAAAAAAATACAACCGACTTCCAAAAACAACACTACAAAGTGAAAAATAACTTTAATTTCGGAAGTCGGTGTCTGGTTAAATGTATTTTCGTTTTTTGCCACCGACTTCAGAAACTAAAGTTATTTTTCACTTTGTAGTGTTATTTTTGGAAGTCGGTTGTATTTTTATGTGAAAAAAGTTCTTATTTTTCACTTTTTAGTTGTGGTACCTACCTACGCCACACAAATTCTAGTACCACTACCTGCAAAAGAAACTAGAACATCATCCATATAACAGTGGGGAAAAAATACGTATTGAAACTAACTCAATTAAGAAAACTACCCAAGCAAAGTTAATCAATTTTATATGGGACCAACTTTGAGGTAAATTTTTCAAATCGGACGACTCGGTAAAAAGTTATGCGTGGTCATACATCAATCTTTTCCCAACTATGTTGGGGTCGGCTTCCAGTCTAACCGGATGCAGCTGAATACCATTATTTTACATGGAGCGACTGCCTATCTGACCTCCACAACCCATTAACTGGGTAATACGATACCCCTTGGTAAGACTGATTGTCAGACTTTCGGGCTTCTGACGACCCGTAACGACTGTCAAAGATCCACGAATGACAGCCGGGACCAACGGCTTAACGTGCTTTCCGAGGCACGGAGGAGTCTCGGTATGTAAAGATGGTCACCCATCCACGGACCAACCCCGGCAAGCGTAGCTTAACCTGGTGGATCGACCCGTGCGGCTATGCGTGGTCATACATAAAAAATAAAAATAAAAAAAACATGCATCTTACATAAAAATCCTGGGTACATTATTCTTGTTGCTTTTATTCCGGAAAAGTTTTTAACAATTCAAAAGTGCCTGTAATTAATTTTGAAATAAATGCTTTGAGCTTGACTTGTAACACACAAAAGTAAGTGTGGAAAGTGAAAGTTTTTAACTGTTTATGCGTTCAGGAGTTATATTACTCCCAGTTAAAATGTAGGTAAACTAGGTAACAGTTACAATAAAATTACTAGACTCGACTGTTATATTCGTACATACTGCTGTTAATCCCCCTAACGGTCTTAGTGAGCTTAGATAGTTGTGTAGAACTACTGGCCGAAAGTTTCTGGAGTGGCGACCGCGGAGAGTACAGCTTGTCTACTCCTAAGCTGACTACCTCACTCACCGTAGTAAGAATAAAAAGAATAATTTATTTACACACACACACACGTTATACAACGTAAGAAATAACCTTGGGCCCCAAACTAGGCACAGCCTGTATCTTGGTGGCCCAATAATCAGTAAAAACAGATTGAGTTGCCGAACGTTCAATGTGACACAGCACAGCCGGACAAAAAAAAATATAATAAACACAAAATTGGAAAAAAAAATTAAAAGATAACTGCACTGATAATCTATCATAGTAAATGCATGGAATTGGATAGTACTACTTAATAGTGGTGGAACAAGGTTAAAAGTTAAAAAATATTTCCTTGGTATAGAACTTATACCACGTTCAGTTACGGAAAATTGACTCTCGGTAAACACTTACACTAGTGTTACCTACTTAGTTTTTGTGTAGCTGTGTGTGTGCGTGAGTGAGGGTGTGTGTGGGGTGTGTGCATGTGTGGGGGTGTGTTCGTATATGTGTGGGAATTAGACTCAAACTCAAACCATTTATTTCAATTAAACCAATTACAGGCACTTTTGAATTGTCAAGGGGTCAGTCAGTCAGAAAGATGAAGCTAGGCGCCCATTCCAAAGCACAGAGGTACCTATGGAGAAGAACGGGCAAGAAACTCCACGGACACTCTTTTAAATCAAGATATGGTTACAAAATAATGGTTACATCATTAATGTTGAAATTTTACATGTGAGAACGATGCAGAACGTTAAAAGCGTCCTTAAAAAAAAAAACAATTCAAATATTTAAATTAAATTAAAATAAGCCGTGGCCGCTAAGGTATGCCCAGCCCTCACTGACAGCGCTTGTTCACGAACTTCCCGAACGCTTGTTTAGAAAAGGGGAAGGGAAGGTGCAAGCTATGTCAAGGGGCACAAGATGTTTTCTGTTTCGTCATATGTCAGGTTCCGAAGCCATGCCCTTGGAGAACCTTGGCTTTGAGTAAGTTTCGAGTGTCTTCATCATCTGCCTAGCTTTTCCGAATGGAACTCAATACCAGTATTTTACATGGAGCGACCTCCACAACCCAGTAACTTGGGTAATAAGTATTATATCTCTTGGTAAGACTGGTCGTCAGACTTCCGGGCGTGACGACTGTCTAAGATCCATGAATGACAGCCGTGACCAACGGCTTTCCGTGTTTTCCGAGGTACGGAGGGGTCTTGGTATGTTCCCATCCACCCATCCACGGACCAACTGTGGCAAGCTCAGCTTAACCTGATCGATCGACTCGTGCGGCTTAGCCACAGATTAATACAGATGGGACACTCCGCAGTTTAGGTATGAAGCTACAAGTACGCGGCGGGCTCATCTCACTGGGTCAATTCAGTGTGGGCTGCCGCGCACCGGCCGGCTCGCACGTTAGTTCGATGCTCACTCACGCGCCGCGTCGTAAAAGAAGACAACCCTAACGAGTCAGAAGGTATAAGAGTTACGCGATAGAAAGAGAGGCAACTTATAGGTGAATATAACTGAGGGTAATGAAGCGTTGAGCGACCTGAATTGCACT
This sequence comes from Cosmia pyralina, assembly GCA_946251885.1. Classification (NCBI taxonomy): domain Eukaryota; kingdom Metazoa; phylum Arthropoda; class Insecta; order Lepidoptera; family Noctuidae; genus Cosmia; species Cosmia pyralina. Next base: position 9,687,995 of record OX276369.1, on the reverse strand, counting down.
TTATTGTGTCGTAGCAAGAGTCGTTTTTTATTTAAATGATTTTGCGGAGTGTCCCATCTGTATTAATCTGTGCAGTAGTGTAATAAGTAGTGGGGCGCGTCATTTTAAAGTGGAAAAGCTATACTGAAAGATGTAGCGTTGAAAAGCCTCCCACATAATGTACCGATGACGTGGTGAAGGTTGCATGAATCCGCTGGATGCGGGAAGCACAGAACCGGTCTAAATGGCGATGCTTGGGGCCTCCCCCTCTGTGTGTCCGTCTGTCACAGCCAATTTGCTCCGAATCTAATGGACCGATTTAGTTGAAATTTGGTACACATATGAATTTCTGTGACCCAAACACGGACGGGTAAAATAAATAAATTAATATATCAATACATTTTACAAAACAATTGCACAAATTTTTACCAACAGCGCCCCCTGTCAACGTCATTCGAGTCGAGCACCAAAAGATACTTGTAGCAGTGTTAATGCAAACTTCGAATCGTATGCTGTCCCTGACAATGACTTTATATGACACAATAGAAGGTCATTGCCGTAGTTCCTTTCAAGTTACGAATCGATACAAAAAAATATCGATTAGCGATCTTAATTCGGAATCCTATTGTGTGTATTCGGCGTGCAAAACAAATAATTATTTTTAGAACTACAGATTTAAATTAAACTTTGTTTAAGTTAATAGCTTGTTTCAACCATGTTCGGAAAAGTTTCGATTAACTTAGCTACCACCATATTTCAAGCAAAAATTTTTTTTTTGTTGATTGTGCCTATTTAGAGACTGTAAAAGAGGACGTGTTTTTAGCTTAAAAATAATTTATTTAAACTTCATGAACAGTTGTGGTATCACGGCTACACATCAAGCTATACATTTCCAGTTTACACTGACCTCTCATTGTAAGGAAATCCTAGACAATGCGAGATCAGCTTATACTGGAGATGTATAGCTTGATCTGTAGCCGTGCGTACAGTTACGAGCATAATTACTTTCGCTTAGGTCCAGTACAACACAAAGATGTAGCATCGGCGAAATTCGTTAAAACCGATCCCATCCGAACCGAGTTACGATATACAATGTCCCAGAATCAACGTACAACCTTTTAAGGGGTCATTGTACTCATCATTATGAACAACTTTTACTATAGGACCAAACCTGAAATCGCGAAAAAATTATCGGCAGTTCCGTGCATTTTGACGAGTTATGCGAACATAAATGTAAAGAACAGCTGATTTTTTTTTTGCGATTTCCGGTTTGGTCCCATAGTAAAAGTTGTTCATACTCATGGGTAGAACACTCTGTGCAAAATTTGCGCACTGCTTAAAAACTTTTCCCGTATAGCGCGAATAGCGTTGAATGGCGCAATAGTGAGCGATTTCTATTGGTTGTGTTAATCGGAAGTGATCGGTTTTACGAATTTTGTCGATTCTAAGTAGGTACATCTACGTTGAGTCGTAGGTACTGTACACAAGATTCATAAGCAAATGTTTCACGAACATAATATAATCGAAACCATACTGCTTTTCAGGAAATAAGAACGTTATTTTCCCAAAGTTGCAATTTTTATTCCAGGAGAAAAATGCTTTTAAATTTTGCGCAACTGTATAAGGTATTTATGCTCGTATTGTACGACTCCGCACACCGAATAATTATCTTCGTAGCAGAAAACATCGACTGCTAAGCGGGCCCTCGTGCTGCATCTCCCGTACCGCGCGTGTTGAACTGTTGGCCGCACGAAATAAGCTCGTGGAAGCCAACCCGGACTGCGATCTGTTCGCTAATAAATTCGCCAATTTAATGCTTATGTGTCTACATTTTTGTGAGAAGAATAGTATTTAATTGTTGTTAATAGTTTATGTTCTAAGTTTGTACTTATTATATATACGAGTACTTTGATTTATGTAATTGGTTTCTTAAGCCTTGTAAATAAAAAAAAAATTAGGCGGACTTAGGCTGGGTTGCACCATAATAGTATACGTCTTTAACAATAACTGTAACGCTGACTTTCAACGGTTACCGCAAAACATGTTGCACCGGGCGTATTCATCAGCTTAGTTAAAAGTTATCAGGGTAGGTACGCGTCGGACAGAAATCAATCTACCTAGCCTTTTCCCAACTATGTTGGGGTCAGCTTCCAGTCTGACCGGAATCAGCTAAATACCAGTATTTTACATGGAGCGACTACCTATCTGATCTCCACAACCCATTAACTGAGTTATACGATACCCCTTGGTAAGATTGGTTGTCTGACTTTCGGGTTTCTAACGACCCGTAATGACTGTCAAAGATCCACGAATGACAGCCGTGACCAACGGCTTAACGTGCTTTCCGAGGCACGGAGGACTCTCGGTATGTAAAGATGGTCACACATCCACCAACCCCGGCAAGCGTAGCTTAACCTGATGGATCGACCCGTGCGGCTGTTATTACTTAGCCACGAGCTCCACTACGCACTCCGGTAAACGTCTGACAGAAGTGACAGATATTTACCATTACTTTATAACCAGCGAAGCGTGGGCGGTTAAAGTTACAGTCAAAGTTATGACGTCAGCTAACAAATTGTCAAATGGAGCAACCCATATTTTGTCTAACAGGTACTTTAACTGACGGTGCGATTTTTGTTATTGTTACTTAAGGCGAAACCGTCAGGGTAGCCCGCGAAATTCAAAATTTCTTACAATTTCTGCAATTTTCAAGTCAGTATTAGGCACGGACTAGCAAAAAAAGGACTCCGCGCCACGCATACCGAAAGTGAAGCACAGTAAGTATGCTGGGACCGTTTGTACAAACATGCGCCTCACGCACACATTTACATCATAGTATGCCGACCGGCCGCCATTACGTGACACGACGGCGTCTTTGTCAAATCACGCACACATAGATCGGTACGGTGCTTCACTTGGTCCGTGGTTGTATACCTATGTTCATCTACATATGATTCGCGGCCATATCAAATATTTATTTATAGAATTATAATCATAAAAATCATCAACACAACTGTCTAAGTTCATATTACCCTATTGAATGGCTATTTCATGAAATCATGAGATTTGAGGCCAATTCTAACTTATGGAGTTGTATTGCTGATTCTAATGATTATAATTCTGTAAAGCCATATTAGTTACGGCCGCGAATCATATTTTAATCAACAAACAACCTGACACTGACTTACAAATTGCAAAAAACGTAAGAAAATTTTAATTTTGCAGGCTACCTTAGCGCATCTTCCTTAAACTAAGATGGTGCAACTCACCCTTAGAATGCTATTAATCTCATTCATATTATTTTTATACTAATTAAGCTAACTACTTTTTAAGCGCTGCAACATTTTTTTGTCTATTCATATGCAAATATCAAGCGGCATTCATTCAACTAAATATCTAACATGGTCTTTACAAGTGAGCGCATGAGCATATACTAATTACTTTTATAATAAACCAAGTAATTATGTTTGCTTTTGAATAATATTTAAATAAATTATAAAAGTGTTTCTTTTATTTTTATTGTTATTTTCTCACTTTCTTTCATTTTGCTGTTTAATGGTTTTACTGAGAGATCTATGTTAGGAAGAAAGTGAGGGCCTCGTGGCTAAGTAATAACAGCCGCACGGGTCGATCGATCAGCTTAAGTTACGCTTGCCGCGGTTGGTCCGTGGATGGGATACCATCCATTACATATCAAGACCCCTACGTGCCTCGGAAAGCACGTTAAGCCGTTGGGCCCGGCATTCATAGATCTTTGACAGTCGTTACGGGTAGGCAGAAAATCTTACAACCAGTCTACATATACCTGTATCGTATTACCCAGTAACTGGGTGTCAGATAGGCAGTCGCTCCATGTAAAATACTGGTATTCAGCTGCATCCGGTTCGACTGGAAGCCAACCCCAACATAGCTAGGACAAGGCTAGGCAGATGACGATGACTTATGCGAACAACCATGGCAACTGCTCACCCCAATTTCAAAAGAAGCTCAGCACAGATTAAGTCCAGTAATATTTCAAACAAGACAATATCATTATAGCTAAACTGTAAAATACGCAACAAAAACGGCGCGCACGCATATAATGATCCATGGATCATTTACTATAACAATGATCTCATAGATCCGTGATCGATCGTATTTGGAACTGATATTAGTTTTATTGATGAAAATACATAAAACATAACATCACGCCTACATTCCTCCAGGGGTTGGGCAGAGGTGTACCTACAGTACACTCACATTTCGCCAGTTATGTTCAAGCCCCATGTAACAGGGGGCGAGCCTGTTGCCATCAACCGGGCACAAATCTAGACTCCGGGCTGCTACTGAGACATTCCTGACGGAAAACCCAATAACACTTTGCCCGACCCGGGAATCGAACCCAGGACCTCATGCTCAGCAGTAGCGCTAGCGGCCACTAGACCAACGCGACAATCAATCTACATAAATATAAAAATGAATCCCTATTTCCCTTGGTCATCGCATCACGCGTGAACGGATGGAACAATTTCGCTAATTCTTTTTTTGTTGTGTTTATGATTGTCAGGAGAAGGTTCTTATGAAAAAAAAAAAAAAAAAAAAATTAAGAAAATTTCGCAGAAAATTGGAAAATTTCAGAAAAAAAAAAACATTTTAACTTCACGCGTTTACATTAGAATATTCATAGCCACGATAGGACAACGTCTGTCGGGTCAGCTAGTTGAAAGATAAATATTCTTAGTAGCAACTCCAGATGATTTTTGGGGTCATAAAACCCCAAAAAAAAACTCAACCTACTAACTAATCCGTAGTAGCCTTCACTGCTACTACGGAGTTTCGCTAGCTAATTTAATTTGACCCTGTATAAACTAGATTTTAGACCCAGTTGAAACTTTCATTAACAACATTACACTGTAATTTAATCGTTAAAGTCTTTATAATAAAGACTAGCACATCCCGCACGGCTTCGCCCGCGTGGATATCGCAAAATATCCCACGGGAACCTCTGTGAAAAATTTCAGCTTTCTAGGTCCAAGGGTTTGGGCTGGGCGTTGATGAGTCAGTCAATCAGTCATGACTTCTCATATATAAGATATAATAATGAGGAGCTCGTGGCCAAGTAATAACAGCCGCACGGGTCGATCCATCAGGTTAAGCTAAGCTTGTCGGGGTCGGTCCGTGGATGGGTGACCATCTTTACATACCGAGACTCCTCCGTGCCTCGGAAAGCACGTTAAGCCGTTGGTCCCGGCTGTCATTCGTGGATCTTTGACAGTCGTTACGGGTCGTCAGAAGCCCGAAAGTCTGACAACCAGTCTTACCAAGGGGTATCGTATTACCTAGTTACTGGGTTGTGGAGGTCAGATAGGCAGTCGCTCCATGTAAAATAATGGTATTCAGCTGCATCCGGTTAGACTGGAAGCCGACCCCAACATAGTTGGGAAAAGGCAGGCAGATGGATTGATTGAATAAAGATAATAAAATCTATTAACATGATTTTATAAACCAACTTGAAACTTAATTTTCGCGCAAACCATAAAACTCTGTAGAATCTTTCTACTTACTTTCATATAGCGCGCGCATACTATCCTTATTATCGATCAATGATCTATAGATCGCAACGGATCCATAGATCTTGGGGTCAGGCGCAGCAATTACGGTCCTATTCAGACAGACGGACACAAGCGCATTATATATCATTATGTCGCAGTGTGTACAGTAATACTGGGTGATTTTTGTTATGTCTAGTTTTTTTTTTGTCTTTTATTTTATTCATTAAATGACCTTAGTAGTATGTCAGGTGTCAAAAGATCAGTGATCTTACTTTATCGATCAAAATATCAATAGCTCAGCATATTATTTGTTATGTAACAAGAAAACATAGTAAGTACTGCAAAGGTTTGTTGCATTGGTCAACCTTAGTATGTTACAGGCTGACATTCTATCATTCAAACATCGATTACTTTTGAAGAAAAGCGGAACTAGCTTTTGTTCAAGGGTGGAGACAGATGCTAGCTAGGGCTTCGATAGGAGTGTGATATATTTTAAGTTGAAACTGAGTCATTTTGACATAAAAATTATATTATATATTTTAACATATAAATTTTCTCGTTAATCACTATATTCTTATATTGAAAAAAATATTTTTTACTTTTTATTTCAGTTAAATGGTATTAAAGCGTGTTTTTTTTAGTTTTTTTAACTAAAATTTATTTTTAAATTTTTTAGAGATAAATCGTTAATCCTGGTGATCCTGGTCTGGGTAATGGGACAACATATTTTAATTATTGCATTGACATCGGGCCCTGTTGTGTGCAAAATTTCCAATTAATCTGACCATTTAAAGTGGGTAAAAATCGAGTTCAAAGATTCCGTAAGATACATACATACAGGTGAAGCTAATAAAAGCGTGTAAAAAAGGCCCTCGGCCCCCTTGACCCCCTATACGTCTTTAATTTATACTGTAGCTATCCCCCTGTAAGGTTCAACCCCTCACAGCTATGTTTTCTTGTAGGTACTTATAGACAAGTTGCTAAAGATAGTAAATAAAGTGGTAATACGAGTAATTGCTAAAATAAAAGATTCAAATAGGCACACAAAAATTTCGCAACCCTAAGCTGTACCACGCGGGCCCAGTGCTGATTGGATATAGCCCACTCCTTCTCACCGAGAGGTGGCCTGTATCCCAGCACTGGGAACATTATATGATTGGTGGTTATGCTAGGAAGTACCAACTGTACCGAGTGGTGTAAGAAAAGGGATTCAAATGAGCCAAAATATCTATCAAATATTTTTGACATTGTATTGTTTCTAAAAAAAAACAGTCATCATCAAGAGGTTATTACACTAATAAAACCTAGTTAAAAAAAGCTGGTAAAGACCTAGTTATTTTTAGGAAAGAAAGAAAGAAAAACCAGCCATTTCGAAAACCTCCTAACTCGCACACCGACCGCAACATACAAACGGTACGCTACGGCTACACTACAATTGGAAAACTTTCATCTTGCCTCGTAAGTCCACATTTGTTAATAATTATTTTTGATTGAATATCACTTTTATTATACACTTACATTATAATAACGGTGTATATAAAGAAATATATGTACTTAGTTCACAAATCAAATTAGGAACGGTGTAACATGGCTTTTACATTTATTTAGTGTGAATGTTAAGCTACGCTTGACGCGGTCAGCTCGTGGATGGGTGACTATCCATTACATATCGAGAACCCTCCGTGCTTTTAATACCTACGTTTTAAGCCGTTTGGCCCAACTATCATTCATAGATCTTTGATAGTCGTTGCGGGTCGTCAGAAGCTCGAAAGTCTGAGCAAGGGCAGGTCAGGCGCACTCCGTATTTTAGGTATAAAGCTATAAGTACGCGGCGGGCTCGACTTGTCGGGCTAATTCAGTGTGGGCTGCCGCGCACCGGCCGGCTCGCACGTTAGTTCGATGCTCACTCACGCGCCGCGTCGTAAAAGAAGACAACCCTAACGAGTCAGAAGGTATAAGAGTTTCGCGATAGAAAGAGAGGCAACTTCTAGGTGAATATAACTGTAGATAATTAACGCTGTGCGTCCTGAATTGCACCTTATTGTGTCGTAGCAAGAGTCGCTATTCATTTAGATGATTTTGCGGAGTGAATCTTCTGTACTTGTACTATTTATGTATTCTGTGCCAAAGGTAACATGTTACCCAGTAACTGGATTCAGGAGGTCAGATAAGCAGTCACTCCATGTGAAATACTGGTATTCAGCTGCATCCGGTTAGACTGGAAGCCGACCACAACATAGTTTGGAAAAAGCTAGGAACATGATGATGAGATTAATAGGGATAAATTAGAAGAACATCTACCAATCCGCGTGGTGGATTACGGCCTACTCCCTCTCACAGAGAGGAGGCCTGTGTCCCAGCAGTGGGAACATTGTAGGCTGATTATGTTATGTGATGTGTTGTCATATCATAGTTATGTTTGGAACCTAATTCATAATTTGCCTAGCCTTTTCCCAACTATAGCGAATAAATGATTTATATTTCTATGTTCGGGTGCTTCCAGTCTAACCATCCGGTAATAACAGCCGCACGGGTCGATCCTTCAAGTTAAGCTACGCTTGCCGGGGTCGGTCCGTGGATGGGTGACCATCTTTACATACCGAGACTCCTCCGTGCCTCGGAAAGCACGTTAAGCCGTTGGTCCCGGCTGTCATTCGTGGATCTTTGACAGTCGTTACGGGTCGTCAGAAGCCCGAAAGTCTGACAACCAGAAATACAAAGGGGTAAGTATCCCAACTATGTTGGGGTCGGCTTCCAGTCTAACCGGATGCAGCTGAATACCAGTATTTTACATGGAGCGACTGTTTATCTGACCTACACAATCCAGTTACTGGGTAACACGATACCCACATAAAGAAACTAATTAGGAAACCATTTAACTTCTTAAGGCGAGTATAGCTGTTAACAGCGCCACTATTAAGAAAAAAATAATAAGTCAGGAGATTTATGGAACATTTTTACCTATGCTCACATTTGTAGTCGGATGAGGTACAATTTTTTGCGTCAAAAAATTCAACACTAAACCTCCTAGGTTCGAAGTTATAGCAGTTAACGCCAAAAACGGCTCAATGGTGGCGCTGCCGGTTAGCAGCTATGCTCGCTTCAAGCTTCGATATCTCAAAATTTCCCATCTATCGAATTATCACAAAACCATCTAGCTCATAAAAACACCCACAATATCTTTAGACCACAATAAGACCATTAGCGGTTTCTAAAATAAAGAAAATAACAAAAAAACCCCAACCTGCCATATAAACACCCTTCTTAACAAAAGGGGGTAGGCAGAAAAAATGGTTACCTGTTCAGCTGTCAACGCATCATTTGTCAAAAGTCACCAATATAATTTGACACCCGACAGTGGCGCCACTTGTAGAGGTAAAAGTAACTAAGCGACAAAAATTCCGTACATTTCATTTAGTTCCTTTTTTTGCCGAGTACCAAGATATTTTGAGAGGAGATATGTTGTATTTTTGTGGTTATAAAATTAAGGGTAGGTAGCAACGCCTATTGAAACATGTGGCTTATTGTGAAGTAAATGGAAATTGAGTAATTAATTAATACGTGGTAAGAGTTTCAGCTGCTTTAACAACTGGGCTTGAAGGAAAGTACTATGAAGACATTATAGGCTGATTATGCTGTCAGATTCAAAATATTTTATTTATCTTTATCTTTATAAATAAAAAGAGAAATCCTGACTGACTGACTCATCAACGGCCAGCCCAAACCCTTAGACCAAGAAAACTGAAATTTTGCACAGAGGTTCCCTTTATAATGTAGACAAGGAATAAGGAAGGAATTCTCGGTAGTTTGTTCCCGTGGGATATTTTCCGACATCCACGCGGGCGAAGCCGCGCGGGAAGTGCTAGTAAATAATAAAAAGAGAAGTCCTGACTAACTGACTGACTGATTGACTCGCAACGCCCAGCCCATACCCTTGGACCTAGAAAGCTCAAATTTTGGAGAGGTTCCCTTTAAAATGTAAACTAGGAATAAGGAACGAATTCCCGGTAGTACGTTCCCGTGGGTCATTTTCGGACATCCTCGCGGGCGAAGCCGCTGGCAAAAGCTGAAAACTAGTTTAAATATAAACCTACATAAGGATTTATGAAACGTCAGAAGCTAGATGAAAGATTTCAATTGGTCATTTCCTATGGAGAAGAGCCGACAAGAAACTACCAAATATTGCCCCATAAGTTTGGTCCTTCGATATGCATCTACTAATATAAAATCAATTTGTCAATATGTCCGTCAGTCAATGCAGGTGGCCCGGTGTCACTTGTCTTTCTACGTCCAAACATTATTAATCATTGCTCCTTTGGTGTACCGACTGGTTTTGAGGTAGTTTTGTTATAAAAGTAAGTAGGGAACTCTTTGTGAAGTAGCCCGTCCAGGAAAGTACTACCATCACAGAGGTCTGGCCAATCTGAAGGTAATCGAAATTCGCTCGCACCGGTTTGAAGGGTATGGTTGAAAGAATGAGGAAAATGTTGTTAGGAAAGTTTTGAGTAGGTATACGAATGTGGATGGCTATACGAGTAGGGGAAGACCAAGAGAAATGATGGCTGGACTGTGTGAAAAATTATATGGAAAAGAAAGAACATACAATATAGTCATAACTACATAGGAAGTGGTTACCGAAATGACGACTAATAGAAAAGTAATCGTCTTTCAATCTGCCTAGCCTTTTCCCAACTATGTTGGGTTCGGCTTCCAGTCTAACCGGATGTAGCTGAATACCAGTATTTTACATAGAGCGACTGCCTATCTGACCTCCACAACCCATTAACTGGGTAATACGATACTCCTTGGTAAGACTCGTTGTCAGACTTTCGGGCTTCTGACGACCCGTAACGACTGTCAAAGATCCACAAATGACAGCCGGGACAGACGGCTTAACGTGCTTTCCGAGGCACGGAGGAGTCTCGGTATGTAAAGATGGTCACCCATCCACGGACCGACCCGGCAAGCGTAGCTTAACCTGATGGAACGACCCGTGCGGCTGTTATTACTTAGCCTCGAGCTCCAAGAGAAGTAATCATCTTTCTGCCCTTTAAATCCCATGGTACGTGGGGGCGGCGCAACACGTTTTCTTCTTCCATTCTCCCCTGTCAACCGTCACGCTGTCATTCACTCCCTTCTCTTTCATGTCATTTCTCAAACAATCCATACATCTTTTCTTTGGCTTTCCTCTCCCTCTCCATCCATCAACATGTATATTCACAAAGAAATCTCTTATTACTTAAAACTTCAAAACAACTGCAGCAGTTTAAATTAATAGAACAACAATTACGTGTACTCATAATAATAGCATGTTATTATACACTATTAAGACTTATTAACTACTTTTAACTCACTTACATTTACCCTATAATCTTGGTGTTTGACGTCATTTATGTGACATTGTGAGGTAGAAAATAGGTTTTTTTTCACATTATACACATATAACCGAAGTGGCCAAGTATTGGCCCAATAACATTTAACAGTACCTACCATCGACACATAGGATACCCAGGATAATAGGTGGCAGAAGAATATTGCTGAAACCTGTCTTCTTACTGGCATAGCATAATCAACCTACAGTGGAATCCGTTTAATATGACTCCGCCTATATTGATCAACCGCTTGATATGAAGTAATTGCAGTGCAAAGTTTGGTTTTCATATGAAACTATTAGTTGTTCGTGCCCGGCGTCGCCCGGGTGAATTTCATGTCTCTATATCCAGTGGTTTAGGCTGTGTAAAAATACCATCCAAATATTCGACTTTTCCGGTGAATTTTCCAAAAAAAATCTGTCATACAAACCTTGTCTTGACTGAATTACAAACACAAAAAAAAAATGACAAATAGGTGCAACTGCTCTGAAGTGATGCGCTTCGGCAATTGATTTTTATTTATACATATATATTCTTTATAACAAAGTTCGGATATAAATAATGACTTCGCTTATACATGTCACTTATTAAGACCTGCTTTTAAGAAATAAGTCATATTAAGCGACATGTCACACTATATGCTGTACTTAGGTACAATTTTTATTCTATGTTTTTAATGTTTGTTTGCTCATATTTCTTTTTTTACTATTAGATACATACAATTTGTAATTTTTCTCTATTAAACTAAATCCCTAACAAAATTAGGAAGTTGTTTATTTTCTAAGACAATGCTTTGTATGACGTCAGCTTAGTATGACGTATTTGACACTTCCCTTTCGATGTCATTACCTATAAGCGAATTTTACTGTATAAGTATCCACTTCTGGAACACAGGCCTCCTCTGTGAGAAGGAGCGGATCATAACCGTAATCCACCACGCAAGCCTTGGTGCTTTTTAGTAGATGAAGCTAAATTTTTCGTTTCATTTCCAAAAGCAGAGTCGTTCAGCTTCGAGCGCGACTAAAGGCGCTGTGATGGACCACGAACTTCAGGTTCCACCGAAGAACACATGCGACGAGGACGGCTTCATCAAGGTGGAGAGAAAGAAGAGGAAGCCTACTTATCGCAACCAGTGTGGGACGGCGCCAGTTATTGGCTCTGACATGTTGCTACGTCCTGCAGTACCGACGACGCAGCTGTACGTGTCCCGGTTGCACCACTCTACAAAGCCTGAGGACATCGTAGAGTACATACGGGTGAAGACCAAGGACGGAAGGAAGGACCTTGAGGGTGGAGAAGTTGGAGGCGCGCCATAACACCAATTTCAAGACGTTCGTGGTGCGCGTTCCGACTCACGACCTGCGACCTTCCTCAAGGAAGAGTTTTGGCCGAAAGGTGCTGTATCGGCGTTACCGCGGCCAGCTTCGCGTCACCTCGCAGCGTAACACGACGCCGTCACTTCGTGTGTAGTAGTTTTTAATTTTGTTAATGTTTTTAATATGTATTAGTTTATTATTTTGTAATAATAATTTGTGTATTTTATTTATGGGCCTTAGTTGCCTGACAATAAAGGAATATATTTTATTTCACAAGAAAGAAATATTTGAGTTAGGTACTCAATGTGACCTACGAACATGACCTAGTATGACCATAGACTCGTAGATTTCATCTGTCGTTCCTTCTCTATAGAGATCGAGCGGCGAGATGAAAGAGATAGGCCCACACTAATGAACTATGGGACGCTAGGGTTGTCAGTCACGAAAATCGAATTACAAAAAATATATGGACCGATTTCATTTGTTTTTTTGCCTTTTTTTTCTTATGTATTTTAATAGAGAGCAGAAGAGGGGCGGAGTTTTTGTGTGACCCTTTGCTGTAGCAAGCCACGCCTTTTTCTGTGTGCACATTAGGGATAATACTCGGTTCTTGTATTTAAAAACTAGTCCTTATGCTGACCAGGACAGGGCAGTATTTTCATTGCCAAACTGAAACGTTCACTTAGCTTTTTACCACTATGGTGGGATGGATCTCCTATGGAGCTAGTTTCGTTAGCCTACGTTCGCTTAAGGCAATTTTTAAACGCGAAGATTTTTTTATCGCGCACTGAATATTCAACTCTCTGTGTTGAGCCGAACATTGAGAATCTAACAGAGTGCATCCCAGCGCGTTAAAGAAATACACTGTTGGAATTTCAACTCTCGGTGCTAAGCAGTGTACACACGGCTACATATCAAGCTACATTCCAGTATAAGCTGACCTCTCATTGTACGGAAATCCTATACAATACGAGATCTGTAGCCGTACGAGGGCTTATTGGTAAAAACTACGTTCAAAAATAAACGAATACGGTTGGTAAGTTACAGGAATCGGAAGATAAGGACATAAAAAGCTTTAAGACTTGTGCAATCCAGAGAAACACGTCTAATTTTCAATAAATGACATCTGTAGCGTTGCCGGTTGTGAAAATAAAGCCCTGTTGAACTTGATGATAATTTATTGGCCACTAAACTTATATTTACGTTACACGTTACAATAATTAATTTATCATGTGGCAACCCTAAGTGGAGGGATGAAAGGGACTGCGTGGCTATCGCCCTTCAGACCTCCCCTAGCTGACTAGTTCCTGAAAACTGCTAGGCTATCGAAGCAGGAACTAGGCTTACTTAGGACCAGAGATGGCTGCGTGGCTACCGAACTCTGAACCTCTAGCTAGTGAACGACGAATAGTTCTTTTTTTTTATGTATGGCATCTCGTAGTGTGACCATGAGAGGTCTCGACTACTTAACCGGACTTTCCTGTGGGTGCCTTAAGCGAGCTCAAAGCCTCCAGTCAGGGTATATAAACTAACTAACTTATAAACTAAGCGACTGCACGCTAAGGGCACCCCCTGTGGGATACGGACCTCGGCTTAGGGCGACACTGTGGGGAGGACAGCAAGGAGGGACAGGCTGGATTAAATTTTGTTCGAAGTCAGCTCTGCTTATAAAGGCGGACAGTTGACATGTGTGTGTACAATATCTACACGTAGTCATCGGTGTTGTTGTCTTCTAGTTTATGAAGCCGCTCATCGTAGTGCTTTGGATAAGTTACACTAGATGGCGCTGTATGTTTGTTACAATGCGATTTTATAATTTCTAACGTGACGATATTATCGGACGTCCACGGTATCACGATAACACAGAGAAGTAAACTGTATGGAGATATATAAAGACTCTTTTAAATGTCAGTCCACGATAACGTTATTACGTGCACGTATAATTTCCATATTATTTCACAACATAAATTAAAACAAAAACACTTAATCAAATTCTCGAACTTGGCAAAAATCAATCAATCTGCCTAGACTTTGCCCAACTACGTTGGGGTCGGCTTCCAGTCTAGCCGGATGCAGCTGAATACCACTATTTTACATGGAGCGACTGCCTATCTGACCTCCACAACACAGTAACTGGGTAATACGATACCCCTTGGTAAGACAAAAAGTGTATTGTGACTCCAAGCATTTTAATAGATTTTTTGGACTTAAAAATTTTTTTTGACAACCCTAACCAAATTAGTGATGTACCAATACAAATCTTCCGCTTTCTTTACAGTTTCTAGTTTCAGATAAAATCGATTAAAATGTCATTCGGATAATCCAATGCATGCACCGATGACCTTACTAGAGAATGATGAGCTAGAAAGTATGAAATAAAATTAACATTGTATTCGACCGATTTTTATTTTCTTTAGTTTTGTGATTAAAATCTAGTCTAAATTTTCTGCTTGTCATTCTTTCTTATTTTTTTCCAGTGATGGTTCAAATCCTAGCATTTTGGTATATACTATCAACAAAACGAACGCCTTTACACCTTAAAGTTTTTGTATCTACTGATTCATTTGGGAAACTCTGCCCCTATGGTCCTTTGTTCTCATAAAACAATAAAGTCGGAACGGCACAAACCATTTGCAAGCAAAATTGTTTCAAAATTGGAAAGTCCTGGCTTTTGACGATAGTACCAAAGTCATAATCAATCTGCCTAGCCTTTTCTCAATTATCTGATCTCCACAACTCAGTTACTAAGATACAGATCCGAGGGATATCGTGTCTGTTAGACTTTCAGATTTACAGACCTGTGTCAGTAAAAAATACAGGATTCAGGTTACTACATTAATGTCAGATAGTTAATCTAGAAAGTTAATTATCTGATTTATTTTCAAAATCAAAATGAAAGTTGAATAAAAACTTGAGTTCCTGGTGTTTTTTCTGAAGCCTTGTAAAAAGTGTTGCATATAAGTAGCAAGTTTTTTGGGCGATAATTTAGTAGTTGTGTAACCGGATATTATATACAAATAAAAACGTTATATTTCACTTCAAAAAAAATTATAAGTATTATACCAGAGAACACAGTAAAAAAAAAAAAAAAAAAGAATAACGAAGCAAAAGGCGTATGTAAGGATCGTGGCAGGTGGCGTTCTGTAGTTTCTGCCTACCCCCATGGGAAGAAGGCGTGAACTTATGTATGTATGTATTGAGAAAAAAATCTTATTATGCTTAAAAGCGGGATAGTCATCATCTTAATCATCAACCAGTCATACCAAGGGGTATCGTATTGCCCAGTTACTGGGTTGTGGAGGTCAGATAGGCAGTCGCTCCATGTAAAATAATGGTATTCAGCTGCATCCGGTTAGACTGGAAGCCGACCCCAACGCAGTTGGGAAAAGGCTAGGCAGATTGATTGATTGAGTCATCATCTGCCTAGCCTTTTGCCAACTATGTTGGGGTCGGCTTCCAGTCTAACCAGATGCAACTGAATAACAGTATTTTACTTAAACCGACTATTGGATGAGATGATATTGACTTAAAATAGATTAAACTCTAGCTAAACCCCCTTCCCCGTCCCGTCCCTTTTACGATTCGACTGATACCGATACTGAATTTCCAAACTCAAACTCAAAGCATTTATATCAAACTAGCTTTTGCCAGCGGCTCCGCCCGCGTGGTTTTCGGAAAATATCCCACGGGAACATACTACCGGGAAATCCTATCTTTTTCCTGTCTACATATAAAAGAAACCTCTGTGCAAAATTTCAGCTTTCTAGGTCCAAGGGTTTGGGCTGGGCGATGATGAGTCAGTCAGTCAGTCAGGAGTTGTCTTTTTATTTATATAGATAGATAAACCAATTACAGGCACTTTTGAATTGTCAACGGGTCTGTCAGTTAGAAAGATGAAGCTAGTTGAAGAGAAGAATGGGCAAGAAGCTCCATGGACACCCTTTTAAATTAAAATATGGTTACATCATTCATATTGAAATTATACATGTGAGAACGATGCAGAACGTTAAAAAAGTCCGTAATAAAAAATAAAAAAAAAACAATTCTAAATTTAAAATAAGCCACTGTTTTCTGGACATAGACAAATAATCTTTAATAAGCGATTACCTGCGATCGTTTCTAGACTATGCTAAGTGCATTGACTTAGGTACTGAAGTTTTTGTGGCCACGTGTAATTAGTAAGCTTTCTAATTTAAATATAATTTGGATCTCAAGATTTATTTCTCATTTGACTTTTTTCTATAACTTTAGACCAAATGTTCACTTCTTTGAAGATTTAATATTCACAGAATAGAATACTTTTTATTATGTACACCGTGCTAATTACAGATACAGGACCGTAATTTTAATCGTCTTTGTTCTCTTTGGAGTCATTGTACTCATCATTATGAACAACTTTTACTATGGGACCAAACCTGAAATCGCGAAAAAAAATCAGTACATTTATCTACATCAAACTCGGCAAAATGTAGGGAGCAGCTTTTTTTTCGGGATCAAACTCAAACTCAAACTCAAAGCATTTATTTCAATTAAACCAATTACAGGCACTTTTGAATTGTCAAGGGGTCGGTCAGTCAGAAAGATGAAGCTAGGCGCCCATTCCAAAGCATAGTAGGTACCTATGGAGAAGAACGCGCAAGAAACTCCACGGACACTCTTTTAAATCAAGATATGGTTACAAAATAATGGTTACATCATTCATGTTGAAATTTCATATGTGAGAACGATGCAGAACGTTAACATCGTCCTTAAAAAAAAACAATTCAAATATTTAAATTAAATTAAAATAAGCCCTGACCGCTAAGGTATGCCCAGCCTTCACTGACAGCGCTTATTCACGAACCTGACGCATGGATTGGCTAAATGATCCAACACGCGCCACCATCAGCGAGACATTAGTGTGAGCGTCACATACTCTCATTTCAGGTTTGGTCCCATAGTAAAAGTTGTTCATAATGATGAGCACAATGACCCCTTAAGAGGATAAAGACGATTAAAATTACATCCTGTAGTGTGTATGTGTGTGTTACGCTATACATTTAACAAAAACTTGTTTAGTTCTAAATACAGTCGCATGATGCTGTTACAATTGCAATTCAAAATTTCTCTCATCATCATCATCCTCCTATGCTGGGGTCAGCTTCCAGTCTAACCGGATGCAGATGAATACCAGTGTTTTACATGGAGCGACTGCCTATCTGACCTAAATCTCTCTAACGTATTTAATGTTGCATTGTCGAATTTATTTGTCTGTTGCAAATTCAAATATGGCCTCCAAAACCAATTTTTTTTTTCTTAAAAATTTTTAATATTGGATACCTGTCACCGGTATTGGTTTAAGAGAAGAATGTTAACTATATGTAAATATTAATTTGTGTGACATGGAATACAGTAGCTGGATTTGAGGCATTTTAGTTTTTTTGTAGTAGTAGTGATGTGTCGAGTTTATCGATATTTGTTTAGGCTTTTCTTGGGTTTGGGAATGATAAAATGCTGATAATGGATAACAATGGACACAATTCAAAATTACGTCCAAATAATAATATTACTTACTAACACTAGCTATAAGGTATTACTAACATTAAGAATCGTTTGTTGTCCGATTTAATAAAATTTTGATTCGATTTTGATTATGATTTTTTTGTCGATAATTTTTTTACACAGATTAGCGTAACACTCAAGCAAATGTGAATTGCTTCTATGTAGGTATGTTCTATTTAATAAGTATTTTTAAATCAATCTGTGAATTTATCAATATAAAATGTAGGAACGTTTTAATAATATCTTTAAGGCAAATCGTTTGAACCGATGTTTATGAAGTATTTGAGATATACGATAATAACATTTATCGACAATGTCCCATCACTACTTCAAAAATATGTAACACAAAAACCCCACTTCTGGTATCGGTATTGCCCATCCCTGTTTATTTAGGCGCAGCACTTGAGACATGCATTGTATAGACTTGGTACCCTTTTTATATCAGTCTGCAAAGATATTCGAACGAGTGACGTCAGATAATCGGTATTTCGAAGAAAATAATGTTTAAAATTGGTATTACAAAGTTTTGAGGTTGAGTTCCATATTTGGCTTGTGACTTCATCTCTTCTCTTGGATTGGTTCAAGCTGTAGACGCCTAATAACCATTTGTAAATTAAGCTGCTTTTTTACTCTAGAATAGCGAAAGAAAAAAAATCATCTGGTTCTTTAATTTTGTTAAGGAAATAGTTTTCTTGATGTTTCAGAGTTAGTCCTACAGCAAGTAATCTTTTTTCGTAAGCTCTGTCACCTCAAAATATTTTACTATATAATATACTTACCAGGAAAAATCTTAAAAATACACCAACAGATCCAAGATTATATCCTTTAGAAACTTTGCAATTAAGATTATCCATATCATTTAAATTCCCTTGCAAAATAATATGGTATCACGATTCTGCTGAGTAAGGGACAGACGGACAGACACATGAAAGCGTCGGTTTAACCCTTTAATGTAGCCGGCTGTGCTAAGTCATTATTGATTGTGTTAAAGTCAATGTATTGCAATTTAATTCTAGGCCCCCGTCGTGAAATTATATGGGAACATTTAAATGGGTATTGGACATCACTATTGTGTTAAGGTTTCAGAGATATAACTTTCATAGAGGTAGTGCTATAAAAACACTTCAAATATGTCCTTTGTTTCCTTAAAAAACGTCCTTTGAGTTTAAAAGAATGTCCTATAGATTTTCGTTATAGTTTAAACAAAATAGGGACAAAACATAGGGCATTTTTTAATTGTTATTAATTTCTAGACTACTCACATAATTGTAATAGATTTAATAAGTGTTATTTAATGAAGCCCCCCAAAAATATATTTTAATTTTATCTAATGGATGTTGAAATTTGGTATACATATGAATTTCTGTGACCCAAACACGGACGGGTAAAGAAAATAAATGAATTTTGAATATGGAGGTCACTTTTGGGGGGCAAATAAGAAAATTAAAAAAAAAGTTTTGCAAACTACACCGTGTGACATGTCAAATGAAAGGGCGGGTCTCAAATATATTTTTTTTATAATTTTAAAATAAATTGTTTTAAAGTTATTTAAGAAAATAGACGAAAATTGACCATTCCCCCCCTTATCTCCGAAACTACTGAGCCTAAAATTTTGAAAAAAACACAGAAAATAGATAGAGGAAAACCTATAAGAAGTCTGTGGTCTTAAAATAACATGGTAAATCTATCAATATTGTGAGTACAAACATACATTTATAGTTGGAATGTATGGGAGAACATGTTTTTCAACTACAATGTTAAGTTTGTTCTTAAGATAAATTCATCCCAACTACGGAACCCTTCGTTGTGCGTGGTCCGACACGCACTAGGCCGTTTTTTTTTAAGAATACTTACCTAAAACCACTAAGGTAAAGGCAGCATTAAATTAAGCACTCACACGGGTGAACGCATCAACTAAAAGTTACCATAATTGAAGTGAAAGATTCGAGATCTAAATTATATTTTAATTAGAAAGCTCTCTAGTCACAAAAACAGAAGAAAGATAATCCGTTAAGGCTAGAAACTATCTCACTTTGTCAATTAGCATCAGTTTCAGCCGAAACTGTAAAACAAAAATTCAGTTTCGGTATCGGTATCGGCAGGCGCCATCCCTAATAAAAACAAAACCTATCTAAAATATTTATCCCAAAAATACCCGTCCACGTCATTCGATTAATCGTTGTCAGATATCGATACTCCACGTAAATCGATGTAGATTACAATCGATAATATCATCGTTTTGTACGCATGATTTCCGATCGTGACTTCGATTCGAAATATTTATAAGTCGTGTGGACTTCTTAATGTATACTGATGGTTTAGTTAATTTTGAAGAGTTTTTATTTAAGATGAAATTATAATGTAGGGAACAGCAGATTTTTTTTCTTCGATTGTTGTTTATAAAAAAAAAAGAAAAGTTGTTCATAATGATGAGTACAATGACCCCTTAAAATGCCCCTAAATTGAATATCATTCTGTAGACAGTTGCCCTGCGCCATTTAGGAAAAGTCCAGCAACTTTCAACGCGAAAATCATAATATTGTTTGCTTGTCGCCCGCGGCCGCTACGAAGCTCAGTAACACCTCTCAAATAAATATAAAACAGTAGTCAAAAACAATTAAACGAAATCTTCTAAAACTACTAAACAATTTGTCGGAACGTTAATATTTTTTGTCATTCAATGATTAATGTATATTTGAGTCAAAACTGTCTGGTTTAAACGACTAACAATTGTGTGGTCCAAATCATGAGCTGATGAAGCAAGGAACTCATCATCTGCCTAGCCTTTTCCCAACTTGTTGGGGTCGTCTACCGAATGGAGCTGAATACCAGTATTTTACATGGAGGACTACGACGGTATTATACGATACGCCCAAAGAACTGTCGGAGTAAAAACATTATAGTTTTTATTTAGATAGCTTGGCTAAAGCTTGTGTTCCCACTGCTGGGACACAGTCCTTCTCTCGGTGAGAGGGAGTGGGCCATATTCCACCACGCGGGCCCAGTGCGGGTTGGTAGATGTCTTCGAATTTTTGGTTCTAGGACATGGGTTTCCTCAAAATGTTTTCCTTCACCGTTTTGAGAGCAGTGGTGATAAAATAATTTACACAAAGAAAAGCGCCTGTCTGGGTTCAAACCTACGATCTACAACTCGTAAGTCGTGGTCGTTACCATCGTCGTGAAAAAAAAATCTGCTGTTCCCTACATTTATACGCATAACTTGTCAAAATGTAGGGAACAGCAGATTTTTTGTCGTGATTTCAGGTTTGGTCCCATAGTAAAAGTTGTTTGTTATCATGAGTACAATCAGTCCAGTAGTAATAAATACCAGTCAACCGATAGAAGTTCGCCATTCCTGCCCTGGACAGTTAGCCCCGCTGCCACCTTGCCGGCTGGCTAATATTCACCACTACATGAGCTATACTCATATAGTTCGTCTACGAGAAGTTATCATAAAATATAAAGGTCGGCTTAGACCAAACGAGCGAATGCACATCCGATCCCCACTCTACCAAATTATTTCTTAGTCAACAAGGATAGAGCATTCTTTCGTTGGTCTATCTTTATAGGGTTTAGTCCAAACGAACATAGAAACGGAAACAAGAACAAGAGCACTCTTTTTTTGACATCTTTAAACATAAAAAGAGAAGTCCTGACTGACTGAATAACTGACTCATCAATGCCCAGCCCAAACCCTTGAACCTAGAAAGCTGAAATTCTGCACAGAAGTTCCTTTTATAATGTAGACAAGGAATAAGGCAGGATTTCCCGGTAGTACGTTCCCGTGGGATATTATCCGACAACCACGCGGGCGAAGCCGCTGGCAAAAGCTAGTTGTAGACCAACGAAAGAATGCTCTATCTCCTGTTTACACAAACGGAATTTGGTACAGTGGGGATAGAATGTGCATTTTCTCTTTTGGTCTAAACAGACCTTAATAAAATTTCAAGAAAATCAAGAAAGGAATGCTTTTGTTCTATGTTCGGTTGACTTTGATCTAAAATCTAAACCGTGTCTCATTCGTGTCAAGGTGACACGAATGAGACACATTTTAAAACCGCTATCGTTTCCAACTTGCGCCAGCTCTTAACCCTGCTTCACCGTGTGTGGTACAAATGATCCGGTGACATCGAATCATTTATCATGACTATTTAAGAGTAAAAACTTACAGGTTACATGTCGTCTTTGATTTGGTGCGTACCGACTTATTTCGTAGTTTTTTTTTTTTTTTTTTTTTTGAGGTAAGCGAAAGTTTACATAGATATGGTATTTTAACCAAATTCTTGTCCGTTTACTGAAATACTGATCTAAGTTAAATAATTTGTTTAAAAATATCATTATATTTTTTTTTCTGCGAAAATTAATGTTTGTGAAACGAAAAGATACCTACCTGCTTAATTCTCATTCTAAATTATAGTAACATGGAGTCTGACTGAACAGCAGATTTATGTTTGCATAAATCGTCAAAATGAAGGGAACAGCTGATTTTTTTTTGTGATTTCAGGTTTGGTCCCATAGTAAATGTTGTTCATAATAATGAGTACAATGACCCCTTAAGAGGTTGTGCGTTATTTATGCTACACCTTGTATATCTAGCTGTCAAATCACAAAATAACCTATCATATTTAAGTATGTAATTTATACGTAACGTACCTACCTAAAAGTTCCAAAAAAAGGACTAGATCAAAATGGCGGTGACTGACAAAAATTGAAATATTTAATAATGAGAGAGAAATGTATCCGCGCCTTAATAAGAGAAACTACTGTATACCATATACAATGAAAATTATATGTTTATTTATAAGTTCGTTATTATGTTACTGTACAAAATTATTTGTAACCATGTTTGGATACAGAATACAGAAATAATAAAAAATATTGCATTGTAACTGTCGTAAGTGACAAATTATTTTCTCTAACTGTATTGCAGTCGTGAAATATAATTTGAAGACTAAACTGTGGTATTCGAAAGAAAAGAAAGTAAAAAATCTTTTTTACACAAATAAAAAAAAAACGGCCACTAGCCCTACCAGCGTTTTGAAGAAATGTCGCGATTGCAGCAGCACGTTGTATGCAATGAAATCCTTATCAATAAGTGACTGACCTGGTTATGATAGTGCGCGAGGTGATGATGCGGCACGTGCCGCATCGCCGGGTGCAGCATCTCGGAGCCGCTCGAACTGCCGCTGCTACTGCCCTCTATCGCCTGCAAGCCGAGGAGTTGGTCAGAACAAACATGATACGTCACATCACATGTGTATTCAAAGAAGACATAACGAGTATGATTACTACTGAAATCTTCCGGTTACGGAGACATTAAAGGTCAAAGTTCCAAGTTACATACATAAACTCAAGCCTTCTTCCCATGGGGGTAGGCAGAAACTACAGAACGCCACCTGCTACGATCCTTACATACTCCTTTTGCCTCGTTTACGTTCATACAGACATACATCACGGTTACGAGTAGGTACTAGGCACCTGACCTTTTCTGAAGAACATCACCAATAAAGTATGTCTTCCTAGGGTGTCCCCTCCCAGCGTTTCCAGTCACATCTGCAGTAAATACCTTTTGTTAGTCGCCTTTTATTCATCCTCTCAACACGACCAAACCATCTAAGCATACTCTTTTCAATTTTTGTCACTACATCTTCTTTCAAACCGCACCGTCACCTCATCACATCACTCCTCAGCTTATCATTCATAGTCACACCACACATGCTTCGCATTAAGGAACGCATTTCCTCAGCATTTATTCTACTTTCTTGCTTTTTTTTCCAACTTTCTTTTACTTTTATTTACTACACCCCCCACAACTCCTGTACTGTATTACCTACCTTTGCATACAATGTTGATATAGGCTATGAGATGGGTATTTTTAAACCCTCTATATCAGTCTTCCATTCTTCAATGCACCATAGCTTGACACCGACTTCAAAAGCTATTAAGTTTTTGATGAAAGTTATTTTATTCGTTTTAGGTTTGGATCATTTAGCTAATCCATGCGTCAGGTTCGTGAACAAGCGCTGTCAGTGAAGGCTGGTCATACCTTAGCGGCCACGGCTTATTTTAATTTAATTTAAATATTTGAATTGTTTTTTTTTTTTTTTAAGGACGCTTTTAACGTTCTGCATCGTTCTCACATGTGAAATTTCAACATGAATGATGTAACCATTATTTTGTAACCATATCTTGATTTAAAAGAGTGTCCGTGGAGTTTCTTGCCCGTTCTTCTCCATAGGTACCTACTATGCTTTGGAATGGGCGCCTAGCTTCATCTTTTTGACTGACCGACCCCTTGACAATTCAAAAGTGCCTGCAGGTAATTGGTTTAATTGAAATAAATGCTTTGAGTTTGAGTTTTGAAGTCGGCTTTTACATTTTTTGAAGTAAATTTTTATAGATTATTTCTTTCAAATATTGGCGGTAAAAAATAGCTTTTTTTTTGCTATGTATTATCTGGTGTACAATAAAGTATAATCAAACTAATATTACAAAGGCGAAAGTTTGTGAGTGTGTGTATGTTTGTTACTTCTTCACGCTCAAACGGCTGGACCGAATTAAATGAAATTTGGTATGCAGATAGCTTATACTCTGGATTAACACATAGGCTACTTTTTATCCCGAACTACGCGGGCGAAACCGCGGAGCGCAGCTAGTTACATATATAAATAAATAAACTCTTTACCTCAGGCGGTTCATTCTTGGTCTCGGCCTCGTCTCCGAGCTCGACCAGTCCAAGCGCCTCCTCCAAGAGATCAAACCGAGACTCCTCGCTGCTCACCAGCTGCGGAGGAAGATCTCCTTGGATCACGTACTCCCCTGGAAGAGAGAACAGCGGATTAGAAATAATCTATATAAATAAAAAGAAAAGTCCTGACAGACTGACTGACTCATCAACGCCCAACCCAAAACCTAGAAAGCTGAAATTTTGCACAGAGGTTCCCTTTATAATGTAAACAAGGAATAAGGAAGGATTTCCCGGTAGTACGTCCCCGTGGGATATTTTCCGACATCCACGCGGTCGAATCCGCGGGCAAAAGCTAGTTTTTTTTTTATAAAAGCTTCACCATTTTAAATATAATTTAATTAAGCAGGTATTTATCTTTTAGTATACATGTTTTAATATTTTTTTAACCTTTTGTTTTATGCGTAATAAATTAATTACTGGCTGGACGCACGACGCGTTGCGTTAGCTCAGCTCAGAACACGCAAGCTAACCATTCAAAGCCGCTGGCTTTTATCTGCGTCTTAAAAAGACGATAATACAATTCCCATTCATTAATATCTGTTTCTGTACTATACCTATCTGAGTCTCAGCTCCCTGTAGTAACAAACAACCAACATAATACATTGCTATTTCTCCACCACTAATACGAGTAGACTAACCTTAAGGCGAAAGCGCCAGGGTAGCTCGCGAAATTCAAAATTTCTTACATTATTTTTTTTGCAATTTGCAAGTCAGTATTAGGTTGTATGTTGATCTAAATATGATTCGCGGCCGTATCAAATATTTATTTATAGAATTATAATCATAAAAATCATCAATACAACTCTCTAAGTTCATATTACCCTATTGAATGACTATTTCATGAAATCATGAGGTTTGAGGTCAATTCTTTGTTGTATTAAAAAAAAAAATATATTTATTAGATACTGTACCAACTACATAGTTTAGGTATATATTAGTTTATGATTGGAGCCTCCTTTTAAGCATAATAATACGCCTGTGTTAGGAGACTCCGCTCTTCCACAGCTTTGGCTGTTTGTACAACTTACAAATTACAAAAATAATTTTATATATATTTTTTTTTTTGTCTTAGGTTACATAATACACATATCTTATCTTATCTTATTTTGTCTTATCTTATCTCGTATTGCTGCTCTAATGATTATAATTCTTTAAAGCCATGTTAGTTACGGCCGCAAATCATATTTTAATCAACATACAACCTGACACTGACCTGCAAATAGCGAAAAACGTAAGAAAATTTGAATTTTTCGGGATACCTTACTGTTTCCCTAAACTAAACTGTATTCAAATACCAAACAATAACCACACCTTCAAAAACAATTTACCACAAAAAATATCGCCTTCTACACACCGGTACTGACCAAAAGCAATATCAAAAAAGAGCCCTCCACTCCCAGGAGACCACAGAATAAAAAAATTTGCAAGTAGCAGCACCGCCATCTTGTCTTTGACAATAATTTACAACTTTTAAAAACTATAAATCACTAGTCTGTTCCTATAGCGGTTGACCACAAAAAATAACCCTTTGAATGCTGACCAATAATCTTGTTTAGCTATGAAAGGGTTTAAAAGACCGCCGCCGGGTAATTATGCATGGACAGTAGCCGAGGGGTTAGGGAATAAATCATAATTGACGGACGGCGACTTAAGATTTTTGTTCTTAGAAAAATATTAGTCTTGGAACTGCTGCTGTGCTGCTTTAATTGTAAGCTGTTGTAGGGTCTAAAATTGTATTTTTCCAATGTAGTTGTCAAAATAGTACATTTTGATACAAGTGGAGAATTCTTGTTATTGCATTCGAGGCGGAATTAACACCCGAGCCGTAGGCGAGGTTGTTTTTGAGCCGAGAACTGCAGTAGCAAATGTCCACGTGTATCAAACGACGTTTTTCAATACACTTTTGAAAAAATAAAATAACGAAAAATATTTTTGTCATGAATTATTAGGAAACTAAGATTTAAATTTTCTTTTTTTTCCGCGCTTTGCTTTCAAAAGGTTGAAGGAGAAGCAAAGGTATAAAGTCAATAAACAGCCTAATATGAAAAATTGAAAATTCAAATATTTTTGAGTTTAGAACACAAATAAATGTTAATTTGTTCATAAACGTTTTTTTTATTGTAATAATCATGTTTTTTGATGATATTCTATTTATAAACATTATTTAAATATTCAAAAAATATTAACGCCGTAAAGACCAATTTGGACTAAGTATAGGTATAAGTTATCTGTGGCAATTTTTATTCCCGCACACGTGTTGGAAAATGAGAAATCGCACGCGTGTGAAATATATTGCATTGTGGACCTAATCGTAGTGCGATATGAACCAGATTTCAAGGAAGTGTATTGAAAAAAATATAATTCTCTTTGTGTTACAGAAAGAAATAAAAATACCAAGCTAATATGTATAATATTCAAAGAAGACAGTTGTCTATGTGTTCTACGTTCTAACAATGACTGGCGAAATTCTATCGTTTGACAATCTAACCGAAGTATGAAAAAACGTGATAATACAATCATATTTCAAAAAAACGCACGAAATAAGGTTATCAATTCCCAAAAAAAAAAAACATTCCTGTCATACTAAAAGGTACTAAAATTGCCCAACATATATGCCTTCCTTATCTAAAAGACGCCACTTAATTTTCACCCAAAAAAAAAAACCGAAAATTAACCCAAAATCAGTTTGACACATTTAGTCAAACCCTTTAAATAAGTAACGGTGCACCATAGTAGCTATTGTAACACACAATAAGACTTATCATAATCCTTATATTGTCTGGACAAAAAGACCCAAAGTCGGTGGCGACATGTTTTTTTTTCACTGTCGGATTGAACGGGTTACCTCAGTACAAGATTAGGGGAGATTATTTTTAGGAAGTGTTAACGAATAATTTGATTAATTCATGTTTTGTATGGCTACTGGAGTTTTTTTAAGAAGATTATAAGTAAATCGGATTGATTTCTTTATTCTATCGTGCTATGTGTACTTACCTCTTTATATGAGAAAAAAAGTAAGTTCAAAAACTAAAACGCGACTACTGAAAAATCACGCTCGCAGCGGTCGGTCTGTAACCTATTATTAATATTATTTACCTCCACTTTTACTTCATCATCATCTTCCTGCCCTTATCCCATATTACTTGGGGTCGGCGCAACACGTTTCCTTCTTCCATTCTCCCCTGTCAACCGTCACGCTATCATTCACTCCCTTCTCTTTCATATCATTCCTCACACAATCCATCCATCTTTTCTTTGGCCTTCCTCTGCCTCTCCATCCATCAACATGTATATTCATCACTCTTTTAGTCACATGCGTTTCGTCTCTCCTCATCACATGCCCATACCAAGACAAACGATTTCCTTTCAACTTTTCTGTCACTGGCGCCACTTTCAAACTTCCTCTTATTACTCATTTCTCACTTTATCCATTCTCGTCACTCCACACATCCATCTCAACATTCTCATCTCCGCTGCATGCAATTTGTTTTCATCCGTCGTCTTCACTGCCCAGCATTCCGACCCATAAAGTACGACAGGCCTTATCACGGACTTGTAAATTTTCCCCTTCAACTTGAGGGGCATCCGTGGGTCGCAAGTTGTTCCTGTAACCTGTCGCCATTTCATCCATCCTGCTTTTCCTTATTTATCACAATTTAAACATATTTATTTACTTAAACAATATGACATAATACATATTTCTAATGTGTTCGTCAAGACCTTTCTTTTGATACCAAACATGTCATTATTATCTCAATTTAATTTTTTTCGAACTCAGAAATGTACCTACGTGCAAAAAGTCCACCATATTAAATTTATGGAGAATTTGTATAGCCTATGTCACCCGGACCATTATTACGAATCTATTGATACCTTATTCATTAAAATCGGTTCAGTAATTTAGGAGCTACGGTGTAACACACGTAAATACATACTTACATACATACATACTTACATATACAGGGTTAGTTTTCAATGACCAGCCAAATTTTCACAGGGCGTTGTACCCGTGAATATGAATATTTTTTACTATAACCACCAACCAACTTTAAAATCACGAAAAAAAAAACAGCTGTTTCATACAAAAGTTCAATACCTACTCGACCAAAATGTATGAAACAGTTGATTTTTTTTTCTTGATTTCAAAGTTGGTCCCATAGTGAAAGTCGTTCATAATCATGGGTAGAACACCCTGTGAAAATTTGGCTGGTCATTGAAAACTAACCCTGTATACATAGACTGCTAAAAACCATAACCCTTCCTTTTGGCTTTGCCGTAGTCAGGTAAAAACAATGACCAATGATTGATAATGATGATGACTTTTCGCCTGACCTAATCTCAATTTATTTGGGGTCGGCGCAACATGTCTCTCTTCCATTCTCTATTAGTCCTCATCTCGGTAGTCACTCCCTTTCTAGCCATATCATCTTTCACACAGTCCATCCATCGTATCTTAGTTTCAGGATTTAAAACATTGTGTAAATGGCAATACACTCCTTTTTCGTGCAGTCGTGTAAAGAACACCTGCCTACCTGAACAGATTTTGTGACCACGGGGACGGTTATTGGTAACTAGATGCGCCCCGCGGTGTTACACGCGGTTTATGATATACACTAAAACTTGTATTATTTAATCGGTGAGAAAAGTATTCACAAAAAAATTGCTCATCCCACGGGAACAGTACATTTTTTCAGGATGTAAAGAAGCCTATGTGTGCTATGTGTCTACAGGGTGTCTGCTACTTCCACACCAAATTTCTTCCTGTGCGAGTCACAATAAATACTTATTCTTTCTTTCTTTCACTCTTGATTTTTTCGGGATAAAAAGATGCCTATGTGTTAATCCAGAGTGTCAGCTACTTCTACACCAAATTTCATCAAAATCGGTCGAGCCGTTTGTGTTTGAAAGAGTAGCAAATATATTTGAATTCCTTGCTCATCTCACGGGTGCACTACATTTTTTTGGGATAAAAAGTAGCCTATGTGTTAATCCAGGGTATAAGCATACCGAATTTCATCCAAATCAGTCAAACCGTTTGAGCGTGAAGAAGTAACAAACATACACACACACACACACACTCATAAACTTTCGCCTTTATAATATTAGTGTGATATGTCGGCAATCCATTAAGGGGATGTACGAGAGGTCATTTGAAACCAAATGACCCCTTACGACCCCTATACAAATGTCAACAAATTTCGAGTAATTTGTTTACTTACCTATATAATTTTATCAGAGTTGTCTGAACGTGTAATGAATGAAACAAAAATGAACCTTCATTCGAATGGCAATTTACTCGATTATCATAATCAGCCTACAATGTTCCCACTGCTGGGACACAGGCCTCCTCTCTGTGAGAGGGTGGGCCGTAATCCACCACGCGGGCCCAGTGCGGGTTGGTAGATGTCACATAATGTCTTCGAATTTTTGGCTCTAAGACATGCCGGTTTCCTCACGATGTTTTCCTTCACCGTTTTGAGAGCAGTGGTGATAAAATAAATTACACAAAGTACAGCGCTTGTCTTGGTTCGAACCTACGACCTACAACTCTTAATCAATCAATCAATCAGTTTATTTGTGAAACAAAGGTGTTTACATGCATAGGTGTTTGTATAAATAGGGAGTGCGCTATGTTTTGTCATAATTAAGACATAAAAATTATAAGTGACACATTAGGTGTCATTAGATGTGACTTAGAAAACATAATATTTTAAATTAATTAAATACATGAATAGAAAAAACATACCTACTTAAAAAAAAAACAAATAAAATAAAATCAATAAATAGTCAAAGTCAAAAATATTATCAAAAGGTAAAAATTGATTATTCCAATAATTGGTCGTTCAAAAATTCGTCTACATTATAATAACATTTGCCAATTAATAATTTAGTAAGAGCTTTTTTAAACTTATATAATGGTGCCGATTCTGTTGTGCACAAACTAAACTTAATTTAGGCTATTGCTAACTTTTTCTCTC
The DNA here is from genome assembly GCA_946251885.1 of Cosmia pyralina. Classification (NCBI taxonomy): domain Eukaryota; kingdom Metazoa; phylum Arthropoda; class Insecta; order Lepidoptera; family Noctuidae; genus Cosmia; species Cosmia pyralina. The sequence goes on along the minus strand of OX276369.1, from coordinate 9,657,530 downwards.
TATTATGACAAGAAAGGGACGGAAGTAAATTAGAGCTGTCAAATTAGTTAGAACTAATTTTTCCATAGACATTTAGACGACACGTAAAAACACGTCGACTAAAAACACGGTGAAGCGCAAGGCGTGAACTAGTTTGACATCTCCAACTTAGTTCATAGCTATAGCCGTCCTTTTCTCGCGCTGCCTGTTAGTAAAAGATAGCGATTCTCTAATTTTAGTTTAGTGCGTTCACAAGAGAATCGGCACCAATGTCATGTTTTTTACGTCATCAGGAATTTCATTAAGTTGCGGCTTTTATCACTGCATTACTCAAGTGAAGGGTCTGATATCTAAATGAATACTGGATAAAATTTTCTCCAGAAAATGAACTTTTTCCGTGCAAGAAAAAAACCAACTGTTCTATAATCTTACTAGTCTGCCTTCCCAAAACAGGTAAATCCCATAGAAAAACACGCTTCGAAAACACACAACAAAAAAGTTCCTAAGTATGTATAATCGATCGAACCATACCGAATTTCGTCCGGTCGAAAAAAACACATGTTTTAATTGTTTCGCGGACGCCATATTGGGCGGCCATCTTGTGGCCTTCATGGTCGACCAATCACGGGGGTTTTTAGAATGTTATTAGGCTGTGATATAGTTAATAATAGGATGGGTGTGCAGTTAAACTATTCTGCTTAGCCTTTCCCCAACTACGTTGGGGTCGGCTTCCAGTCTATAACCGGATGCTGCCGATTACCAGTATTTTACATGAAACGACTGCCTATCTGACCTCCGAAACTCAGTATAGGGTAACACGATACCCCTGGACCCCAAGTCCCCAACATTATTGGGAAAAGGCTACAAAACAGAAGCTAAATCTATCAATCTATAATAATAAAGCTGAAGAGTTTGTTTGTTTGAACGCGCTAATCTCTGGAACTACCAGTCGGATTTGAAAAAATATTTTTGCATTTGATAGCCCAATTCTTGAGGAAGGCTATAGACTATTTAACATCACGCTAGGACCCCTAGGAGCTGATCAAAAAGAAAAAATGTCAGAAAGAACGCTAAGCAAAAACGAAGTAATAGCGCAGGCAGGCGATGCATTGTGACGGGATGGGTCTGGGAACAAGAAATTTCACGCGGACGAAGTCGCGAGCAGAAGCTAGATATCATTTATAGAACAGAGATATATAAAATCTTTAAATAGCAATACGTAACAACTCAACTTCAAAAATAAATGATTGCATAACATTTTATTACAAAAAGTGTATTGTTGTAACCTTGGCAATGACTTGTCGCGCCGCTTGCGCCGAAAGTGAATTGATCTATAGATCTATGATCCATGGATCATTGGCGTGTCGGTTGGACGCATTGTTGATTATTTCGACATCAAATGTTTTGATCGCAAATTTGTTATTGAAATGCTTTATGGTAACTTTATTTGCGGAATCAACATCGGAGTGTTTGCGTTTTTGGTCTCATTTCAATTTCATTTAAGTAAGTGATAACGTTACGGCTCTCGGGAGGGGCTCGTGGCTAAGTAATTAAAGCCGCACGGGTCGATCGATCAGGTTAAGCAACATTTGCCGGGGCGGTCCGTAGATAGGTGACCATCTTTAAATACCGAGACTACTCCGTACCTCGGAAAGCGCGTTAAGCAATTGGTCCCGGCTGTCATTCGTGGATCTTTGACAATCGTTCCGGGTCGTCAGAAGCTCAAGTCTGATAACCAGTCATACCAAGGAGTATCGTATTATTACCCAGTAACTGGACATCGTCAAAGCCGCGGGTAACACCTGGATGAGGGCCGCACGGAACCGAGAAGACAAAGTATATTAGAATGGATTTCATAACTATCCACTACATAATTACCTCCCTGGATCGACATTTCAGTTTAATATCTGCAGCATTTTATCACAACAAATTCAAAACAAGATGCAGCATCTTATCGCTTCCCTATTGACATAACCACAAATTCAAGATGGCAGCCCCTTCAATAGAAGTCTATTGCCTTCAATTGTTTCAAATTGAAATAGATGAGGAGTCTCGCTATTGGTTGAACACTGAAATTGATGTCAATTTTAATGATTTCGTTGATTTTCAAGCTTGTTGGTATCTGTAATGGAGATAGACAGCCCTAAACCCGAACGGATGACACAAATAGGGCACGTAAAATGACGCTCGAAAGTCTTGCCAAGGGGCATTGTGTTACCCAGTAATTAGGTTGTGGAGGTCAGATAAGCAGTCGCTACATGTAATTCAGCTGCATCCGGTTAGACTTGAAGTCGACCCCAACATAGTTGGGAAAAGGTTTTTTGGTATAGTTTATTGCATTCCTTAAAATAAAATAATCATGTGAAAAGGGCTTTCACGGAACGTTCTCGTGAAACGCTTTCCAATTTCTCATAGCGATAGGAAATCTCTAAGTAATGTAAAATAATTCTCTCATTATTAAAAATATTTAAAACAATAAAACAGCTTTTATCAATATGCTAATCTTTGTGAAAGTTTTGAAAACATCGTAGGTAAGTGCCTTTTCGTACGTCCCGGTTCCGGGTAGCCGGTGCCGGGTACCCGGCGGCTGGCGTATGGTAACTAGACAGTATGTAGATACATAAAAATAAAGTAATTGTTCGTAAACAAAGAAAGATTTACTGTAAAACTTTTTTAGTTATCTTTAAAACTCTTTAAAATTAATGTTAAACTAGGGTACTACGATAATACTCGTACATATATAACAGGGTAATACGATACCTCTTGGTAAGACTGGTTGTCATACTTTCTGGCTTCTGACGACCCGTAAAGACTGTCAAAGATCCACGAATGACAGCCGGAACCAACGGCTTAACGTACTTTCCGAGGCATGGAGGAGTCTCAATACGTAAAGATGGTCACCCATGCACTGACCAACCCTGGCCAGCGTAGCTTAACCTGACGGATCGACCCGTGCGGCTGTTATTACTTAGCCACGAGCTCCTCTCAATTAACTATTAATAAAACTTTAATTTTATCCAAAGCTGACCAATAGTTATTCTCGCTCACCACAAAACTCAAATTTAAAAACCGAATCATGTAGTCCTACAACCGGTTCCACATTCCAATTTCGAACCGAAACAACTGACATACACCCATCCTTTTCTTGCGCAACTTTTTGTTTCAATTTTCGAATTAATTTAAAATCATTCTGAGCGTGTTAAAGAGAGACAGCGATATATCTTTGTGATGTTTGATGTGGTTTCTCGTTGCGGTCGCCTGATTCGACGCTCCTTAGTATTTAGGTATTTATTTCGAGTTTTTCCTTATATTGCTTGTAGGTATTTAGTATAAATTGTTAGGTATAAGATATAAGTGTAACTTTATGATTCATTTTGAGAACCAAAGAGCTGTCATTATAGTCGTAATGATTTACGAGACAAAAAAAGTGTAGAAATATCTTTTGATTTCTTGTGGAGATATCTTTATATTTTGGGTTGTAGCCGGTGATCAATGCTATTTTGCACATTTTTTTTTGTAAAATGTTGAAGCTGATATTTCCAATATAACTACTGCACTGGGTAGGTAATGTAGAGGCTTTGAACCTTATCTGTCTCATTACAAAACGAGTTCTAATTAACTTTAATCCAAGCCCAGACCTTGGAGCGAGTTATTGTACGTTGAACTTAATTCCGATATACATAAAGTTCTTAATACAAAAATAACAACTTAGACTCGTGTCTAACGTCAGTTTTTGTAATTGAATTAAAGTTCGAAATTCAAAAATTATTAGATGCTTTCAACCTGGCCTGGATAAACCTTGTTTTGTAATAAGGCCGTATGCGTTTTAGCATGCAACCTCCGTGGATGTTCAAATAGTCTATGAGACAATCTTTGAATTTAAAAATAAATGACAAGGAGTCAGGGGGGCCACGGGCCGAAGTGATTGTTGGAAAAGTTCTGTTATTTAATAATATCCCTGGTTTATCTCTCTACCTGTTAAATTTATAGCGTAGCTATCCCCCTGTGAGGTTCGAGTCCTCACAGTACCAATCCTTCTTATTTAGATGTGATATGAATAAGGAAATGACCTTTCTTTAGCAACATAAAAGGTTACTTACATAGACCAAAACTAGATGATGTTTTGAAAGTCAGTTTGATCCCAAAAATTTCTTGAAAACATAATACAACGGGTCGTTTTGCATCCTCGTCAAATTTAAGGATGTCAAAATCTGCCTAGCCTTTTCCCAACTATGTTGGGGTCGGCTTCCAGTCTAACCAGATGCAGCTGAATACCAGTATTTTACATGGAGCGACTGCTTGTCTGACCTCCACAACCCAGTAACTGGGTAATATGATACCCCTTGGTAAGACTGGTTGTCAGACTTTCGGGCTTCTGACGACCCGTAACTACTGTCGAAGATCTAAGAATGACAGCCGAGACCAACAGCTTAACGTACTTTCCGGGGCATGGAGGAGTCTCGATATGTAAAGATGATGTCACCTATCCACGGAAAACCCTGGCAAGCGTAGCTTAACCTGATGAATCGACCCGTGCGGCTGTTATAACTTAGGTACGAGCTCCTATTTGAACAACTTTTATAATAGGACCCATAGTAAAAGTTGTTCAAAATGATAGTCTCATTAATACCCTAGATTTATGGGATATAAAAAAAACACGTTGTATATGTGTACTTAGGTACTTACTTGCTTTAAAAACCGCAGAATTAACATGATGGTTTCCCCTATTGTCTTTTGTGGGGCCTGAGAAAATGTGAAGATAAGTACCTACCTACCTATTGTGAGTTTTATCTTGATAAAAGAACTTTACCTAATCACTAAAAGGCGGAGTCACGAGCGAAAGCTATGCAAAATATTCTTTGTTTAAGAAGGCTGTCGCAGTTTGTCACCTCTCTCGCTCATACGGGATCAAATTTTTAAGAATGTAAATTAAAAGATACTTTTTTGAACAATGTAATTAATTAAATTAATAATGTTAATTTAATAGGTAACTATTAAAAACACATTTTTATTGTGGCATTTATTTAACTCATCTCAAAAATAGATACTCATCATCATCTTCCAGCCCTTATCCCATATTACTTGGGGTCGGCGCAACACGTTTTCTTCTTCCATTCTCCCCTGTCAACCGTCACGCTATCATTCACTCCCTTCTCTTTCATATCATTCCTCACACCTTCTTTGGCCCTCCTCTGCCTCTCCATCCATCAACATGTATATTCATCACTTTTTTAGTCACATGCGTTTCGTCTCTCCTCATCACATGCCCATACCAAGCCAAACGATTTCCTTTCAACTTTTCTGTCACCGGCGCCACTTTCAAACTTCCTCTTATATACTCATTTCTTACTTTATCCATTCTCGTCACTCCACACATCCATCTCAACATTCTCATCTCCGCTGCATGCAATTTTTTTTCATCCATCTTCTTCACTGCCCAGCATTCCGATCCATAAAGTACCTACGACAGGCCTTATCACGGACTTGTAAATTTTCCCCTTCAACTTGAGGGGCAACCGTGGGTCGCAAGTTGTTCCTGTAACCTGTCGCCATTTCATCCATCCTGAGTTGATCCGGTGCGTTATGTCTCGGTCTACTTCGCCATCCCTTTGGACAAGTGACCCGAGGTACCGAAAGTCGGAGCAGATCGGTAAGGGCAAAATTAGATACTACGAGTATATATAATACTTTTTGAACTGTGTTTGTTAGATAACACAATAGAAATGTGTTTTAATAATTAGGTACTCGTACTTATTAAATTAAAATTATTTACTAGTCATTTAATTGATTACATTTTTCAAAAAAGCATCTTCTCATTTAACAACCTTAAAAATTTGGTCCCGCGTGAGCTAGAGGTGACAAAATGCGACAGCTCTCTTAACTCTATCTATGCCTACCATCTACTTCTCTGCACAAAAAAAAAAAAACAGTTCTCAAACTGACTGACAAAACTTACGATACAAACTTGAAAGTAAAATAATGTGTATACAAGGTTACTCAAGGTCACGATCCCTTAAAGGGGTGATAGTAGAGGTCATTCGTTAGGTATCAAATCACTCATGGGTACATGGATCAATAATGAACCACATTCCGAGATATTTTATTTTTTCAAAAAACAGTGGACACTCAATACAAATCAATCAAATTTCATTTTTTATTGATTTTTCTTTCGTAATAAATCTAGTTTATTCGGTAATTTTTCAACGTATCGAAAATGTTTATATCTCGTTGGATTGCTAATTAATAATAATAAGAGCTTTTGCCCTTAAGGGGTTATCAAATCAGTACTTTATTAAACAAAAGTATGTTTATTAAATTTACATCAGTTCATTTATTGAGAAACTTTACCTGTCTAAAATTATATTTATAGTTCAGAATCGTACCATGCCCATCTATCAACAATTCGTCAAAAAACATTTTAAGAATGCAAAGCATTTCATTTAATAAGAATACTTTAAAAAAGTAATGATTTGACTACGCACTCGTAAATGCGTCCTTAATACCAATTCATTTGGGGTTGGCGTAACATGTCTTTTGCTTTCATAAATCCATGTAAAATACTGATATCCATTATTGGGAAAAGGATAGGCAGATGATAGTGCATAGCTGGCTCCGCGGAATAAAATGATATGTAATTGTGACGAAACATAATATTATGTACTTATGTAAAGTCTATTTTCGGCAATTACTTATAGATAGATAGATAGATAAACCGTTTATTCGATGCACGCAAAAGACAGAGCACAACACACAAAAGTACAAATAAATTATTTCAATTTACATTTTAATAAAATTTTATATAAAAATTTAAATAAAAATTTAAAAACAAGGTGCCAACATCCATTATCCATCCATCCATATCCATCCATCCATCCATCCATCATCTATCCATCATTCATTTTCGGACTCTAATATATTATAATAATCCACATAAATACCTAAAAATCAAATGCTGTTCGTTGGTAAGCGCATCACTTGATAATTGTTAAACCATTTTGGGTACTTTTTGCGAACAATGATATGTTTTTCGGGAAAGAAAAATTTGAAGTATTCCTGAAAATTCAAAAATTGAAAGAAGAGGTGTAACTGAAAATCCTTTTTACACAGGCAGGACAACGCTTGTCGGGTCATCTAATATTAGGTAAAGTCAGCAACATAAGTCCATTAACAGTTGAGTTTTCTAAATCTTAATTATTGAGAAAAATACTTCATTAAAATCGGAACAGATGTAAATTTTAAAGAAAATTAACTCATATCTAATAAATGAAATGTTAAAAAGCAGGTTATCATATCATTTTGTGTTACTTTAGATGATGTCAAAAAGTAGCAGTGTTAACCGACTTCTGTTGCTGACCGTACCTATATAAAATGTTATTAGTAATTCCTTCAAGCCAAAATTATGTGGCCAGCTATACATAGGTACAAATTTAATACTCATTATTGAAAAAAGAACGGTTAAAACAACCGGTATACTCTCAGAGCTCAGTATGTTGATACCTCAGCGCAGTGGGGTACTGATTTGAATGGGTATCGAAAAAACGATGACCCCTGCGGCGAGGCTATGTTCACACCCTTTTACATTTTCGTAGGTAGGTAGGGTTTGCCTTTATGTATAAAGTATTTTGAGTTTGAGAAAGACAAATTTTGAACATATTTAATTCTCAATTCTTTATTGCGTACCATAATGTATGAAGTTGGTAGGGAAATTATTATATTAGTAACAATTATGGACCCTGTCGGGCACAGCATAGATCAATGTAGGAGAGAGGAGGAAAAAAACTGGGTGCTTAATGTGATAAATTGAAATATTAGTGAAGTAAGTAGTTAGCGTTATAATTATAACTACTGTTTCATTATTACAGGATTGAAATTAAGAATTATAATGACTGTTTTTTTTTTTTTAAATTAGATACATTTATTTAATAAAAATATAAGCATTGTAAAAACAATTTATTTTTTTGTCATATTCATATTGCACTATTATTATTTGTATTTATTACGTAATTAAACGCTCCATTTATTAAAAAAAAAAAAAAATATGTGTATTTTCTTCTCTCGTATTTACACGACTAGACCTGCTGCCTGATCAGAATGTTGGGCCACAAAAGGAATTGGAAAGGCATTTGCATGCAGCTGAGATGAGAATGCTAAGAGGGATGTCTGGTGTTACACGAATGGATATAATAAGAAATGAGTACATAAGAGGAAGTTTGAAAGTGGCACCGGTGACTGCAAAGATGTGCGGAAATCAGTTGTCATGGTATGGGCATGTGATGCGGAGGAATGAGGAAAATGTCGTGAGGAAAGTTTTGAGTATGAATGTGGATGGCTATAAGAGCAGGGGAAGACCAAAGAAACGATGGATGAACTGTGTGAAAGATGATATGGCTAGAAAGGGGGCGAGTACCTCGCATCTCGATGACGATTAATAAATGCAAGGAAATGGTTTGACTTTGAAGGAATAATTATATGAAAATTCGATCGAGAAAACTCATCTGCTTTTTTTGGTAAGTCTATATAGTTTTTGCTAGCTTTCTCGTACACAGGATCCCGCTTGACTTATGCCCGGTTTCTGAGATTTTTAAACGGAGTTTATCCATTCGTTGAGTTCGATATCGTGTTTCTGAACACTTCGTAATGGAAGAGTTTAGCTTAAAAGTTGAGTAAATTATTATAACGAGGGTTTATCTGAGGACATCAAAACCCAAGCATAAGGAAGGAATTCGCTTAAATAGATAATTTTGTCAAATCAATAACTATTGAGAGTTTAAACTTCGTATAAGAATTCCTCAGTCAGAAACCGGGCATAAAACATCCACAAATCCTAAAAGGCAACTAGGTAAGTAAAAGGTACAGTCGGCAATAAAAGTCGATTGACACTTCAGTTTTTTAAATCCTAATTATTGAGCAAGGTGTTTACCTAATTAAAATCGGAACAGAAGTAAAATTTAAAGATCTACTATAGACTCTTAGGTATTTTAGGAAAAATGGAGATAATCAAATCATTTTGTATTAATTTACGTGATGTGTAAAAACATAGCAGTGTTAATCGACTTATGTTGCTGACCGTACCTACAGTTTACCAGTAGAAGAGCAGATAAAAGATATTGCTAGTGCCACTGGTTTCCTCAACTGGATATTTAGTCACTAATAAACAATATACTTCTGACTCTCCACATCAGGGAAAATAATCGAATTGTTCTTACTGGCCAATTCGGTTCACTGCCATTTAAAGTGAGGTGAGGTTCCTTAAGATAACAGCTATTATGAAGAACTCAAAAATTCTTCGAACCGAAAAAGCGCCCGCCAAAAGAACAAAGTAAATACACTCAAGATCCAGCCAGACATTAAATGCAACAAAATTATACTTCGGAAAACCACAAAAAACGAACTCCCCTTTAAAACACGCCTCCACTTAATTTTCAATACGAAACCGGTTTTTTTTTTTATTTATTTTTTTCTAAAACCTCTGTCCCTCGAGCCTTTTCAATTTCGGAGCGTGTGGGATGTTCTCATTTCAAAAGTCGTGTCGATGTTTCTTTTTTTTTTGTATTTCGTATTTCGAACAAGAATTGTGGTCGGTTAGTTTTTGGAGTTCGCTTTTAGCTTTTGGATGTGTCCTTTGGGATTACAGTTTTGAGATCTTTACGGGGAAGATATTTTTTGGAAGAATTCGAGGGTAGTATGAAGAGATGGATGGTTTTTGAACAATACAATAACAAGTATGGAGAGTAAGTTGTAATAAAGAAGTTGTTGCTAGTCCTACACACGGCTATAAATCAAGCTATACAATCCAGTATAAGTTGACCTCTCATTGTACGGAAATCCTATACAATGCGAGATCAGTTTATACTAGAGTTTGATAAGAAAACTGTAAAAATTGTTGTAGCCTATTGAATTGCTTCGGGAAAAAGAAAGAAAAAGAAAATACACAATATTCACACAAAAACAAAATGCAGAAAAAACATAAAATAGTATTGTGAGCCTCGCGGCTGCGCCAAAACGGTCCAGTACAGCATAAATGCTAGCTAACTAATGCATAACGCTGGTTTTCAACTGGACCTTATGTTATGAGGACCTCTTACGGATGTAAATAAGTTTTATAGTGTGTATAAATCTATACAACGTGTCGTTTTGCATCCTCGTCAAATTTCAGGGTGTGGTACATAACATTAAACCGAGTAACTTGCTCCATGAGACCAACATCGTATTCGCGAAAAAATTTTCAACTGTCCCATAGAAACAGAACGGACTGCTGATTATTTTGTCGCGATTACGATGTTGGTGCCATGGAGAAAGTTGTTCGGTTTAATGGTCTATACCACACCCTTAAATTTGACGAGGGTGCAAAACGACACGATGTATAAATAAAAATTAATGACTAATTGTGTTGCTAAGGGCAAAACTCGAGAAAGGCTGGACCAATTCGGCTAATTTTTGTTTTTCAATATTCTTTGAAGTCCGAGGAAGGTTCTTATGACGAGAAAAATATGGAAAATTTGCCGGGAAAATTGGAAAATCTGAAAGTGCATTTTCTATGGGATATTTGTACTTATGAATTTGGACAGGACAACGTCTTTCAAGTCAGATATATCCTATCCTCCTATTTAAATAAAAAATAGATTGATATTGTGTAGCAAGTAATAATGAACATCATCAAAAGGAGAAGAGAAGAAGAAGCTTTTTCACAGATAAGAGCAGATGTTTTGATAAATACGGAGGATTGCTTGTTTCCAAGATAATAATCCAAAATTCGCCTATTTTGTTTCTGTTCCCATCAGACAAAAGATACCATTTTCGACCGATTTTTTTTTTCAAACCTCACAAAATGTAACAAATATTTAAATCTGCGTCTAATCTCTATAACACATACCCATATAGAATTTTCTCTGAATACTCACTCCCAAGAGATCATATCGATTTCAAGAAAGTTATTTCAAAATTCTATGCCTATAATAATATTGTGACAATCAATATGTCCCCTTTGATCGATCACAGTCATTGTAATAAAGCTACCGGGTTCTGATGGCACACAGATAATGACAAAATCCATAAATAAGAAGAAAAAATAACAATGTACTGATAATCGATAAAATTTTTGACGATTTCGCGTTTTTTATCGATTATTCCTTGGTCTGTAATACTCTTGGGATATTATATCCCGAAATTTCAACAATCAGTTTTGCCAAGGAGTCTGGATATTGTGGAAATCAGATCAGTCGCTCCATGTAGGTATCTACTTAATTTGCAAATTAATTACACTTCCAAAATATTCACATATTAAGTTATTAAGGGGGTTGCGCTGCGGTAGCCCACGAAATTAAATTTTTTTTTTTGGGTTGTTTTGCAATTCGCCGCTCCGTGTCAGGTTGTATCTTGATCAAAATAGGATACGCGACAATAAAACATATATATTTATATAATTTTAACCATGAACATCATCAATACACATCTCTAAGTTAGATTTCGTGCAGATTCGTCGAACGAACGAAATCTAACGACTTTGCACGAAATCTAACTTAGAGAGATGTATTGATGATTTTTATGATTAAAATTATGTAAATATAAATGTTTTATTGCCGCGTATCATATTTTGATCAAGATACAACCTGACACGGACCTGAAAATTGCATAAAACGCAAGTAAATTTGAATTTCGCCCTACCACAGCGCATCTTCCTTAAGAAAATGCTCTAATTTAACAATATATTTATTCCAAATCAGTAACACTACTTGTTTAGACCTGAGGGGCAATTCCCGTATTTTTATAACAACGTTCGCAATCTCATCTCAGTCTCAATCTGTCAAAATTGTATAGAGTTTGCCTACATTTTTGACATTTGATTGTCGCTGGCTGACATTGCGACTTGGAATTTGAACGTTTTTAATTACGAGAATTGGCCCTCTGATCTTCAGTTTAAAATCATTAAAAGTCGGTTATCGCCGCCTTAAATGTAAAGAATTCTCATCGCGTTGTACGCGTTGAAGTCTTTTCTAGGATGCGACGCGAGGGCGCGTACCGACGGACCATGAAATTATTTTTCATGAATATTTTAATTTCAATTAAGTTCATCATTGAACACAACCCTAAGATTTAACTTACTTTCTTATGTTCTAGGTTGAATTTGTTTTGGAGTAAATTTTTGATTTGTTAAAATCATAAATGCATGGATATCTTTCAGCCGATGCCGCTGCTTGTAATATCAATCTGCCTGCCTTTTCCCAACTATGTTGGGATCGGCTTCCAGTGTAACCGGATGCAGCTGAATACCATTATTTTACATGGAGCGACTGCCTATCTGACCTCCACAACCCATTAACTGGGTAATACGATACCCCTTGGTAAGACTGATTGTCAGACTTTCGGGCTTCTGACGACCCGTAACGACTGTCAAAGATCCACGAATGACAGCCGGGACCAACGGCTTAACGTGCTTTCCGAGGCACGGAGGAGTCTCGGTATGTAAAGATGGTCACCCATCCACGGACCGACCCCGGCAAGCGTAGCTTAACCTGATGGATCGACCCGTGCGGCTGTTATTACTTAGCCACGAGCTCCTGCCACCGCTGCTTGTAATATACCTACTAATATTATACCCCATGTAAATTAGAGACAGTGAGTGAGCTGTAATCCACCACGCGGGCCCAGTGCGGGTTGGTAGATGTCATATCTTCGAATTTTTGGTTCAAGGACATGCCGGTTTCCTCACGATGTTTTCCTTCACCGTTTTCTCATCATCATCATCATCTTCCTGCCCTTATCCCATATTACTTGGGGTCGGCGCAACACGTTTTCTTCTTCCATTCTCCCCTGTCAACCGTCACGCTATCATTCACTCCCTTCTCTTTCATATCATTCCTCACACAATCCATCCATCTTTTCTTTGGCCTTCCTCTGCCTCTCCATCCATCAACATGTATATTCATCACTCTTTTAGTCACATGCGTTTCGTCACTACTCATCACATGCCAATAGGTACCAAGCCAAACGATTTCCTTTCAACTTTTCTGTCACTGTCGCCACTTTCAAACATTATTACATCTATCTATATTATCTCTATAGGAGGAGGAGCTCGTGGCTAAGTAATAACAGCCGCACGGGTCGTTCCATCAGGTTAAGCTACGCTTGCCGGGGTTGGTTCGTGGATGGGTGACCATCTTTACATAGCGAGACTCCTCCGTGCCTCGGAAAGCACGTTAAGCCGTTGGTCCCGGCTGTCATTCGTGGATCTTTGACAGTCGTTACGGGTCGTCAGAAGCCCGAAAGTCTGACAACCAGTCTTACCAAGGGGTATCGTATTACCCAGTTACTGGGTTGTGGAGGTTAGATAGGCAGTCGCTCCATGTAAAATACTGGTAAACAGCTGCATCCGGTTAGACTGGAAGCCGGCCCCAACATAGTTGGGAAAAGGCTAGGCAGATATTGATTGATATTATCTCTATCTATATTAATGATAAATGATTTTATTTCTGTACGTAGGTTTGTACAAACACTTTTAGACGTTAATCATATTTTAAAATGTAGATGAGTTACACGTTCTGAGAAGAAAGAAAGAAACAAACTCACGAGGTCACAGTCCCTTTTAAAGTCCAGACATTATCTTGGTCAGATCATGTGAAGACCATGTAGATTGGTGTCTGAAATAGTCTTTTGAGGAAAGAACCAAACAGATTGAGTGGACCTGTCAATTAAGTCAGTGTCTATCTTAAGGAGTACATGTTTTCAGTACAATAAAAATCTAGGAATTTTCATCGTGATGATTGCTAAAGAGCTTATCTGCTTTTCCTGTGCGTGTCCCAATCCCAAATAAAACATTTTTCTTTCTTTCTTTCTTTTATCTTTGAAGTCTAGGTTCTTACTTTAAACTCTTACAAGATAACACTAACACTAATATTATAAAGGCGAAAGTTTGCGAGTGTGTCACGCTCAAACGGCTGGACCGATTTGGATGAAATTTGGTATGTAGATAGCTTATACCCTGGATAAACACATAGGCTACTTTTTAACCCCGGTCCACGCGGGTGAAACCGCGGGGCACAGCTAGTATAAGATAATTATTTAAATAGCACTTTCCTGAAGTTCCGTTTTGATGTTTCCAGGACTGTATTTACAGAAGATGAAACCTTTAAGGTAGGATCCTATTTCTTTTAAAACAACCAAGCTATGGCAGAATGCGACCACGGTAAAAACGACTGATGAATATGTGTAACAGATCCGCCATTTTGAATTAATCACACACAATAATGAATTATTAAAACATACATTTTAATTACTATAAAAATAAACTGAAATACCTACATACCTCAATATAACTAATCCTTTTTACTATCACAGTAAAAAAAACAGTCAAAATCCACAAACACTATAGAGTTTTCACACAATTCCAAATACAAATGTCACTGCATTAAAAAAAAAACTGCAACCACCCATGACATAGCAATATGCACTATGATTTTCACTTTTTAATCGCGCAAAGGATACTTCTCCTTACAGCCTCGACCGAATAATGGGGCAGTATACCTTTTTGTCCCTTGCTCGAACTAGCGTTTTTTTTTTCACATTGTCTCGACCAACCAGTCTGCCTATAAGGCCTGTAGGCGGAGCTTGAGGCGGTGGCTGCGAGAAATACACCTATCTCTTTTTAACGTATGTTAATGTTGCGTGTAAGAAAGAGATGGTTTTATGTTTGTTGTTGCGTTTGTTTGGTTACTTTTTTCTGTGCCAGGATGTTGGTTATACTTTATATTATGTTGGGCCACTTTAGGTATACTCGATACAGTATATTTTAAATTCCTTGGAAGTGAGAGATTGAGTTTTAGAGTACTATTATTTATTCTGTGGTTTTAGCTGATTACTATCGGGAATTTTTGGTTTGATCTTTGCGACTCTATTTATTGGGAGATCCTTATTTCCCCAATGACTCAAGAGTACCAATCTAATTGCATTTTTGCCTGGTTTCATAATTATTATTAATCTTGAACATCACTGATTTATCCTAAGATAAATTTGGATGTAACAGTTTGAAATCGCCAAGAGGAAGTCAAGAAAATGACGTCAGGACAGTTTTGAATATGACTGTGTGAAAGATGATATGGCTAGAAAGGGAGTGACTACCGAGATGACGACTAATAGAGAAGTATGGAAGAAAAAGGCATGTTTCGCCGACCCCAAATAAATTGGCGCAAGGGCAGGATAATGATGATGAGTTAGCAATCATCATCACGCATTGAGCAAGAATGGTGGACCTTCCCTGTATGAGCAGAGGCTTTTGCCCTGCATGAAAGACTGACTGCTTCGTCAGGTCTAGTGGTTGTAAGCATTATTGCTGAGTAGGTACGAGATTTTGGCTGTGATCCCAAGGATGGGAAAACTGATATTTGGATTTTTCCATTCTTTAGTAGCAGGCTGGAGTCTGGATTTATGGCCGGTGGATGGCAATCAGCTTGCCCCCCTATTGATTAATTAAACATGACAGCCAGTCTCTATTCTTTAAGGCGACGATAACCCACTTTTAAAAGATTAGACATTCAAATAAACCTTTTTTACAGTCCATTCAACCTGTTACGTATGTGTATCAGTCTTTATAAAATATATATTATCTGTGGTATTTCCGGATCCTGTTGTCTTGTCACCGACTCCGATCGCTCGTCATGCAATGGCTGAATACACGATACATAAAATAGTCTGGTCGTCTTATTTATTTACAATATCTGGCCACCCGTCGTAACATGGTGTCAGAAGATACAGAAGAAAAAGAAGTCACAAAAAACCACAAAAGTAAGTGCCGCAAACAGTCAAAAAAAAAAAAAAAAAAAAAAAAAATTTCGAGTAAAACGTCGCCGCGTGGTCCAGCCCTAAAATGCCGGAAAATAAAAACGCAAATAATACAAGTTATCCCCTGCCGCCGAGTAATTTCAGCTTAGATATCAACAACTCGAACATGCCATTGGCTTGGAGAAATTTCAACACAAGTCTAGAGATTTACATGATAGCCAACAATTTAGAAGAACAACCAGACAAACGAAAGGTAGCCATTTTACTACAAATCATAGGCCCAGACGCTCTTCAGATATTTTACTCGTTTAACATACAAATTGACAAGATCACCTATAAGGATTTACTCGCCAAATTTGAAGACTACTTCACACCACGTGTCAATATTTCCGTCGAAAGACATAAGCTGTTCAACAGAAAACAAGGTCCAGATGAAGAAATTGAGACATATGCCACGGATCTCAAGAATCTAAGTATCCAATGCAATTTTGAAGGTCTTGCCGATGATATAGTAAAGGACATATTCTCATGGAACTTAAATTCATCTTGCTCGTACATCAGAGAACGTATCCTGATCGAGAAACCATCAACATTTGATGCCGCCGTCAGTCTCGCTAAAACACTAAGAAATACTAGGTTACAGGCTAAAGCTTTATCAAGCCAAGAAGTAAGTGTCGTTGCCAGTCGTCAATCGCATCACAGTCGCCAAACACATCGTAGTCAAGAGAGTCGCAATCAAAAAAGTCACAGTCAAAGAAGTCACAGTCGTCAAAGAAGTCATAGCCGTCAAGAAAGTCAAAGTCATCAGTCTCAAACAAGTCAAAGTCGTCAATCAAGTAAAGCATCGTCCAGTCAAGAACCTCAATCCAAACAGTCAACCAAGAATTGTTCCAGATGTGGTCAAGTTCACCGAACAAAATGTCCAGCCATAGGAGTCATCTGTAACAACTGCCACAAGCCCAATCACTTTGCCAAGTGTTGCCGCAGCAAACATGTGAGATCTATAGAAGAAGAAGAAGAAAGTACGGGTACTGATACTTATTTTCTAAATAGTCTTTTCACTAATGAGATTTCTGTCAGCAAAAAAAACCCTTATCATACAACTTTGTCCATAAATAGTAAGAATGTAGACTTTTTACTTGATACAGGTGCTGACACTAACATTTTATCATTTAACTCTTATAAAAAACTTAATTTGCCATTGAGTAGTTTAAAGAAAAGTAGTCACAAACTATCAACCTTTAGCGGTGAAGTATTACCGACTGTAGGTCAATGCATTCTGTCTGTCACACATAACAACAAACTATACAATGTTAATTTCCACATTATAGATATACCCTGTAGGAATATTATTGGTCGCAACAGTTGTGAGAATTTAAAATTAGTTAAAAGAGTCCATAATGTCCAATTTCATGAGTCACTCAATGTATCACAGCTTGACAAATATAAAGATCTCTTCTCAGGAATAGGTTGTCTTAAAGATTATGAATGTCATTTGTCAATGAAGCCTGATGCTGTACCGTCTATAGATGCCTGTCGTAGAATTCCATTCAGTCTCTTAGAACAATTAAAAGAAGAATTAGCCATGTTAAAAAAAAATCAAATTATAGTCAAAGTCGAGGAACCTACTGAATGGGTAAGCTCAATTGTAATTGCATCAAAGAAAAATGGTAAACTACGCCTGTGCATTGATCCAAGAAAACTTAATAAAGCCATTATGCGTCCTCATTATCAATTTCCAATTATTGATGAAATTAAATCCAGCCTCTCTGGTTCACAATATTTCACTACCCTAGATGCAAACAAAGGTTTTTATATGCTAAAGTTAGATGAAGCTTCCTCAAAACTATGTACATTCATCACACCTCAAGGTAGATATAGATTCCTAAGACTTCCCTTCGGGATAAATGCAGCCCCAGAACTGTTTCATTCCATCATGACAAATAGATTCAGTGATATTCCAGGAGTCAAAATCATGATGGATGATTTCCTAATTTACGGTCAAACTAAACAAGAACATGATTTTAGGTTAAAACAAGTCTTAGATAGAGCTAGAGAAATAGGAATAAAATTTAATAAAGACAAGTCTAATATATGTAAAAGTGAAGTCAAGTACCTAGGACACATCTTTTCTAAAGATGGTGTGAGAGTTGATGAAAACAAAGTGAAAGCCATTTGCAGTATGCCACCACCAACAAATGTCACAGAATTACAAAGGTTTTTAGGTATGGTTACGTACTTAGGCTCATACATAGAGAATTTGTCAGATAAAACTTCTAATTTAAGAACACTTCTGTCTAAAGATAATGAATGGTCTTGGCAAGAGAGACATAATGTAGAATTTAATGAATTAAAGGAATGTATAACAAAAGCCCCTGTCTTGACATATTATGATCAAAATAAACCAATTACACTGTCAGTTGATTCGTCTAAAGATGCCATGGGTGCAGTGATTTGCCATGATAAACACCCCATAGCATATGCTTCAGCTTCATTAAGCTCATGTCAACAGTCATACTCTCAGATTGAGAAAGAGCTGTTAGCAATCCTATTTGGTTGTACAAAGTTTCACCAATATGTCTATGGTCGCCACACTTTAGTTGAAACAGATCACAAACCAATAGTATCGCTGTATAAAAAACCAATTTATAACATTCCACCCCGTCTTCAAAGAATAATGCTAAGATTACAACCATATGACCTGAACGTAACTTACAAACCAGGTAAATATCTTTATGTAGCTGATACTCTGTCTAGAGCAGCTTTACCAGAACAGTCATTACATGATCTAGATTCTGATCTAGATTTACATGTCAATTTAGTCATTAGATCACTGTCAGTTAGTCCAAATAAACTTAAATCTATTCAAGAACAGACTTCCCAAGACAATGAATTGTCACTCTTAAGTAAATATTGCATAACAGGTTGGCCTGAACATAAAAAATTGCTTCCAGACATACTTAGGCCTTATTTTCCTTTAAAAACCGATATACATATAATTAATGGTATTGTCTTCAAAAACAACAGTGTCATTATACCAGTAGCCATGAGAAAAGACATTTTGAAACAGATACATGAAGGTCACCAAGGTATTCATAGTTGCCAAAGATTGGCAAGAAATCTAGTATACTGGCCCAATATGTACTCTGATATAGAAAAATATGTTAATAATTGTCATAACTGTCTCACTAACAGACGCAGCAATTCCAAAGAGTCACTACAGCCCCATGAGGTAAAACCAATCCCTTGGAATAAAGTCGGAGTTGATCTATTTGATTTCAATTCAAACAAGTATGTCATAGTCGTAGATTATTTTTCCCAATATGTCGAGCTTGTAAAGCTAGCAGGTGGTTCTACTAGTAAAATTGTCATTAGTCACCTAAAGTCTATATTTTCCAGACATGGAATACCCAACATTCTAATTTCAGACAATGGTCCCCCATTTAACTCAAAAGAGTTTAATCATTTTGCTTTAGATTGGCAAATACAACATATTACATCAAGTCCCTATTATCCACGGTCTAATGGTCTTGTAGAAAGAACCATAGCCACGGTTAAAAACATATTAAAGAAATGTCTTACTGATAATACAGACCCTCATCTAGGATTATTACAGTATAGGAATACACCTAAAGAAAATATGTATTCGCCTGCCCAATTACTAATGTCCAGGACACTCAGAACTAAACTTCCAGTCTTAGAACAAACTCTGAAACCTAAAATACCTAACTACAGGTCTCTAACAAATAAAACTCAAATAAAAGTGAACAAATCACAGATTTATTATAATAAACATACTAAACCGTTGTCTTCCCTAAACATTGGTGATAAAATTTACTTCCAGAAACAGCCAGACAGTATTTGGACACCTGGTACTGTGTCAGACATAGGTCCACAGCCTAGATCATATACTATTGTCTCCCCGGAAGGTACTTTTCGCCGTAATCGCCAACATATCCTACAGCCAAAACATTCACCAACTGAGTCCGCTCCTAGTAGAAGAAGTTCACTTCAATCCCCATCAGTTCCACTTGACACTGATCCACCGTCGCCTTCCAATATACTGCCGTCGTCATCTCCATCTAATTATCAATCTCCTTGTACAAGTAATCCTGTCCAAGAATCTGAAACAAAAACAAACACATCACATACACCAAATAAACAAACTCAACACACAACTTATTCTTCATTCGGTAGAGCAATAATAAAGCCCCGAAGATTTTGAAAATTGGTCTAGATTAAGTTCTTAATTTGTACTTAGTTTTAATTTAATATACTAAATGTATTGTTTGTTGTACAAGCATTGTCAAACCTAATTTTGTTTTGTTAGTAGCTGTCAAAACTTAGTTAAGTCAATTTGATAGACGTCACTGTCAGAACTGTCGCAATGTAAATGTCAGTCAAGTCAACTTGTCACTTCTTAGAGATGTTCCGTTCCACTTAGTCTACTAGTATATAAGAATTTTGTTAATGTTAAAAAAAAAAAAAAAAAAAAAAAGAGTATACTTACGTACCATGTTCCACGTAATGATTCCATTTTCTTTTCTTAATAAGGGAGATGTTACGTATGTGTATCAGTCTTTATAAAATATATATTATCTGTGGTATTTCCGGATCCTGTTGTCTTGTCACCGACTCCGATCGCTCGTCATGCAATGGCTGAATACACGATACATAAAATAGTCTGGTCGTCTTATTTATTTACAATATCTGGCCACCCGTCATAACACAACCGATTTTCACTTCTATTCCGTTGGCTTAAGGATGGCAATAAATGCAAAAAAGTGGTTACAATACCAACTGTTTACTGCAGCTGCCATTTGTCATGCCACCAACGCAATAGAAGTCAAAATCGATTGAACGGACTGTAAAAAAGGTTCGTTTAAATGTCTTATCTTATTGCAAATGGAGTATAATGTTAACGATTTGGAAAAAATCACACTAATATTATAAAGCCAAAAGTTTGTGAGTGTGTGTGTGCGTGTGTGTATGTTTGTTACTTCTTCACGCTCAAACGGCTGGACCGATTTGGATGTAATTTGGTATGCACATAGCTTATACCCTGGATTAACACATAGGCTACTTTTTATCCTGGTCTACGCGGGTGAAACCGCGGGGCGCAGCTAGTATGTGTTAAATTAAAGCATTTTCTTAATAACTTAATCTGTGAATATTTTAGATTATGTTTATATTACATAATTTATAAAGCTGACCCGCCAGACGTTGTCCTGTCAAAATTTAAACTTCTATTTTTTCCTATTTTTTTTTCTTTAAAACACCCCAGTAAAGAGGAGAATAAAAAAAAATATTCAAATCGGCCCAGCCGTTCTCGAGTTTTAGCGAGACAAATGAATAGATTTGATTTTTAACGATTGATTTTTATATATCTATATATATAAAAATCAATTGCTATTCGTTTGTCTCGATTGATTTTTATATATAATATAAAGATATATAAAAATCAATCGTTAAAAATCAAATCTATTCATTTGTCTCGCTAAAACTCGAGAACGGCTGGGCCGACATCTATATGTCTAACGCGGATAAAAAACTGAAAATCACGCAAAAACTATCAAGCGTATTTTTATGAAACCTTCACCATTTTAAAGATAATTTAATTATTTATAGTTTAGTTTATGCGTTTTAATAAAATAGCTTTTGTTTTATGAATAATAAATTAACAATGCGTCTAATTTGGGACAGCGCTCCTTGATGGGCGAGTCCTATTACTGGCTGGACGTACAACGCGTTGCGTAAGCTCAGCACAAAACACGCAAGCTAACCACTCAAGGTCGTTGGCCTATATCTGCGTCTTGAAAATCTCACTGTGAAAATTTAAGTGAGCTTGGTGTGAGCTGACAATAGCGTCAATTCCTAGCATCAAGTGGGTGTGCAGTGCAGCCTTGAGACGCACACGCGCACCTTATCAATCAATCTGCCTGCCTTTTCCCAACTATGTTGGGGTCGGCTTCCAGTCTAACCGGATGCAGCTGAATACCAGTATTTATGTGGAGCGACTGCCTATCTGACTCCACAACCCAGTAACTGGGTAATAGGATACCCCTTGATAAGACTAGTTGAAAGACTTTCGGGCTTCTGACGACCCGTAACGACTGTCAAAGATCCACGAATGACAGCCGGGAGCAACGGCTTGACGTGCTTTCCGAGGCACGGAGGAGTCTCGGTATGTAAAAATGGTTACCCATCCACGGACCGACCGCGGCAAGCGTAGCTTAACCTGATGTATCGACCCGTGCGGCTGTTATTACTTAGCCACGAGCTCCTCTGACAAAAGCTAGTATACCTAACTATAAAATTTAATATACCCTCCTGCCAGGCTGATATTACGCATGTTGTAGGTTACTAAAAAACACAAGAGTTCAATGCTCGAGAGACAACAGTTAATTTATTTTCAACGACTCGTACGTACAAAGATACTGAAACTAATCGCTTGGTGGAGCTGTTCTTGTTAAGGTCATTGCATTAGATGCTTGTGCGATATTATCCTATTTTAAATCACGCACGCATACACACACACACTCCTTTTTTTTTTAATTGTTTTAATTATCTTGTTCATAAGCATTCATTGATGCATCTTTTTGCATGTCTTTTGGGCTAATATTGTCTGTTTTGAGAGGTCTGGCGCTGTATGCCGAGATACAGGACTCGTCCTAGTTCGGCTACAGGGAGCACCCATGTTAATACTCCTAAGTACTCGCCTAATAAGTCTGTGTAATCCGTTGTAATATTTTTGGTGAAATAAATAAATTATTAATGATTTTTCTTCTACAATAAAACATCCCCACTAAAAATGCAAAAGAGTAAGTATCTCTACCGGTATCAGTTTAAAAAAAAATAAAGGGAGAGAGAGAAAGAGGGGGGTTAGGTAAGTACTTTCAGCAGGTTTTGTTTTTCTTATGAGGTGTGTCTTTGTCATAAAATAGAACTATTTTATTTTTATTTTATTTTATTTTATTTAAAAAGGAACAACTAACAGCTACAATATATAACATATAAAAAGAAATACACAAAACATATAGACAATATTGCAGCCCACAACGCTGTTCACAGATTAACTACAGGATACAAACAGTGAGAATAATCGCTAGGGTTACAAATAAGTTTTTTTTTTTTTTTTTTTTTTCTAAGGTACATTGCGTATTGTGTTTAAAATAATAATAATAAAGTGTACATGTGTAGTGTGTGTGGGGGTGTGTTTATGTGTGTGTAATGGGTGTGTAACAATAATGTAATGACACTCAAAAAATGGCACGAAAAAAACCGATAACTATAAGCCGATGTTCGCACTGACGTAAAAATATCGCGGCGGGATTTTATCGCGCACTGGATTTTCAACTCTCGGTGTTGAGCCGAGCATTGAGAATCCAACTTAACAATAACAGAGTGCATTCTAGCACGTCGAAAAAACACTGTTGGATTTTCAACTCTCGGCGCTAAGCAGAGCGTTGAAAATCCAGTAAAATGTCGCGATATTTTTACGTCCGTGCGTACGTCGACTTAGTATCGAATCATTCGTCCTTACCGCGTCTACCTTAACAGCACACCCTGACAAAAAAGTTAATTAAAATCGATCTACCGACAGATGCATATTACCAATTTATTTTATGTATCCCCTGACCCCCCTCCCTTGTACCCTGTGACTATGTTATTGTGATAAGTTTATATAATAATAGGTCTGCCTCATTGGTCTAGTGGCCGCTAGCGCTACTGCTGAACATGAGGTCCTGGGTTCGATTCTTGGGTTAGGCAAAGTGTTATTGTGTTTTTCCATCAGGAATGTCTCAGTAGCATCCCGGAGTCTGGATTAGTGCCCGGTTGTTGGCAATAGGCTCGCCCCCTGTTACATGGGACTTATAACTGGCGAAATGTGGGTGTACTATAGGTACACCTCTGCCCAACGCTTCGGGGACTACAGGTGTGATATTATGTTTAATGTTACCTTCTTCCCATGTTGGTAAGCAGAAACTGCAGGACTTTGCGCTTCGATATAATTGCCGGCACGAGTCGTGAGCACTGTTTTGTTTTCTATATGTATATAAATACTGCTTGATCATATATATTGATTTGTGGTGGCTAAGTAATAACAGCCGCACGGGTCGATCCATCAAGTTAAGCTACTCTTGCCGGGTTTGATCCGTGGATGGGTGACCATCTTTACATACCGAGACTCCTCCGTGCCTCGGAATGCACGTTAAGCCATTGGTCCCGGCTGTCATTTGTAGATCTTTGACAGTCGTTACGGGTCGTCAGAAGCCCGAAAGTCTGACAATCAGTTTTATCAAGGATATCGTATTTCCCAGTTATTGGGTCGTGGAGGTCAGATAGGCAGTCGCTCCATGTAAAATACTGATATTCAGCTGCATCCGGTTAGACTGGAAGCCGACCCCAACATAGTTGAGAAAAGGCTAGGCAGATGATGATGCATATATATTGATTGAATTGCTTCCACTTGTGTCTCTTCAGCCGTGCTAGGAAATAAGATTCGTTATGTTTAAGATTAAAGTTTGTGCTCACGACTCGTGCCGGCAACTATACTTTAATTCCATTGGTGATGTTCTTCAGAAAGGTCAGGTGCGTAGTACTCGCAGCCGGCGTGTATGACCAGATGTATGATGTAAGGATCGTAGCAGGTGGCGTTCTGAAGATTCTGCCTACCCCATGATGTGAGTATATTTGTACTAGCAAGTCTCGAACCCATAGGAATAACCGGATAAAAAGTATCTTATGTGTTAATCCAGGAAATAAACGATCTGCGTGCCAAATTTCATCAAAATCCGTTCAGTAGTTTTTGCGTGAAAGAGTAACAAACATCCATCCATCTATCCTCACAAACTTTCGCGTTTTCAACATTAGTATGAAAACTTATGATACCTAATTGATAAGTAAATAAGTCCTCGCGTGTGACCACTATCTAACCTGAGGATAATCATCATGTGCCTAGCCTTTTCCCAACTATTTTGTGTTCGGCTTGCAGTCTAACCGGATGCAAATTAATACCAGTACAAGGAGCGACTGCCTATCTGACCTCCACAACCCAGTTACAGGGTAATACGATACCCTTTGTTAAGACTGATTGTCAGACTTTCGGACCTCTGACGACCGGAAACGACTGTCAAAGATACACGAATGACAGCCGGGACCAATGGCTTAACGTACTTTCCGAGGCACGGAGGAGTCTCGTTATGTAAAGAGTCACTAATTATCCACGGACCAACCCCGGCAAACGTAGCTTAACCTCATCGATCGACCCATGCGGCTGTTATTACTTAGCCACGAGCTCCTCAGGTTACAGGTATAACCTCCAAAAAATTAAATTAGCACACTTGACAGCAAACTCATCAGAGCTGATAGGTGATGGTGGTTTCCAGTAATACGTACGATCCTCGAGTCTGGTAATAGTTATTGGGTTTTCCAAAATGTCTCAGCAGCACCACTGTATTCTCGGGCCGCCATTTTGGAAAAAAGGCGCAAAAAGCGAAATATTTTTTGAAAATCGCCTTTCTGACTCAATTGACATGGCGGCGCCAGCGGCAAAGATCGCCAATTTTCAAAACTCCCGGAAAACCCCTTTTTGAGTACCAAATGACTGTACTATTTCATCTCCATTGCTCTCAAAGCGGTGAAGGAAAGCATCGTGAGGAAACCGGCATGTCCTAGAACCAACAGTTCGAAGACATGTGATATTTACCAACCCGCACTGGGCCCGTGTGGTGTATTACAGCCCACTCCCTCTCACAGAGAGGAGGCCTGTGTCCCAGCAGTGGGAACATCATAGGTGGGATTGACGCTGAAAAGAGCTGAACGTGGCCTACTCTTTCGGGATATACAAACATAAAAATAAGTTATGTCAAAAGAATAGTATTCCCGTGTTCAAAACACAATCCTAGGCATCTCAAAAACTATCAGCTACCACATTGGATCAAAATAAACACTCCAAAGCGTACAGTTACACGAAACCGCTGATGGGCGGTGACTAGCGGCCATACTGTATTTGTGACGTCACGGTGACTGGATCATGTCTGCTGTAGTGAAAGTGTTCAAGTTTAGTGTTGGCTGTAGTTTCCTTGGATAGTGGAGCAAGGACATGAGTTTAAACTGCCAGAGGATTGATGTCCACGACCAATAGCATGAAGACTTCTCAGAGGAATGACCGACCGACTTATAATCAGTGTTGCCCTTAGGATCGTCTAGATTGTGGCTATATCAAAGAAAAAAGTTGCCAGTTTTGTAAATAAATTAAAAAAAAAAATTAAAAAATCAATTAACCCGTCGCGCGCCAATTAGCAGACACAATTGAAATTCTATTGTTATCTGTACACATGGTGTACAATCGACATTTTAAGAGTTAAGGTTAAAATGTCATCTGGATATCCTGGAATCTCTTCGTTAATGGATGATGTTAAGGATGTTATTTCGGTTGGTTTTATTAGTTTGACCGTTTTTGTGACTTTTGTTAAAACTTCAGATTGCAAAACAGTAATAAAAGTTGGTGTGTAGTAATAATCTAATAAGTAGCCAGAAGTAGCTAGATGCATTTTGGTGATTTTTTTTTGGGCTAAAACCGTCGAAAATCTCCTAGATCTAGCCACGAAGTGGCTAAAACGGCAACACTGCTTATAATAAAGCTGAAAAGTTTGTTTGAACGCACTAATCTCTGGAACTATTAGTCGGATTTGAAAACTTCATTTTGCATATGATAGCCCAATTCTTGAGGAAGGTTATGGGCTATTTAACATCACGCTACGACCCTTAGGAGCCGAGCAAAAACGAAGTAAAAACGCGGGCGGGCGATGCTAGGCGACGGAGTGGGTCGGAATATGGGACCAACATCGTTATCTCGGAAAAATTTTCAACTGTCCCATAGAAAACTTACTTTACAAACCTACTCGAAGCAAATGTATGGGACGCCTGATTATTTTTTCGCGATTACGATGTTGGTGCCATGGAAAAAGTTGTTCGGTTTGATTGTCAAATTTGACGAGGATGCAAAAAGACACGTTGTTTAAACAGCTAAGTATTGTTTTAGATTAGAAACTGCATAACAAAAAGGCGTTATACCTACTTATCGGCTCTATATGTCCTAAACCATAGCTAATATCCTATTTAGTCTTTCTATGGTCAGTTTTGAATCTTGGTATAAAAATATGTTTCAGTAAAAAGTTATTTCAAAAACTAAAACCCGACTACTGAAAAATCACGCTCGCCGCGATCGGTCTGTAACCAATTAAATTAATATTATTTACCTCCACTTTAACTTATTTTTAACAATTTAAACATATTCATTTACTTAAACAATACCTATGACATATACATATTTGTAACGTGCTCATCAAGACCTTTCTTTTGACACCAAACACGTCATTATTATCTCAATTTAATTTTATTCGTGGTCAGAAATTTACGTGTAAAGTCCACCATATTAAATTTATGGAGAATTTATATAGCCTATGTCACTCGGACCATTATTACAAATCTATTGATACCTCATTCATTAAAATCGGTTCAGTAATTTAGGCGCTACGGTGGAACACGCGTAAATACATACATACATACTTACATAGTACCTATACTGCTAAAATCATAACCCTTCCTTTCGGCTTTGCCGTAGTCGGGTAAAAATAGTATGCAAACTGTCAGTTTTGAATTTGAGCATCGTTCTAGATTCACAACAAAGAGTATATAGTCTTTGATTGACAAGCTCACACTTCACACCTCCTAATCACAAACACATAGAAAGCCCAAAAATTAAAAAGCAAACGACCGGAAGCTGACTGGCCAGTCATGGTGACGTCACGTCCGCAGCGTCACTCCGTATCAGCAGCTTTACAGATACAGTTTTCACTAATTCATGTTTATTTATTGACAAAATGTAGAGAAAAGAGAAAGTTGAACAAACGATATCGATTTAAAAAAAAATTATGATGCCATCAGCATCTTCGTTCGTATTTATGTTTAGTGGTTTTAATCTGTGTTCTTTGACAGTCGTTACGGGTAGCCAGAAGCCCAAAAGTGTGACGACCAGTCTTACCAAGGGGTATCGTGTTACCCAATAACTAGGTTGTTGAGGTCAGATAGGCAGTCGCTCCATGTAAAATACTGGTATTCAGTTGTATCATTGTCTGATTTTTATTTCGACGGAAAATGGTCCAACTAAAAACGGAGCGCATTAAGCGAAATTAAAAAAAAACCTTTCTTAAATTAAGGTTTCAATTAGAAAAACTAAAACTTAAAAATTGACTGATAATTTTAAAATAGTAATCAGATTTTTTATTATCAAATTACTGAAGTTGCAATAATTAGTAAGGTAATTATTTTTCTTCCACAGATCCCTGTCCACTAATCCATAGGTTACAAACCTTTTTTAGGAATAACTTTTTGTTTGTAAAATCTTCGCTTCTTGTAACTACAGACAGACTACGATGATGATATTACTGATAAAATGATACCTAAATAAATATTTAAATTTAAAAAATATGTTCTTTTACGCTTTTAAAGCTATATAAAATTAATGTTTTAGTTAATGTGCATTGATTGCACAGAACAAACACTATTTACATTGGCATAGAGTTTACCTACATGATCTCATTCTCTTTCATATTTTTTGTTATTTTATATCCAAAAAATCCTAGTCATTTATATAACTTATATAAAGGACGAGACAGAAAAGGTTTATGATACCTATCTGAACTGTCAAAAAATTACAGCTGTCAGAATTCCGTCGAATTAAAAATCAGACTGTAGGTTATTCAATTTTAAAACCAGTCAGTTGGACAATTTCTAGTTGTAATAAGGATCAAATTCGTAAAACACATATTCGTTAGTATGATATTGCAGTGCAGTATTTAATTAGGTGCTTGTTTGGAGGTTAAGCCGAGGTCCTTAATGGACAGTGGTTTCCGTCGTTATGACACCAGCAACGTGCAAGGAGTTAGCCGATACATTGGTGAATTTCAAATCTGAATACAGCAAGATGCATGGCCGTTGAAATAAGCTTTCTATTAAAAGCTGCGTAGGTCATCTTTTAAGGCGAGGATGACCGATTTTTAATGATTTTAAACTGAAGATCACGTCTAAATGAGTACTGTTACCGATTTGAAAAAAATATATGTTAAATTAGAGCATTTTCGTAATAAAATAATCTGTGAATATTTTAGGTTATGCTTATATTACATAGTGTAATTAATTTGTAAAATTATGTCTAACGCGGATGAAAAACTGAGAATCACGCAAAAATTACCAAGCGTATTTTTATGAAATCTTCGCCATTTTAAAGACAATTTAACTATGTGTTTTATTAAAATACCTATTGTTTTATGTACCTATAATAAATTAGATAATAATGCGTCTAATTGGGGACAGCGCTCCTTGATGGGCGAGTCCTATTACTGGGTTTACGTACGACGCGTTGCGTGAGCTCAGCACAGAACACGCAAGCTAACCACTCAAGGCCTTTGGCTTTTATAATAGGTTTTTACCTATGAAATTGCCGTTTTGTATGAAAAAATTTAAACGAATTTTTTTCATGCATTTTTTATTTGTATTAATCGAAGTAATCACCCATGCAATCAATGCATCTTTGCCAACGCAGTGGCAGTTTATTGATGCCCTTCTTAAAGAAATCAGCTGGACGGGAGGCAACAAATTCTTCAAAGGCATTTTGTACTGCCTCTCGGGTATTGAATTTTTTTCCCGCCAAGAAGTTATCCAAATTCTGGAAAAAGTAGTAGTCTGTAGGTACGCCTAGGTCTGGTGAGTAGGGCGGATGACGGAGAGCTTCCAACCCCAGTTCTTGCAACTTGGAGACCGCCTGCTGTGCAGTATGAGGTCGCGCGTTGTCGTGCAGGAGCAGCGGAGACGAGCGATTGACCAATGCTGGTTGGAGATGTGCCAGCTTCTCCATCATTGTGTTCAGTTCTTCACAGTACACATCTGAAGTAATGCTCACCCCGTTTGGTAAGAAGCTGTGATGAATTACACCGGCGCTAGACCACCAAACAGTGACCATCACTTTGCTAGGCGTAAGTTTTCGTTTAGGGCATTGTTTAGGTGCTGAACCAGGATCCAACCAACTTGCTGAGCGCTTGCGGTTATCAAACAGAATCCATTTATCATCGCAGGTAACAATGCGGTTCAAAATTCCTTCATTTGTGTGTCTGTTGAGCAGTGCAAGGCACGTCTCGACGCGTACTTCGCGCTGGCGATCATTGAGTTCGTGGGGCACCCATTTGTCAAGCTTTCTTACCTTGCCAATTTGACGCAAATGGACCAATATTGTTTTGACGCTAACGTCGAAAGCTGCTGCTAATTCAGCCGTAGATTGTGTATCATCAGCTTCCACAATCGCCTTTAATTCGTCATTGTCGATCAGTCTTCGAACGACCGCGAGGTTGATTTTTCAGGTCGAAATTTCCAGAACGGAAGCGAGCAAACCAATAATAAGTGGTGCGTTGGTTTGTAGTGTTAGCTCCGTAAACGTCGTTGATGTTGCGTGCCGCTTGTGCCGCGTTGCTGCCACGACGGTACTCATATTCCATAATTACTCGAATTTTTAACGTATCCATGATGACGAAAAAGATTGAAATGCGATGAAAATGTAACACTAATCAATAAACAAATGACTACTTTTGGAAAAAAAAATCCATGTTTTTAAAATAAAATTAATTTGAAATTAGAATTCTTAGCCAAACAAAAATTATTTTGATTTGAAATGGCCAGTACGGCAGAACGGCAATTTCATAGGTAAAGACCTAATATCTAAGTCTTAAAAAAAAGGTGGGCCTTTTCGGCCATATTATTAACATAATCTAAGGATCTTCTATCAACTCAACATCTTTAACGACTCGACAAAGACGCATCTCGGAAATAGTCCTTTTATTTTCCAAAAACTAATTTGGTCATTTTTTTTTACTACAAATTGATCCTTTTTTGTTTAACATCAAAATTTTGACAAATCTTGTTAAGTATTTACCTTAAAAGCTTTGGAAGACATGTTTTTTTTTTTGACAGACTACTGAAATTCTTGTAGACAGTGACAAAAACTATGGTCAACCCTTTTTTTCTGACTATTGTCTAGTTCTGAGGTGTTAACACATTTTTTTTTTAACTGTTGATTATGCATGGTTGTGATTTTAAAGGAGCTTGCTAATATTTTAATTTATTGTCCCTACTTTGGTTATTCGCCCTTCAGACCGGAATACAGAAATTTTATTTGGCTGTAATGCGGAGATTTATGAGAAAACCGGCATATCCTAGAACCAAAAATTCGAAGACAGACTGTGACATCTACTAACCCACGCTGGGCCCGCGTGGTGGATTACAGCCCGCTCCCTCTCACAGAGAGGAGGCCTGTGTCCCAGCAGTGGGAACATTGTAGGCTGATTATGCTCATTCTTAATAGAGATATGGTGGCATAGATATATTCTGTAATGGTGATGTAGCTCTTATACGGACGAATTCGAAAAGTCACTCATCATGAGCCTAGCCTTGTCCCAACGATGTTGCATGGTGTCAGCTTCCAGTCTAACCGGATGCAGCTGAATACCAGTATTTTATGCCTGCCTATATGACCTCCACAACCCATTAACTGGGTAATACGATACCCCTTGGTAAGACTGGTTGTCAGACTTTCGTGCTTCTGACGACCCGTAACGACTGTCAAAGATCCACGAATGACAGCCGGGACCAACGGCTTAACGTGCTTTCCGAGGCACGGAGGAGTCTCGGTATGTAAAGATGGTCGCCCATCCACGGACCAACCCCGGCCAGCGTAGCTTAACCCGATAGATCGACCCGTGCGGCTGTTATTACTTAGTCACGAACTTTACTAGATACTAATACGAAACATTAATTTTAAGTAAGTTTTACATAGGCCCGCGTTTGATCTTTATCTCATCTGATAGCAGGTGATGATGCGGTCGACGATATCGCAGGCTTTCTACAGTCCGGCCATTGAGAGAGTGACACCTGTCAGTTTCATACGAACGAATATGTGTTTTGCGAATTTGATCCTTATTTTTTTATTACTAGGCCTCCCTCCACTCCTTCCAACTTCCGCGAGCCCGCACGTCCTCCTTCCAGTTTCGACGGAATCTATCCAGCTCGTCACGCCGTCTCCTACGTGGCCTACCGCGACCCCGCCTCACTGTCTCAGGGCACCAGTTCTGTGCTATCTGGGCCCACAGTTTGTCCCGGCATGCAGCAGACATGTCCCATATAAGTTGGGCAGCCTTTAGAGACATATCAGCGATCGATGTTATGGAGCGCAGTATTGAGTTTCGAACACGATCCGTTATTTTAACGCCTAGTGTATATTATATCCTTATTACTACTAGGATTTGTCCAACTGAGAGGTGTTAGGAACGCAGCTTGTCAACGGCCGGACTGTAGAAGCAACCTATCCACTCGAGGCTTAATGACGTCTAGGTTAAAGATAGCCACCGGAAAACAAGACTCCGACAGGAATGTCTGTTTCTTAGCGGATGGTAAGTAGTACACTAGTAGGTACGCACTAGCACGCACTAGTAGTTGTGCTAGCAGAACGCTTTATTACGAGTACTTACAATAAACGTGTTGGGTAAAGCGTAGAAAAAAAACTGTTCCTTATACCTACCTCAATCTGCCTAGCCTTTTCCCAACTATGTTGGAGTCGGCTTCCAGTCTAACCGGATGCAGCTGAATACCAGTATTTTACATAGAGCGACTGCCTATATGACCTCCACAACCCATTAACTGGGTAATACGATACCCCTTGGTAAGACTGGTTGTCAAACATTCGGGCTTCTGACGACCCGTAACGACTGTCAAAGATCCACGAATGACAGCCGGGACCAACGGCTTAACGTGCTTTCCGAGGCACGGAGGAGTCTCGGTATGTAAAGATGGTCTTGGTCACCCATCCACGGACCAACCCCGGCAAGCGTAGCTTAACCTGATGGATCGACCCGTGCCGCTGTTAATACTTAGCCACCTTATACCTACCTATGTTTCAATAAGATACTCTAACAAAAAAATAAATTACTTTATTTCCGAATCGAAATAACTTATCCTCAACCTACTCTTTTTACATCTCCACATTTACGAAACCCCCATTGTTTTAAAAACACCTAAACAATGTAAAATTAACCTTATGTCTCACACCGAAAGTTCAAAATGCAACGGCTCAACAACGTAACCTAAGCTATTTTGGCGCGAAAGAAAAATTATTGATTAGTAACTGAACCAACCAATCAGGAGCGAGTATTCCACAAGATGGCCGAAGGGAGCCTACCCTTGCAGAATATTACACTACTAATTTATTACTCTTTGTTCGGCCGACATTAATCTTTT
This sequence comes from Cosmia pyralina, assembly GCA_946251885.1. NCBI lineage: Eukaryota > Metazoa > Arthropoda > Insecta > Lepidoptera > Noctuidae > Cosmia > Cosmia pyralina. Next base: position 9,624,431 of record OX276369.1, on the reverse strand, counting down.
CTTGGTTATATTAATGGTTTTGATGTTTTTATTTTAATGAAAACGGTTTCCCGCGGCCGCCATTTTGTGGTTGTTCGGTTTAGTGGTATTGATTTTTGTAGGCGAGTTGTGGGTTGAGGATATCTAGTGCCAGGATACCTGACTTGTGTCAATCGTGTTACACTGCTAAAAATAGTGGTATATTCCCATTCGCATTTGGTTTTGTTTAGACTAAAGGAAAGCTGTTTTAAATTTGTCATTTTATCAGTGTAGCTTTTTTAGGACTAAGCATGCAGGGAGTTGTCAACCGTCCTGTTTTACCATACAATGTTCTGTTTTTGGGATGTCCTGGGGTGTCCTGGATAGTTTTTAAGTTGCGTCCTGGGTTTTTAAAACATCCTAGTAAACTCCTGTATTTTAATTTTGGCGCGCTATCAACCTGGTCGGCCGTATCGTACGTATTTCATATCATATCTTTTAAATTTTAATTAATACATAAGAGAGCATCATTAACCATAGAAAAATATTTAACTGTTACAGACCACCTATATAGCACCTAGTCACACTATGCATGCGGCTGACATGACCCTTTTTTTTGCAGATGGTAAATCATCAAATGACTTCTCCCGCTCTGGGCCAAGCGGGACGGCGTGACAGACTTTTACTGACTAAAACCCACCCGTGTTCCTTCAGTTGCCTGTGCCAGGGCCACGGTATCTCTTTCGAAGTACCCGCGACCCCGGCGGCATCGGCCCTATTGGACCCCGTCACTGCTGACATCTCTTTGAGGCGCGCGTGGAACACAACGCGCCGTCGACCCGGGCCTGGTCCTTACCGGACGGCGAGCTGCCCATTACTCGTCGTCCGCAAGCCCGCGCCTACGGTGGCCGGGAATCGGCGATAGATTCCCGCCGCCCAGGGCGTCTCCTGCGGCGGCTAGGGGCGCAAAGGCGCGGCTGTTGCCTCTCCCTCACGCGTTCCGCCTCCTCCTTCGCGAGCATTACTGCTTCGCAGGAGGTGACGGCCTCCCATGCACTCTCGCTCCGCACCATGGCCTGGACCAGGTGGCTGTCATGACCCGCCAAATCCCTTGTTAGCTTGGCAGCTTTTTTGCCTACGTCTAGGATCCTCGTTTTGGAGCGCATCAGCGTGGTGTTCCGTATTCTGTCAGTTCGTTCTACAACTAAATATAGTACGGGATGACATTCAACATACCTACTACCGTTTCTTAGTTCATTGTCCTATTATTTAGATGACTTGACATAAAAAAATAGTAGTACTTACTCGCATTTTGTCTTATCATCATGTTAAAGCAAATTCAATGAAAACTAAGAAAAAAAAGTGATGAAAATGAAAGTGTAGCCAATGTTTGACACTGAAAAACGGGGAATATTCAACTGAACCTTTAAAGACTTTTTGCGCTTCTAATCATGCACACTTTTTTTAATAATTGAACCTCTTTTTAACCGACTTCAAAAAGGAGGAGGTTCTCAATTCGTCGGAACCTTCCCCGATTACTCGAAGATGGCTGGACCGATTTGGATTTTTTTTTGTTTTATTCGAGAGGGTCACAGTTGGTCCCATATAAAATTGATTAACTTTGCTTCGGTAGTTTTTGAGTTACCTTCAATAATACGTATTTTTTCCACACTTTTACATGGATGATGTTCTAGTTTGTTTTGCAGCTAGTGGTATTTGAATTTGTGTAAGGTAGGTACCTACACAACTAAAAAGTGAAAAATAAAAACTTTTTTACAAAAAAATACAACCGACTTCCAAAAACAACACTACAAAGTGAAAAATAACTTTAATTTCGGAAGTCGGTGTCTGATTAAATGTATTTTCGTTTTTGCCACCGACTTCCGAAATTAAAGTTATTTTTCACTTTGTAGTGTTGTTTTTGGAAGTCGGTTGTATTTTTTTGTAAAAAAGTTTTTTAATTTTCTGGTCTTTTGTCATAGTTGGTTGTAGCACAGATTAATACAGATGGGACACTCCGTAATTTAGGTTAGTGTGGGTTGCCGCGCACCGGCCGGCTCGCACGTTAGTTCGATACTCACTCACGCGCCGCGTCGTAAAAGAAGACAACCTTACCAAGTCAGGAGGTATAAGAGTTACGCGATAGAAAGACAGGCAACTTTTAGGGCTTAACTGTAGGTAATGAAGCGTTGTCCGACCTGAATTGCAAGAGTCGCTTTTTATTTAAATGATTTTGCGGAGTGTCACATCTGTATTAATCTGTGGTCGTAGTAACTAAGGATACCTATCACGTCTGCGAAGTTTTACTAGCTAATTTTATTATTTCCTATAAAAGCAAAGCTTTATAAGTTTCTATAGATAACGATAACATTGAGTATTTATTCATAGAAATTCAAGGTATAGGGGTACTGAATGTAACCTATACATAACAACTTCCCTTTTAAAAGTACATAATACTAACGCATGCGCGTCGCTATTGTAGTTTCATGATTAATGTTGGAGGGTAGGCAGACATCTCAATTCCCTTGAGTACAGATCATTAATAATATCACAGTGTAGTTGAATTCATGCAGGATTAGATGCAAGTGTTTGTCAAAGAGGCGAGGGGAATGCATGTCAAAGTTTTGATAAGAAAAATATTATAGTTATACACGAAATCTCTTAAGGGGTCATTGTGCTCATCATTATGAACAACTTTTATTATGGGACCAAACCTGAAATCGCGAAAAAAAAAATCAGCTGTTCAGTACGTATTTATCTTTATCAAAATCTAGAGAACAGTTGATTTTTTTTTTGCGATTTCAGGTTTGGTCCCATAATAAAAGTTGTTCATAATGATGAGTACAATGACCCCTTAAGAGATTTCGTGTATGAATAGATACACCTTACATACACATACATAATCTCACGCCTCCTTCCCATGGGGGTAGGCAGAAACTACAGAACGCCACCTGCTACGATCCTTACATACTCCTTTTGCCTCGTTTACGTTCATACATCTGGTCATACACGCACGCCGGCTGCGAGTACTACGCTCCTGATCTTTCTGAAAAACATCACAATCTGCCTAGCCTTTTCCCAACTATGTTGGGGTCGGCTTCCAGTCTAACCGGATGCAGCTGAATATCAGTATGTTACATGGAGCGACTGCCTATCTGATCTCCACAACCCAGTAACTGGATAATACGATACCCCTTGGTAAGACGGGTTGTCAGACTTTTGGGCTTCTGACGACCCGTAACGACTCAAAGATCCACGAATGACAGCCGGGATCAACGGCTTAACGTGCTTTCCGAGGCACGGAGGAGTCTCGCTATGTAAAGATGGTCACACATCCACTGACCAACCCCGGCAAGCGTAGCTTAACCTGATGAATCGACCCGTGCGGCTGTTATTACTTAACCACGAGCTCCTCACATCTGCCTTGAAGAACATCACCAATAAGATAACTACATGTCTTCCTAGGGCGTCCCCTCCAGGCGTTTCCACTCACATCTGCCTTGTAAATACCTTTTGTTAGTCGCCTTTCATTCATCCTCTCAACATGACCAAACCATCAAAGCATACTCTCAATTTTTGTCACTACATCTTCTTTCAAACCGCACCGTCACCTCATCACATCACTCCTCAGCTTATCATTCACAGTCACACCACACATGCTTCGCATTAAGGAACGCATTTCCTCAGCATTTATACTACTTTCTACCTTTTACTAATACTTATTATTATATGCCTACGTAAAAGTCTGTACGCTTGTGAACTTTTAACCGACTTCAAAAAGGAGGAGGTTCTCAATTCGTCGGAACCTTTTTTTTTTTATGTATGTTCCCCGATTACTCGAAGATGGCTGGACCGATTTGGATTTTTTTTGTTTTGTTCGAGAGTGTATACATCACAGTTGGTCCCATATAAAATTGATTAACTTTGCTTCGGTAGTTTTTGAGTTAGCTTCAATAATACGTATTTTTTCCCCACTTTTATAAGGATGATGTTCTAGTTTGTTTTGCAGGTAGTGGTATTTGAATTTGTGTGGGGTAGTTACACAACTATAAAGTGAAAAATAAAAACTTTTTTACAAAAAAATACAACCGACTTCCAAAAACAGCACTACAAAGTGAAAAATAACTTTAATTTCGGAAGTCGGTGGCAAAAATCGAAAATACATTTAACTAGACACCGACTTCCGAAATTAAAGTTATTTTTCACTTTGTAGTGCTGTTTTTGGAAGTCGGTTGTATTTTTTTGTAAAAAAGTTTTTTAATGTTTAAAATGAATCCCGCCTCAAATTTTTTTCTTTTCTCCGTCATGTAGGGTATTAAAAAATATTGGACACGTATTTTTTCTTTTTTAACAAAATCAAAAGATTACGGCGATACATTGAGTTAAAACATCGCGTGACGTCACGTGTTGCTAGATTTTATTATACGTACAAGTGACGTAGCGAGCCCCCACTCCCCAGCTTTAATGCGTGTTTTATAAGTCATTTTCTATTAATACGATAAAGCAAATAATATATTTTGCATGGAACGACTGCATATCTGACTTCATTAACACAATTATTCGTCGTGCTGATAACAGAAAGAGGTACTCCTGGACAAAACACGTATTGGTAGGAGGTTCCTCTCTTTGGAGCCCTGACTACGTGTAACTTATAGACCCTGGTCCCAAAATACAGACGAGAAACACAAAAAATATATATATATCAATACCTAGCTCTTTTATAAACTTACTACAATTTAAAACGTGAAATACGTCACCGCAGCAACATTTGATTAAAACATCTTTCCCCTCACAAAAGGATACAAAGCAAGAATATTTGGCTCTTAGAGCATTAAAGAAAATATTCCAATAATACCTCCAATCGTTGGATAGAGAAAAAAATGATAAAAGAAAGAGAAAAAAGAACATTAATCAGAGAACACTGGCCGGCAAGATGACTTGTGGAAATTATTTAGAGGTAAGCGCGAGCGGTTTGAAGTGGAAATGGTTCTATATGTTAATATTAAACTTGATTAGGGATTGAAATAGTATCTAGATAGCCTTTTGTATAAGTAGCAATTGAAAACGATAAGTAGTCATCAAAAAAGATTAAGCGGAGAGCCGAGGGTTCTGCAAGTTTAAATTAAAGGTGATGTTATAGAATTTATCGGGATGAGGAAAATTGAATTTGGACTATCTTTTGTCTAGGTATGTTCTCGGATAGGAAATCATTAATTAAAACTATGCGCAATAAGGATGGCGAAGAGCTAGCGTAAAACAAGGACTAAAAGTCTTAATACCTCCGAAAAAATACAGCCATGGAATTACTTTTAGAAGTCTTTAAACTATGAACAGCTACCTAATTTCTTTCGCTCGCTTTTATATATATATAAAAAGAGAAGTCCTGACTGACCGATTGACTGACCCATCAACGTCCAGCCCAAACCCTTGGACCTAGAAAGCTGAAATTTTGCACAGAGGTTCCCTTTATAATGTAGACAAGGAATAAGGAAGGATTTCGCGGTAGGATGTTCCCGTGGGATATTTTCCGACATTCACGCAGTCAAAGCCGCGCGGGAAGAGCTGGTAACAAAACACTAATTCTATCATTAGATTTTCTTCGAAAATATCATGATTATAATTTGGAACGGCGATCTTTTCATTTTTATCACGCTTGGTCAAATGTACTTATTATTAGAATAATAAGTTAGAAATTATAACAGCGTATTACATAAAATTCAGCATGTAAAACAATTCCCTCTCCCCATAACCAGCCTATAATGTCCCCACTGCTGGGACACAGGCCTCCTCTCTGTGTGACGTCATCAAACTCGCGGGCACAATGCGGATTGACACTTGATAGTACATATTTCTGTCCACGGAACCCTAAAAACGGCCGATTCTTTGATATCCAAACTTGGGTCTGTCACTCGGCTCCACCAATGTATATAAACCTTCTTATATACTCAGTATTGTTCCTATGTATTCCTGACTTCGATGCAATGAAGGAAGCAAGGAAGGCCTGCTAGAAATGGTTGAGATAAACCTCATTATTATTTTGATCTGTAGGGTTGTGTTTTCAGGGTATAAGCAAGCTTGGTATATTTTAGGATACTTATGAATAGAAATAGGGATGACGCCTGAGTAAAAAAAAAAAAATCTATTTAGTCCGTCAGTCAGAAAATAAACAAATATTAGACACGTATCTGCCTGCCTTTTCCATGTTGGAGTCGACTTCCAATCTAACCGAATAAGTACCAGTATTTTACATGGAGCGACTGCATCTGACTTCCACAACCCAGTACCTGAATAACACGATACCCCTTTGGTAAGACTTGTTGTCAGACTTTTGGACTTCTGACGACCCGTAACGACTGTCAAAGATCCATGAATGACAGCTGGGACCAACAGCTTAACGTGCTTTCTGAGGCACGGAGAGATCTCGATATGTAATGGATGGTCACCCATCCACGAACCGACCACGGCAAGCGTAGCTTAACTTTCGATCGACCCTTGCGGCTGTTCTTATTTAGCCACGAGCCCCTTCTACAAATCCTACCTAATGGACTAATAATATGTTTGAAATAATAGTAGTTTATGAAACTGTTGCACAATGAGATGAGAGGTGTTAAAACAGGAGTGTGTGTTTAAAAACTGAGCCGTACGCGAGGTTTTTAATAGTATCACACGAGTGTTTTAATACCTAGTTATATGCAGTTTCATAAACTACTTTATCAACTCTCATGCATTGGAATACAACACCAATCAACAAAACGTATGAATGGCGCCAAAACCTAGCACATCACCGCGCATGCGCTAAAGCGGGCGGTGCCACAGACAAGTAAAGATTGGCATCAAAACTTTTCTGTAATGCTATAAACTTTTTTACAAAAAAATACAACCGACTTCCAAAAACAACACTAAAGTGAAAAATAACTTTGATTTCGGAAGTCGGTGTCTAGTTAAAAGTATTTTCGTTTTTTGCCACCGACTTCCGAAATTAAAGTTATTTTTCACTTTGTAGTGTTGTTTTTGGAAGTCGGTTGTATTTTTTTGTAAAAAAGTTTTTATTTTTCACTTTTTAGTTGTGTACCTACCCCACACAAATTCAAATACCACTACCTGCAAAACAAAGTAGAACATCATCCATATAAAAGTGGGGAAAAAATACGTATTATTGAAGCTAACTCAAAAACTACCCAAGCAAAGTTAATCAATTTTATATGGGACCAACTGTGATGTATACACTCTCGAACAAAACAAAAAAAAATCCAAATCGGTCCAGCCATCTTCGAGTAATCGGGGAACATACATAAAAAAAAAAATAAAAAAAAAAAGGTTCCGACGAATTGAGAACCTCCTCCTTTTTGAAGTCGGTTAATAAAAATGGCGGGCATATTCGTTACATGAAAAAAATAAATTGATGGAAACTCCTTGGTAATATTAATTTCTTATAATGGAAAAAAAAAAATGTTCTAGAACATTATTTTGTTCGAGATAAAGTGATAGAATAATATGATTCTATTTTTAAATTTCGTAACCTTATTGTGTTTATAAAAATATATCAATATAAACTCGTATTGATGTTTATAATTCGAATTTTACGATATGACAGTAGATAAAAATATTTTAGATAACAAAATGTATAAGTTTAGGCCCTAATCTGTTGTGGCAGCCCTAACCGAACAACTCCAAAACATGTCCTTTTCCGAACTCCAAAGATAATCAACTTTTTTTTAAAGTCAATTTATGTTCGAAACTTTTTTCTGAAACTGTAGATTTTCAATGAATATATTATTGAAAGTTTTATTGGATTAAGTAGTATAAAAGACGATGGTGACAATATAGAAATTATAAGTAATATGATTTGATAACCATCATCATTCTTCTAAGAGCCAGTGGTAACAGCCGCGACTTACAAGTTGTAGGTCGCTGGTTCGAACCCAGACAGGCGCTTTACTTTGTGTAAATTATTTCACCACCACTGCTCTCAAAACAGTGGAAAAAAACATCGTGAGGAAACAAACACGTCCTAGAACCAAACTCTCGCACTGGGCCCGCGTGGTGGATTACGGCCCACTCCCCTCACCGAGAGGAGGCCTGTATACCCAGTACTGCTGCGGCTGATTATGCATCATTCTTCTGAACTTATCCCAAGTTATTTGGAGTCGGCACAACATGCCTTCTTACATACTTCTCTATTAGTCGTCATCTCGGTTGTCACCCCGTTTCTAGCCATATCATCTTTCACACAGTCCATCCAACCATTATGGTTTGCATATACTCTGGGCGTATTTCACGATGTTCAATTAGCCACTACTTACGAATAAATTCAAAAATGGAACAGAATCATAAAACTTAAGGACGCTGTTACAAATGGGTAGTCAAATCATTACTTTTTACCACAAAAGTATGTTTATTAAATAAAATGCTTTGCATTTTTAAAATATTTTTTGGCCAAATTGTTGATAGATGTGCAATGTACAATTCTGAACGGTAAATATAATTTTAGATAAGTATATTTTCTCAATAAATGTACCAAAGTAAAAATTTTCACTTCGGTACATTTATTGAGAAATTGTTTCATAAAAAAATTATATTTATAGTTCAGAATCGCACCTTGCACATCTATCAACAATTCGGCCAAAAAATATTTTAAGAATGCGAAGTATTTTATTTAATAAACATACTTTTGTGTAAAAAAGTAATGATTTGACCACCCATTTGTAACAGCGTCCTCAAGTTACTTGGCAGATAATTTCATACAAAATCTGTTCCATTTTTGAATTTATTCGGTAAGTACACGGACTAGAAAAAAAAAGAAGGACTCCGCGCCACGCGTATCGAAACTGAAGCACCGTACCAATCTATGTGTGCGTGATTTGACAAAGAGACCCACCGTCGTGTCACGTAATTGCGGCCGGTCGGCATACTCTGATGTAAATGTGTGCATGAGGCGTGTTTGTACAAAACGGTCCCCGGCATACTTACTGTGCTTCACTTTCGATATGCGTGGCGCGGAGTCCTTCTTTTTTTTTCTAGTCCGTGGGTAAGTATAACCTATTCGGACATCGTGAAATAAGCCCTTAGTCGCAGGTTCGACAGCCAGGAAGATATAAAACCTTATATTATACAGGGTGGCCGGAACATTGACGTCCATAAATAAAATTTAGGTCCCTCGTATCGTGGGGTATCCATATCACCCCCATGTGTGTTCAGTGACTTTTCATAGTTCTCGAGTTATGATTTTTTTCTGATTTTTTGAGAATTTTCGACCTGACCAATTTTAAAAAAAATCTAAAAAAAATTAAATCTAAAAATTTTAAAAATAATCTTTAAAAAAGTAGTAAAGTAAAGTAGTAAAGTAGTTTTTTTGCAACTGAATCTTTATGAATAGTACTTTTATATGCATATGCATAAAATAATCAGCAAAAGTGAAAAATTTACGTTCGGTAAATTAGGACTTAAATTTCCAACTTTAAATAAAAAATGTAAACGGATGACCTCATGGTTTCTAAGTAGGCCTCAACACTGCGCCAAAATCTCAGTTTTCATAATCATTATAAAAAAATAGTCAGGTCGAAAATTCTCATAAAATCAGAAAAATATCATAACTCGAAAACTATGAAAAGTCGCGGAACATACATGGGGGTGATTCGGATACCCCACGATACGAGTTACCTAAATTTTATTTTTGGACGTCAATGTTCCGGCCACCCTGTATACCCCAACATAGTTGGAAAATGGCTAGGCAGATTAATTGTTTATTTGAATTAAACAAATATATTTTTACATCTAAATGCCGTTGTTCCCATTGCTAGTATCACGTTTTCGGAAGGGCGTCACCCCCTCAGGGTAGTTACATCGACCCTTATGTAATGTGAGCACATAGGGGTGAAGCGATATAGGTACTTCATTTTGTTAGAGCGGAGGGTAGATGTGCATTCATGCGTTTTGTTGAGAAAATGTTAGGTTTTAATGTTTGTTAGTAATTTGTTGGGTGGAGAAATACGTTTCTCTTTTATGATATAATTATACCTCGAATAATGTACAAATCGCTTTATTCGAACTTAATACCTTCAATTCACTCGAGACACCTTGATAGTTTTATAACTGATTTTTTTTTATTCTAGCGCCTTTTTTTATTTTTATCTAAAGTCATCCATGGGTTACCACAACTAAAAAGGATAAAACATTAAAAAAACAATGTTGCAACCCACAAAATAATATTAGTTAAATAGTCGATTATTGTGTATTCCCGGCTGTCATTCGTCGATCTTTGACAGTTGTTACGGGTCGTCAGAAGCCCGGTAATCTGACAACCAGTCTTACCAAGGGGTATCGTATTACCCAGTTAATGGGTTGTGGAGGCCAGATAGACAGTCGTTCCATGTAAAATACTGGTATTCAGCTGCATCCGGTTAGACTGGAAGCCGACCCCAACATAGTTGGGAAAAGGCTAGGCCTCTCGGCGATTCCAAATTCTCATATCTATCAACGTTTTAAATTTAAAATAAAGAACCAATCTGCCCAGCCTTTTCCCAACTATGTTGGGGTCGGCTTCCAGTCTAACCGGATGCAGCTGAATACCATTATTTTACATGGAGCGACTGCCTATCTGACCTCCACAACCCAGTAACTGGGTAATACGATACCCCATGGTAAGACTGGTTGTCAGACTTTCGGGCTTCTGACGACCCGTAACGACTGTCAAAGATCCACGAATGACAGCCGGGACCAACGGCTTAACGTGCTTTCCGAGGCACGGAGGAGTCTCGGTATGTAAAGATGGTCACCCATCCACTGACCGACCCCGGCAAGCGTAGCTTAACCTGATGGATCGACCCGTGTGACTGACTTAGCCACGAACTTAGCACGAAATTTAAAATAAAGAACAACCACAAAAAATTTAAATACTGAACTTAAACTACAACACAATTTCGTTTTTCAAATCAAAAATCTAAGTATATATCGGTGCGACAAACGGATAGAAATAGCTGATTCATAAGAGTAATGATCTAAAGCGTTATGCCGCAGGGTGGCAACACTGGCAACTGGCAACCCTAGGGGATAGAAACAAAGACGAATAAATAGGGTCGGGAACAAAAAAGGAATATTTTTCGAAAAAAAAAAAAACTAATTTTGGTAATTTTTGGATAGCGTTTTTTTTTTTTTTTTGAGTTATTTGTAACAGCTGCTTTGGTTCCAATTGAAAGGTACTTATAGCTTTAGTTTTAAGCCCTATAGATAAACTATACACGCTGCTTTTTATTGGCTAGAGAGCTACTACGATAGTGTCGTACTCGGCATTATGAACCACTTTTACTTTGGAACGAAGTTCCTTATCGCGCGTTGTGAAAGGGGGCTAGACGGAAAAAAATCTCACGAAAAGTTGTAACGACACTTTTTGCTATAGTAAGCTATTGTAAGCTGTGCGACGTGCGCATGATTCTCTGTCTGTATCTCTATCTTTTATAGAATGATTAAGTTTATATTACATTATATTCGTTAATAATAAAAAAAAAAATATTATAACTTAAAAAAAAAAAATATTACAATTCCTTCACTAATTAATCGAAAGGAACTTCGTTCCATCCGGGTGTCCCTTGACACCTCTCAACTTTTTTTTCTTCACGATTTCAGGTTTGGTGCCACAGTAAAAGTTGTTCATAATGATGAGTACAACACTATCGTAGGAGCTCCCTGGCGAATAAAAAAGCAGCAATTGATTGTTTGTTGCATGTTTGTTTTCATTTCACATAGTGTCGCAACACAGAGCAGAGGCAATGTAGAGTTGTAAATTATTGTAAATTGTCTTTGGTCTGATATCAACCAATAGAAAAATATTTGTCAACTTGAATATGAGGCTTTTGCTTACAATGCGTTCTGAATGTATTTTTTCATTTTTATTTTTTCTAATGTGCGTTTTATTCGTGCAGAATAAATAAGTTTTCTTTCTTTCTTTTCTTTTTCTTCAGCATCTAACCATTGTTTTATACTTAAATCTTTCCCTTAAGTTTAATCTATTATATCTGCCGTAAATCATATATTCTTAATTTAATTCAAGATAATTCTTTCTCGATTACGATGTTGGTCCCGTGGAGAAAGTTGTTCAGTTTGATGCTCTGTACCACACCCTTAAATTTGACCACACCTTTCTGATACACCTGTATGTGTGCTGTTGCTGTACGGTCAGCAACGGAAGTCGGTTAACACCGCTACTTTTTGACATCATCTAAATTAACACAAAATTATTCGTCAAACTGTTTTTTTTTCGTATAGGTAACTGTTAAGAGTTAATGATCTTAAAATTGTAAGTACTGCTGTTCCGATTAGAATTAAATATTTCGCTTAATAATTAAGATTAAAAAACTGATTTATTTCTTGTCTTGATAATTATTTGAAACCTCAGACAATCCCAATCTTCCTCAAATCCTCTATTGTTCCTAGTAATTTTGTTTTTTTTTTTTTACACACTTACATAATCATATATCATTTTCTAGTTTCATTAAAGTTTTTCTTGATAACTGAAATTAATTACCATTTTGTTTATAAGTGGTGCCTTTTTTTATTCTTAAAACTATTCTCTTACCTTCTCTTACCTTGCTTGACCGCCATCTAAATATTTCTTCGCCATTTCGAACGAACTAGCATTACAGAAAATAATAGAGCCCAGAAGGAGGGTACGCCATATTCTATGACATTTTTACATGCATTACGACAACGTTCAAGGTTCCATAGTTTAACTTCGGAAAAACCGAACATTGGCGAATCAAATGTGACTTGTCGAATAAAGAAGTGACGGAATTAGCCAACGTTCACAAGGACGTAAAAATATCGCGGCGGGATTTTATCGCGCACTGGATTTTAAACTCTCGTTGTTGTGCCGAGCATTGAGAATCCAACATATTAACAACGACAGAGTGCATTCTAGCGCATCGTAAAAACACACTGTTGGATTTTCAACACTCGGCGCTAAGCAGAGCGTTGAAAATTCAGTGCGCAAAATAAAATCGCCGCGATATTTTTACGTCCGTGCGAACGTCGACTTACGAACGAATTAGCATTACAGAAAATAATAATGACAGCTGTTGCTTGCGGCGGAGCCCAGAAGGAGGGTACTTAATGTTTTTGCCAATATTCTATGCTATTTTTACATGCATTAGCTACTATAGGTACGACAATGTTCAAGGTTCCATCGTTTAACTTCGGAAAAACCGAACATTGCCGAATGAATGTGACTGGTCTATTATGGGAGTGACGGAATTAGTGCGTCAATCTATAACAATTCAAGGCGAGTACTTAGTGTCTATGCTCGGAGTTTCTTTGAAGGATAAAATCAGGAATGAAGTTATCCGGAAAAGAACCGGAGTAACTGACATAACTTTCAAAGTAAGCAAACTGAAGTGGCAGTGGGCTGGCCATGTTTGTCGAAGGACCGATGGCCGGTGGAGCAGACGAGTCCTAGAGTGGAGACCGCGTATCGGTAAGCATAGTGTGGGACGCCCCCTAGCTAGATGGACCGATGACCTGCAGAAAGTGGCTGGGGCAGACTGGATGCGGAAGGCGGAGGACAGGGTGTTGTGGCGCAACCTTGGAGAGGCCTATGTCCAGCAGCGGACTGCGATTGGCTGAGTTGATAGATTGATTGACTTAGTGTCTGGAGATATAGAACATTTTGAAATTTCCCATGTTCCCATTTTTAGTCAGATGAGGTAGAATGTTTTGTATAAAAAAATCAACACTGCTAAGGTTTCGAACCTAGGAGGTTTCCTAGGTTCGAAACCTTAGCAGTTATCGCCAAAAACGGTCATTTTTGGCGTTCAAAAAATTCCATACCTATCTCCAGAATTAAGATTTTTTTCTCAGAGGTGGCGCTAGTTGGCATTACTATGGGATTTTATATCAATTTTTATAGGGAAGGTCGGGCAAAGCTAATTGTAGATGGCGTGATCATAGCTAGGTCCCTAAGGCCTATATTAGATTTGACATTTCGTTCATTCGTGAGTTTGGTTTTATTTCACCATTTCGTTATTTTCAGTTATTTCAACATTATTAATAAAGTATTTGACATGGAAAATATCGGAATTTAAAACCATAAATATTCCCTCGTAATCACTTTCTTCAAAATGTTTCGAAATCTGTTTAATTTTTAAAAAATCTTTACGAATATCTTTTTAATCCACAATCTTCTAATTTTAGGGTCTCTTAGGAAATGGCAGACTCCAATTAGGTTTAAAGAATTTTATTCTCATAAGAACTTAAATAACAGTTCACTTAAAATGAGATACAAAGTGCTTACATCTACGTAAAATAAATTATCATATTTGCCTCTGGGGTGTTGGTGACGTTATAGGGTACATACATGTTTCTCGAGTTTTTTCTTAAATATATTTATACTATCACACTTCTTTAAATCTTCCGGTAAATTGTTGAACAGCCGTGCTCCCTCAACTAATATTGTTTTTTTGCCGTAATTAGTCCGCGCCCGTGCTGTCATTAGTTGAAACTTGTTTTTACTTCTTGTGTTGTATGTTGTTGTCTTTCTATGTAGTTGTATGTTTGATTGTACGGAATTTGTGGTGATTTTTTTTATGAGAATGCAGGTGTAATATGTGTAAAGTTGTGTGAGATTTAGTAAATTAGTTTTTTCAACCCCAAACGCGTCATATTCGCAAAAAATAAAATAAAACCACCTCACGCGTTGTATTATAAGCTTGTGTTGGGAACTAGCTACGACAGCGCCATTTTGACAGTTACCTTCCCCATTGGTCGATAGTCACATTTTATTCGTTATATTTCGGTTTTGCCGAAGATAGACGATGGAATGTTTGAACGTTGTAGTACAATACAATACTACATCGGTTTAGGTAATTAAATAAAGGTAAACTAAAAACACCACGTGTCTGGTTAACTGACTGAACTAAACTACCTGTCACTTCAGTCGTCATACTACGACACAGCTGTACTCTTCAATTTAGCAACTTCATAATTCGTTGTATAACGCTGCTAAATTGAAGAGTACAACTGTGTCGTAGCATGACGACTGAAGTGACAGGTATTACGTTTAGTCGGTTAACCAGACACGTGATTTTTTTGTTTACTTTTATTTAATTACCTACTAAACCGATGGAGATAAGTTATTACTAGTTATTTTATTTGTTTCGGCTTCAGTCCTTTTTAGAAGTTTTAACCTAGTTCATCATCACGTATTTTTCTCCCGTTCTTCTCTATCAGTCACCGTCTCGGTATTTATCTATTTAATTAAATATGATGAAGTTTCTTACCAGTCTCCGTATCCACGGTGTAAGAGAGTCCGGCCCAGGGATCGTCCTGGAAAAAAATATTACTTAGTACCCCTGTTAAAATGGCGATTCCAATCATTTTGGAAGCAGTGACAGACTATTTCTGTTACATCATAAAGTAAACTGTTTTGTAAACTGTCTTTATTTACAGGCTTTTAGTTAGTTTCGCCTGTCCCGGTGTCTGTCTGTCTGTAATCTAATCTTGCAAGTTATATTTGTAACTAGCTGCGCCCCGCGACTTCGTTGATTCGTTCGCGTGGAATTCGATGGGTTTTTTTTTTGCGCAGAACCCTAATTCTTTTTCAAAAATAAAAGTAGCCTAAGTTACTCCTTATAACATCAGCTACCTGCCAGTGAAAGTCCCGTCAAAATCGGTCCAGCCGTTTCGGAGATTAGCCGGAACAAACAGACAGACAGACAAAAGTTTTAAAACTTTTTTTGTTATGAGTATCGTAGGTATATACTTTCATATGCATTTAGTAAAAAACTGTTATTTTGACATTACAAACAGACTCTTCAATTTTATTTATTTGCATAGATTACCTAAACCAATATATCAATCTGCCTAGCCTTTTCCCAACTATGATGGGGTCGGCTTCCAGTCTAACTGGGTGCAGCTGAATACCAGTATTTTACATGAAGCGACTGCCTATCTGACCTCCACAACCCAGTAATTGGGTAATACGATACCCCTTGGTAAGACTGGTTGTCAGACTTTCAGGCTTCTGACGACCCGTAACGACTGTCAAAGATCCACGAATGACAGCCGGGACCAACGGCTTAACGTGCTTTCCGAGGCACGGAGGAGTCTCGGTAAGTAAAGATGGTCACCTATCCACTGGCCAACCACGGCAAGTGTAGCTTAACCTGATGGATCGACCCGTGCGGCTGTTATTTAAAGGCAGTTTCTTATTATCTTACAGATGTAACAAATCTTCAATGATCCTTACCTCTTTAATATCGGAATCCAGGAGTTTTGCCTTAACCTTCTCAATCTCAGCTTTCTCCTCATTGTTCTTCACGATCTTCTCTTCTGCCAGCTTCAGCTCCTTCTCAATCTCATCTCCTAACACCTTGGTGGCGGTTGGACCCTCCTGGTGGAAGAAGAATTAGATGTAACACAGTTGGTTCAAAGATTCATGATTTATTATTACGCACAGATCTTCGTAAGCAGTGGCGGATTAGCAGTGTTGGCTCCAGGTCATGTAGTAAGTACCAGCCGCCCCTTTCTCAGCCCCCATCATATAGCCTACATAATGAATTTATTGACAACTTTTATCGAAATCCATTCAGAAATAGTTAATTTTAATATCTGCTAGTTAGTTACTGATTTTTTTTTCGCGATTTCAGATTTGGTCCCATAGTAAAAGTTGTTCAGAATGATGAGTAGAGTGACCTTTTAAGAGGATATTGGTCAATAACCAGTACCCTGTACATTTAGATGTACGAAAGTGATTTAGGAAGATTATTGTTATACGATGCGGTGCAGTGCGGCCCGCCATAATGTGTGCGAGTCTTCGGAATATTACTTTCAGTTATTTCTTGTTATCATCACTGAATTTTTTGTCAGATTGGCCACCCCTAATATCTGGCCGCCCTAGGCCCGGGCCTACTGGGCCTTAGGGCAAATCCGCCACTGTTGGTAAGACACTTATGAAAAGTCAGAAAAGGGCGGTTCCAATTTATCATTTCAGTTTTGGAGTCTCCCTATCTTGAAAATGATTAATTTCTTTTCTATGAAAAACTGTACCCATTGACTGAGGTTTTAAAATAGAGTAGGTACAGTAGGTACGACAATGTTCAAACGTTCCATCGTATAACTTCGGAAAAACCGAAATATAGCTAATAAAATGTGACTATCAACCAATATAAACTGATTTAAATTCCCACCTCAGACTAAATAAAAAATCAAGACAGCGCTGTCAACAGTGACGTGAGGTCGCACGTTTCGAGTTTCGTAAACATGTGTGCACGTAATGAGGTGTAGTTTAATTGTAGTTTGGTGTAAATGTGTGCGTGTGACCGTATATGCACAGAGCGAGGTGTAGTTTTGCGCATGCTTCACTGTATTGTTCGCAGCAATCTCTGACTAAATTATTATAGATTGACTCACAAACTCCATCACTCCCATAATGGATCAGTCACATTTAATTCGGCAAAGTTCGGTTTTTCCGAAGATCAATGGAATCTTTGAATGTTGTCGTAAGTCTTGCACTTAGCCGACGTTCGCACGGACGTAAAAAAAATATCGCGGCGTGATTTTATCGCGCACTGGATATTCAACTCTCGGTGTTGAGCCGAGCTTCGAGAATCCAACCTAACAACAACAGAATACATTCTAGCGCGTCGAAAAAACACTGTTGGATTTTCAACTCTCGGCGCTAAGCAGAACGTTGAAAATCCAGTGCGCGAAAAAAACGACTTACTGTACCTGATTTCATTGATTTTGAAAAGAGTATTTTCATTTACATGATTACTTTTAGAAACTAAATAGGCAAATATTTTAAATGAAAATGATTCTCAAGTACCTACGTAGGTACTGAAAACCTTCAATGTACTTACGGTCGCGGAAATTAAGATAATTTAGTTTATCAATTTTGACGCAATACATGAATTTGCCGTGTTATACAACGTGTCGTTTTGCATCCTCGTCAAATTTCAGGGTGTGTTAGAGAACATCAAACCGAACAACTTTATCCATGGGACCAACATCGTAATCGCGAAAAAATTTTTCAACTGTCCCATAGAAAACTTAAATACCTACTCAACGCAAATGTATGGGACGGCTGATTATTTTTCCGCGATTACGATGTTGGTGCCATGGAAAAAGTTGTTCGGTTTGATTGTCTATAGCACATCCTTAAATTTGACGAGGATGCATTTTATACAACTGTCAAAGAATGACAGTTGTGAATTGAATATACTAACAATTTCAGTTGGCAGGACAGTCAATTTGATAAATAATTAATTTCCTGACATAATACAGGGTCAAATTGAATTAGCTATAGAAACTCCGCAAACGTGATTGGTGTCGTTATCTAAACATAATCAAACAAAAACTAAATTAATTTGATGGGGTTTTTTTGGTGCCCTCAACCGCAGGTAGTGAGCTCACTTGAAATATCAGTTTAAAAAAACAGATTTGCTCACCTCATATTTCAAGGAACAACACCAACAGCGGTCGTTGACCCCAAAAAACTTTTTTTTTTTGTCGTGTTTAGATATGGATACATACCCATCACGACTGCTGGGTTTCGCTAGCTAATTTAATTTGACCCTGTATAATAAATCTTAGTACCTAAATATTTTTATCTCACGAAGCGACACGCGTTTTACTTGTGGTAACCAAGTGTACAAACACGTTGAGAATGTGTGCGTGAAGACGAGTAGTGTCAGCACGTAACCACAGATTAATACAGATGGGACACTCCGCAGTTTAGGTATGAAGCTACAAGTACGCGGCGGGCTCATCTCACTGGCTCAACTCAGTGTGGGCTGCCGCGCACCGGCCGGCTCGCACGTTAGTTCGGTACTCACTCACGCGCCGCGTCGCAAAAGAAGACAACCCTAACGAGTCAAAAGGTATAAGAGTTACGCGATAGAAAGAGAGGCAACTTATAGGTGAATATAACTGTAGGTAATGAAGCGTTGTGCGACCTGAATTGCACTTTATTGTGTCGTAGCAAGAGTCGCTTTTGTTATCACACACGCACACACACTTCCGAGTTAACCCATTCTCTCGGACGGTACCGAGAGCTCCTGCGCTTACACACACATTCACAACGTGTTTATATACCATGCGTAGCATGACGACGTTTTGTCGACGGAAGAATAGACAAAATCACACGTAGCTATGCTTAGACGAGCAGAATGCGTAGAAATATTTCTACAATCTGTAATTTTGTCTATTCTTCCGTCGACAAAATCCGCTTCTACGGTGGTCAAGCTAGGAGTGTTTGTAACCACATGTAAAGCACTTCGTTAAATAAAAATATTGTAAGATTAGATTGTTCTCATGTTGGGCAACCCATCACAAAACAGCTAAAATAAACTTTACTGATCATGTTTTCAGAAACCGATGGGTGATTGCAAAAATTATAAAATGTTCTTACCGGTTGCATCGGGTCTTCCAAGGAGAAACCCATGTCCACATCCTGCTTCCATAGCACCTCGATGAGGTCCATATCCTGGAGACAAAGGAAAATAACATCAATCAATCTTTATTTGTGAACATAGGTATACATAAAAGGTCTTAATTGTACATAATTATTGTAGTCGAGCTCAATCAAAGCTTCAAGGGCATTGGGTAAACTATACATTGGGTAAACTATACAGGCGCGGTTCTAGGTTTTCGTTCAGGTATATATGTTTCTCTCTGGGGGACGAAGGGGGGTTTGGGGGGTTAAATATCCCAAGCCATGAAAGCCCTTTTTAACCGACTTCAAAAAGAGGAGGTTATAAAAATAACCTTGGGCAAAGTAATAGCGCGGGCGGGCGATGCTATGCGACGGGGTGGGTCGAACAATAAAATACATGTATGTTCCGCGATTTTTTGTAGTTTTCGAGTATTTTTTTTTGTAATTATTTAGAGTTTTCTGCCGGTGGAGCTTCAAAAATTTATATCTTTTTTGTAGTTTGTATTTTTCCGATTTTTTTTTTATGACCTGAAAGTAACATTCAAGACGACAATGTCACAAAATAAAATCTGAAAAATACCCACTACAAAAAAAGATATGAATTTTTTGAAGCTCCACCGGCAGATAACTGCCAGTCGCGGGGTAAACTCTGCTTGCGCGATGCAGGATTTGTGTGACGTCAGTTTTTTGATGTGTAGTTCGCATATGGCGTAGATACAAGTAAGCTATCAATCGCGATTGTATAGGTAACTTCTTATATACAAATGACCCATAGACCTTACTGAGACAATAGTCAAACGAACACTCCCGAATCAGAAGTATGGTTTTTATGCTTGAAACTGTTTCACTGCAGACCAAAAGCCTCTTCTCACACAGAGAAGGAAGAAACATTGATCAGGTCCTGTGTAATCAGCCTATATTGTTCCCACTACCGCGATGCCGGGTCACAGGCCCCCTCTCTTGGAATGAGTAGGCTACAGCGGGCCCAGTGCGGGTTGGTAGATGTCACGTTTTCGAATTTTTGGCTCTAGAACATGGGTTAGTTTTAACCGTCATTGATCACCAGTGATTGCAAACATAAGTCCAAGTTCCAGGAGAATAGATAACAGTGCCCTAATGTCTGCTAATTTATATTGTAACAATCGATAAAAGAGTTATTACAACGCGGCGCCATCTTGCCAAAGATGACAGGCATAGATAAAAAGGGCACCCTTTTTTTGTTCGATATTTAAAGATTTTTTAATTTCTTGGAATGCTTTTGCGGTGCACCGCTATTAAAATTCAATTTTAGTCATTGTTTTGAAGATAGGAATCATTGTCGAGTCGTCGAATATTAGGTTGTTGTAGGTTATTTCGTTGTTTCCATTGAGATGAAATTTATTGGGGTTGGGTAGGTAAATAAATTTGAATTTAACGTGTAAAATTCAAAAAAATTATTACCAAAATTAACGTCACATTGATACCGCCATCTTTAATTCTAAATACTGAATTAATAACCACCGGCTATCAAGAACCGGTCTTAAAAAAATAAAGTAAAAACTTACAAACAAAAATAAACTTTAACCTAACTGCATAAGTAATGAAATCTATTGATATTACAAAGGAGTTACGCCTTTCTATTTCGTATAAATTCAAATATTGAACTACGTTCGAGCTAGTTCTAAAACACTACATGACCAAATTATTTTAATAGAAAATTCGACTTTGTTCCACATGTATAAGATTCAAATTCGTCTTTTGTTAGTTTTCCCGCCCAATCAAAAAGTCAGTAGGGGTCGCACACAGCGGGGATAAAATTGATCAAAGCACAGTGCATCGGATTTCTAATTAACAATATTTTTTATTTATGTATGCAGTTTATATGTTTTACATAAGTACTGAATTGTATATAAGTACTTAACAGCTTATATTCGATGTAGTTTCGTTTGGAAGTAGTATTTATGGCATGTGACTTTAGTCAGGCCAGTTATAGGCCAAACATGTTCTGTTAGTGCTAAGTACCGTAACTTTGGCTACGAATTCCAAAGGTGGGTTCATAAATCGTAACAATCATAAAATCAATTTATTGGACTTCGGAAGAAACTACAAACTCTCGCTAGGATAGCATTACATGATTACATTATACAATGTTTTTACATAATGAAAACGGAAAATGAAGGCAAAAAATATACACATCCATCGTGAATTCCCCGTGTAGTATAATCATTCACAACAAACGCCATCTATTCGATATTATCGTACAAATTGAAACGATTTAATTAAAACACCATCTGTCCGCCTAATGTGGAACTATCGATACTAGCGACATCCATTCTTTGGTAGTTGTACTATTGAAACCACCGCCATCTGTTGTGATAGTATTGAACTGTTGTGGTTCGTGCTATCCTCAGCATTCACATCTAACTTGAAAATGCTACTCGACGGCAGATGGCGCTACGTGCATATGTTATTGAAGAAATAAAATTGATGAACGGATTTTGCAAGCTATACATTAGGAAAAATGTGAAAGTAACGTTTTTATTACTTTTCAAATGCTTTTTAGAACAAAAAAAAAAATAATGAAAATAAACAACCGTTGCACATAAAATCGCTAAGCAAAAAAAAATGTTGACGCAGCGGAAAGAGTAGAAAACTAGTATGTACTGACGTAAGTAGGTACTAGTTAGTTTCATAGAACATTAAATAAGCTACATAATAGCGAAATAATATGGGTCGGATCACATAATTATGTCGAGAAGGTAGCAATTATATTTCCAAGTATGTACATTATCAGACATCATAAACATTTTCCAAAATAAACCATATTTTCACCACAAAAAAAACTTACGAGAAAATCTCAACAGATGGCGCTGTAATAAAATACCAAAAATAACTTCTAGAACATCTGATTTGGAGTAAAAAACTCGTAATTTAGCGAAACAAGGTTACGGACGGTCAAGGTAAGCCAAGGTCAGGACATTACCAAAATAGACCGATCCCCCGCACTGCGTAATGTAGAGATGTGTTCCAGATGGATAGACGTCAGACTTGAGAACTCTCGTCTAAGGAATTAGGAATAGGCAGAAACGTTCGACCTATATTTAACGTACTTACTAATTGCCCATGGGAACAAATGTGTCGTCCAACTTTCGGGGAGCTTGTCATTTTTGTTTATGTAACCGATAATTCAACATTGATTTATGAAGTATGTAAAAAGTCTAAATACAATGACAAATACTTAGCTAGGTATTACAGACGTCAGCAGGTCGAGACACCAGAAACTGTCAAATTTTCCCAATCAACCTTGAACCTAAAGCTTTAGCGATAAAGATGAAAATCTATTAAAGAAATTTGACAGATTGTAGTAGCTTGATGTGCTGGCGTCTGTACTTAATTTTGAAAAAAGAACTTCAACTTTAGATTTTAAAACAAAGGCTTACTAAAAGAATAGTTTTGAACGAATCGCCATTAATTTCTACCAAAACAGCTCATTAACCAGTAAAAAGAATAATAACAAGACAAATATTGATGATGAATTAAAAAACAGTTAGGTAAATAATAATTTAGTAAAAAAATAACGTTAATAAATTTTAATATAAAAACCTATGCAAATATTATAAGCACTATTTTTGTATCGGTTTCTCTTATGTCATTTCAGTAAACTGTACTTAATCAAACAATTTATTAACACGCTATGTTAAGAAAAATAAAAAAAAAATGTATCCTACTTTCTGGCTGATCAGAGTGCCCGCATGCCACGTGCCAAAAAAAGTAAAAGGGAAATGTCATGTATCTTTTCGACGGGACCTGCCAACTTGACATTTAATTATTTTCAGACATGGCGTCAATTTTGGCGGGAATTTAATTTATTAAAGAGTCTACTTATTTGTTCCATCTATTTTGTTTACAGACTAAAGAATAAAAGGTAAGGAATAGCCTACCTACTGTTATTTATCTGGTAGGTAAATAACATCTGGTAATAACTGGCTGTGTTAAGTATCTCGGCGTTTTGATCGACAACACTCTTACCTGGACTCCTCACGTTACCTCTCTCACAGCCCGAGTCAGAAAACTTATTTATATTTTTAAAAAACTTAGGAAATCTGCCGATCTAAAAACCCTTAAGCTAGTTTACTTTGCACTGTGCCAGTCCTTAATAACTTACTGTATATGCGTGTGGGGTAGTTGTTGTAAAACTCTTATGATTGGGCTGGAGAGAGCGCAGAGAGCCGTATTAAAGGTCATGACAGCTAAGCCTATCCGCTATCCTACTAAAAAGTTATACGCCGATTGTGAGCTACTGTCAGTTAGAAAACTCTATTTCCTGCATGCGGCGCTGCGTAAGCACTCATCTAAGTACGATGAACTCATCTCAAATAGACGTCATGTAACAAACATTCTTCGTTCTCATAAGCACAACACTGCATTAGCGCGGAGACATTATAATGTCACATCCATTCTTTTGTACAATGTTAGTCAGAAAATGCTCCAAATCTTCCAACTTACTAAATCTAATGTCAAGACATGTATGACCGAATGGTTAATGAGCTTAAATTATGAAGAAGTTGAAAAATTACTTAAGCCACCTTGACTATTGTACATACACATACACATTCCAAACCACAGACTCTCACGCATACTCATCTGTACAAAACGCCTCATATTATGACACACCCCACGAAACTCGCCGCGTACAGAACATACTTAACACTTATTAACTACATATCACACAGCACACGAACACACCACTCGTAACACCACATAACACTAATCTCACTTATCATTCATCACACTGACTCACATTTTGACAATACTACACTCCACAGGTAGTTGTAGAACTTAATTTTTGTTATACCTACCTACTTTTTTATTGTTTGGTTATTTTTCTTTTGGTATTTTAATATTTTTTTTGTTTGCTGCATGCATCCCTTACTTTTATTGTATTCATTAAGCATATATAATGAGAGAGTGCCTTGACTTCCATAATACAAGTCCTACTTAGTTTGGAAGTCAAGAGCTCATTTCCGTGTACGTTTTTTAATATGCGATGGAGTTCATCATGAAAAAAATTTACGTCATTTACAAACAAAATCAAACTAAATTTTACATTACAATTAAATATAATATACATACAGGGTTAGTTTTCAATGACCAGACAAATTTTCACATGGTGTTCTACCCATGATAATGAACAACTTTCACTATGGGACCAACTTTAAAATCACGAAAAAAAAAACAGCTGTTTCATACAAAAGTTCAATACCTACTTGTCCAAAATGTATGAAACAGCTGATTTTTTTTTTCGTGATTTCAAAGTTGGTCCCATATTACAAACTTAAATTTGCAGTTGGAGAATTGACCGTGACTTATATCAAATATCAATGAATCGGAAAACATGTTTTTCAACAACAATGTTGAGTTTGTTTTTGGAAAAATTCCCTTCATTGTGCGTGGTCTGACACGCACTTGGCCGGTTTTTTTGCTATGGCAACGCTCCATCAACATCGGTATTACTCAACCTCCTCGCATTTTGCGACACCAGTTCGTAACACTATGATTCATAGTGTATTTTACTCAGCCGATTCAGAATTTCCGCTTATCGACCGTTTAAAAAAAAAAAGAAGAATACTGCATTTCAATCAGCGCTGTGCTGTGGGCCCTACAACATTATGCTGAATGAAAGCCTTCTTGTCACATCACTATTTCTGTTCTGTGCTCACTCACGCGCCGCGTCGTAAAAGACAACCCTAACGAGTCAGAAGGTATAAGAGCTACGCGATAGAAAGAGAGGCAACTTATAGGTGAATATA
Source organism: Cosmia pyralina (assembly GCA_946251885.1). Lineage (NCBI taxonomy): Eukaryota > Metazoa > Arthropoda > Insecta > Lepidoptera > Noctuidae > Cosmia > Cosmia pyralina. The sequence goes on along the minus strand of OX276369.1, from coordinate 9,599,264 downwards.
ACTGTACGTAATGAAGCGTTGTGCGACCTGAATTGCACTTTATTGTGTCGTAGCAAAAGTCGCTTTTTATTTAAATGATTTTGCGGAGTGTCCCATCTGTATTAATCTGTGACAGTGCTAATATGCTTAGTTTTACCTTTAAGTTTTCACTTCTGTCGGCAGACCCCCTTAATTGCCCATTTTTTATTCGAGTTAGCTTATATTTTTTGTACTTATGCACGTATTTCCGTGGCAAATAAACTTATTTTTATTTTATTCCTTTATTATTGTTGATTAAAGCTGTATTTTTTTTTTTTATAAAATTTGTCTGAATGTAATTACATTCAGACAAATTTTATTAAAAAAAAAAAAAAAAAAAAAATACATACATAAGTCACAAGTTATAAATAAGTAACAAGTAACAAGTTGTAAGTCATAAGTTTACTGGTCACATTGTAAAAAGTCCGGAAAGCGTTTGTACGGATAAATATCATCAAAAGATCATATCTATTCTGATATTAATAGAGGTTACCTACTTACAGAAGTAAATAACTTAGATTGCCTTGATAATAATATGCCTTAATATGATACTTAACTTATTAATTAAAATAAAACCCATAAGATAGGAATATTTTTAAATTAGTTAGGTACCTACTTATTTACAGGAAGTTTTAATTTAGTAGTTGAGATGGCATTTAATTAATATTAACATAGATTCTAGTAAGGACGCTGTTACAAATGGGTAGTCAAATCATTACTTTTTTACACAAAAGTATGTTTATTAAATAAAATGCTTTGCAATCATAGACTGTTTTTTGGCCGAATTGTTGATGCATGGTACGATTCTGAACTATAAATTTAATTTTAAACAGGTACATTTTCTCAATAAATGTACCGAAGTAAAAATTTTTACTTCGGTACATTTATTGAGAAACTATATTATCCAAAATACATGTACTTTTCAGTAGCAATCCCTTTTAACCCCAAACTTTACTTTCACCCGTTTGCAACCCAAAATACGTGTGTACATGCACTATCGAACGCTTCGACCTAGACAGACAGACGTCTGGTGAACCCAGGCAATGCCCCCAGGTCTTTGTTTCCTCGTCTCAGCTCCAGGGGTCAAAACCCCGAGAGCTGAAACCCAGCATGAGTTCGATAACCGATTTCGGGCGACATTCTTAAGGTTAAACTTTAGTCGATATTTTTTCCATACAAAATTCGGGAAGGTGTTGCTCTATTATTTGACATTGTGCATCCAAAGTTAAACATGATATCGTTTTGTCTCATTATTAATTTCGTCTGCACGGAAACAGAATAGTAAAATAAAAAGCCATTAAAAAGTTATGAGCCAAAAAAGATTCGTTTTTCTTGTTAATTTAACGCAACTTTGGGCGTAAATAAGATAAGTAATAAAAGAAGTGTAAAATCTCCAAAACAAAGTCGGCACCGACAAAGCTCAATTATCGAAGAGTTCAGTAAACTTCATTTGTAATTGATTCACGCAGTGGTTTTTTCATAAAACTCGATTTTCCAAAGGACTTTTCGTACATTTTTACGCGGTTGTTTTACTATTACTAGTTTTACTAACTTTACATTAGTTTACTAGCGTCTAACTGCTCATCACTGATACTATCTCTGTCGGACACGATGCCAGGTGAGATAGCATGCTTTTTGACCAAGCCCACCAGTGAGTTCCAGTCTTAAGGTGAAATGTGAATGCTTTTAGTTTTAATATTAAGATGATCACTTTGATGTTGAAAATTTTGGTATTTGGATTTTCTACGTAAAACGTGATCGCTGAGAATTGATACGAATTTATTTTCGCTGAATGCACACAATTTTGATTTAAGTAATCAATTAATTATTTAAAACGATACATGAAGATAATTGATAAGTCAGGGAGGAATTTTAGTACACACCTGAAGAAAAAATGCTACTTACTGTTTGTTCCAGAAAAAAAAAAACACTTCAGCGAACAAAAATTTCGTTAGTGCAAGAATTGAATATCTATTTTTTTTTCACATTTAATATCACCTGTCTTTCAAGCATAATAATATTTTAAAATAAATTAAGTACGCCACAACTGAACACATGTCTTGTTTCTAAAACATTTATTTACAAATTAACATAACAAGTACATAACAGTACTATTATTAAAACAACACGAGGGTACTATATCACTTTCGATTTCAAATACACACGACTCCGAAATTGGCAACTGTTCAAAACATAAGTACATTCATAAATCGCAATCTCTGCTTACCTTCTTTCGGTTTAACATCACCAAAACAAAAATGGAAAGCAAAGGACAAAAATTCCTTTTTTTCCGTGAAAGTTTAATCGAAATGGGTTCAGTAGTTTCGGAGTTATGACATAACTAACACAACAACATAATAACTATGATAATAACGACTATTTTAGTGTTTTCTTGACGTATTTTTGGCCTCGGACAATGTATTATCATTTAAGGTATTGTTTATTTCTACATTTAATACGATGGACTGTGTAGCGGCCGCAAGCGCTACTGCTGAGCATGAGGTCCTGGGTTCGATTCCCGGGTCGGGCAGTTATAGGGTTTTTCCACAGAACAGATATTTTATCTGTTCTGTTCTGTTTTTGTGTTTGTTCTGTTCGGTAGTTACTAGCGATGCCGACATACTTATTTTTTATCGTTGTACACTGTTGCCCGTAGGTAGACAAAATTAAAAATTGTCATGACTTCATCATGAGTCTATGTAGAATAATGTCGGTGTAATTATTATGCAATCTTTAGAAGTTTCGACTCTGGAATTGGCTTAGTATTTTTAAATTCAACCTAGATAAAAGATAGATAAAATCTGCTATGATAAAAACAATCAATTTACATGTTTTAAATAAAACATTACAAAAAAGGAATGAAGCACATTCGAATTTTAAAACAGTCAGCTAACGGTTTTACGCCATCTTGCGTTTAGAAATTCTAATTTCAAACCTTTAAAATGGGTAAGTATCGTTAGCATCGTTTCGAATTCACATATCGGGGTAATAATAGAAATTCTGGATGTCAAATAGCAGAAACATAGGCAGACTGTAACAGTTCCATTGCAGGTCTGAAGCCCTCTTCTGATACAGAGAAGGAAAGAGCAGATCAGCACGCTTGTTCACAGCGAGTTGGGAATTTGGGAGCATTCAGACTGTTAAAGGCAGAAAGGCTCGACGCGACTCCGGTAGAACAATTTTAAGGGGATACAACGAAATGTATAAGGTTAAGGGGGATGCGCTGTGACAGCCCGCGAAATTAAATTTTCTTGCGTTTTATGCAATCCGCAGATCCGTGTCGGGTTGTATCTTGATCAAAATATGATACGCCTCAATAAAACATATGTATTTATATAATTTTAACCATGAAAATCATCAATACATCTCTCTAAGTTAGATTTCGTGCAGATTCGTCGAACGAACGAAATCTATCGATTCTGCACGAAATCTAACTTGGAGAGATGTATTGATGATTTTTATGGTTAAAATGATGAAAATACATATGTTTTATTGCCGCGTCTCATATTTTGATCAAGATACAACCTGACACGGACCTGCATATTGCATAAAACACAAGAAAAAATTAATTTCGCGGGCTACCACAGCGCATCCTCCTTAAATAATTTGGGATTTTCAATATGTGTTATTTGACTGTATTGTGTACTGTTGTACTACAACCGAAAAATGATCACTTCAAATTTTTTGGATAGACAATAAATTCCAAAGTAGCACAGTCTATTTTCTGTTTTATATGAATATACGTAAACAGTTAATTATTGTGCAGTAAAATTTACTTTAAATCAAATGTATTTAAATATCTTAAGAACTTAGTAAGCTAAAAATGTATTTAAGTATAGCATTTTGTCATAAAATTTACATCCGGTATGCATGAGAGTCTTCTATCTCCCTCGCGTCAAACTAGACAGCCATAACGCCATTTCACTTACACACCGAGCTAAACCACGCTTCAATTTAACCATTTAATAAAGTTTCCATAGAAATTGTTCCACCAGAGTCGCATAGCGCCTGTCTGCGGGAGCCTTAAAAGTCCAGAGAGCCTAGACAAGCGGGAATAGCTTTCAAAGCATTACGTATTACTACAACGACTTTCAACAGGACTGACAAAGCTTTACAGAAGCTCATGACAGCCAGACATTTTATATTGTTCCTTCATCTTTATCGTTGGCAGAATGTCACGAAAGCAGTCAGTGAGTGGTGGTGACCCAGCGGTAACGGCCGCGACATACGAGTTGTAGGTCGTAGGTTCGAACCCAGACAGGCGCTTTACTTTGTGTAAATTATTTAATTCACTCCGCATTTTAGGCATGAAGCTGCAAGTACGCGGTGGGCTCGACTTGTCGAGCTAATTCAGTGTGGGCTGCCGCGCACCGGCCGGCTCGCACGTTAGTTCGATACTCGCTCACGCGCCGCGTCGTAATAGAAGACAACCCTAACGAGTCAGAAGGTCTAAGAGTTACGCGATAGAAAGAGAGGTAACTTATAGGTGAATATAACTGAAGGTAATGAAGCGTTGTGCGTTCTGAATTGCACTTTATTGTGTCGTAGAAAGAGTCGCTTTTTATTTAAATGATTTTGCGGAGTGTCCCATCTGTATTAATCTGTGACATAACACACACACACACACACACACACACTTCCGAGTAAACCCACTGTCTCGGACGGTACCGAGAGGCAACTTCTAGGTGAACATAACTGTAGGCGGCGAATTGGCCTTTATTGTGTCATAGCTAGAGTAGCTATTTATTAACCGACTTCAAAAAGGAGGAGGTTCTCAATTCGCCGGAACCTTTTTTTTTTATGTATGTTCCCCGATTACTCGAAGATGGCTGGACCGATTTGGATTGTTTTTGTTTTATTCGAGAGGGTATACATCAAAGTTGGTCCCATATGAAATTGATTAACTTTGCTTGGGTAGTTTTTGAGTTAGCTTCAATAATACGTATTTTTTCCCCACTTTTATATGGATGATCTTCTAGTTTGTTTTGCAGGCAGTGGTATTAGAATTTGTGTGGGGTAGGTACCACAACTAAAAAGTGAAAAATAAAAACTTTTTTACAATAAAATACAACCGACTTCCAAAAACAACACTACAAAGTGAAAAATAACTTTAACTTCGGAAGTCGGTGGCAAAAAACGAAAATACATTTAACCAGACACCGACTTCCGAAATTAAAATTATTTTTCACTTTGTAGTGTTGTTTATGGAAGTCGGTTGTATTTTTTTGTAAAAAAGTTTTTTTTTAAATGATTTTGCGGAGAGAATCTCCTGTAGTTGTACTATTTATGCATTCTGTGCCACTGCTTTCAAAACGGTGAAGGAAAACATCGTGAGGAAAAATGTGCTTGAACCAAAAAAAAATTTGAAGACGTGACATCTACCAACTCGCACTGGGCCCGCGTGGTGGATTACGGCCCACTCCCTCTCACCGAGAGGAGGCCTGTGTCCCAACAGTGGGAACATTATAGGCTGATTATGCTTATGTTTATGAAGTACCAGGAAAACATAAATCGAAGGCTGAACTTCTGTTAGCTGCAGTGACATCGACCCAGTTTCAATGGGTAACCTACTGACACTGCAACCACGATACGATCAATAATTTTTAGTTCTATGATGGTATCGATATTCCAACAATGAACCCGGCATAGTTTTAACATAAAAACTTTTTTACAAAAAAATACAACCGACTTCCAAAAACAACACTACAAAGTGAAAAATAACTTTAATTTCGGAAGTCGGTTGAAGGACGAATTGAGAACCTCCTCCTTTTTGAAGTCGGTTAAAAATGGAGAGTCAACATATACAAGGTCCCATTAAAATAGATGGACAAATTTTCACAGGGTGTTCTACCCATGAATATGAACAACTTTTACTCCATAGTAAAAGTTGTTCATATTCATAGGTAGAACACCATGTGAAAAATTTTTTTTTTCGTTTTTTCAGAGTTAGTTCCATAAATGAAAAAACGAAAAAAAAAATCAGCTGCTCCTTAAATTTTGACGAGTTTGGTGTAGATAAATTAACTGAACAGCTGATATTTCTTTATTTCCTACCAAAAGCATACATTTGAATTTTCATATCCCTAACTAAAGAAATGCTGAGTTTCCCATACAAACTTTCATCCCCTATATCACCAGCTGTAGGATTATTTTTGAGAAAAAAAGTAGCCTATGTCCTCCTCCAGGATGACACAATTTATTTCATTAAACTAGCATTTTTAGTTTCCGATACTTTCAGGTATCTTTATCAATCTGCCTAGCCTTTTCCCAACTATGTTGGGGTCGGCTTCCAGTCTAACCGTATGCAGCTGAATACCAGTATTTAACATGGAGCAACTGCCTATCTGACCTGCTATGCTATGTTATGCTGAGCGTCAGCCGTTTCGCGCGGAAGTGACGCAAATTTCCGTTTTGTTTTAGTTTTTAAGCCTAGATATAAGATAAATAAGTAATGTGCGTCACTTTCATGTGAATAAACAGTTTTTCTTTCTTTTTTTCTTTCTCCACAACCCAGTAATTGGGTAATACGATACCCCTTGGTAAGACTGGTTGTCGAGACTTTCGGACCTCTGACGACCGGAAACGACTGTCAAAGATCCACGAATGACAGCCGGGACCAACGGCTTAACGTGCTTTCCGAGGCACGGAGGAGTCTCGTTATGTAAAGATAGTCACCCATCCACGGACCAACCCCGGCAAGCGTAGCTTAACCTGATGGATCGACCCGTGCGGCTGTTATTACTTAGCCACGAGCTCCTCTCTTCTTTCTCTACTCTCTACTTTCAGGTATCCTTAAGTGACCCCTAATTCATTGTTCTCGAGTGTACTTTAAATCCTAACAATAATCCTATCCTAATCGGAGCAGTGACGGGGTCCAATAGGGCCGAAGCCGCCGGGGTCGCGGGTAGTTCGAAAGAGATACCGTGGCCCTGGCACGGGCAACTGAAGGAACACGGGTGGGTTTTAGTCAGTAAAAGTCTGACACACCCTCCCGCTCTGCCCGGAGCGGGAGAAGTCATTTGATGATTTCCCATCCACAAAAAAAAAAAAAAAAAAAAAAAGGCACGGAGGAGTCTCGTTATGTAAAGATAGTCACCCATCCACGGACCAACCCCGGCAAGCGTAGCTTAACCTGATGGATCGACCCGTGCGGCTCTTAATACTTAGCCACGAGCTCCCCTAAATTTTGACGAGTTTGGTGTAGATAAATGTACTGAACAGCTGATATTTATTTATTTGCTACCAAAAGCATAAATTAGAATTTTCATATCCTAACTTAACAAATGCTGGGTTTCCCATACAAACTTTCATCCCCTATATCAACGGCTGTAGGATTAGTTTTGAAAAAAAAAGTAGCTTATGTCCTTCCCCAGGATGCTATATAAACACAATTTATTTCAATAGGCTAGCATTCTTAGTTTCCGATACTTTCAGGTATCTTTATCTATGTTGCCGTACCGTATGCAGCTGAATACCAGTATTTAACATGGAGCGACTGCCTATCTGACCTCCACAACCCAGTAATTGGGTAATACGATACCCCTTGGTTGTCAGACTTTCGGGCTTCTGACGATCCGTACAAAGATCCACGAATGACAGCCGGGACCAACGGCTTAACGTGCGTTCCGAGGCACGGAGGAGTCTCGGTATGTAAAGATGGTCACCCATCCACGGACACACCCCGGCAAGCGTAGATTAACCTGATGGATCGACCCGTGCGGCTGTTATTACTTAGCCACGAGCTCCTCTCTACTTTCAGGTATCTTTATGTGACCCCTAATTCATTGCTCTCGAGTGTACTTTAAATCCTACGTGACAACATATTTATCTACGAAATCAACAAAGGCTTTAAAACCATGTAATTTAAAATTAAAACGCAAAACCGCCTTCTGGCCGATAAGTTCGTTGACACCGTAGGTTGCTAACCTCTGCGCCTGCGTGACGATCTAACTCTTTTTACTAAAGTTTTGCGTGTAGTGGGCGTGACGTAATTAAAATACGACTGATTTTGAACGAAGAATTCAAAATTTCATACTTTTCAGGGTTCCGTACCTCAAAAGGAAAAAACGGAACCCTTATAGGATCACTTCGTTATCCAATCCGTCTGTCAGTCTGTCAAGACCCTTTTCTCAGGAAGCCGTGGAGGTATCAAGTTGAAATTAATATCAAATACGTAGGTCTATAGTCCCTTGGTGCTCAAAAAAAATCAAACTTCTAAATCAACGCAATAAAAAAGTACCTACTGTCATTTATGCGACATATTTTGATACTCGTAAGTATAAATCAAAACCTATAAGGTACTTCCCGTTGACAGAAAAAAAAGTTGAGAGGTGTCAAGGGACACCCGGATGGAACGAAGTTCCTTTCGATTAATTAGTGAAGGAATTGTAATATATTTTTTTTTTTTAAGTTATAATAATATTTTTTTTATTATTAACAAATATAATGTAATATAAACTTAATCTTTCTATAAGAGAGAGAGAGAGACAGACAGAGAAACATGCGCACGTCGCGCAGCTTACAATAGCTTACTATAGCAAAAAGTGTCGTTACAACTTTTTGTGAGATTTTTTTCCGTCTAGCCCCCTTCACAACGCGCGATAAGGAACTTCGTTCCAATAAAATTTGGCAAGTAACAAGGACTCGCATCACAAGTAAAGGAAAAAGTCCGAAAATAGCAAAAAAATAATTCTTATGTGATAGAACTAGGTACTTATCACTTATAAAAAGATTTTTGACAAACTTATAATTGCCATTGGAGAATTGACCGTGACTTATATCATTGTATGGGAGAACATGTTTTTCACCTATTATGTTAAGTTTGTTTTTGGGATAAATTCTTTTCAATTACGAAAATTTGTGCGTGGTCTGACACGCACTTGGCCAATTTTTTTTGCAAAAAAAAAATAATTTTTACGAGCTTTCTCACTTCGAAACGGGGTGTCGGTAAGCCTAACACTGGATTTTCGAACGCAGAAAATCCGCAGTGAAATGTCATGTACACTCCTACCAACTTATCTGTGAAATGGCGAAAATTGGAACTACGGCCGTCAAGTTGAAATGTCATTCGATTGTGACGACGCATCGACGGTGGCGTTCTCTTTCAGTTCACTGATAAGTTGGTAGGACTGTAAAATCGTGCGTTCAAACCTGGCAAGTAACAAAGTGACTTTTTAAATACATATATAGTATTCTTTCTGAGTTTATAGGGTCCTTCAAATAGACACGACACGCGACACAAAGTTTACGTGTCGCGCGACGAGCGATGCCTTTGTGCAATTCGTGTCACATGTCGCCCCGTATGAAGGAGCCTTATCTAGGACATTATTTGCACCGGTGAAATACATCGTGAGCAAACCTGGATTTAATAAGTCTTGTCTAAAATCGTCAACCCGTCTTGAGCATGCGTGGTGATCAATGCTCGTGCCTTCTGTTTATGAGAAGAGGCTTTTGTCCAGCAGTGGGACAGTGATATGGTGGTATTATTATTGTTTTATGACTGGTTTTGTACACACTAAAGTTCGGCCAACTGAAATACATAACCTAAAACTAAAATTCAGAATATTACAATATTTTACTACTTATCTAGTTTCCATTGCGTGGGAATAAAAGGCAATGCTTGTATAAGTTTGCGGTTACTCAATAAACGATAATATTTTATCAATGCTTATCTGTAACCAACCGGGCCCTCAAAATCAGAACTTTTCGTTACCAAACCATCGATTTCATATCATTATGTGCTACAAATTCATCAGACCAGCACTCTAATTACGTAACACACTATCAATCGGAATTTGAGTAATTTTGAAGCAAATTGCCAATCCATTGCTTCATATGTTCGAAAAATTTGTCTGCTCTACAACGTAAGTAACACGATGAATGTTGTTGAACTGTCAAAATGAAACCGATTCCGATTGATAATGTGTTACGCAATACGGTATTATACCACTGACCTCTATTAAAATACGCTGGACTGGCTATCCCTTAAAAAATGACAGCTATTTGCTGTGCCGATTCAAAGCGCCCCCAGTGACAGGCGTGAGAGTTCTGAGAACTAATAAGATTGCAAATGGCCGTTGTTTGTTGATTTTACGCTAAGTGTCTCTGCGGAATAAAAAGTTTTCTAAAGTGTTTACTGTGATTGTGATATAAATTAAAGTGTTATAATAGTGACAGTGACTGTATCATAGCTTGTATTGTAATTGTAATATTTCTATCATTGTGGTCGATATCAGAAAAGTTTTTATCGATAACAAACCTTTTGTTATACATCACTAGTATTAGTTCCATTCCCCCATACTGCTGCCGTCAGCGCCAAAATGGCGATTTTCAAATAGGCACATGAAATTGATAGCGATAGCCAGTCCAGCGTATTTTAATAGAGGTCAGTGTATTACACCCATTTTTTTTGAAGTGTCTAGTGCTAATAGAATAGAATAGAAAGTTTATTACCATCACTAAATGTTGCAAATATCTCTTAATCTAAGGATAATAAAGCCACTAAAAAAAACAAAATTTTTACTCAATCGATAAGTGCCATAAAAATGCATTTAAATTTTACATTTTCAAATTTCGCGCGAAAACGCTGGACGCAGTGGACGCCATATTGCTCTGTGGTTATGACGTCAGTTGGCTGTGCAAACCTGTGCAAACATACATTTTTTACACGCTGATCAGTTGACATGTTGACATTGACACTTTTTAATTTACACATCCGTAAAAAACAGAAAACTTTGAATTGAATTTTAAAATTTATAATTGTTATTTTATGGACTAAAACTAACATTTTCCGACTGCGTTTTGCCTAAGCTATCTAAATAATATATTTTTAGATTTTTCTCAAATAGAGTAAAATACCGTATTGCCCCGCTGCGCTGGTGACTGAAATTGGAATTAACGAAATCACTATATGTGACAAGTGACAGGGACTGTAATTTTTTGTTCTCCGTCAGCGCCACAGATACGAAAACACCATATTTCCAGCGTTTATTCTCTGTTTTCACTCCTTCTACCAAAATCAAAAATCATTTATGGAAATGAGGCTGAGAATCAGTACTTTTTAAACTTCAAAATTACCTAAGACAGTCCCCAAAAACGTCACCCCCTTCAACACTTCCTAGTGCTTTAGCTGGGTAGAAGTGGCGCAATAAATTCTCCAGCAGCACATCTGTATGTATGAACTTTATTCTATAAGCAAATATTAGTTACTAGCTGCGCCCCGCGGTTTCACCCGCGTAGGCCGGGATTAAAAGTAGCCTATGTGTTAATCCAGGGCATAAGCTATCTACATACCAAATTTCATCCAAATCGGTCCAGCCGTTTTAGCGTGAAAAAGTAACAAACATACACACTCACAAACTTTCGCCTTTTGTGTGATTGCTCCAGAGGGAACGGGACCCACAGAGTAGTTGAAACCATAAATAAAAAATAATGACAGATTGACTTCTGCGACCAAAAAGGCTGTTGACCTCTTTAGACATCATTGTCAAGGTCTCAATAATAAACAAAAGATTACATTCAATCGGCCCAGAGATAAGATGTTGCCAGTGTAAATTATCATAATTTGCTAAGTTGAATGACCTTTTAAGTCAAATATTATTCTTTGAGTTAATGTCAAACAGTTTTTTTAGGCTTGACGATGCGAATTAATGACGCATTTAAAAAAAGGATTTACGAACCAAACACAGTATAAGTGAAAAAGTAGTCAAGGCGTTATGGTATGACATTTGACTGACATGGTCTATGACACCATTGGGTGACACTCCATTACATATTTCTCCTCTGAGTTTAAGAATGTCAAAACCATGAAAATTCTATACTGTGTCCGTAGCCATCTCGAATATGCTTCTCAAATTTAGAATCCAAATTACAATGTTTATATTTATCGCCTTATAATGGCGATTTTTAAGGTACACTCAATATCATTCAAATACTTATCTTCCTAACTATACCAGTCGGTGTAAGAAATTTCGTATTCTTCCCTTACACGAGCGAAGGAAAATTGCAGATCTTGCTTTCCTCTTAAGTATAATGAACGGCACCCTAATTGCGTAACACACTATCAATCGGAGTTGGTTTCATTTTGACAGTTCAACAACATTCATTGCGTCATTTACGTTGTCGAGCAGACAAATTTTTCGAACATATGAAGCAATGGATTAGCAATTTGTTTCAAAATGAAACCAACTACGATCGATAATGTGTTACGCAATTATGGTGCTGGTCTACTGATGTCCCTGAGCTGGTGGCTAAGATTGGACTTCGTGTACCGTCTGTGTTTCGTCGTAGATCTCACCTCCTTCATGTACGGTCAGCAACAGAAGTCGGTTAACACTGCTACTTTTTTACATCATCTAAATTAACACAAAATGATACGAACACCTAGCTTTTTAGCATTTCATTTATTAGATAAGAGTTATTTTTCTTTAAAATTTACATTTGTTCCGATTTTAATGAAGTATTTTTTTCAATAATTAAGATTTAGGAAACACAAGTGTTAATCGACTTTTGTTGCTGACTGTACCTATTGCGAAAACTATCTATAGGCAAAATACTTATAAATATTAAGTGCATGTCGAATGTTCAATATGGTGTGCCGTGATGTTGAGCTTGATTTATTCACGAATTGTGTCCAGAAATTAAAAAAAAATCAAGTAACTTTTTTTTGAAGTGTAATTTTGTTGTGTAATATATTTTATTTTTGTTTATTCTTTTCTACACACACGCGCGCTTTTTTTAGACACATACGCACACTCACACACACTCATGCATACACACACACTCATGCATACACATACACTCATGCGTACACGCGCACTAACATACGCACTATCACTATGCGCGCGCTATTAAATTACCCAATTTTCATTTCATTTCCTTTTTGTTTAATTTAGACTCCTCCTTTAAAATGGAGGATTTGTTACTCATATTTTATTCATTATTTATAATTCACTAACTTGTATACGACACTGTACTGTAGTTGAAGGGCGGAATGTCCTAGCACAAGCATTTATTTTGCTTAAAGGGTCATTCCTAAAGTACCTATATAATGTAACCTACTGTAAGTTATTGAAATAAACATTTTTTTTTCTGCTGTTTCTATGTTTAATTGTCACACTGTTTGTATCGTTTCGTAAATTTTATACATAACTTTATATATATAAATGGAAACTTGTAATTAGCCTTCTTCTACATATTTCTTCTTGAATTTATTGAATGTATTTATTTTTTTTTTTTAAATAAATATTTTTTTTTAATAAACCATGCGTATACAAAAATAGTATGAACTCTGGTATCCAAAAAAAGATTTAACTTGTGTTATGCATACCAGCATTCTCACATAAATTAAATTTACATTGCTTGCAACAGACGACGATGTCAAGAGTGGCATAGTATACAGGAGAGGAAGCCTTTAATAGAGTGTGTGTAAGTGTAGTGTTATTGAATGTATTAGCTGTAAGTTTTGTTACGGGTAGTCAGAATCCCAAAAGCCTGACCAAGGAGTATCGTGTTACTCAGTAACTGGGTTGTGGAAGTCAGATAGGCAGTCGCTCCATGTAAAAAACTTTTTTACAAAAAAAATACAACCGACTTCCAAAAACAACACTACAAAGTGAAAAATAACTTTTATTTCGGAAGTCGGTGTCTAGTTAAATGTATTTTCGTTTTTTGCCACCGACTTCCGAAATTAAAGTTATTTTTCACTTTGTAGTGTTGTTTTTGGAAGTCGGTTGTATTTTTTTTGTAAAAAAGTTTTTATTTTTCACTTTAAACTAGAATATCATCCATATAAAAGTGGGGAAAAAATACGTATTATTGAAGCTAACTCAAAAACTACCGAAGCAAAGTTAATCAATTTTATATGGGACCAACTGTGATGTATGCCCTCTCGAATAAAACAAAAAAAAATCCAAATCGGTCCAGCCATCTTCGAGTAATCGGAGAACATACATAAAAAAAATAATAAAAAAAAAAAAAAGGTTCCGACGAATTGAGAACCTCCTCCTTTTTGAAGTCGGTTAAAAATACTGAAACAACATAGTTGGGAAAAGGCTAGGCAGACTGTTTCCGCTGATAGAATGTCACTCTGTCTAGGCCTCGTTGGTCTTGTGGTCGCAAGCGCTATTGCTGACTGAGCATGAGGTCCCGGGGTCGATTCCCGGGTCGGGCAGTGGGTTTTTCCATCTGGAATTTCTCAGTAGCAGCCCGGAATCTAGATTTGTGCCCGGTTGGTGGCAATTGGCTCGCCCCCCCTATTACATGTAGTGAAATGGGGGTGTACTAATAGGTCGTAGGTACAGCTCTGCCTAATCCTTTGGGGAATAAAAGGCGTGAAGTTATACATATTACAGTATTGAAAACGAAATAAATACTTCCTCCACGTAAACATTTATAAATGTGACCGCAAACACTACGTGTTTCATGTAAATTCCTATTTACAATTATAATTAGCTCGTACCTACCGTACACTGCGGTATAATATTTTCAGCTATAGCTTAAGTCTGTACTCTTTTCGCGACTTTGCTTGCTTGAAAATTACCGAAAAATGGCATGCCCAAAAAAAAAATATAATAGGAGCTTTTATCGTAATGTCAGCTTAAAGGTAGTGAGAATAAAGATTTATTTTGACTGCAAGCAAAGAGTTTTCGGTATTGTTTTTTTTTTTGGCACGAAAAAGCCTCTCTGGTACAATTTTAGACTTGCATAATGTTTCAGAAACCTTTAGCCCTGAATAAATAATTACCTACGAAACGTCAATATAGTGACTGACACTTGACAGTTAACAAAATGTTGCCAGTACAGAAAAACAAAATGGTCCGTTTTTAGACTTTTTTGCCAAGTTTAACCTTCAATAAATTAACCAAATCTATTGAGGCTTGTCCAATCATGTCCTGATTCACTGCATGCACAAAAAAACAGTAAAAATACAGCAACAAGAACTTCTCATTTGAGCACCTTCAAAAACACAATATGTATGTACACATTTTTTTTCGATAATCATAAATATGTAAAAAAATAAAATTTACTTTTGACATCTACGTAAAAGAAAAATATGTGCATTTAAAACAAAAAAAATAAAATAAAAGAAAACCGATGACAGCCCGTCAATCAACGCATTTACCTCAAAACTTTAAAATCAGTAACCTTAATCATTATAACCGTACTTTGAACCGAATGGCTCATTGTGACGTCATTTTGACGTACATTGACAGTTTAACAAATATTTTCACCAAGTATTTACATACAGATGCAGCAATGGTGCTTCCAAGTTTATTGCGTAGATTTTGACACAAATTACGTCAGTAGTTTTAATGTAATTTAGTTGTCTATGGTCCTCCCAGCAACCGTTTCAATAAGCCTAGCAGTAATAAAAAGGTAGACTTATAGACTAGTCTGATTAAAATCTTTTTCACACACGAGGGTGTCGAAACAACGACACCCTCGTGTGTGAAAAAGTCCACGTCGAAACGCCACGTGGTTTTGGTTCGTCCACGATTAAAAACATCTGGCCATTCTGGTCACTAACTAAAATAGACCAAGTATCAGTAAACTACAGTAGAAAAACAAAGAATTTATCACTCACCTCTTGAGTCAGCTCATCCCCAGTGTGATGACCCTCATCAGGCTCGATCTTCACATCAACACCATCGCTGGAAGCTTCCATATCACTAACACCACTTGAACTGGCCGTAAAGCTAGTACTGGCTCGTTCCCTTTTCACAGTCAGCACCAATTCTTCCTCAAACATTGGCGCCAACTCATACACTTCGGAATCTAAAGGAGTATTCTCCATCAAGTATTGTTCTAAATTCTCCTGCTGTTGTTTCACATCTAAGTACTCCAAATCATGCTTCAGCTCTTTAGCTTCATCTGCTTCTCCAAACTCTTGTAAATCTGCCATATTCTGTTGAAATACTGAGTTAGTTTCTCCCAAATCCATCTCAGTTTTCGGGTTGAAATAAGGCATGAAATCTATAGCGTTGTCGCTATATAGATCGTCATCATCCTCCTTCTCCTTTTTGACTCGAACTTCGAAATCCTCATTTTCCTTTTTGATCTGCATCTCGGAAGGTTGCACAAGTAGCTCGTTGACGTCAAAAGATCTTGATGCTATTTCAGCAAATATGTCTTCTTCAGTTCTGTTGTGGAGAAAATCAGCAGAAAGAGTGACAATAGCGTCCGGGCGTTCTTCATTGCTCGTCGCTTCTTCTTCTTCATCAGAAACTTTGACTTCCTGAGCTACGTTGTCGTCAGCTGACACGGAGTCTTGGTCAGCATTTTCGGGGACCGTCGCCGAAGCGAGCGCCGGCGCTACTGTGTCAGTCGCAACATTATTTACTAAATATGTATGAAGTATCGGGGCTCTGTTATTCCATATCCGCTCATTATATTCTAAATCAGGATTACCATATCGTCCGAGGGAGTTTAACTCCTCGAATAATTGGCGTTCGTAGTTAATTAGTATATTGTCCAGCGATTTTGGGTGGACGAATCTTGGTCTGATGAGTGTTCTGGCTTCTTGGTCTAAGGACCAGTCGGAACCGTTTGAGATGTGGAGTCCAGCTATCATCTGCTGGGTCTCCCTCTCCAGATAGTCATTAGGGTCCACTTTTAGCAGGCTTAGGACTAGAGCGAGTCTTAACAACTCGTCTCCGTACAATTTCTTTAGAGAAATCATAGTTATAACTTAAATTGAGCACTTTTGAGATCAGTTATTGAAAGTTTGTTTAACGCTATATAGTCCTTATGTTATTAATAAAATTTCTGGTCTTCTTTCTTCTTTTCTCCGACATGTTGACAGATGTCACTTTCGCGCACTGTTCGTTATTATGGTATACATGTCTGTTAAGCACATCATCACTGGTTTATAGAGAAACGTGTTAGTCTGTCGCTGGCGTTACGCCAGAACACTTTACTTGCTCACTTTTAGTTTTTTTTCTGTAATCAGAGTTACAGTTTCATGCAGCGGTCTTTGTAAATACTTTCGGATACTGGAAATTTAATTAGGGAAAAGTTTTTATTTCCATTCGTTGTCACAAGTTTCAGTGAAATTAATAGGTTACAATTAGCTATCAATACAAACGACCATTGATGTAAACGTACTCCTAATTTCCATATTCAAATTAAATAAGTAGTTTGTTATGTTGGCAGTATTTATTTGTTACGCAGAAAAGTTGGTTTGTTGGCAGTGTGTATTTATGTTTACTTCAAAGTCGTAGGCACAATGGTTTCTAAAACATGTACTGTGACAGTTATAAAAATAAATGTTTATTATTTTATTCATTCTCCTATTAGATTAAAGTAATGATTAATTCGTTTGCGAACACATGCGATATAAAAAGAATGGGTGATTGACCTAATGTAAGTACTCAACACCAAATTAATTAGGCGTCGGCGACGCTATTCAAAAAGTTATCTAACCTCATTTGCATTTTGACTTTTGACTTTTTACTTAACTGTCAAAATGTTAGATTCTAATTATAAATTCTAGAATTAAAACTACATTTGAAATTTAAATTTAGAGCGTCTGTGCTTTCGTGATAATTATGTCGTTAGAATTTAGCAAGTTATTGATACCGTGCGTTTGCACTGGCGAAACATTCAGTTAAAAAAACATTTTGATATCTCTGTCAGATACATTAACAGAAATAGAGATATCAATGTTTGTACGCGATGTTTCGCGAGTGCAAACGCGCTGTTAGGTAATAGGTACCTTCTATGAGAAGGAAGGGTCATAGCAGGTGGCGTTCTGTAGTTTCTGCCTACCGCCAAGGGAAGAAGGCGTGAGTTTATGCACACATTTATGTAAAGACCTTGTGGTATTCCATACTGACTCGTAAGATTACAGATTTAGCTTCAGATAATACTTACATTACAAAATAATAATGAATAGTAAAATAGAAAAAAAGTACATTTTCGCGGGTAGTAAAAAAAATATTGATAGAAGAATAATAAGTCACTAAAACTTGTACCCTCAAATGAACAATAATAACATAAATTACGAACTTCTATTGAATTAAATTAACCTTACGACTTATTTCAAAACAAGTGACTATTTACTTTACACCTTTACACTTAAGTCATATAATCGCATGTATTTGTATGTAAAATAAAACAGATTACGAAAGTAAGTAAAAACTGTTTGTGTAATGATTTAAAGTTAATTGACCTCTTTAGGCGAATTTTATTTAATTTTAAAACGTTTTTACGGCATCTAGAAAGCGTTACGAAAGGCTGTACTTAATTTAAATTATTAAAAAAGAAGAAGAATAAGAGTAGACGCGGAATTTAAATAAAGAACTAAACAGGAAAAATTAAAATATTCTCGCATTCGAATTTCAAATTCAACATATCGCGATACTATTCATAATAGATATTTTCTGAAAACTCGAGAAAAACAAACATGTTCGCATTGTTTTCGAATCAAACAAAAATTACGCTACCATTTAAAATTATCTTCTTACGAACTTACAACTTAATTTTCACAACAACAAAACGCGAATCAAAAATACACACACATTCTCGAAAACACTATAATTTTTCCAAAATCGTAATCACCCTACCAACCTTAAAAAACAACAACCCGAGAAAAGAATTACACACACCCACACTGCCAACACAAACATAAACAAAACCATAGATTTAAAAAAAATATGAAAGGATTATAAAACAAAAAAAAAATCCCGCCTGAATTAACGTCAGATAAAACAATGCTCTTTGTTTACTAGAACTTCCGTTTTGAGCGCGCGCTCACGACCGCGCTCGAAGGCAAACTGCGAAGCTTCAGTGCAAGGAACGTTGACCAATGAATCATACGACATCTCTTTATTTTCCCTGAATTTTCGCTCGCGAATCGTTAATTTTACCTTTGGACATTGAGCCACAATGGGAACTACACTGCAAGGTCGTTGATATTAAATTTTAAGCCGATAAATAATGTTGGCATTTTTTTATAACTCGTCTTGAGCAAGCGTGGTGAACGTGGCGATGTATGATCGTGTCTTCTCTGTATGAGAAGGGACCTTTGCCCTACAGTGGAACAATAATAGGCTGGTATATTATAATTAGGTTTGCTACATTTTTGTTTACTGGTTAAAGTTTTTTTCACCTTGCCATTAGCAAGGTATTTGGCTATTGCTCAGATATTTGGAAACAAAGGGTCTTCATTTTATTTTAACGATGTTTTTCAACTTTATCAAGGTAAGACGTCAATTTGTCGCATTTTAGTGGCTACAACTAAAATTAGCTACCAAAAACTGTTGGCAAAAGTTTAAACTCGTAACAGTACCTACCTAAATGCTAACGATTTTTAGTTAGATGCAAAAATGTATCTAGCTATTTAGGACTAACATAAATTAAACTAGCTTGGATAACAAACCAAGGTTTTTCTTTAGAACAACCAACGACCCTTTTTTTTATTTTCGATCTTTATTCCGACAGTTTCAAGTCATACAAAAACTGATTTTAAACCAGTCTAAGTCATTATCAAATTTGAATTAAGAACTTCACTTTCGTTTTGTGGACTTTCTATGTTTAGTTGAAAGACACGATTTATAACAATGATATTATTAGTAATAAAAAGACGTAGATAGGTTACCTATCCAACATTCGATATTCAAAAACGGCACTGTTGTCGAACTGTTAGATGACAAGTGGAAGTAAGACGGCATGTCGTAATTATCGAAAATGATAGCACCTAATTATTTTAAGAATATAGTGTGAAGATAAAGCAGACATATTGCGAGACTAACGCCTACACGTAGACTTGTTAGATTCGACTCGTACAATAATAGCTACAATCAATTGATTACAACAAGACGGACTACGCAGGATTGAAGAGAAACGACTTGAGAGATACATAGTTTTATCGATGCTGTTTGGGTGAATTAAAATAGCCTCCACCAGTGACCTTGTGTACGTTAAGCGTTCACTGCATCCTAACACACTTATACACTTTCAATCACAATACGTAGGATTAGAAGGAAATTGCTAATCGCTTGCTTCATGTTGATGCAGCTGAATACCAGTATTTTTAACCGACTTCAAAAAGGAGGAGGTTATCAATTCGTCGGAACCTTTTTTTTTTTTTTTTTTTTTTTTTATTTTTTTTTTATGTATGTTCCCCGATTACTCGAAGATGGCCGGACCGATTTGGATTATTTTTTTTTTGTTTCAAAGGGTATACTTTCCAGGTGGTCCCATGATCATCAAGTCAGGATCTGATGATGGGATCCTGGAGAAATAGAGAAAACTCTTCCAATTTTATAGGCACACTTGAAGCGATTTGGATAGTTTTTGGAAGAGTACTTTCTTGGAGTGGTCCCATTTCAATTTGGTGAAGACCTGATGAAGAACTTCTGAGATAGGCAACGGAACTCCTCAATAAATGATAGCAAATGGACTGGGATTGCTGAAATCTCATGTCTGTTTGTTGTTCACACCAGTTCATAACATAACATCACGCCAGTACGCTGTGAAGGGGTAAGCACATGTGAACCACTAAAAAGTGAAAAATAAAAACTTTTTTACAAAAAAATACAACCGACTTCCAAAAACAACACTACAAAGTGAAAAATAACTTTAATTTCGGAAGTCGGTGTCTGATTATATGTATTTTCGTTTTTGCCACCGACTTCCGAAATTAAAGTTATTTTTCACTTTGTAGTGTTGTTTTTGGAAGTCGGTTGTATTTTTTTGTAAAAAAGTTTTTATATATGGAGCGACTGCCTATCTGACCTCCACAACCCAAAAACTGGGTAATACGATACCCCTTGGTAAGACACCATTGTCACTTTCGGGCTTCTGACGACCCGTAACGACTGTCAAAGATCCACGAATGACAGCCGGGACCAACGGCTTAACGTGTTTTCCGAGGCACGGAGGAGTTTTGGTATGAAAAGATGGTTACCCGTCCACGGACCAACCCCGGCAAGCGTAGCTTAACCTGATGGATCGACCCGTGCGGCTGTTATTACTTAGCCACAAGTCATCTTCTCACCAACGCAACTTAAATAACACAATAAATGTTGTTGTCTGTAGAACTGTCAAAATACCCCGCTGGGCAGTAATTTCCGCTAACACCTCGCTGACTGGATAATATGACTTTAGCCATGATATTATTGCTGTAACCATTCCAGGTTACACATTGCAGCACGTGTAAGAACCATTATCTTATTGTTGTTTCGGATTTATAGTCCAATCGTTTTCAAACATAATACATCGCGTTGGAGAACAATAGATTTGCTTCTAATCGGAATCTCGTAGTTATTTTGGCTAGCTACCTACATCAGCTGCATCTAGTTAGGCTGGAAGCGAACCACAATGCAAGGAAATCTTGAAAGAAGAATGCCTACCTCCTATCCGCTTTTCTTGGGTTATGGTCATGTCAGCAATATTAGTCTATGAGGGTAGACCAAACTGTTTGAAAGACAAACTGCATGGAAGACGATATGTTGCGCCGACCTGAGTTTCTATGCCCGTTCTTCTCCATAGGAACCAGTGGCGTGGTTACGCCACTGATAGGAGCCTACTACGCTATGAAATGGGCAACTAGCTGCACCTTTCTGACTGACCGAACCCTTGACAATTCAAAAGCCTGTAATTAGTTTCATTGAAATAAATGCTTTGAGTTTGACCCCAAATAAATTTTAAAAAGGACAATAGAATGATGATGGTCCTGTCAGAAATCTGCACCCAGCTAGAATCGAGACCGGGATGAGGAGGAGTACTTCAAAATCTAGCGGATATAGTTACCTAATAAAATCGAATGTAACCTTTGAAATCACAGAATTATTTATCAGAATTTCAAAGTCAATGAATGCTTTGTTATAGTTCGATAAGAGAATAATCTATTATTTTAAGCATTGTTTATTTATCTAATCTATTTATTATTAATGTCGCACTTTCTGACGTAATTTATGATGGTAAGACGTATTGTATAGGCCTCTTCTAGTGCTCATTTATGTTCAAACCGCTATCTTTGACTCTAATTCACTTTTACTGAGCTGTCAAAATGAAACGTCATCATTATTTTATGTTTTTCAAAGAAAAAAAAAAATGTGCCAAAAAAACGTTCTATATTTGAAAACCAGATAAAGCGCGCAATTTATGTAGACCCAAAAACAAGTGTGAAGATTAAGAGCAAAGTTTTTCGTCATTTATCCTACATGGTGCAAGAATACCTTAACCTCCTGGCAAAAAAAAAAACAACTGTCAAATTTGAACATGGAACACTTTCTAAAATCAAGTTTTAAACTTTTGCCTCCTTTTTTAGCGCCACACGATTGATAAAGTACTGTAACATCGATTGATTGTATAGTATCCCAAAATGGTGAGGCCTTAGACCGTGTGAGTCAGAGCGATGTCACCATATACAGATATCCAGTTTTATCTACAGCATCATGGCAGCTTTGTGTTTGTATTTACGGTTCGTGTATTAGAGGTAGTCTAAGAGTATTCTACTTCGGTTTATTTTTAACGTTCGTTGCACCAGTGAATCAATAAAGTGACTAACATGGCAATTATGTGATTAAAGAAAATGGAGCACACGCCGGCGCTCGACTCGTTAAAGTCACTTTTGGTAGAAGAGAAGTTCAGTATTTATTTGGGACTAGACAAAAATTGTGATAGCTCGGCTAATATGCATGATATAAATATAATTTATAGCCTATAGCCATCAGGAATAATGTAGCTTTCTACCAGTGAAAAAATTTTTAGAATGGGATCATTAGTTCCGGAGATTACCCCCTAGGTAGGTACAAACTTACATTGATTTCTCTCCATCCCAGTTAAAACATACTTTAGATACAACATGAATACTATGACAGACTGCCTTTTTAGTCGTAAGCGCTATTGTTGACCATAAGGTCCTGGGTTCGATTCCCGAGTTGAGCCAAGTGTTATTGAGTTTTTCCAACCAGATATAACAACCCAATAACACTTTGCCCGACCTTCCATCTGGAACTTCTCAGTAGCAGCCCGGAGTCTAGATTTGTTCCTGGTTGATTACAATAGCCTCGTCCCCTATCACATGGAGCTTAAACATAACTGACAAAATGTGGGTGTGTTAAAGTACACTCTTATTACTATGATAAATTGATAACACAGCTCAGAAATTGAAACTACGCCAAAGATATACCATTATATTCTGATCAGGCGATATGACTGTAGTAATCATATTATTATCAATAACTTTATGCGTCGTAACTATTTACATACACGTGGAAATGTTGATGAAAGATTATTGTATTAGAACGTCGTATTACTTAATGGTATAGCTGCATCAACAAAAGAAAAAGAGGAAGAGGAAGAGTATAAATAGCTAAGCATACCTAAAATAAACTCAGTACTATTCAGTGTCTTCTCTTTTAATCATCTCCAATACCTAACAATGGCACGAAGATGTGCTGATATGTAACTTGAGACTGTGTTCCTTTATTGATGAAAACCTTAGATAATATACCTATAGATCGAGCCACCGCGTGGCCGCTCATGAGATAGCAATATAATACTTTTTCTAGGTTATGTGGTATGAGAAATAAGGTTTAACGTAAGAAATCTTTCACATTTTGGATTGAAACCCATGTCAATGCATACGCACAATGCAAAAACTGTCCAAAAAATTTAAATTAATCGACGCAATATAAATTTTGTAACAGTGGAAGCACTTTGTTTGGCTAACATTCAAAAGTTCGCCAAGCAAAAATACGGCACGCCGTAAGAGACAGAAGATACGATGCTTTGTCTCAATTTTCCTACTAATCTTGTATATTATGCATCTCACTTCCGCACTTCACACTGTAATCATGGCTACGTCTAGAGGTTAATAGTATCAGATGAAAACAGTGCTTTATGACTAACAGACAAGACAAGGACTAAAGCCACTGATGACGTCAACATGAAAGGAGGTTTGTGTTCCTACGGTCCATCATCATCTGCCTAGCCTTTTCCCAACTATGTTGGGGTCAGCTTCCAGTCTTACCAGTATTCAGTAATTGGGTAATACGATACCCCTTGGTAAGACTGGTTGTCAGACTTTTGAGCTTCTGACGACCCGTAACAGCTGTCAAAGATCTACGAACTGCAGCCGGGACCAACGGCTTCACGTGCTTTCTGGGGCACGGAGGGGTTTCGGTAATTTATGTGATGAATGGTCACCCTTCCACGAACCGACCGCGGCAAGCAATAAGGATTTTGCGAATCTCTACATTGTAATTAAAATGTGCTCTTTTCATTTAGTGCTGCGATTCTTAGCAGGTGGATCAAATTTGAGGGCAGTAACTATTTTGGATATAAATAAAATCTAATAACGCTGAAGAACATTTTTGTTTAATTCGAAGAAAACAAGACATAAGTTACGAAACAATAAAATAAAAATGACAAAAATAAATTCAATCACAAACGAATGAACTTGACCCGCGCAAAACCATAAAAAAATCATTAAACTTTTATGCACAGAATTATTAAAACCCGCAAAGATCGTAACGCATACAGCCAAAAATAGGAAACCAGTATGCATTGAACTCTTTCAAACTGCTTTTGTTTTAAACGTCATTGGGATGACATAAAGGCCGTTTCCCTGTCATGGCTGCCATCCAAATGTTGCCAAAAGATCTACTGACGGGTGCATCCACAAAGGAAAGCGAGGTCAAGGTAAATAGCACTACTGCCTATGCTGTAAACACTTTTTGCGTTGATCGCAAAAGTGTAGCGTAGATATTTTGTTATTATTTTAAAAACAAAGGAAATATTGGAATAATAATAATATGATGGTCTATTAATGAAGGTAAACAGTTAATTGCTGAGGACAGAACAATGAGTAGTAACCGCTGGGAACAACTAGCATTTTTCTTTTTGTTTTCAGCATGAAGTACTTTATCCTCGATAAACAACATTTTTTTTTCACAGATAATATAATCAGGTCAAAAAGAGTGTGTCGAGTGACAGCATTGCAGTGTCAAAAAATGTTGCCATTTTCGACAAACGTCAAGTAAAATCGTCATTTCATTTTATTTCAATTTGAAGTTAAGTCATGGGGGGAGCCCTTTGCCCAGCAGTGGAATGATGCAGGTTAGAGAAATCTGTAAAATCGTCTTGCTACAGTGATCTTTGAATCAGTACCATATAGCTTTATTAATTTCTAAATGCGTCTCGTCACCAGCTATTTGAAACTCGTACGCACTCTAGGTCAAGGACCACGACTGCGCAAGCGCAATGCAACGGATTTCAGACCATCTGCTTGTGGATTCTTCATTTGGATGTTATACAAGGAAGTAGCCCACGAAATACATACAAACAGTCAGCTTTTGTATTTTGTGGGCTACTTTAGAACATTCGCCCTTAAGGGAGAAGCGCTAAGGTACCTAGCCTACGAAATTCAAAATTTTCGTAAGTTTTTTGCAATTTTGAGGTTCTATTCCGTTGTATGTTCATCAAAATATGATTCGTGACAGTAACAACTATGTAATTACAGGATTATAATCATTAAAATCACATTATTAACATCCAACAACATTGACATTTCTTCACCAACACGTCTATCTTTTAGCACGGTCTCGAAGACACATAAATATTGACTCTCGGGGGGTCTCCATACCGGTGAACCAGTCGCTATAAAATTAATAACAAGATCTTAGTCATCGTTATGAACTCGTAACAAACAAAGGCCACGTAGGAAACCAGATTGAAACCGCAAATGAGCAAAACATTGAGATTAGTTTTTATGTCGTAAAGGCAAATGCGTTTGTAAAATCAAAAGCAAAAGTCATGTATTCAAACTAGGTTGAGAAAGAGAATCAGCACTTTTTAAACGTCAAAATTACATAAGACAGTCCTCTAAAACGCCCACCCACCACTTGCTAGTGCTTTAGCTGGGAAGAAGTGGCGCAACAAACTCCCCAGCAGTACAGCTGTCTGTTCAGTTAGAGAATTAACCCCGGGACAGGTGGAATTAAATAAAAGCTTGTAACAACAAATTAAACTGCCTGATTTGTCTAGTTGTTGAAAGCGCTACTGTTGAGCATGAGGTCCTAGGTTCGATTCACAAGTCGGGGAAAATATTATTGGGTTTTCCATTTTTGGAATTTTTCACTAGCAGCCCGGCCAGTCTGGATTTGTGCCCGGTTGGTGGCAATAGGCTCGCCCAATGTGGGTGTGGGTCTATTCCCTTCGGGAATAACATGCATGTTACCGTCATCAGTAATGTTGACTGCTGAATGAAGTCGTGTCTTTCAATCGACGACGCGACATCTGCAAATACAGCATGATTCGATGTCATAACAAAGAAACAAAGCCAGTTGATTAAGTAATATTAATATGAACAATATAATTTCGTAATACCCTCTATTGTGCACCAATTGGTTACAAATGGAAATAAACGAACTGCAGTTACAAATTGGTATTAAGAAAGTTGGCTAGTATGTCAAATAATCTTTTTCTATGCACCTTAGGTGAAAGCGCCAGGGTAACCCGCGAAATTTTAATTTTCTTACGTTTTTTGCCATTGCAGGTCAGTGTCAGAATTGACCTCATCTATTTATTGATCTAGCGATTTCATGAAATCATGAGGTTTGAGGTCAATTCCAACTTATGGCATTATATTGCTGATTCTAATGATTTTAATTCTGTAAAACCATGTTAGTTGCGGCCGCGAATCATATTTTAATCAACATATAACCTGACACTGACCTGCAAATTGCAAAAAACGTAAGAAAATTTGAATTTCGCGGGCTTCCTTAGCGCATCCCCTTAATGTTAATTAAATAATTATACCATTGGATTTAGTTGAGCTACATCCAACGGTATATTTTTATAATCATAGACAATGATAACCTTTTTGTTTGACAGTGACAATAGAAATGGCGCCAAAAACTTGACGTGTGCGTAATCTAAGTACTTTCACAATTCTCTATGGATCTATGATTTTATGCGTAACACTTTCTACTGGCTAATTGGCGAACTTTCTAATATTTGCAAGGGCGCGGGCGTTATTGTAATTTCTGCTTTACTGCTGTTTTAGAAGGTTCTAAAACTAGGCTAATGTTTTGCACAAGTAGCACATAATTACCTACTAGTAGTTCTGCGAACAGTAGACCTCGCGAAAGTTATTTAAAACGGGATATTTACCATGTTTTTTTTCATCAGCTCTTCGCCAAATTTTTCAAATAAAAAAAAACCATCGAAATCTGATCTCATAAGGGGGAGATATCCAGTAGCCCCCGTTTTGCCCCTTTCTGGAGGAAGTACCCCACCAATCAAAAATCCCCGACGACAAAAAAAAAATCTATAGTCTTAAAGCCTGCATACCAAGTTTCGTCCAGACCGGTTGTAAAATACGACCTGTAAAGAAGTACCAAAAAACTGACAGAGGAAAGCAAATTTTGCCTGACATGAAGCAGAGAATCTTCGCTCGCTCGGACAATATTACGTTTGTAATTTTGGCGAAAGATAAATAGGAGTATTTCATCAGTAAAAATACAAAAACTAATTTCATCATATTGTTATTAGACTTTTAAACAGTAAGGACAAACCGAAGCATGCTTCACAACCAGGTCACCAGTAGGCCTGATCAACTTGACTTTGACAAAGTCGACTTATAAATCACAGCCAACTCAGGTATTAAATAGAACAAGAAAATAACAATAATACGAGAAGGATAAAGTGATCTATCAGTAACTGACTTGTGCAGGTCAGATAGACAGTCGCTCCATGTAAAATACTGGTATTGAGCTGCATGGCATGTTGCATCTGATTAGACTGGAAGCCGACCCCAACATAGTTGGGAAAAGGCTCGTTTGCATTTACTTCTATCTCGAATCGGCACGAGCCATTATGAGACAAGGTCGTGCTATTAGCCAGTCAGTAAGATTTACAGCCCAGGGTGCGACGGTCGTACATTTAGGGCGATTTTTCGCGATCAGAAAAATTGGGCTGTCAGTGTCAAAATTCCGTAACAATGATAATAATTACAGCAGTTACAGTTCTTGAACGCGGTTTAGATGTCAGTGCTGATCGTGTGCAGCGGAGCAATTGCGTAACACACTATCAATCGGAATCGGTTTCATATTGACAGTTCAATTTTAACATTCATTGCGTTATTTTATTTACGTTGTTGAGCTGGCAAATTTTTCGAACTTATGAAGCAATGGATTCAGACGAGATTAGGGTACAGTTCCACTAGTGTAATTCGCCCTCAAAATAGCCACCCGTAGAGGCTATTTTCAAAGGCTTTGATAAATATAAATTGTTGTTTTTCGGCTCCTATCTAGTGAAAGGTTTATCTGATAAATTAAGTACAGTTATTATGGAGGTTTCCTGGCAATACGCCAGTATTTGCGGACGCATAAAGCCACGGTTTTTCCTAGAAGAGCGGTTATATCACAGTATAATAAAGTAAGCAGTATTACATCTTCAAAGAAAACGGCCGAAACGCCGCGCTTCGAAATCTCAGAGTACACAGTGTAAACTATACGCAACAGTTCGAGCGCACGGCAGTTACGCTCGGATGGACGCGTATTTATCTACCGAGCGATCATCATTCTCCTGCTCTTATGCCAATCTATTTGCGGTCGGCGCAACATGTCCTTTTTTCCATACTTCTCTATTATTCGTCATCTCGGTAGTCACCCCCTTTCTAGCCATGTCATCTTTCACACAATCCATCCATCGTTTCTTTGGTCTTCCCCTACTCTTATAGCCGTCGACATTCATACTCAAAACATTCCTCACGACATTTTCCTCACTCCTCCGCATCACATGCCCATACCATGACAACCGATTTCCGCACAACTTTTCAGTCACCGGTGCCACTTTCAGACTTCCTCTTATGTAGGTACTCATTTCTTATTCTATCCATTCGTGTATCCATAGGCTACTTCTTATCCCGAAAAAATGAAGTGCTCGCGTGGGATGAGCAAGGAATTCAAATATATTTGCTACTCAAACTCTAACGGCTCGACCGATTTTGATGAAATTTGGTGTGGAAGTAGCTGACACTCTGGATTAACACATAGACTACTTTTTATCCCGCAAAAAATAAAGAATGAAAGAAAAAAAGAATAAGTATTTATTGTGACTCGCACAGAAAGAAATTTGGTGTGGAAGTAGCAGACACCCTGTATACACATAGCACACATATGTTACTTTACATCCTGAAAAAATGTAGTGTTCCCGTGGGATGAGATTTTTTTATTCAACCAAATGTCATTCAAATTCCTACTCTACAATCATAAGACAAATCATAGTGACGATTATATTATTTTGTTTTTCTGTAGCACCGACTGAACTTCGTACAGCCTTGTTTTTTTATTATGACATTAACTCGCGACGAAAACAGCCAGCATGTTATTTTGTTTCCTTATTTTAAAAGTTATTAAAAGAAAAATCTGTCAGTAATATAACATAGACCACAATCTGCTTAGAACCCGAGAGTCGCTAAACCAAAAATAGTTTAGCAATTCTAATTTCTATTATTTTAGTGAATGTAGGAAAACTTAATAACCTCTGGTGCAATCGAATTTGTATTGTTTCAATGCAAATTAACAAATAATAATTTAAATGGCGCTGAACCCATTTCACTACGCAACTACATAATTAGTGACGTAACTATAAAAAATCGACTAAATTTAAAAAAAAAAAAGACAATTAAATTATCAAGTTAAATAATAATAATTCTTAGTAGATTAAATAAAAAACTCTCACGTATAAAAGAGAACCAGTTCATAGCAAAATATTTATTCGTCTCACATCTAACATTGACAGAATAACCTTGAACTCTTTGCCGGTCGAACACGAAAAAAAAAACAACGCGATGACGTAAATTTTGGCGGGAAGCGCGCGTTTTTCTTCGGCGTAGATTTTCTGCGCATGGATGGAACTTTTTTGTAGAATGTCCGTTACGCTATTTTATTTTATATTATAACTACTATAAAACGTCAAGACAATGTAATTTGACAATTTAATTATAGAGAATGCTCCTATCGTTATGATTTTACGACTGACAGTTACAGCCGCGAATCATATTTTAATCAACATACAACCTGACACTGACCTGCATATTGCAAAAAATGTAAGAAAAGTTGAATTTCGCGGGCTACTTTAGCGCATCCCCCTTAATTGCAAAGGGAAAAAAGGTGCTAATAAATGACAGTCATATCTATCTATCTATTTAGCCCGTACTGTCCCAATGCTGGGGAAAGGCCTTTCCCTTTCCCACACACATGTGTCCACTGCTAGCGGGTCAGTCCTTTCCGTAGGAGTCAAGTATGTCCCTCAATCTTCGGCAGTCATATACTGCATCCTATTTCCGGAAGTTTGCAGTCAAAATAGAGCTCGATAATGTTCATATTTTGACACTGATATTATCTACGAAACTGTTCCCTCTTGAGCGCTGGACTCGATGAAAAGAAATGCTTCATTACAGAACTTCATAACAAAATATGTGGGACAGTGAAGTTTAATTTTTCTTTTAAAGCAATTGCGTATCACAGAAAATATTTGTCCAAAAAAAAGAGGTATTTCTCGGAATTACAACGCTACACTAGGAAAGCAGAGTTGGTATCTTGCCAACTTTGCGGTTGGTTCCATAGTCTAATTAGATGCGGTTGAATTCCAATTTATAACTCAGAACGATCGGTAGGTGATTTCCTTATCCTAATCTGCGGGGTAGTTGCGTATTGCAGTGGGAATGGGTTTCATTTTGACAGTTCAACAACATTTATTGTGTCATTTACGACAAATTTATCGAACATATGAAGCAATGGATTAGTAATTTGTTTCCAAATGATTCAGATTCCGATTGATAATGTGTTACGCAAATAGGGTGCGGGTGTTGGCTAGACCAGAAGTAGCTTTATATCTGCCTAGCCTTTCAAAATGTTTAGCCCAAAATTCACCTACGCGAACCCCGCTCTCTGGCGCAATCATAAGATCTTCAAGTGCACAGATGACAAGGCATGGGGCGCAAGATGGAAGGTAGGCCATCGTCTGTGGGGAGACGCCGCATACACACTTGAGACCTGAGCGGTTCATGAACTCCCATCTGTGGAGATTGTCTTTGCTCCTGCCGAGTATTGGGCAAAGACGTCTACTGCTGGTCATAGGCCTCCCAAAGCATGACTACAACGACGGGTCGCATCGGATTCCTACGATATTCACCAGGTCATCAGTCCACCTTGTGCGGCCAACTAACTCAGCTGTCTCTACACCCTCAGAATTCAGTCCCAATTAGTTCCTTTTTCCATCTTCAAACATTTAATTACCGAAATGGGCAGATAAAAGAAAACAGAAGTGTTCAGAAATCTATTTTTATTTCAAAGTCGTTCGGGAACGTTGAACATTCTCTAAGGTCCTCTAAAGGTTAAGCTGTCCGGACGTTAATACTGCTTAGACTCGGAAAACATTTATGTTTGGAAAACACGGTAGTTGTATGTGAGTTATTTTCAATGAGGAAACTACATAATGTGGGCGTCCAAAGCCAAAAGGATCCAGTTCTCGGCATTTAGTTTCCGAGATATAATAAGAAGTTTTGTAAAGTCGGGTGAAAAAATTGCATTTCGCGATTTTAATTGATTATTAATAAATGCTCAATTATCTACAATTTCATATAGTAAATGACTTTATACGATTTTTTCAGAATTTCAACTTCAAATGTCTGATAAAAAAATATGTGCCAGTTTTGAATATTTTTTCAATCTTTATTATCAATTGACTATTGGTTATTTATTATTAGATAGTAGATACCGAATCTAGTCTTAATTCAATCCCCACTACTGGACCCTGTTTGCTTGGACGCCCACACATGATAGCGAAACACTCCTGCCGACAATATATCAATTTGCGTAGCTGTGTTAGGGTCGGCTTCCAGGGATGCAGTTGAATACCAGTATTTTACATGGAACGACTGCCTATCTGAACTCAACAACCTATCTGTGTAACACGATACCCCTTGGTAAGACTGGTTGTCAAACTTTTGGGAAAGATCTAAGAATGACAGCCAGGACCAACGGTTTAAAACTCCTGCCGACAAATGCTCACATAACATTTTAACCCGCACTGGGCCCGCGTAGTGGATTACGGCCCACTCCCTTTCAGAGAGAGGAGGCCTGTATCCCAGTAGTGGGAATATTATAGGCTGATAAGGCTAAGGCTAAGGAACTGAGAAGGCGTGGTGGATTAAGACCCACTTCCTCTCCAGAGTCGCCTGTGATCCAGCAGTGGGAACATTATAGGTGGATTATACTCACCAATATTGAGCTGTTCATCGTGAACATGAATGTAAAAACATACGACTCAATTGATATATTGGATTGTCTTAAAGTCAGCGATTGTTATTTAGCGTGCGTTCCTCCCTTCTTGGAGTTGCCAGCGTCCCAACAGTGGATCATTATAGGCTGATTATCCTTACGTGTGGTATACTATTAGGTTGCAGATAAAACGGGTAATAAAATAGCATTAAATGGAAAAACACATCCTATCCGCCGCGAAAGTAAGTTTATTTGTTTGTTACGCTTTTACGCTGAAACGGATTTAGATGAAATTTTGCAAATGGGTACACCATGACGGGGATTACGACATAGGATGCTTTTTATTCCGGTTATATGTTCCCGTGGGATAATTTCCGACCTGCACGCGGGCGCAGCCGCTGGTAAAAGCTAGTTCAATATAAGTTTTGAATAGAGTGAAGTTAGTTTAGCAAAAAAGTCATCATTAAATCATCGAAGTAAAACAAGCCAAATATTTTAAACGAAAGCCTTGACCAAAAGTGCCTAGACAGTAAGAAGAATAATATGAATTTAAAGTATTTTTAGCACAGGTCAAGACGAAAACATACAACAATCGCAATCAAGGTTACAAACGTAAGTAAAATAATGTTCTAGTCTCCGCAGAATTAAAAAAAAAAAGGGTGTGCGCTCGTGACCACACAATATCTAAGTGAAAATATACGACTGGAGCCGAGTATATGCGAATCAGCGTCACCAACCCGAGCGATACGGTTCTACTTCGTTCACTGTTCAGAAAGAGCGACAGAAGTTTTCACTTCAAAAAATCATACTGCAAAATAAGTCTACAGACTATGGTTATTCACAGATCAAACTATTATTTTTAGGATAATGTCTTGGTGCCAACAAAAAACGCAGAATTAGCGGCCATGGTATAGTAAATATCTCAACATTATCGGAAATCATGACAAAGGGATGAATTCTCCACCAATGAAATTGAACGCGTTCAACACATCTAAACCGCGTTCAAGACCTGTCAGTGTCATATCTTTCTTTTGGTAGGTTTGATACCTACCAACAAAAAAAATAAGAGCCTGAATTGACAGAAAAAACGGCGCGAATATTTTTTCTAGATGGCTGCAAACGAATATACACTTCTGGACACATCTATTGGCCCACCTTAGAGTTTAGGTTTCGATGGCCCCTACCGAAATATTATTGCTAGATTGAACAAAAACTGTTGATGCAGTTTTAAACCTGATACATTTTACCATCTTTTTCGATCGTATTGTTTTAAATTTGAATTCAGAATACCATACGACATGGAGCTACGCCTAACAAGTCGGATATGCGCCTTGTTAAAGGCAATTGATTTTTGAATAAAAAACATGTTTTATCAAATAAAGGTTTAATTTAATAACGCGTGTTGCCTCCATGGGCATCTACCACAGCTCTCATACGATTAGGCATAGAGTTTATCAACCGCTCTATGAAATTTTGAGGGATCATCTCCCATTCCTCTTCTATGGCAGTTTTCAACTCCTGCATCGTCTGGGCAACTGGCTGACGAGCCCTAACACGTCTTTTTAGCTCGTCCTACATGTGCTCAATGGGGTTCATGTCTGGGCTTCTGGCTGGCCAGTCCATAACTGTGATGTTCACATCCCGAAGATATTCCCTGACGATGCCGGCCGCATGGGCTCTTGCATTATCATGCATAAAAAGGAAATTTGGGCCCACATAGTCCGCGTATGGTATCACGTGAGGTTCTAAGCACTCACGAATGTACCTTTCAGCATTTAATGTTGGCAGCCGTGGTCCTGTAACAACCTCAAGTTGAGTTTTGCCGCTCGCGGATATACCGCCCCAGACAGTCCATGAGCCACCGCCATAAGCAACCCTCTCTTCAAAGCAGCATTGTGCGAAACGCTCTCCCTTACGTCGATAGACCTTCTTCCTTCCATCATTGCCATGTAACACAATTTTAGACTCATCAGAAAAGAGTACACGAGTACTAGTACTCCAATCTTGGTGTGTCCAATTTAAATGACTGCGTGCGAAATGAAGGCGCGCTGTTCGGTGGGCTCGCGTTAGTTTGGGGCCATTAGCTGGCTTGTGTGGTACCATATCGCGTTCTTTTAACCTTCTCCGAACAGTTCGAGCGCTCACAGATACTCCGTGGAAGTCGCGAAGTTGGTTTTGTATCTCAATGGAGGTAAGGTGACGATTTCTCAAGCTGGTCGTCACGATGAATCGATCCTGCCTTTCAGTTGTGACCCGAGATCGTGGCCTTCCTTGGCGACGAACAAAGCCGCCAGTCTCTAGGTACCTCCGATAAACATTTCGGACCGCAGATCGACTTAAATTAAGTTGAGCACTCACGTTTCTTTGGCTGTGTCCGGCCTGAATAAGTGCCACAGCTTGGGCGGCGACTTCAGGTGAAGTATCCATAGATTATTGATAGAACCTCACCTTAATGTTAAGAATAAGTAATGTTTGTTGCAAAACCAAAGATATCAATCACTTTTTCAAGAATTAAATCCAAGTAAACCAATAAAACCAAGTTTTCTTAGTATTCGATTGTTTGATATCAACAAACAGGCTCCAAATTGTCTTTTGTTTCTTTAAATTCTGTGTTCGAAATTCAAAAAAAGACTATTGAATGAAATTGTGAATGTGCCAGGTTCAAAACTGCATAAAAACTTTTTGCTCGACCTAATATAAAATTTTAGCTAGGACCAAACGAAACTGAAAATACAAGGTGGGCCAAAAGATGTGTCCAGAAGTGTAGTTTTCTGGAGAATGCCACCTTCAATTACAAAAGCAACATCTTACCGACCCTTTACATCAACTATGACAATATTTAATGTCTTTATATAGAAACTAAAACATACTAGTGCATTAGAAACCGCATGGCTACTGCATAACATTGATACACCATACAAGGGTACAGCACCCGATGTCCTCAACTACGGCATTTAGCACAAGGTTCTTATATTACACAAACAGACAGCCCATATGTTTTATTAATATTGTCCTACTCAATCTGCCTAGCATTTTCCTAACTGTGTTGGTGTCGGCTTCCAGTCTAACCGGATACAGCTTAATACCAGTATTTTACATGTAGCGACTGCTTATCTGACCTCCGCAAACTAGTTACTGGGTAAGATGATCCCCTTGGTATTGATTGGTAGACTTTTGGGCTTCTTAGTAACCCGTAACAACTGTCAAAGATCTACGAGTGACAGCCCGGATCGATGGCTTAACGTGCTAACCGAGGCACAGAGGATTGTACTATTGCAGGGTAAAAAAGTCTTTGTCATTTCAGGCCAGTAAATTTTCCACACGATGTTTTCCTTCGCGCATTTGTTTCCTAGTACAAGGAAAGTAACTACCATTTCATAATTTCAGGGTCATAAAACTTGTGTGGTTTCTAAATTAATACTGGCCTACGGTGAAGGGAAAATTAGTGAGGAAACCTCGACCTAATGGTGGAAAAAATGATCAACACTCATTGAGCAAGCGTGGTGATTAAAGATCGGTCCAGCTTGGGTTGGTTGTTACCCTGCAGAGAGGCAAACAGGTTGGTAAGATTATATTTCCAGGATGCAAACCACAATGTGATAGAAACACGTGAACGCCTTTTTTTCTTCACCGCAACACAGCTCATTTTGCCCAAAAGCTTTAGCAGAAAATGTTGGCATAAAGAAGCATTTGGAAACACGAGGCAAAACTACACGTAGGCCATCCTTAGCGCATAAGAATGAAGGATCTAGAATTTTCCACCGCTTTTGACCTCAATAACTTTCTCTAAATAGGTTTGATTACCCAGTACCAGGAAGACTGCAGTCTTGGCAGTTGGCATCACTCCCTTTGTCTACTTTAAAAGCTTTGAATCAAAACATTCCTGTACATTTCTCATCATGTCCTTTCTTTATATTTATTTAAGGTCACTCACAAGGCGACGTTCCATTTTCCCGACATTGTAATTAATCTTACAATGCAGTTTATAAATACGTAATATGTAATTGTTTTCATAAGTAAACGAGCTTTTGGCAAGAGTTTTTAAGATTTTTCGGTAGTTAGCACAGAATTTTGTTGTTACGGTCAATTATTTGTGATTTTATGTCTTAATTATTTTTGGAAGGTCTTAAAGTGGTCACTGTAAATCAAATGTCTTTAATCAACATGCCATGAAAAAGTAAAATAAATAGTGACAGTTGTCATCTGTCCTGAGAATTTTTGACAGATCAGATGCAGGAGCGCATCTGTCAAAAAATTGGCGTGAAGAATCTCCATCTTTGCAAGCAAGTTTATTTACTTTAAATCGCCCCTAGCAAGGAATTTATGATGAAATAAAATAACAGTAAAGATATTCATGCATTTTAAATACACTGCAATGTTTGCACACGTGTTTAATGAACCACGTGAAGCCATTTTGCTTCGGAAATGAAAGAAAACATTTGCGCTGTTCGTCATTCTTGTATGAGTCAAGCTAAAAGAAATGGCTGCTTACGATATTTGTAGATGATCATATTATCAATCAACTAGCGACAAGCTCTTGTTTCGCACAGTTTTATAAGACTTAAAAAATAATTAAAAAAGAAAATTAATTAAGAGAACGGCTGGACCAACTCGTTTCTTTCAAATAATCTTTGATGTCCGAGGAAGGTTCCTGGAAAAAGGTGAAAAAAGGAAAAGTTGCCGGGAAAATGTGAAAATTCGGGAAAACTGAAAGTGCATTTTCTATGGGAATTTGGACAGGACAAACTTTAAAAGAACAACGCGGTCACACTGACACGAAAAGCGACTTTAATGATATGTATGTATATATTGTAATAAAGGCCTAAATACATTAAAATGGTTTCCATGCAAGTGAACTCAAATAAAAAAGAAACCATGAGCAAAACACCATGCCAAGATTATTAAGATTTAATCGCCAACAGTAAAACTGCAGTATTAAATGATTTCAACAAGCAGAACATTCCCATTAATAATATGAAGGTCACTATAAAATTAGCAGGCATCCCTACATCTTCCTGAAGCTGATAATTTTAGCTTAAAGTCTCCTTGAAAGGATATTTCCATCGCCTCGAAATGGAACCAAAAAAAGGAGTATTAAAATAGCGACTGACGCTGAATCTTCAGACTACAGCTTACACAGAACATTCTGGAATTAACTCTCTAAAACCGTCAGTTATTTTCGTGTCCACTGTCCATGGTAAACCGTCAGTTAGTTTTCGTTACAAATAGTCCGAAGCCGGAAAGTTTGGCAACTTCACTAAAGGAAACTAGGTGGGCGATGACTAGGTCCAAATTTTAGCCTGCGCTGTTTAGATACAGTTAGTTGCTCAAGAGTCCGGGCAGAATGGCGGGATTTCACCAAATATTTTCATGGTTTTTTAGTAAACTGAAACTCTCCAGAAAAACTTGTGGAAACGATTACAAATCAGTCATTTCTAATAATTTCCTCAAGTTGTTCATCGAATCGTTGTTGAGCTGCAGGATTACTGACAACTGCGTGCAGTGACTGGACAGGTCCA
Organism: Cosmia pyralina; assembly: GCA_946251885.1. NCBI lineage: Eukaryota > Metazoa > Arthropoda > Insecta > Lepidoptera > Noctuidae > Cosmia > Cosmia pyralina. Next base: position 9,561,487 of record OX276369.1, on the reverse strand, counting down.
CTCAATATGTGTAGTTCTTTCCACAAAAGACCATTTTAGACACCAATCTACATGGTCTTCATGATGATCTGACCAAGATTATGTCTGGACTTTAAAAGAAACTGTGACTTCTGAGTTTGTTTCGGCCTTTCTTCTCAGATAGGAATCGTCGACCTCATCTAGTTTTTAACATATGATTGACTTGAAAAACTGTTCGTACAAAACTTACACAAAATAAAATCATTTATCATTCAAGTTTTGCTTCCCAAACAAGATAATTATGTCCCTACCATCGTCAATCGTCTGCATACAAATAAGGACTGCAGTATTATATGAACGTCTATATCATCAACAGAAGTCCTTTGTTTCAGGGCATCAACTCAACGCCCACCATAATCATAAGTGTTAAGACATTGACATTGAAATAATGATTCAAGACTTCGTGGGATCAAAGATTTCAAGAAATAAACATGTTAATCACTTATGAACCTTTTTCGAACTGTGTTGGGGTCGTCTTCCCGTCTAACGGGATGCAAGTGAATACCAGGGGCCGTACTATGACGTGAAAAAAGTTCATGGATCCGTTGAGAAAAAAAGATGATGCTATAGGTCGTATATAGCTCCGTCTCTCTCTCACACTGGAACCGTTCAACTTCTGCCCTGCTATAAGAGCTCATAGTAAGCCCCCAGTGCGTTACCTGGAGCGGCTACCTATCTGGTCTCCACAACCAAGTTACTGGGTAACACGTTACTCTTTCACCAGACTGTCCTCCAGTTTCTGAATGCCTTAAATTATGATTGGCCGTTGTTATTTTAGCAAACAACTCCTAGCTAGGTTAATCAAGGTGAGATCGAGAATACACTTGTCAAAATCAAAGCTAATCCTGAATTAAACAACATGGAACTTAATTGTTACCTACGTAAGAAAAACAACATGGAAGCCATAAATATATTTTTGAAAACAAGCACGACAGATAGGTCACGACGATGCTTTTAGCAAACGAGGTGTTAACATGATTTGTCTTTGTTGCCAAAATAAAGTTCCATTTTTAAACGAAAACAATTATTAAACCATAGACCATTTTTTTTAACCGACTTCAAAAAGGAGGAGGTTCTCAATTCGTTGGATCCATTTTTTTTTATCCCCCGATTACTCGAAGATGGCTGGACCGATTTAGATTTTTTTTCTTTTGTTCGAGAGGGTATACATCACAGTTGGTCCCATATAAAATTGATTAACTTTGCTTGGGTAGTTTTTGACTTAGCTTCAATAATACTTATTTTTTCCCCACTTTTATATGGATGATGTTCTAGTTTGTTTTGCAGGTAGTGGTATTTGAATTTTTGTGGGGTAGGTACACAACTAAAAAGTGAAAAATAAAAACTTTTTACAAAAAAATACAACCGACTTCCAAAAACAACACTACAAAGTGAAAAATAACTTTAATTTCGGAAGTCGGTGGCAAAAAACGAAAAGTTATTTTTCACTTTGTAGTGTTGTTTTTGGAAGTCGGTTGTATTTTTTTGTAAAAAGTTTTTTATTTAAACTAGTACTAGTAGAAGATAGAAGATGAGTTCTTTGACTTTAATGACTGACAACACACAGGCTCCCTAGTAGTAAGAAACACAAAATGCTGATTAGTTTTAGAGCATCGATTCAGCTACTCGATGTTTCGACAACCTAAAAAGGGTGACTATGACAGACTGGATGCGGAGTGCGGGGAAACGGGTGTTGTTGATGTTGATGATGCCTCAGTAAAAAAAAAAGAAATTCTATTCAGTCCGTTACTCAGATAATAAAAAAATATTAGACACGTATTTTTTGCTTTATCATATTAATAAAAAAATTACTTGGATAAAACGCATTAAAGTTGGAGAGGCTCGCTACGTCACAACTATAACAAACTAAGTATAAAATCTAGCAAGGAGTGACGTCATACCCTATTTTAACTCAATGTATCGGCGTAATCTTCTGATGACGTAAAAATAGAAAAAAACGTGTCCAATATTTTTTAATAACCAACATGACGGACTAAAAAAATTTTAGTCATCATCACTATTTGAGGCCCATGACTGGCTGTCGTTGGCAGTAGGCTGAGTTGTAGCTAGTATGCTTACTAAATAAGACTGTGAACAGCTAAGCAAGGACTAACTACTATTTGCAATAGGACGTTGGTATGCTTGGTAAAAAATATGGCTAGATTCCAAATGCTTGTACCATTTAGATCCTTGTTGATAGAGGCTAGGAAGGCTGTTTTTAAAATAGCCTCAACGTCAAACGATACTTAGTGCTGATGGGGAGTTTTTTTGCGACAATTGTTCCTCGCAGTTAAAACACAAGGAAGTTGTGAAGGGCGGGTGTTTTGGGGGACTGTTTTTTATAATTTTGACGTTTAAAAAGTACTGATTGTCAGCCTAGTTTGAATAAATGACTTTTGATTTTAATTTTAATATGTCCGACACCCCGGGTACTGTCTGAGCAGTCAGCTCCGCTACCTCCTTGCTGGCTTAGCTGGCATTTATCCACGGCATAAGCTATTTTAAGGAAGACATGGTGGATTTTTTTTTGTCCGTCTGGTAGATTATTTAAAACTATTGGAGACGTATTTTTCTTTTTTTTACGTAATCAAAAGATTACGGCAATACATTAAGTTTAAATTGTGGCATGACGTCACTCCTTGCTAGATTTTATACGTAGCTTTTTATAGTTGTGACGTAGCGAGCCCCCACTCTTCAACTTTAATGCGTTTTATCTAGAAGTAATTTTTTATTAAGCAAAAAATATGTGTCTATTATTATTTTTATTATCTGACTGGCGGACTAAATAGAATTTATTTTTTTTTACCCAGGATTATCCCTATTACGATAGGGCAGGGGAAGTTAATGTTGAGCTCGTTATGGAATTTGACAGATAGAGGTAGCCCAGGACCTGGAGGCTACTTTTATTTTTGTTTTCCTGGACATTTGTATTAAAAAAATATGAAATACAAAATAGGTACCTACATGCAGACGAAATGGCAGACAACAGCTAATTCTCATTTAAATAAGTAAGCCTTCGTTTTCCTGACTTCAAAAGATAGTCATGTTTGAGACCTCTTCAGCAGCCACTGAGAATTTTGGTTAATAAAACAATAATTTTAAAGGAAAACATCTTGAGGAAATCTGGACTTTTAGTTAAGGCGATACCAAAATAAATTGGGGCTATTTCGTAACCATTTATTTCACTATTACAGCATGTATGGATTTAATTTTTGTATATAATGTTTAATGACTATTCGATTAATACTCTGGCTGAAGGAAAACACAATTGGGTTAAATGTCCTCGAAAGAATTTAATTCCGAAAAGACCTCTACGTGTTTTTATTTTTTTCTGTAATTCTAAAATCCTTTGCAAAATTACATTCAAAATGTGCGTATTATTGAAAACTCTGGCTGAAAATATTTTTGATAGATAGCTTAATTTATTTTTAAACAATTTCGATTTGGTTTGGCGCTTTTATGTTGGTTTCAGCGCATTGTTGCGCTCTCTTTTTTTCGCATGTGGAAGTAATTGACTATGTCACTTTCTTATTCCCGCCCAGTTCGCTTTTTACATATCACCTTAATATAAATCTGAAAGACGAGTTCGTCGTGAGCAAGCGTGCCTTTGTCCAGCAGTGGGACAATAATAGGCTGGTATTATATTATTTAAAAAGAAATATTTTAGCATATGCATACTATTTCAGCAGCTAACAAAACACTTTACTATAATGTAATAATACCTGCGCAAGAGTGAGGTAAACTATCAAACAAAGAAGTGAATCATGCTCAAGATGGCGGAAGGTCGATGACCTTGGGGCGGCTTAGTTACGTCAGAGTATAACGCATAAACGTATGTTCTGATTGTAACTAATTCGCAATGGTGCATATCCGGTAAGGTTCGATCTTTCGTTTTGACGACCTATTTATTATACGTACGCAGATATTTATTCCCTGATTGAGGGTTTAGGGTTCAAGTTCTTCTAACTGAACAGACAGCTGTGCTGCTGGGGAGTTGGTTGCGCCACTTCAAAGCTAAAGCAGCTAAAGCATTAATCAAGTGAAGGGTACGTGTTGGGGGCTGTCTTATGTAATTTTGACGTTCAAAAAATGCTGATTCTCAGCCTAATTTGAATAAATGACTTTTGATTTTGGCCGTGTTTACACCTAAACGTCATGACTCCGTCTGTGGTAGATTTTTCTGTCATACAATTTCGACTACACGCTTACAGCAGTTGTCGACGTCTCGCCAGTCATCAAATCGGCAGTCGCCTAAACGTTTTGGTGTTAACGCATCCTTAAGGCCGGCGCATATCTGGCGAGGCGCAGCGCAGCGCATTCGTCACTGCCAAACATATATCGACCTTGCAACAGTTGAATTAAAGTTGAAAATAAATAAACTTCCATTAGCTCGAGAGCGCGTGGAAGCGGAAAGAGGCGCGCGTCTCAAGTTATTTATTCTCAAATTAGTTTTTAGGCACACAACGTTGATAATACACACATCAAAAGTGTCTAGGGATCAACATATATTTTTGCAATAACTTTTCTCCTGATTGATATTAATTAAAATTTTCTTTAAGGATTCATCAAATAAAGTGTTTTCGTTTGTCACAGTAACGATAAACCAAGTCACCTTTGCATTAATAAAGAAATTTGCCATTTTCCTAATAAAGGGATTTTTGACATTTGAACCACTAACATTAAAGTTCGAAAAAAAGACTGAAATAACAGTTTTCTTTAAAATTTTATTGGGTAACTTAAACAATTAATAATCCGTGTTTCTACCGCGAACACTAACAACACAAGAACATCGGTTTGGCATACTCAAAATGAGTTCATCCAAATCACGCTGTGGAATGGCCGCCCATGTTCGTTGCAACAACAAAAAAAGGTCTTCTTGCGACTGGATACCCTCCATATTCGGCAGAGCTCTTCTCTGTAGCATATCCCATGCATGCTCAATCGGGTTCAAGTCTGGCGACTGAGCAGGCCGGGGCAGGACATTGATGTTAGCTGCGGCGAGAGTCTGTCTTACAACTCTTGCGGTGTGCGGTCGTGCATTATCATGCATTAACTGAAATAAGGGACCGATTTGCACTTGTAGAGGAACGATGACGTCTGATACAATCGTCTCAGCATAAATTTGAGCGTTGAGGTTGCCTCTGATCCAAATACCCGCCCATACCATGATGGTTCCACCACTATAAGGATGGACTTCCTGGCAGGATTTTAATCGCTGTTGGCGTCCAGGGGTTCTCCAGTGTCGTATACGTCTTGTATCCGGTCTCATACCAAAACGAGACTCATCAGAAAAGCACACGAAACGCCATTGTTCTTCTGCCCAATTTCTGTGTTCAAGAGCCCATTGATATCGAATCCTACGATTGTGCATTGCTATAGGTGGTACCCGTAGCGGTCTTCGGGAATGAAGGTTCACTTCATGCAAGCGGTTTCTGACTGTTTGGTCGCTAATTAAGTTCCCTGAAGAGTGATGAAGCCTCACGGCTAACATCATGGTGGTTATAGTTGGAGCTCTTCGAGTTAAGATTTGAATGTATCGGTCTTGTCTCCGTGTGGTGCAGCGATACCGTCCTCCATGGCGCTCAGCCACGGTACCAGTGCTTCGGTAACGTGTCCAAAGTCGACTGATAACACTCTGACTTGTATTCAGAGCTAAAGCCACAGTACGTTGCCGGGAACCAGCTTCTATCATTCCCACGGCTCTGAGCATTTCTTCCCTGCTTAAATGACGTCGCCGCTCCATAATAACGTTGGTTTTAATCAGTAGTAGGGAAACAGTAGCACTAATAATGTCTTCAATGCGTTGTATGTTTTTATAGGGAAAATATTGACAGCTGATTTTCATCTTTTACTCGAATTTGATTCACAGTTCCTGATTCAAATTATGAAATGCACCAAAAAGGATTCATATAAATTTATAAAATCATAAATTTATTACAAAGCCACATCTCAATCTCAAGAAATCCGCATAAAAATGCTTGATCCCTAGACACTTTTGATGTGTGTAGTTTGACAGTGAAAAATTCTCTGCGCTGCGCTTCGCCATATTATTATGTGCGCCGGCTCTTAGGGGACGTAGCTGTCTTTAGTAGTCAGCAACGTCCCCTAAGGTCGCGTTATTTAACACCTTCGGCGCCATGTGTACTTACATCTTTTTGTCACACATTGTCTGGACGTTGTGAATCCAAAAGTTCAACACATCTATCTATACTTGAAAAACTTTTTTACAAAAAAATACAACCGACTTCCAAAAACAACACTACAAAGTGAAAAATAACTTTAATTTCGGAAGTCGGTGTCTAGTTAAATGTATTTTCGTTTTTTGCCACCGACTTCCGAAATTAAAGTTATTTTTCACTTTGTAGTGTTGTTTTTGGAAGTCGGTTGTATTTTTTTGTAAAAAAGTTTTTATTTTTCACTTTTTAGTTGTGTACCTACCCCACACAAATTCTAATACCACTACCTGCAAAACAAACTAGAACATCATCCATATAAAAGTGTGGAAAAAATACGTATTATTGAAGCTAACTCAAAAACTACCGAAGCAAAGTTAATCAATTTTATATGGGACCAACTGTAATGTATACCCTCTCGAATAAAACAAAAAAAATCAAATCGGTCCAGCCATCTTCGAGTAATCGGGGAACATACATAAAAAAAAAAAGGTTCCGACGAATTGAGAACCTCCTCCTTTTTGAAGTCGGTTAATAAAAGCGCTGTGTATCTTTTAGGCACACGTTTTCTATACATTTATTTAAAAAAAAAAAATAAAGCCCTGGCCTTGCCTAAATGGTCTGGGATTCGGCTCCGGCGCTGAGGGTGTAAAGTTTCATAAGAGATATTTTGAGTTTGGTTGGATTTGTTCAGGATTTCTTTTGTCCATTTTTGGGGCATAATCCTGATGAACAATTTCTGCCTGGACACTGGACCATTACAGTCAATATTGTCTTTGTTTCAGTGTCTATATTTTTATGGCGCCAAAAACTAAAAATAAAAAAAAATAATTTTATTAACTTCAGTTGTACACTAACGCTTATCAACACTATGCAACGTTACAACAATGGAAAAGAGTATTTTCGATGAACTCTGGCACCCAAAGTAAGATTTAACTTGTGTTTAGGGTGCCAGCGTCCTCGCCTAAGATTTGAACCTAAAGCAATACTTAGTTGTAAGACGAGCACAGTACCAAATTACAATATAATATACTAACTAGCTAATGCAGCTATGATGTGGCCTATAAAACTGGTATTCAGCTACATCCGGTTAAACTGGATGCTGACCACAACAATCAATCTGCCTAGCCTTTTCCCAACTATGTCGGGGTCGGCTTCCAGTCTAACCGGATGCAGCTGAATACCAGTATTTTACATGGAGCGACTGCCTATCTGACCTTCACAACCCATTAACTGGGTAATACGATACCTCTTGGTAAGACTGGTTGTCAGACTTTCGGGCTTCTGACGACCCGTAACGACTATCAAAGATCCACGAATGACAACCGAGACCAACGGATTAACGTGCTTTCCGAAGCACGGAGTCTCGACCCCGACAAGCGTAGCTTAACCTGATGGATCGACCCGTGCGGCTGTTATTACTTAGCCACGAGTTATGCTGACCACAACATACTCGGGAAAAGGCAGGCAAATGATGATTTTGATGGCGCCCAAACACAACACAGATTATAAACTTTCAAGATATATTATTCTGAACAGGTTTTGCACTATTAGGTCACGGTTGATTGAGAGTTTCTGAAATTAATGGACGTATTCACTTTAAACAATTGCTTTTTGGAAGATTTGTGCACGAATATTTCTTAAATGATTTCATCATTAATCCGATCACTTTGAATACATCCAAAATATCACACCTTGTTGCCCCGAAGTTTTAGGCAGAGGTGGACCCACATATCATCAGCTATGTTCAAGTCCCATGTAACAGGGGGCGAGCCTGTTGCCATCAACCGGGCACAGATCCAGACTCCGGGCTGCTACTGAGAAATTACAGACAAAAAAACCGGCTAACTTCGTGTCGGACCACGCACAATGAAGGTTTCTGTAACTGGGATGAATTTATCCCAAGAACAAACTTAACATTGTAGCTGAAATACATGTTCTCCCATACATTCCAACTGTAAATGTAAGTTTGTACTCACAATGTTGAGAGATTTACCATGTTATCTTAAGACCATAGACTTCTCATAGGTTTTTCTGTAATCTACAGGTAAAGAACTATTTTCTGTATTTTTTTTTTTTTTCAAAATTTTAGGCTCAGTAGTTTCGGAGATAAGGGGGTGGTCAATGTTCATCTATTTTCTTGAATAACTTTAAAACAATTTATTTTAAAATTTTAGAAAAAAATATATTTAAGCCCTTTTTAACCGACTTAAAAAGGAGGAGGTTCTCAATTCGTCGGAACCTTTTTTTTTTATTATTATTATTTTTTTTTTTTATGTATGTTCCCCGATTACTCGAAGATGGCTGGACCGATTTGGTTTTTTTTTTGTTTTGTTCGAGAGTGTATACATCACAGTTGGTCCCATATAAAATTGATTAACTTTGCTTCGGTAGTTTTTGAGTTAGCTTCAATAATACGTATTTTTTCCCCACTTTTATATGGATGATGTTCTAGTCTGTTTTGCAAATAGTGGTATTTGAATTTGTGTGGGGTAGGTAAACAACTAAAAAGTGAAAAATAAAAACTTATTTGCAAAAAAATACAACCGACTTCCAAAAACAACACTACAAAGTGAAAAATAACTTTAATTTCGGAAGTCGGTGGCAAAAAACGAAAATACATTTAACTAGACACCGACTTCCGAAATTAAAGTTATTTTTCACTTTGTAGTGTTGTTTTTGGAAGTCCGTTGTATTTTTTTGTAAAAAAGTTTTATTTGATATGTCACACCGCACACGGTAGTTTTATCAAAACTTTTTTTTTTTAATTTTCTTACTTGCCCCCCAAAAGTGGCCCCCATATTCACAATCCATTTATTTACTATACCCGTCCGTGTTTGGGTCACAGAAATTCATATGCGTACCAAATTTTAACTTAATCGGTCCATTAGATTTGGAGCAAATTGGCTGTGACAGACGCAGGAGTGATCCTATAAGGCCTCTGCCTTGAATTTCGCGGGCAGCGGGGCGGCAGCGGCGGCGGCGCGGGAGCGGCAGGATTTTATGCATAAAAATTTTAAAAACAAATGGACCGGACCTCGAAAACAGCGGCGCGGAAGCGGGGCGGGACAATGAAAGACGCGCCGCCGCCCCGCTGCCCGCGAAATTCGAGGCAGAGGCCTAGGGTTCCGCTTTTTCCTTTTGAGATACGGAAACCTAAAAAACATTAACATTTTACCCGACATGGGAATCGCACCCAATACCTCATGTTTAGCAGTAGCGCTTGTGATCACTAGACCAACGACGCAGTAATTATGTTACCGAAAGTGTACACACGGTTACATATCAAGCTATACATTTTCAGTATAAGACATAATATCACGCTTTGTATAGGATTTGCGTACAATGAGAGGTCAGCTTATACTTACTAGTAATGTATTTAGCTATGTAGCCATGTGTAGGTACAAGGAAATTCATATCCCTACCATGCTTCGCGGAAATACACTAAAAATAACCTAGAACGCAATACAGACTAGAATTATAACGTTTTCGCGTATGTTTTGAAAGTAGATTTATTCAAAGAAATTAATCTGCGGAGCCTCTTCCCAGCTATGTTGGGGTCAGCTTCCAGTCTAACCGGATACAGCTGAATACAAGTATGTTACATGGAGCGGCTGCTTACCTGACCTCCACAACCCAGTAACTGGACTTCGCGTCAAATAACTTTGCCGCTCTGAAGTAGGTAGGCTGCAACTGCCACAAGTAACTGCGCAGTAGTCGATATCTGTACTAAAACTAGTGTCAGAGCGGCAAAGTTATTTGACGCGAACTCTAAGACTGGTTGTCAGACTTTCGGGCTTCTGACGACCCGTAACGACTGTGAAAGATCCATGAACGACAGCCGGACCAGTGCTTTCCGAGGCACGGAGAAGTCTCGGTATGTAAAGATGGTCACCCATTCACGGACCAACCTCGGCAAGCGCAGCTCGATACATGCGGCTGTTATTACTTAGCCACGAGCTCCTCTAACATAACAAAGGTTTCAAAGATCGTTGTTATTATGAAAACTGGAATCAATCAATCTGCCTGTCCTTTTCCCAACTATGTTAGGGTCGGCTTCCAGTCTAACCGGATGCAGCTGAATACCAGTATTTTATATGGAGCGACTGTCTATCTGACCTCCACAACCCAATTACTGGGTAATACGATACCCCTTGCTAAGTCTGGTTGTCAGACTTTCAAGCTTCTGACGACCCGTAACGACTGTCAAAGATCCACGAATGACAGCCGGGACCAACGGCTTAGCGTGCTTTCCGAGGCAAGGAGAAGTCTCGGTATGCAAAGATGGTCCACGGACCGACCCCGGCAAGCGTAGCTTAACCTGATGGATCGATCCGTACGGCTGTTATCACTTAGTCACGATCTCCTTATTAAAACAAAGAATAAAAGTTCAAGACATTTTATTCGAACGAATTTTAATTAATTAATTTACTGCCTCATTGTCTAATCGTCGCAAGTGCTACTGGTGAGCATGAGGTCCTTGGTTGAGTTCCCAGGCTGGACAAAGAGTTATGTATTGTTTTTCCATCAGGAATTTCTCAGTAGCAGCCCGGAGTCTGGATCTGTGCCCGGTTGATGGCAATAGACTCGCCTCCTATTACATGGGGCTTAGGTAAACATAACTGGCGAAATGTGGGTGTGCCATAGATAGACACACATCTGCTTTACCCTGAGGGGAATAAAGCCGTGATTTTATTTTTTTATTTTATTTTTATTTTATTTAAAAAGGAACAACTAACAGCTACAATACATAACATATAAAAAGAAATACACAAAACATATAGACAATATTGCAGCCCACAACGCTGTTCACAGATTAACTACAGGATACAAACAATGAGAATAATCGCTAGGGTTACAAATAAGTTTTTTTTTTTTTTTTCTAAGGTACATTGCGTATTGTGTTTAAAATAATAATAATAAAGTGTACATGTGTAGTGTGTGTGGGGGTGTGTTTATGTGTGTGTAATGGGTGTGTAACAATAATGTAATGACACTCAAAAAATGGCACGAAAAAAAAAATTATAAAATAACAATTCAAGAAAGCTCCTTGAGTATAAGGCTTTTGAACTTATAGGGAGGACATGCAAAAATGTCTATATGTTCAAAAGTCCTATTATAGGAATCGACCATTCTGCGAACAGGCGAACGCAAACCAGAGTTGGACTTGCAAGTGCCCACTGAAAATAATCTGCCAGCGCGCACCTTTCGCTTATGGACTGTCCTAGGAACCGCATAACACAACATGTTGGACAGTTCAATGCAGTCAAATTTATTTTTAACAATATTATATAAATTCATGGCTTCTAAATACTTACGTCTATTTTCAAGTGTTGCGAGCTTATACTTTGCAAGTAAATCTTTTTAAGACAAATAATATCCATAGCATCTATAATGCATGGTACGCAGGAATTTGTACTGAACACGCTCAATCATTTCAACGTACTTTTTGTAATATGGACTCCAGACGGACACGGCATACTCTAATTGAGAGCGTACTAGAGACTTATACAAGTAAATATAGGAAGAAGGCTTTTTAAAATCAACTATTGATCGAAATACAAATCCGTATAGTTGATACGCTTTATTAACAATCTTTCCTATCTGTAGATCCAAACAAAGCTTAGAATCAATGATAACACCGAGATCACGAATAAAGTTCACTTTCAGTAGAGGGGCATTGCACAACATGTATGTATAGTTTATTTTAGTCTTCTGTTTTGTAAAGCTTAAGAAGTTACATTTAGGTAAGCTTAGTTGCAACTTATTTTTCTGGCAATAACAGGATAGTCGGTCCAAATCTTGCTGCAGCAGAAGGCAATCATTTGTTTGTCGTATGGCTCTATATACCTTGAGGTCGTCGGCATATAGTAGAAACTTGGTATTGCGAAAGCATTGGCTGATGTCATTTATATAAAAAATAAACAAAAGAGGACCAAGTATAGAGCCTTGAGGCACACCAGAGGTTACTTGTGCGATGTTAGATTGGTGACCATTGATTACAACCCTCTGACTGCGATTGGTTATATAAGAAGTAAACCATCTCAGAAGATTACCACGGATTCCGTTGAACGCTATTTTATTAAGTAGTATTTCATGGTCTACCTTATCGAAAGCCTTACAAAAGTCAGTGATGTTTTATGTTATTAATTTATTACGGTTCCGTACCTCAAAAGGAAAAAACGGAACCCTTATAGGGTCACTCGTGTGTCTGTCTATCCGTCTGTCACAGCCAATTTGCTCCGAATCTAATGGACCGATTAAGTTGAAATTTGATACGCATATGTATTTCTGTGACCCAGACACGGACGGGTAAAGTAAATAAATGAATTTTGAATGTGGGGGTCACTTTTGGGGGGCAAATAAAAAAAAATTGCAAACTATACCGTGTGGTATATCAAATGAAAGGGCTTACTATGAGGGTCTCAAATATATTTTTTTTTTAAATTTTATAATCAATAGTTTCAAAGTTATTTAAGAAAATAGACGAAAATTGACCATTCCGCCCCCCGTATCTCCGAAACTACTGAACCTAAAATTTTGAAAAAAATACAGAAAATAGATCTTTACTTGTAGATTACACGAAAACCTATAAGAAATCTGTGGTCTTAAAATAACATGATAAATCTCTCAATATTGTGAGTACAAACTTACATTTACAGTTGGAATGTATGGGAGAACATGTTTTTCAACTACAATGTTAAGTTTGTTCTTGGATAAATTCATCCCAACTACGGAAGACGAAACCCTTCATTGTGCGTGGTCCCACATGCACTTGGCCGGTTTTTTTACAGTATAACCGCACTAAATCAGATAATAAAACACCATTTTGGAAAACGCGCAGTAGACATTGACCGCTATATTTTTCGCAGTCCATCATTATATTTAGATATTACATCAAACAAACTAAAAACGTGAGTACAATGAACTGCGCTGACCGCACGCCTTCGCAAGGACGTTCTATATTCAAAAAAAGAGATGCGAAAAAAGTATTTACTTACTCAAAACGTTTACCGCGCCACGTATTATCTATGGTTATGCTTTTGGCGGGAAAATGTACGCAGGTTTTCAAGTTTCTAAATGTGTGAAAATTATGTTGTTTTAGCGAATAGAATAGGTACATAATTTGATCTTTTCTCCTTCAGATGTTAAACAACCAAGTACGTAAGTTCCTGATATCACGTGTTGGGAAAACGTGTGTGTTTTTAGAGGCATGCAAGCGTAAGTAAGTACGTTGATAATACGAATTTCAAATATCTATCTAGACTAAGGCCCACCGTATACACAAGGACAAATATTTAAATATCGTGCGTCAAAAAATAGAGCAACCAAATTCAAGATAAATCATAAATGGCGATACAACATATTATACTTAGGGCTAAAAACGAAAGATTTTAAATAACCTCTAACTAGAGTAGGCTATCCGCAATAATTGCAGTCCAAAATAACTTTGCAAGTCAGTTGAGGCCATAACTGTCTATACTAAAAATTAAGAGTTTGTTTTTTTGTTTGTTTGCTTGTATGTTTGAACACGCTAATCTCTGGAAACTACCAGTCGGATTTGAAAAATTCTTTTTACATTTGATAGCCCAATTCTTGAGGAAGGCTGAGCTATTTAACATCACGCTAGGACCCTTAGGAGCCGAGCAAAAAGAAAAAAAAAAAGTCACGATGTAATAGCGCGGGCAGGCGATGCAATGCGATGGGGTGAGTCGGGGGAACGAGAAATTTCACGCAGACGAAATCGCGGGCAGAAGCCAGTGTATACAGTATGGGGACCGCTTATATGCAATAATTTCTAGGACACGCTTGGTATCGCCTTTTCTGACGATATACAAAAAATGAACGAAATCGGTCCAGTAATTACGTCAAAAAGTAGAGTTTTCATTTTGAACAAATTTAAACACTCTGTAGAATTGGATCACTAGGTCAATGATTCAATGAACCCTTTAAAATGTGACGTTGCCACTCAGTGCAAACTATCTTGACGCTGTTACGTACCTATTCTACTTATTTGCCGAAATGTAAAATCGGTACACCTGTACGACAGGCTGGAATTTAATGTAAAAAAAAAAATAATTCAACGTTTGAGTGCGTGCGCAAAACTAAGCGTGTACGGGAGATGCAGCCGCGAACCGCGCCGCCCGACGACACCCACATTCGATTATTACTGTGACGGTACGGCCCACTACCTTTCACAGACACAAGACCAGTACAGACTGACTATGAAATTTAATGTTAATGTGGTTTTTTTTCGGTATACTAGTACTTGGAATTTCCTATTGAACAACTTCCTTGGCCTGCCATGGTCGAAACTTTGTTTTGTTTACACAAACATAATCCATCACTGGGACGCGCCAACATTTCCTGCGGGTGTACATCGGCAGCGGTGTCTTTTGGCGGCTTCTTTACACAGAGCGGCACGAGCCACGCGGCTTACTTCAAAGGCGATTCAGCGAAATAATATTGCGGGGGGCGCGCGGGTGCGGGGTGCGCTCGCGCCACGTAGGGAAGCACACCTGTTATCGACTATTAGCTTCTGTTAAAAGGAATAAAGATAGATAATCAAAAAAGCTGTTTAGCTTTAAATTCTTAGGTGGTGCTATGGTGTTTTAAGAATTATTGTCATAATTCAAAAAACCACTATGCCATAATTAAAGCTAAACAGCTTTTTTGTTTATGTGTGTTCTTATTAAATATTATTAAGTAGATTTAGAGATAAAATGCATAAAGTAAACAACAACAATTTATGAATTGTTTTCGCATGATACATAGTTAGTTACCTACCGGCTCCCGGCCGATCGACAGACCCGATTGATACTCAGGAAGTCACTAACTTAACGGTAGTTTCGTAAACTGTTCAATCGTATTTTTAATGTCCAATTAATATTTTTAATTGTTAAAAATAAATATTCAAATTACACAAAGATACTTGTATTCTAATGCCTTGTTTCGGTAGAAAGTAATTATGTGTAAAAAGTTATCGATAAGCGTTAATTACGATAATTGCACCATGTGCCCTACATTATAATATTTTTTCGCCATTTTGGAAGTTGCGTTCCGCTTTGTCAGTTCACCGCTAGTCTTTCGGGATAGTGTGTGTGCCTTACGCAGAGATTTTGTCTACTTGCGTGCATTGCTTCAAAACGTGATTAGCAAATACCAGTAGGTAAATTTAGTACTTAGTTAGTTTAATTTTTTATCAGTGGAATGGACACTTATTAGTTTATTAGTTATTTGACTTTGTGTGTGTGTAAATTGTGTTTTTAAGTTTTTTGTATACATTTTTTAAGGTGAAATTGACACTTGACTTTTGTGTTCGCGTGTGTCTTTTTAACAAAATGCCAAGACAACAGCATTTTTACAGTGCTGCAGAGTATACAGACATGGTGTTATTGTATGGCGAATGCGGCCAAAATTCAGCCTTAA
Organism: Cosmia pyralina; assembly: GCA_946251885.1. NCBI lineage: Eukaryota > Metazoa > Arthropoda > Insecta > Lepidoptera > Noctuidae > Cosmia > Cosmia pyralina. Next base: position 9,545,867 of record OX276369.1, on the reverse strand, counting down.
CTCTACGTACGTATCGTGAGAGATTCGGCGCAACTCGCGTCTGCCCTACTAGTGTCCGGACAATCCTGGGAGCTGTCCAAAGGATCAGAGAAAATCAGCACATAGTGCCCAACACTCATGAAGGAGTTGCTCCGCGTCACGTTCCCTCCTCTTTTGAACACCGAGTCTTAGAACATTTCGAGCAGAACCCAACCTGCAGCCTTAGACAAGCTGGGCGTGCGTTTAGAGTGACCCATAAAACAATACATCGAGTGCTGAAAAGGAATAAACTACGACCTTACAAATTTGCAAAGGTGCAGGCGCTGCTGCCCCGTGATAAGCCGATTAGAGAGTTTTACTGCCACTGGGTACTGGAAAAAAACATTCAAGACCAACGTTTTTTATCTGATGTGTTTTGGACAGATGAAAGCACGTTTACTCGAAACGGTATGTGGAACCGACAAACCATGCGTCACTGGAGCCGTACCAATCCCCATTTATTTAGAGAATCAGCTCATCAATACCGCTTTTCCATTAATGTGTGGGCAGGTATTCACGGAGACCAAATAATCGGCCCCGTTTTTATCAACGGAAACCTCAATGCACAGAAGTTTCTGGATCTTCTTAACGGCCCAATAACCGATTATCTAGAGGAATTGTCTGTGGTAGCTTACAAGCGGGTTTGGTTCCAGTTAGACGGAGCTCCTCCACATTCCGTACTCCTCGCGAGAGAGCGGCTTAACACCATGTTCGGCGAGCAATGGATTGGTCGCTATGGCCCCCGCAGGTGGCCAGCTCGGTCACCCGACCTTACGCCTCTCGACTTCTTTTTATGGGGCTTTATTAAAAATGAAGTTTATTCGCGTGTCTCCGAAACCGAAGATGAACTGCGCAATCGTATTGTCGCCGCCTTTGACAAATTAAAAACCATGGCTCTGGATCCTGAACGAAATTTGCTGAGCAGGCTTCGGGATAACATTGTGCGGCGATGTAACTTGTGCATTCAGAAACGTGGTGGACACTTTGAAAATGAGAAAATTTAAGTTTATTCTTTTTGGAACTAATGTGTAATATTGAAGTATTTAGCAGTTCAGTTATCGCGAAATAAACACGTGGCGGTACAAATGAACTTAGTGGATTTTATTTTCGTCGCACATTGTCAAACGAATCAAAGTGCCGGCGCCGACAAAAAAGCCGCCATGCCGCCCGCGTGCACCGTTGCCACTCTTCGCTCCTGGGGTCAAGGTACGTTGTCTAAACAGAGTGTTTACTTTAAGTGAATTTATTTTGTTATTTATTTTGTTTGAAAATTTAACTTTTTTAATTTTCGGTTTTTTATTTATTATTTAATTTTTCTATACTTCTATGGAGTAATATTCATTGAGCTTTCAATTATTGCCAAGATGACAATTCCATACTGTATAATAAAAACGAAAAAATGCTATTCGTTGGTTCCGTAAGGTTCGGTGAAGAAGTGCCAGCTGGTGGCGTGGCTGAGCCCGTAGCTTTAAATTCCCCAGTTATAATTAATAATTATCCAGATATGATCCAGCCTGTCCCTCCTTGCTGTCCTCCCTCCAGCGACGCCCTAAGCCGAGGTTCGTACCCCCAGGGGGTGCCCTTAGCGTGCAGTCGCTTAGTTTATAAGTTAGTTAATATGCCCTGGCTGGCTTGAGTTCGCTTAAGGCGAGTAGTAATGCCAACTAGCTCCACCACTGAGAAAAAAATCCCAAGTCTGGAGATAAGGAACATTTTGAAATTGAATATGTTCACAATTTCCTTTGAGTTTGAATTTTTTTGCGCGGAACCCTATTTTTTTTCTAAGTTACTCCTCAGTTATTAGCCAGTGAAATTCAAAATCGGTCCAGCCGTTTCGGAGATTAGCCGGAACAAACAAACAGACGAACAAATAGACAGACTGTCGACAAAAATTTAAAAATGTATAGTTTTTTTTTTTTTTGTAAGTAGCGTAATGTAAGTAAGTATATACTTTCATATTATAGGATTTAGTAAAAAGCTGTTATTTTGACATTACAAACAGACAATTTTACATTCAATTTTATTTATATTTGTAATGATGAGCCCCAAATCGATTCCTAAAAATAAAGTCGACTAAAGTAACAATCGCGAAACAGTTTTAGATCGATTAATTAGGTGTCATCAGCATCACAAAACGATTATGATTCAGTGATACGTATGCATTTAAGTACTTAGTATATTATCTCATACTGCACTATAAGATGATTCTTTTATTGCAGTATGAGATACATACTAAGTATTATCTTTTAATGATTTGATAAGGTACAGACGGCAGCACATCAAGCTACTACAATCTGTCAAATTTCTTTAATAGATTTTCATCTTTATCGCTGAAGCATTAGGTTCAAGGTTGATTGGAAAAATTTTACTGTTTCGGGTGGCTTGACCTGCTGGCGTCTGACCTGAAAGGGTGGGTAGTCTAAAGTCACAGGTATGTACATTTTAGACATCAATATCTAAAGAAGTCTTTCAGACCAGCACCCTAATTGCGTAACACACTATCAATAGGAATTTGAATGATTTTGAAGCAAATTGCAATCCATTGCTTCATATTATTATGCATGTTCGAAAAATTTGTCTGTTCGACAACATACTCGTAAATAACGAAATTAATGTTGTTGAACTGTCAAAATGAAACCGATTCTGATTGATAGTGTGTTACGCAATTGTCCCGCTAGTTTCAATTAATTGGATTAATAATGCTGGGGCCACACCAACGGTCCACGTCAATGCCCATCATCGCCATAAACAATGCGGTAATTGTTCCGATAACTATCGCGATAAATTGAGCGGTCAACGTCAATGCTCGTTCAATTTGGCGAACGTCAATCGGCAATGTGAATGCCGTTGTCAAATTATCGCGATAAGTTTTACGGCCTACGTCCATCATCGCGATAATCAACAGCGTTTCATGTTGGTGTAGCTATTAGGAAGAAAATTTCCCGATGGAACTATCAATTGAATTGTGCCTAATTTAATGCATAGGGTCGCCTTCATTACGAACACGACTTACTTATTTCCTTGTGGCGAAATAATTATTAATATTTTACTGATTTAATTTATTAAGTACCTACGTATGTTTTTAGGAAGTAAAGTAAGTAGGAATTTTATTTTCTCTTCTACTCTTACGGTGTCTTATGTCGCAGCCAACAAGTCTAATTAGCCGTTTTAAGGCGATACCAAAATAAATTGCGGGATTTTTCGTAACCATTTATTTCACTATTACAGCATGTATGGATTTAATTTTTGTATATAATGTTTAATGACTATTCGATTAATACTCTGGCTGAAGGAAAACACAATTGGGTTAAATGTCCTCGAAAGAATTTAATTCCGAATATGCCTCTGAGCTACTCTTTTATATTTTTTTTCTGTAATTCTAAAATCCTAAGTAATTTCATTGCAAAATTGCATTAAAAATGTGCGCATTAGGTAATAGAAAACTGGCTGAAAATATTGTTGATAGATAGCTTAATTTATTTTTAAAAAAATTTGATTTGATTTGGCGCTTTTATTTTGGTTCCAGCGCATCATTGCGCGCTCTTTTTTTCGCAAGTGGAAGTAATTGACTCTGTCACTTCGCTTTTTACAGCCTTAGGAAGTAGCGCTCGCTGGCCGATGCCGCGGCAACACTCGCTACGCTCGTCGGCTCGTGCGCGGTTGGTCACTGTTCTAACCTTTACAAGTTATTTACACAAATGTTTGCAGTGAGAGTGAATGTGTTGCTAGAAAGTGTATACATTTATAATAAAGTAATGCACCAACCTAATTAACCTAGTTTCGCGAATGAATTAACTGTGGGCGGTTGCATTCCATCATTGTTAGTTACAAGTTGGGAAATTTGACATTTATATTTCGTCCAAAGTACGTAAATTAGAAGATTTTTAAACTGTAACCATTTAATTTAATAACTAATACTCTTTTTTTATTTAATACTCTTTATTATGTTCGTCATAAGACGTTTGAAAGGCAAGGGTTCGAGGTGGCTCAAGAATTTGGGAGTCTATGCTCTCCCACTTTTTTTTTTTTCGTCAGAAAGTCAGCTTTTTCAGTAGGTGAGGTTTATTTGGGGTCAGCGCAAAATGTTTTTCTCTTTAACTAAAACCCTTTTTTTTTTTTTTTTTTTTTTTTTTTTTTGGATGGGAAATCATCAAATGACTTCTCCCGCTCTGGGCAGAGCGGGAGGGCGTGTCAGACTTTTACTGACTAAAACCCACCCATGTTCCTTCAGCTGCCCGTGCCAGGGCCACGGTATCTCTTTCGAACTACCCGCGACCCCGGCGGCTTAACTAAAACCCTGCCATCATCGAAAGACAAAATGTTCAAAATAAAACACGATAACGTGGGTAGTCTTTTTTTAGCCGACTACGAAAAATAAGGTCTTTTTTACGGTCAAGGTCACTAAACTTAAACCTTGTAGGTACCTAAGGTATACAAAAGATACGCGCCACGAAAGATGAGACTTGACACACCACGTGGTTTGACTTGCGCAGTAGACGATTTTTGGTCTCTTTAGCGGTATGAGATCTAAGGCTCGGGACGGGACCGGGCGTCATCGGGGCGGGGCTCGGCGCGGGCGGAAAGAGCGCGGGAAGCGGAGTCAAGTCTCATCTTTCGTGGCGAGTATTGTACCTACGAGTATTATCTGCATTTTGATCATTTATCTTGCATGTAATAATTATTATTGTTGTCATTCAATATAAGTATCTACAATAATATGTAAAAATCATATTGCAAAATATGACTCAGTATTAGTTCATTGTCTATTTGAAACATATTTATGTATTGAATTATTATTATGTAAGTTTAAGTAAATAATTATTTGTTTTGTTACAAGTTAGAACATTTTTGGTCAGTTTATTTTTTTTATTCATTGGACTCATAGACAAAAAATATATATCCAATGAATTAAAAAAATACATCTTATAGGCACAGAAACATTTAGCAGTAAGCCAGCATTGTACCTTGACCTGCTTTGAAGTTTTTTACTTGGCTTACAAAATAACAGTAATGCAGCTAATAATGCAGGTTTTGTTAACTTGACCTTGAATGTACAAGTAATTCATACATCAATTACAGAAGAAAATGTTTAAACTAAATATCTGATAGATCACACTCAAAAATAATTTTAATTTCTCAAATGTTGTATGAACCCCACCAATTCAGACACAATGGCTTTTTAATTGTTTATGTAATTATGGCATTTGAAAGGTTATTATCATAATCATAAAATATCTATCACATTGATGTCACAAAATAAAATGGATTACTCAATCACCTACTAACCCAAATAGCTTTTACCTCAACAAGTAAAAAGAAAAGTTAGTTTGTCTATTAGAAATATTGATTCCGATTCTTTAGGTATGTTCATGTTATGTCCTTGGGATCACCTGTGAAGGTAAAGCGTACCATGCATAGCTAATGATTTCTATTCATTAATTATACATACTGTTAAGGAGTGGATCTCCTTGCTAGAGGTTGTGTTTCCTGAATCTAACTTCAGATTCTTCAAGGTGCAAGAGAACAGGTGACTTCTAGATATGCCCACATCTTCGCTTACCCTCAGGTGAGATAGTGGTAAAAGCTATTTAATTTTTTTTTCAATTGCCATTTGCGGTACCTACTTCAATAGCACAGTAGTTTTAGAAAAATAACATTTGTTTGTTTGTTTGTTTGCATAACATTGTTCATTTTATTTTTGTGGTGTACAATAAACTCTATATAAATAAATAAATATTAATTGTTGATGGTAAATGTATAAGTATCTTAAAATTCCCCTTTCCAATCCAGCAAGTTGCGAACTACAAAATTTATTTTACTTCAGAGATGCAAAGTAAAAAAGCAGCAGGACTCAGGAGTACCTATAATGTCTGCATTATATATTAGGTTGGGGAAAAAGTCTTTTCGCATTATAGTATGCATGAACTTAAAATAAAATATCTTTGGCTATACTATTCGTATCTGGCTGGTTTTGGTATCATTGAAAGTTTAAATTTTAAAGAACATAATTCCAAATTCAAATTAGGAAAAAGTGTGATTTTCATTTGTTTTTCGTACTGTCAAGATGAGTGAATCTAATGAAGAAATTCGATACATTTTAAAAGTTTGCTACAAAAAAGGTAAAAATGCAACGGAAGCCGCGAAAAAAATTTGCGATGTTTATGGACCCAGTGCAGTGTCTGTGAGAGTAGCACAAATTTGTTTTAAGCGTTTTCAATCCGGAAGTTTTGACGCCAAAGATGCACGACGCTCTGGTCGCCCTATTACGGATAAAATGGATGCCATTTTTGAAAAAGTGGAGCAAGATCGGCATATCAGTAGTTAAAACGTAGCTGAAGAACTGGGAATTGACCACAAAACAGTTTTGGCGCATTTGAAAAAAACTGGGTACACAAAAAAGCTCGATATTTGGGTACCTCACGAGCTCACTGAAAGAAACCCTATGAACCATGTACTCATTTGTGATTCTTTATAACGACGTAATGAAACCGAACCATTTTTGAAGAAGCTACTAACTGGTGATGAAAAGTGGATCACGTACGACAAGAACGTGCGAAAAAGGTCGTGGTCAAAGGCCGGTCAGGCTTCACAGACTGTGGCGAAACCCGGGTTAACTCGCAACAAGCTGATGCTGTGTGTGTGGTGGGATTGGAAGGGCATTATTCATTATGAGCTGTTACCACCAGGCAGGACCACCAATCCTGAACTCTACTGCGAACAACTGATGAGATTAAAGTATGAAGTTGAGAGAAAGCGGCCGGAATTAATCAACAGAAGGGGTGTGGTTTTTCATCATGATAACGCTAGACCTCACACATCTTTAGCCACTCAGCAAAAATTAAGAGAGTTTGGCTGGGAGGTGTTAATGCATCCGCCGTATAGTCCTGACCTTGCACCTTCAGATTTCCACCTGTTTCGGTCTCTTCAGATTCTTTAGGCAGTGTCAGGTTAACATCACGAGAGGATTGCCAAAACCACTTGTTGCGGTATTTTGATCAGAAGTCCCAAAATTTCTATAGCAATGGGATCATGTCCCTACCTACAAGATGGCAAAAAGTTATCGAACAAAATGGTACCTACATACTTTAGACAAATGTAAATAATGTATATTAAAAAATGTTTTGAATTTTCTTAAAAAATGCGAAGAAACTTTTTCCCCAACCTATTATAATAATATATTAGTCTATGAATGCCTGGGTCTGCTTTGTTTCATAATGTTGGTAGCAATGTTATTTATTCAATATAATGATAAGTCATGTCAACGGCATAATAATATTCATCCCATTGGAAATTAATTATTTTAGTTTGTGTGTAGGTCTTAGATATTAAAATAATACATAAATTTTATTTTGAACCCATGTTTGTTTCTGGATAATTAAATGCAATGGTTTATTATGTAAACAATACCATAGCAAACATTGTAAAAAAAAAAGGAAAGGGAATAAGGTTACAACCATGCTATGGAAGCATAGACTATCATAAAATAATATCTTGCTTTTTTTTTTATTTCCTTTCTAAATATATTACTATCCAGCATGAGCCACTGTATGCAAGGTTCATAACAAAACTGATATTGGAGCAACTTCATTGCAAAAACAGAATTAACCTTTCAAGATAGCCATACATATACCAACATACAATTACCAGGAAAAACCAGTAGAAAATATAATAACCTGCTATGTCATTTAATTAGAAGTCTTGGTAATATTAAAAACGTCAAATAAACTTGTTCTTAAATTGAGTTTGTGTTCTTGTTAGAATCTTGTTTATTTTTTTTTTACTATACCAATTAAGTACAGCAAGAGAGTTTGAAGATATAAAATAGGCAAATAAAGTATTTTAATAGTGTCTCTGATTAGGGTTTTCATGTGTGTTTAAGTACGTAACTCATACTTTGTTGACTAAAATTAAAGTTGACTCATTATGAGAGATACGAGTTGATAAAAGCAGCGGTTGTTTGCACTGCTTACCACAGCACGAAAAAAAAAAACAAAATTGTGACTAGAAAAAGGCAAACGTAGGTATCTAGTGAACCAAAGGTTTGAAGTACCTTAACTTTAGCGAAAATAAATGTAACCTCCAAAGTTGAAAGTTACGAATAGGTTAAAAATATAATGAAAGTATTTTTACACAAAGACTGCTGCATCAAAGGTATGATACGCTCCGTTAACTCCTATAACGGAAGATAATCCACGAAAACAGGCAAAAGCACTCAGAAAACAGCAAGAATTACTGTTTCTTACAACGTTCCATTTATCACTTGATACACACACGTAATACACAGATATCCGGCTTAAGTTCGTACTTCAATCGAAGTTAGTTACGCGAAAAACACTTAGAACTCGATACAAAGGTTAATTGTATTAATATTTAATGAAATAACATCAAATAACAAGATCATACGACATCGGAATCGGTTTGTGACTGACTTCGCCACGATCGAAACACTCAGCGTGAAAAGCACACGTCATGCAGACAGTTGGAAAGGAACAGAGCTATATAACTGATAGAGAGGTGTTTATTGCTCTGATAACATACGTCCGATTACGAAAGGTTACCTTTCACATATATCTATTGTTATCGTAGAAAATATTTAATTTAAATACCTACGGTATTTTTGCTAGGAATTTTAAGTTCTATTTATAGTAAAACATTTAGTTTATACGTTGTATTTGGTAACAGCGCCATCTAGTATGAAGTAGCTGCACTAGTCAATCAGTTTGGTAGGAGAAAAAACAGGTTTTTGGCACTAGATGGCCCAACCAGGCTCAACCATTGTTTCGACAACAAATTATTTTTGTAGGAAAAATATTCTATTTTTATTTTACCTACAAACAATCATTTATAAAGTTAATTAGCAGTTTTACAGATAACTTATTAGATTTGCCGGCAGTTTTTTAATGATTTCTTCTTATAATTTTATTCGTAAATTAATATTAATTTAAAGGGCAAGTGTAAACTGTTTGTGATTACAGTCTTTATTGTTTTTCATTTTACACTAAAATATTTCGGCATTGTGTGTAACTACAGCAATAAAGCGATTTTATTGTAGTGTCATCTGTTGTAACATTTCGGAACTTACAATGAAATTGCGCAATATTGCCTAATATTATGAAACTTCGGTAAATGATAAGATTTATTTTTGGGATCTATTGTTATAAATTATAATGTAAAAGAATTACATTCATTTGTGTGTTTGTTTTTATAAAAGAAATCAAGATAATGCCGGCTTGTATCGGAAGTCTGCTGCTGAATGATTAATTCTTTAAGTTATGCCCTGTACCCCTGTCACTTTCAAAATAGTTTGAGGTTTAATTTTAAGATATTGACGTCTATTTTCACACATAATGGTGCTATGCTGTGTAAACTTTTATTATGTACTATTCCTATGAATTAAGTGAGATTATGCTACAATGACTGACGAATTACTAAATAAATAAAAAAATTGCAACAATCAATCCGCGCTTTTTGAATTTTCCCGCCAATACCGTAATGTCAAAGTCACCCGCGAAAATACTACTCTGATAATTGACCACTACCACGCTATTGTGTCATGAATACTCATGAAAACTCTAATCTTTGAACTAAAGATAAATAATTACGTGTCGAGCTAAGTGGCTGTGAAAATAATGATAAAATTACTCTACTTATCGACTAGTTGACGTTTTATGCCTTGTATCAAGTTGTCACTGACACGAACGGCACGTGTATTTGTTATCATTATTTACCGACTTTGAAAGGAGATGCTATATCTGACAGTAGATATTGTATTTTATTTGTTTCTTTTATTAGCGAGTGAGTAGCAAGTTAGCGACCCGGCCCTGCTTTGTACGAGTTTTGACAACACTTCGAGATTTCTATATTATGAATTTAGAATATACCTATGTTACGTACTTAGACTTCCGGAAAACTTCCGGAAAAAAAATCTAAATGATGGTGAAAATCGTATCAAAATTACAAATAGGTAGTCAAATCATTACTTTTTTACACAAAATTATGTTTATTAAATAAAATGCTTTGCATTCTTAAAATGTTTTCTGGCCGAATTGTTGATAGATGTGCAAGGCACGATTCTGAACTATAAATATAATTTTAGATATGTACAATTTCTCAATAAATGTATCGAAGTAAAAATTTTCACTTCGATACATTTATTGAGAAATAATTTCTTAAAAAAAATATTTTTTTAATTCAGAATCGTACCTTGCACATCTCAACGATTCGGCCATAAAACATTATAAGAATGCAAAGTATTTTATACTTTTGTGTAAAACAGTAATGATTTGACTACCCATTTGTAACAGCGTCCTACAGACGAGACTTTAATTAATATTCTGTACCTAAACTTAAGTAGCTAAGTATACATTTAATATGTAGGTAATTATGTTTATGTAGGTATAGGTAGATAGATGATGCAACAGCGGAATGTCAGATAGCGTAATAATCAATGGTCATTCCATCCTGCACCGTAATTGCGTAACACACTATGAATTGCAATCGGAATCATTTTGAAGCAAATTGCTAATCCATTGCTTCATAATAAGTTCGAAAAAATTGTCTTCTCAACACCGTGAATGTTGTTGAACTGTCAAAACTTTTTTACAAAAAAATACAACCGACTTCCAAAAACAACACTACAAAGTGAAAAATAACTTTAATTTCGGAAGTCGGTGTCGGTGTCGGTGTTAAATGTATTTTCGTTTTTTGCCACCGACTTCCGAAATTAAAGTTATTTTTCACTTTGTAGTGTTGTTTTTGGAAGTCGGTTGTATTTTTTTGTAAAAAAGTTTTTATTTTTCACTTTTTAGTTGTGTACCTACCCCACACAAATTCTAATACCACTATCTGCAAAACAAACTAGAACATCATCCATAAAAAAGTAGGGGAAAAAATACGTATTATTGAAGCTAACTCAAAAACTACCAAAACAAAGTTAATCAATTTTATATGGGACCAACTGTGATGTATACCCTGTCGAATAAAACAAAAAAAATCCAAATCGGTCCAGCCATCTTCGAGTAATCGGGGAACATACATAAAAAAAAAAATAAAAAAAAAACAAGGTTCCGACGAATTGAGAACCTCCTCCTTTTTGAAGTCGGTTAAAAATGAAAACGATTCCAATTGATAGTGTGTTACTTACGCAATTATGGTGCTGAATAGAAGCTATTGCCATTAGTAGGACATTACTGGGTGGTATCATCATAAAGCAGTGTGAATGTAAAATCACAGACTAACAAGGTTCCAATGTCACGGTCAGCTACTGTTGTCTATCCAATTATGTTAAATTGTAGGTTATGTTTGTCGCTCACATACTAATGTCACCCATGAGGAAACTGACATCTATACACCTTAAGGACCATTCTTGCTTGCAGCACTCGGCCGCTATAGTAACGCTTGCTAACAGAATGATGTGGTCATCGTGTGCACGGGATTTTGCTTTCAAATTGGTCAGATGTTAGTTTCTTCGATAGTACATACCTATAGGCTACAGAAACCATTGTACGAGTATAAACACATAGCTTAATACGACTGTTTTATTATTTGATATTGAACTAAGTACTGATTATTTCGAAAACATGATATTACAATAATATAAAGTTCTTTCTAATTAGGTATACCTATACTTTAAAAATTGTTTGCAACTGTATTTTAGTAACAACATTATAATCTGTGTTATTCTAAATGACCATAGAGTATAACCTAGCTACAGCATAAGAATAAGGAATGGAGCAGATAAAAAAGCGCGCCAATTCATCGTAAGTACATGCCTACTTAGGGGGGATGCGCTGTGGTAGCCCGCGAAATTATTTTTTTTTTGGTTTTTTTGCAATTCGCAGGTCCTTGTCAGGTTGTATCTTGATCAAAATATGATACGCGGGAATAAAACATATGTATTTATATATTTTTAACTATGAAAATCATCAATAGATCTGTATAAGTTAGATTTCGTGCAGATTCGTCGAACGAACGAAATCTAACGACTCTGTAGGTAAAACTTATAACCTATTACTTTACAAATGGGTAGTCAAATCATTACTTTTTTACACAAAAGTATGTTTATTAAATAAAATGCTTTACATTCTTAAAATGTTTTTTGGCCAAATTGTTGATAGATGTGCATGGTACGATTCTGAACTATAAATATAATTTTAGATAGGTACAGTTTCTCAATAAATGTACCGGAGTGAAAATTTTTACTTCGGTACATTTATTGAGAAAATGTACCTATTAGAGCACCTCCCAGCCAAATTCTCTTAATTTTTGCTGAGTGGCTAAAGATGTGTGAGGTCTAGCGTTATCATGATGAAAAACCACATCCCTTCTGTTGATTAATTCCGGCCGCTTTCTCTCAACTTCTTGCTTTTATCTCATCAGTTGTTCGCAGTAGAGTTCAGAATCGATGGTCCTGCCTGGTGGTAACAGCTCATAATGAATAATGCCCTTCCAATCCCACCACACACACAGCATCACCTTGTTGCGGGTTAACCCGAGTTTCGCCACAATCTGTGAAGCCTGGCCGGCCTTTGACCACGACCTTTTTCGCACGTTCTTTTCGTACGTGATCCACTTTTCATCACCAGTTATCAGCTTCTTCAAAAAATGTTCGGTTTCATTACGTCGTAATAAAGAATCACAAATTTCTTTCAGTGAGCTCGTGAGGTACCCAAATATCGAGCTTTTTTGTGTACCCAGTTTTTTTTCATATGCGCCAAAACTGTTTTGTGGTCAATTCCCAGTTCTTCAGCTACGTCGTAACTACTGATATGCCGATCTTGCTCCACTTTTTCAGAAATGGCATCCATTTTATCCGTAATAGAGCGACCAGAGCGACGTGCATCTTTGACATCAAAATTTCCGGATTGAAAACGCTTAAACCAAATTTGTGCTACTCTCACAGACACTGCACTGGGTCCATAAACATCGCAATTTTTTTTCGTTGCTTGCGTTGCATTTTTACCTTTTTTGTAGTAAAATTTTAAAATGTATCGAATTTCTTCATTAGATCCACTCATCTTGACAGTACGAAAAACAAATGAAAATCACACATTTTCCTAATTTGAATTTGGAATTATGTTCTTTAAAATTTAAACTTTCAATGATACCAAAACCAGCCAGATACATATAGTATAGCCAAAGAGATTTTATTCTATGTTCATGCATACTATAATGCGAAAAGACTTTTTCCCCAACCTAATATAACTCCCAAAAATATTTGAATATTTTCGCCGTTTGAGGTTTTCCGCACCTGCAGCAGCCGCACAACCCACTGTTCCAGGAAGGTGTGACGGCGCAAGGGTATCGACACATGTTGCATCAGTTAAAATATTTTTTTAATAAACTTACCAGGGTATTGTTGCATTTCCTGGTGATGGCCGCCATGTCCTCAGGGTCAGGACTGAGGCTCCTCATAGTAGGCATCACCTCGTCTAACAGCATAGTGTCTGCAAGCTGCGGTGGTTGGGTTGAAACCTGTAGGAGAAAGTGATTATAGTTTAGCTGCTGGAGTAAGTAAAAGACATATAAACAAATCTTTTTTACAGTCCGTTCAACCGATTTTGACTTCTATTGCGTTGGTGGCATGACAAATGGCGGCTGCAGTAAACAGTTGGTATTGTTACCACGTTTTTTGTCTTTAATGCCTTCTTTAATCATACGGAATAGAAGTCAAAATCGGTTTGTTTAAATGTCTAATCTTATTGTAAATGGATTATGATTGATTGATTGTAATTGGATTTTGTATTGGTTTATTGTCTTGTCTTATTCTTATTGTAATTGTATTGTATTGTTGAAGAAATTGAGGAACGTAACGCGCACAGAGCACGGAGACGCTTCGGCGGTCACTTCTTGAGGCGACACTGGCAACACTTTCCATACAAACCAAGAGGGTCACTGTTTACTTGCACTACGACACAAAATGGCGTAAGATACAATATTAAGAGCTTTATCACAAAAATGCGTTTTGACAGATTAGTTGTATTGGTTGAGTGGGTACGTATTGCAATAAGTAAGTATATAAAATTAAAAGAACTAACGTAAAATAACCTACGTTCAAAATCCCTAAAATCTAAATACCTAATGATTGTTTCACTTATATTCAAAATACCGAAAGCTTAAAATGTCAAATGGATTTGTTACTGTAGTTCATAAAGCTAAACAAACTTTAAAAAAAAAAAAAAAAAAAAAAAACAGCCGACTTCCAAAAAAATACTACAAAGTGAAAAATAACTTTAATTTCGGAAGTCGGTGTCTTTGGATCTGTATTTTAGTTTTTGCCACCGACTTCCGAAATTAAAGTTATTTTTCACTTTGTAGTATTTTTTTGGAAGTCGGTTGTTTTTATTTTGCAAAAAGTTTTTTATTTTCCACTTTTTAGTGGGTCAGTCCATAATTTATCTAAGTTACAATGTCAACTGCTCATCAACTTTTATAAAATATTGCTTTTCCCGATACAAGGACGTTAATTGTTGAAGAGTTCTCCCAGTAAGGAACCAGGAGAACTGGAAATGATGGCGAAGTCACCATCAGCTCCACTTCAACATATGTATTATGACGAGCATAAATTGCTTAGTAATAATCGAATCGCAATCCGTGAAATACGAATTATTGAGTAGTTCCGATGGCCATCTGTGGTCTTCTTCATCAGTTCCACTTCACCCAATGGTGCTTTCCGGGAGCAAATGCACGAGTTACTATAAAAAATACCCAAATCGCTATAGGTGTGCCTATAATATTTGAAGGTTCTCCTCGATTTCTCTGGGATGCCATCATCAGATCCTGGTTTCCTTATCATGGTACCACCCTTGGAATATCTCGTTTACAACAACAAAAGAATAATTAAAATCGGTTCATAAACGACGAAGTTATCCGCGAAAAGTAAAAAAATATATAAGTATGGTCGTCCTCCTTTTTTTGAAGTCGTTTAAAAACTTGAAATTCCTATGTACAAAGTTCCTTAAATTGGTTTACCTCACCGTTAATTGACCAAAATGAAAAATACCCCGACTTGGACAGGTTAGGTTAAAAGGGGATGGCGGGGTCTGCAAAAAGTCGACTTCCATTGAAGCACGTCGACACATCGCATGATGTAGGTAGCAATTCGGCAGTTGTTAGGTACGTTTATTTTGAGTCTTATATTTTTTTTTTGTTAATGTATGTAATTTTAATTTGTTAAGAACTAACGTTTATTCTGGTTTAAATTTTACGTAATAATATTAATGTAGTATGGAGAAATTTACAGTTAATTCTGAGCGTTTTTAGTAGTTGTGTGGTTTTAATGGGATTTTTTTCATAGCTATTACATACATATTTCAAAATTCTGAGGCCGCTATGAACTGAACCACTATTTAAGTGATATTATTATTTTTTTTCATTTGCTTCTGTACAGTAAGTAGTCAATCCACGAGCTCGAAAAAATGCAGTCGCGCATTTTATGAAAAAGTTGCTTTGGAATTTTGTCTTTATTTTTAAAAATAAATAAAAAATTGCGAAAAGCGAGGCCGCTATGGACTTTAAGTGCTGTAGTAATTTACGTAATACGTTTTTATTTACGTTTTAAAGTAGTAATTTACGCAAAAATCACGGTGGAAAATTCAAAATGTAGTATGCCTCTTAACGCATCCGTTATTTTTAAATAGTCACTTTAAAGGATATCTTCTACACCTACTGTAATTATGTAAAATCATGCACTCCATTCCACTATCTCAAAATCGTGACAACAATCTTAATAATATGTAACGCTAAATTTTCCCAAGGCTATTTCCGTACACGGAACCTCAAAATTCTTTAGCCTTATCAAAGCTTCGTAGCTAAATAAATAATAACGTTATTCACGCGCGTGCATCAATCTTTTGCGACTAAAACAAACAGCAAAAAGATAGGTACGATTAACTGATAAAACCCAGACTCGAAATTCAAGGGTGCTCAACTGATAATTTTATGCTGTGGCGGATTTTACGTCATGGCACAGATAATAAATAAGTCAAAGACTAAATTTTGTTCTTTTTTTCTTTGCTTTCTCAGGTCAGAATGTTCATATTTTAAATGCATGGATGCAAGGAGCAAGAAACACTGGAAAATTTTCGTTTCCATTGAAATCGAGCCCGAGACTCCTCTGAGTACTTTTCGCTATTCCTCATAGTTTCGGATTTGGCCATCCACGCCCACTTGATAAAATCAAGTGGGCGTTGTAGTTGAATACAAATATTGATGATTTAATAGTACTGATAGGCTTTTATTATTATTACATAATAGTTACTTGTTCCAAATACTAATCGGTCGTAGAACACTGTAGTGTAGGTAATAAAATATTTTATCAAACACGTGATGATTTGCAAAATTTACGCGACGTACCATCTCTTATTATAGAACAGGAGTCAGAGGCAGTTTCTTTAATTATGACATAATAAAGTCAAAAATCGCTTGTCATTCCACCGAATAGTCAAATTAAAAACTGTTAAATAACATTTCGACCGTGATTTTTGCGTTAAACGTTGCTTTCACGTTCTTATTCAGAGAAACTGAAAGACTTCGACGACTTTGACTTATTGAGTGATGGAGAATAGTTCTTAGTATAGTCCATAGTGGCCTCGCTATTCGCATTTTTTTCACATCTATTTAAATAATGCCAAAATTCCGAAGCAAGTTTTTATTAATATGCGCGTCGCCACTTTTTTGAGCTCGTGGATTGAACTACTTAATAGAAAAAACTTTTTTACAAAAAAATACAACCGACTTCCAAAAACAACACTACAAAGTGAAAAATAACTTTAATTTCGGAAGTCGGTGTCTGATTAAATGTATTTTCGTTTTTGCCACCGACTTCCGAAATTAAAGTTATTTTTCACTTTGTAGTGTTGTTTTTGGAAGTCGGTTGTATTTTTTGTAAAAAAGTATTTATTTTTCACTTTTTAGTTGTGTACCTACCCCACACAAATTCTAATACCACTATCTGCAAAACAAACTAGAACATCATCCATATAAAAGTGGGGAAAAAATACGTATTATTGAAGCTAACTCAAAAACTACCGAAGCAAAGTTAATCAATTTTATATGGGACTAACTGTGATGTATACCCTTTCGAATAAAACAAAAAAAAATCCAAATCGGTCTAGCCATCTTCGAGTAATCGGGGAACATACATAAAAAAAAAAGGTTCCGACGAATTGAGAACCTCCTCCTTTTTGAAGTCGGTTAAAAATGAAATGAAAAATTTATAATAATATCTCTTAAAAAGTGGTTTAGTCCATAGCGGCCTCAGAATTTTTAAATATGTTATTTATTTTTTATTTTATTATTTATTTATTAGAGGAGCACGTGGCAAAGTAAAAACAGCCACACGGGTCGATCCATCAGGTTAAGCTACGCTTGCCGGAGTAGGTCCGTAGATGGGTGACCATCTTTACATACCGATACACCTCCGTGCCTCGGAAAGCACGTTAAGCCGTTGGTCCCGGCTGTCATTCGTGGATCTTTGACAGTCATTACGGGTCGTCAGAAGCCCGAAAGTCTGACAACCACTCTTACCAAGGGGTATCGTATTACCCAGTTACTGGGTTGTGGAGGTCAGATAGGCAGTCGCTCCATGTAAAATAATGGTATTCAGCTGCATCCCGTTAGACTGGAAGCCGACCCCAACATGGTTGGGAAAAGTCTAGGCAGATTGATTGAGGTAGAGTAATATTTTGCACGCGCCGTAAACATGTATCAGTAAGTACGTGGTCGGTAATGTTTCGAATCTGAGCTGCTCACTATTCATATACAGGTTGCTCCGCTTTTATTTCTTTTTGTTATTAGTGTTTAGTAATAGTATTTTTTGTATTTTTGTTTATTATGGAATATCTATTAAAAATATCCCATTTAAAACCATAAAACTACAAACGCTCAGAATAATAATAATAATCGTTTATTAACCAAATAATGTTTTACATTTCCTTAAAAGTAATACAAAAATAAACTACCTACTCCTTAAAATAAAGTTAGGAATTAAGGAAACATAATTTTAATAAATTAACTTGTGGACTCCACACTAGGTCAAGCCTGTCTCGTGGAGTCCTAGACAGTTTTAGAATTAACAGTAAATTTGTACGTAAGTACATATTAGATTGATATTACAAAACATACAAAATTTCATCCTCTATTTGACCCCACATACAGTCGGAATTCCGTTTCGAAATATCGATTCGGAATTTCGAAGGCAGCAAATCCATTCAAAATCCAGTTCTCCGTTCGAAATTTTCTCCGATTCGAAATTCGGCATGGTAGTCTGTGTGCGATTTTGTATGGATTTGCTGCCTTCGAAATTCCGAATCGATATTTCGAAAAGGGAATTCCGAAACGGATTACCGACTGTATGTGGGGTCAAATAGGGAATTTTGTTCATGTAGTAGGTATTTTTATATCACGAAGCGACGCACGCTTTATCTGTTACCAAGTGTACAAACACGCTGTGACTGTGTGTAAGCGCAGGAGCTCTCGGTACCGTCCGAGACAATGGCGAAGTCGAAAGCATGTGTGTGTGAGCGCGTGTCTGCTGACGCTACTCGTCTTCACGCACACATTCACAGCGTGTTTTTACACTTGGTTACCACATGTAGAGAGCACGTCGCATGTCGGCTTCGTGAGATAAAAATACTATATGATGTTCGTCCTATTCGCAATGAGAAATCCCATCGGGCAGACGACTTGTGTTGTGCATTGATAAAACAACCGACTTCCAAAAAAATACTACAAAGTGAAAAATAACTTTAATTTCGGAAGTCGGTCTTTGGATCTGTATTTTAGTTTTTGCCACCGACATCCGAAATTAAAGTTATTTTTCACTTTGTAGTATTTTTTTGGAAGTCGGTTGTTTTTTTTTTTTGTAAAAAAGTTTTTTATTTTTCTCTTTTCAGTGGGTCAGTCCGTAGTTTATCTAAGTTACAATAGCCTAATGTCAACTGCTCATCACCTTTTACAAAATATTGCTTTTCCCGATACAAGGACGTTAATTGTTGAGGAGTCCACCCAGTAAGGAACGAGGAGAACTGGAACTGATGGTGAAGTCACCATCAGTTCCTCTTCAACATATGTAGGTATTGTGACGAACATAAATTGCTTAGCAATAATCAAATCACAACCCGTGAAATACGTATTATTGAGTAGTTCCGATGGCCATCTGTGGTCTTCTTATCAGTTCCACTTCATCAAATGATGCTTTCCGGGAGCAAATGCACGAGTTACTATAAAAAAAAACCCAAATCGCTATAGGTGTGGCTATAAAATTTGAAGGTACTCCTCGATTTATCTGGGATGCCATCATTAGATCCTGGTGTCCTTGTCATGGTACCACCCTTGGGATATCTACTTTCCAACAAAAAAAGAATCATCAAAATCGGTTCATAAACGATGAAGTTATCCGCGAACACATAAAAAAAAGTAAAAAAAAATAAACGGTCGAATTGAGAAACCTCCTTTTTTTGAAGTCGTTTAAAAATGGTACACACGGCTACACATCAAGACCTCTCATTGTAAGGAAATCTTAAGCAATGCGAGATCAGCTTATACTGGAAAAGTATAGCTTGATCTGTAGCCGTGCGTACCTACTTAATTGTTATATCAGTACTTAGACAGGTGATGCAGAGTGACTTTAATGTAAGCAGTATTACATCTTCATAGAAAACGGCCGAAACGACGTGCTTCGAAATCTCAGAACACCAGTACGTAACAGTTCTACTGCGCGGCAGTTCCACACGAACGGACGAGTATTTATCTATCCCGCGGTCGTAGGTAATCAATTCAAGGTCACTGCCCAGATAAACTACTGAAGCTTTGTTATTCTGTGCTTTTACGGAACATTAATTTGCTATGTCAGCTCACATTGTAGGCTTAAGGTTGAGCTTTACGACATTTTTCCCATACAAATTTCAGGGGGGTATTACTCCACTGTTTGACATTGTGCATCCAAAGTTAAACATGATGTCGTTTTGTCTCATTATTAATTTTGTCTATACGGAAACAGAATAGTAAAATAAAAAGCCATTAAAACCTTATGAGCCAACAAAGATTCGTTGATCTCGCTAATTTTAACGCAACTTTGGGCGTAAATAAGTAATAAAAGAAGTGTAAAATCTCCAAAATCGGCACTGATAAAGCTCAATTATCGAATATTATGGCACCTCACCTACTTCTATGCTAACAGCTAAATAAGTAGGTAGGTAAAATTGATCAAATTAAGATGTTGTTGTAAGAACATAGTGCGCACTTCCCCATAGATCCGAGTATCTACTTATAGGTATGTTGTGTAGATAACTGGTATAATATATACATAATGTACACTACTTGTTTATTTGTGTATTATGTTTTTATAGATACTTCTTGTGTACATAATGTAACCGTGTGTTTAGTAATGGTGGCTGCAAAAACAAGTGACTTGGGAGTTACAAAAAATTGTAAAGTATCTTGAATATTGAAGCAAGTCATGCAATTTTTAATTTTTTAATAACATCCTTCCATAAAGGTTCCATTTCAGCGCAAAAACTAAATGACATAATTATCGTAAGATTTGTTTCGAACCGAGAAGACTCCATGGAAAATCAGTTTGACAGCAAAAAAAAAGGCGGGAAAATTCCATAGACAAAAACCAACTTTGACATTACAAATCGATCTTCCTATTCGACGCTAGATGGCACTATTTACAATCATGTTTATTTTTAAAGTTAAATTGGACTGGTTTTTTTTGCAACCACATTTTTATCATGACAGAAGTGGACAATAGTTCACATTTTAATGTAAATTAAAACTTGATTTATTCCACTGAGGATATCGTCGAATGATTCATTCTTGTCGGCGAGAATTATTTCCATTCGTGTTGTAGGTGCCTATAAAGTTTAGGTAGGTAGGTACCGCCTGATATAATCTGGTTAAGGAAAATGAAAAGGACGGAATATATATATAATAACTAGGTACTTGATTCTCTGATAACTTCATGTTTCGTGAATGAGGGCTACCGTTCTTGTGCTCACCAGTTGGCGCCACTGTGGAGTAGCGTCCTGAAGTAGGTTAGAGCAAAAAACTTAGCTGTAAACTCAGTAAATAAATCCATAGCTCAGTAAATAAGCATACTTTTGACAAAAAATGTGTTTGTAAACAGTAAACAAACTAACCTCCTATTTAGCCGTTCTTTCAACCCGCTTAATTTTGCATTTCTTTTTCTTAGCTCCGCTTTTTAACCGACTTCAAAAAGGAGGAGGTTCTCAACTCGTCGGAACCTCTTACTCGAAGATGGCTGGACCGATTTGGATATTTTTGTTTTATTCGAGAGTGTATACATCACAGTTGGTCCCATATAAAATTGATTAACTTTGATTGGGTAGTTTTTGAGTTAGCTTCAATAATACGTA
Organism: Cosmia pyralina; assembly: GCA_946251885.1. Lineage (NCBI taxonomy): Eukaryota > Metazoa > Arthropoda > Insecta > Lepidoptera > Noctuidae > Cosmia > Cosmia pyralina. The sequence continues at coordinate 9,524,469 of OX276369.1, read as the reverse complement.
TTTTTTCCCCACTTTTATATGGATGATGTTCTAGTTTGTTTTGCAGATAGTGGTATTAGAATTTGTGTGGCGTAGGTACACAACTAAAAAGTGAAAAATAAAAACTTTTTTACAAAAAAATACAACCGACTTCCAAAAACAACACTGCAAAGTGAAAAATAACTTTAATTTAGGAAGTCGGTGGCAAAAAACGAAAATACATTTAACTAGACACCGACTTCCGAAATTAAAGTTATTTTTCACTTTGTAGTGTTGTTTTTGGAAGTCGGTTGTATTTTTTTGTAAAAAAGTTTTTTAAAGCACCGACATTCATCATACATATTTGCGTAATTAATCTCAGGTAGGTATTGCAAACTATTCACAACATTATTCTAATTAGAAATAATCCCGCGTAGCCCACCCACAAACAGTGACATTTGACATTTCGGATACCTCACGCTACACTAGCGCCTCTAGCGGCGAATTCATACGCGATAGCCCTCATTCATAATAGGAGTGTAGATACCGAGATGAAACTTTTTACTTATTTATTTAGTTAGGTATTTAAACTTCTCGCACAAAAATATGGGACAGACAACAGCTTATCAGGTTATACCAAACTGTCAAATTTCTCCAAATGGTTTTAAACCTTAAAATGTTAACGGTTAGGTTCAAAATCGAATGAGAATATTTTGACAGTTTGTGGTAACTTACTTGACCTGCTACTGTGTACACACGCGGACATAATGCCTCAGGCATTCTCTACCAGTCAACCCAGGGTGGTGAAGGGATGAGATGGCAGGTGCTCTGTCCGAGAGGAACGTAATAGTAATAAAAAATATTATAATAAAAATAGGTGGATTGAAGGATTTTGTTGATTTTTTTTTTGTTTTTAGGCCAGTGTCGCCACTCATAGTATATTTTCAGAGATAAGTAATTTGTGAATCTCAGCGACCATAATCGAACATCAACTGGGGTATTTTATTATCGCATCAAACTTTATCGCAATTTTTATCTCCCTATCACCAATTACGATTAAAAATTCTGAAAAAAAGCTAATAATAGGAAAAATGTCCTATAAATACATTCTAGTAGTTTCCGCGGGGATCTTGTGTTTGCTTTTGTAATGATAAGCCTTTTCAGTACGAATAATTTTGTATTTATATTCTTACACACATTCAACCTAGTTATAGGATAGCAATATTTAAAAAAAAACAATTAATACACTCAATAAATAACAATATAGACTTTAGTTAGAATACATAGTTATAAATACCTATTGCGACTCCAACCTTGATGAGCTAAAACCATAGTGCTAACAAGTTAGCCAATACAAATAGGTCTGTACGGAATCTACCTTTGTACTGTTGTGAAAAATATGTGAACGATAATATAGCCAGTAATAAAGTCGGTCATATCATATAGTCACCAGTCCGAAAGGGCGTTGGTTCTAATCCCACCGCTGTCACCACGTAATGAAACACACGTAGGTTGGTTAAACACTGATTTACTTCCACTCACCCTCACATACAATTATCATATTATGTTGACATACCGTCAGACCACATAATATACACTCCTACCAACTTATCTGTGAAATAGCGAAAATTGGAACTACGGCCGTCATGTTGAAATGTCTTCGATTGTGCCGACGCATGTCATTCGATTGTGTCGACGCATCGACGGTGGCGTCCTCTTTCTGTTCACAGATAAGTTGGTAGGACTGTACTACAGTTCACAACAACAACATCTAGAACAACTAGAGCCCTACCACAAAATTGCGTTCTGGCAGATTATGTTTATTGAAGCATGGCGACGCATCACATTATACATATAGTAATTTGGCAGTTGTAATTACGTTTAACTTGACTCCTAAATAAGGTCCCATTGAAATAGATGGACAAACTTTTAGAAATAATTCCGACCACCAAAATAAGGACAATGGTAAAAAAATAATAAGAAAAACGAAGAAAAAAAAACTGCTAACTGCTAAATGCAAACTTTCAATGCTAGATCTAAGTTGTGTCGTACTGTACCTATATTGGGATCGGCTTCCAGTCTAACCTGATGCAGCTGAATTTGATTATTTAGTAGATCTGACTGATCTGCACCCTAATTGCGTAACACATTACCAATCGGAGTTGGTTTCATTTTGAAACAAATTGCTAATTCATTGCTTCATATGTTTGAAAAATTTGTTTGCTCGACAACGTAAATAACTCAATGAATGTTGTTGAACTGTCGAAATGAAATCATCTCCGATTGATAATGTGTTACGCAATTAGGGTGCTGATCTGTTAATCTGTCTGAGGAGCTCGTGGCTAAGTAATAACAGCCGCACGGGTCGATCCATCAGGTTAAGCTACGCTTGCCGGGGTTGGTCCGTGGATGGGTGACCATCTTTACATATCGAGGCTCCTCCGTGCTTCGGAAAGCACGTTAAGCCGTTGGTCCCGGCTGTCATTCGTGGATCTTTGACAGTCGTTACGGGTCGTCAGAAGCCCGAAAGTCTGACAATCAGTCTTACCAAGGGGTATCGTATTACCCAGTTACTGGGTTGTGGAGGTCAGATAGGCAGTCGCTCCATGTAAAATACTGGTATTCAGCTGCATCCGGTTAGACTGGAAGCCGACCCCAACATAGTTGGGAAAAGGCTAGGCAGATTGATTTTGATCTGTTAATCTGTCTATGAAAAATACATCCGGGCAGTGCCTCCAAAACCCGGAAAAGTGGCAAGTCATTTTTCCTATACAAATCCTAACTAATATTATAAATGCGAAAGTGAGTTTGTTTGTTTGTAACGCTTTCACGCCAAAACGGCTGAACGGATTTGGATGAAATTTGGCATAGGAGTAGACCATGACCTGGACCTGGATCATGGTGCGGGCGAAGCCGCGGGCGGAAATATTATCATAAATGCGAATGTGAGTTTCTTTGTTTGTCACGGCGAAACTGCTGGACCGACTTTTTGAACCCTTTGACGAAGCCGCGGGCGGAAGCTACTAATATTATCAAATATGAAAGTTTGGATGTTTGTCAGTCAATAATGCAAAAACGGCTGAATAGATTTGAATTAAATTTGGCACACAGATAGTTTATAACCTGATAGGACACAGGATGCTTTTTATCCCGCAAAAGCTAGTAATTTATAAAAAAAACTCGCGAGGACTGTCTATGGTATGATTAATGCTTGAAATAAATATGTTTAGATAAACTTCTGTTATATTTCTAAGAACTCAATGAATCCTACATGTATGTATTTGGTATGAATGGATCAACCTTGGCGCGCAAAATCAAAGCGATCTTCCGTTAATGTTAACTGAATTAATAATCTCGTCATTCAACTTTGTCGACCTTTCAACTCCATATAAAAACATCAATGGTACAGTAGAGGTTTGATGCTTTGGTCAAACCTCGACAATGATATAATATTACTGGTTGACATTCAATTATTCAAACATCGAATTACTCTGTAAAAAAATCGGCCAAGTGCGGGTCACGCCACTCATAGCTTGCTACATAATACTAATCTGTGGCCACTCACGCCGCCCCGCCCCGGCCGCCCGTCGTTATTCGAGCGTAAATATTATTAATTTAGAAATCATTATATGAATGTTATGATTTTATTTTTGTATATTTTTACATGGTTCATAAACTTATATTTACTACCTGTTTTCCACAGCTAACAACGGTATACTTATAAGAAGTTTTTAATGGAATTTGTGCGACCATTTTACTGTTCCAAGTACATTTTACAAGTTGGTTGACTATTATTACTCGTAAACTTGAAAAGCATACTTAGCTGTGATAGTTTTCCTTCGTTATTTAAACTACTACCGTGAATTTTTTCACCGGACAGTGGACACTTGATTCTAACATAAATTAGCACAAAGCTTAATATTTCAGAAACGGATCCCTAAATTTAACTTAATGATTTTTTATTTTGTAATTTTTAATTTATTAAGAGTTCATTAAAGATGTGAAAGTAAGGAACAAAAATGTCTTCCTTGTACTTTGTGTTGGGCTTTGATAGCTGCGCCGCAGTATTTTACTTTTGCAGCTATCATCTTCGTGTGTATTGTTATGTTTAATACCTAAAAATTGTTCCTAATAAACTTTATTTTTATTTTTTTAAATCAAAAAATTGTTTTCACAATCCCGCAATATTTTTGAAAGACCTATCCAATAACACCCCACACCATGGGGTAGACGAGAAAAAAAAACATCCCAAACCTTACAAAAAATTTTTTTCATGATTTTATTTTACCACTTTGTCGGCGTGATGAATATGTATTTCCATGCTAAATTATAGCTTTCTAGTACTGAGTCTCTGAGCTAAGCTGTGGACGGACAGACGGACGGACATAGCGAAACTATAAGGGTTCCTTGTTGACTACGGGACCCTAAAAAAGACGAAGCTCGTTTTTATTTGTAGGGTGACAGATTCTAGCGAGGGCTTGGATAAGCAGTGTGAATTATAACTTTTAATATAGCGGGCTTCAGACCCATTCCACCCGTGTACTGCATTGTTATTTCATTAGCTAGCCTCTCACTGTGAGGTTCGACCGCTCACTACATATGGATATTCATAGTACATAAAAACTTTTATACAAAAAAATACAACCGAATTCCAAAAACAACACTACAAAGTGAAAAATAACTTTAATTTCGAAAGTCGGTGTCTAGTTAAATGTATTTTCGTTTCTTGCCACCGACTTCCGAAATTAAAGTTATTTTTCACTTTGTAGTGTTGTTTTTGGAAGTCGGTTGTATTTTTTTGTATAAAAGTTTTTATTTTTCACTTTTTAGTTGTGATACCTACCCCACACAAATTCTAGTACCACTACCTGCAAAACAAACTAGAACATCATCCATATAAAAGTGGGGAAAAAATACGTATTATTGAAGCTAACTGAAAAACTACCCAAGCAAAGGTAATCAGTTTTATATGGGACCAACTTTGTTGTAAACCCTCTCGAATAAAACAATTTTTTTTCAAATCGGACGACTCTGTAAATAGTTATGCGTGGTCATACATAAAAAAAAATAAAAAAACATACGTGTCGAATTGAGAACCTCCTCCTTTTTTTTTCGTCGGTTAAAAAGCAAAATCTCTTGGGAGATTAAGTATTATAAGCCGTGTGCCCAATAGGGTTCCCATCGGCGAAAACGACGAACTTGCTAACGTCGTCGGCGCGGAAGAGGCCGACCACCGGCCAGCTTAGGACTCCGAGGCCCACTGGCCTCTGATACTTCCCCGCTCCCGGTGGAAGTGTGCAGCGCATGAGGTGGACACAAACTGTCAATGAAAATGTCATGTGCGCAGTATCTTGAATTCTTGACTGCGTACCGGATGCTCTCTCTGTTTCAGGTGCTTGAGCCAGCTGTCATCGTGTCGGCGCAACGACTGTCGGATCAGGTGCGGGTCATCCAGCGTAATCATAAGCTGTATGACGTCGTACTTGATTGACTACGTCTCCAAACAGTCAAGTCAGTGAACTTCCTAACTAATTTTAATACCCTTATCCCTTTAGGGGATGAAATTGCGCACACACACACACAAACACACACACACGCGCGCGCACTTCACTTTCTTGTATTGGATTTTTGTTAATTTTTATTATTTTTTTTTATTGTTTATTTGTTCAAAATTTTGATAATACTGTAACAGTCTAATCAATACTTTTGTCTTATTTTCGGGAAATGAGCGCTGATTGTCCTTGATACAGGCTACTAAGTAACCTAGCTAGGACATCAGATCGTAAACTTATATTGTTACGAGTACCTACTCAGCTCAGATGTATACTAATCCTAAGTTGTCAGCCTACTTTATAACAGACTGTACCTCTTGTTTATGAAATAAATGTTTTTATTTTATTTATTTATTTAATTTTAGATTTTTACGGTTCCGCGTAGGTAACTTATAAGAAAAAACGGAACTCTTATAGGATCACTTCGTTGTCCGTCTGAGTCTGTCTGTCAGTCTGTTAAGACCCTTTTTCTCAGGAACGCCTTACGTAGGTCTACGGTCCCTTGTGGAGCTCTAAAAAAATCAAGCTTCTAAATCAACGCAATAAAAAAATTATACGGCCATTTATACACCATGTTTAGGAGTTTCAGTTTAGCGTGTTTTTTAAACTATTTTCAATTTTTTTGAGATAAATCGTTAATCCTGTTGATCCTGATCAACACCCTAATTGCGTAGCACATTATCAATCGGAGTTGGTTTCATTTTGACAGTTCAACAACATTCATTGCGTTATTTACGTTGTCGAGCAGACAAATTTTTTGAACATATGAAGAAATGGATTAGCAATTTGTTTCAAAATGATTCAAATTCCGATCGATGGTGTGTTACGCAATTAGGGTGCAGGATAATGAAACAAAATTTTTAAATTATTGTGTTGTCATTGAGCCCTGATAAGTATGCAAAATTTCGAATTAATCTGACCATATAAAGTGGGTAAAAATTGAGTTCAAAGATTCCGTTACATACAAACATACATACATATTATACAAACATACATACAGGTGATTTCAGGTCATCATTCTCCTTAAAATACTTACTTAATTATTGTATGCCTATTAATTTATTGTTAAGACCTGTAACTATTTAGTATATGCCCACAATAAAGATATTTTTAATTTTGAATTTTTGAATTTTGCCTACTATCGCGAATCACTAGGTCTGTGCCAAATCTTATCTTTGTTATCATAATTATCAGTGTCCTTGCCTTTATCTGACTTCATTATCTTTTTTGATACTAGCTAATTAAGTTGTCTAAATGTCTACAGCAGTAGCAGTAGTCATCCTCTAGACTTTTTAAATTAACATACATTAATAATGTGGTCTCTTTAAATATATATCGAAACGTCTGGTTGACACTTCCCGTGACCCAAGGGCTGGCTTTTACCCTGGCCAGAGGCTTAGCATTGCCATACAACGTGGCAATGCCGCCAGTCTCTTGGGTACTTTACCAGTCGACAGCGATGCGGATGAATTTTTCGACGCCTTGTTTTAGTTTTATGTTAGGGTATATATTTTTGTTATTTTTAGGTTAAAATACATTCATTTACGGCAGTCGCAGTCTGACCAGTCAGATCCCAGAGTCGCCAGACCTTACTTATTTTTAACCGACTTTAAAAAAAGGAGGAGGTTCTCAATTCGGTTGTAAGTTTTTTTTTTATTTTTTTTTTTATGTTTGTTACCTCAGAACTCCGTCATTTATAAACCGATTTGGGAAATTCTTTTTTTTTATTTGAAAGGATATACTTCCAGATTGGTCCCATTTTTATCAAAATCCAGTTCTGATGATGGGATCCAAGACGAATTGAGCTCAAAAATTCGAATGAACTCCTCAAAAATTATAGGCATATGGGTGAATTGCCCAAGCAAAAAAATACACGGCAAACCTGAGAACGGTAGTGCAATGTGCTGATTATTAATTTTATATATTTTTTCTCAACAACGTAAGTATTTCTCTACCTTGGCAAAAAAAATCATTGGTATTTACCCTCTAATATACCCAAAAAAAAAATTACAAAGTGTTATTTTATCATCACGGTGACCTGTCCTGAACCCAATTCCGCTCATAACATACCTTCTCCTGCAAATACATTCGTAATATGGATTTAAATTGATTTTGTTATCATTAAATTATAATATATTCGATCAAATAAAACAATTTTTGTTTGTTTATCTTCTTTCTCATGGATTTGACAGGCAGTCAACTTTTGTCTGGAAAAAAGTTATCATTTCAGAGGACAGTAAGTTAGAATAGCCACATCAACATTGCGTTGTTACGCCCCTTTCACCTTTTCTCACTCCGGATCAGTCCGGCTTAAGCTCTCGGCGCGAACGCACCGGTCCCAACGTCTTGCGGTTTCCCGCCAAAAAAGTAAGTTTATCATTTCAGTAATATGGGGACAAAAATAGTTTCATTTCGGTGGCTGTTATAACTCGTGCTAGATTTGTTTAATTTGTTTCAAAATTGTGTATTAAATTCGCAGTAAGTACTGTTTTGTTTGAGTAGTGTTCATATTTTTTAAATAATTTTTTTTCGGAGTTAAATGTAGAACTAACCTCTATTTTATCATCTCAGTGTTATCATTTCAGTGGATTCGGTGGACTGTTATACCAATTACAGTCCACCGGAATTAAAAGTATCTCCGAAATGATAAAAACATAAAGTTTTAGAGATCCTGGTGTCAAATACAAAGTCATAGTTTTGTAATATTAGTACATAAACAAGCAAAAATATTTATTTAAGGTTACCAGCATTTACGATAAAGTTTTCCAACATTTTCACACAACAACAACCACAAAAATTACCAAAGGTTATAAAAGTAAAGAAACTATTCATTCATATCATAATAAACATTACATTACATTAATATCATTCTTTGAGGTTATTGTAACCTCAAAGAATGATATATGTAATAATACTAACTGTAATATCTGTATATTAATGATGATATTAAAAAAACTGTGTACTGTCCTGTCTCAGTGTTTATCTAAAATTTGTGGAAATCAAACCTAACAAAGTACGGAACCCTGGCTGGGGGCACGGTTGTTCTTAGCTGTATCATTTCGGTGGATTTATCATTTCGGTGGTAATTTTTATCATTTCGGTGGACACTTTTAATTTCAGTGGACTCTTAAAACTTTATCCTTAAATATTTATGTAAGTTTTGATAATATTTGATGTCCACTCACGCACAATGTTATAAAATAGACTAAAGTATTATTTGTCACTAAAAATATATAGATTGCATTGAAATAAAAAAATCCCACCGAAATGATACATAAAAATCTCTTGTTGAAATTCACCCATATATATATATAGCTATTTTGGTATTTTTCTCAAAAAAAAAACCGAGGTTCGTTTTTCTTTCTACAACAAATTCAATATTTGAATAATTGAATGTCAGCCAGTATAACATTGTGAGATTTAACCAAAGCATCAAACCTCTACAGTACTTTTCTTAAAGTCTGACTGCTGATTTTTATGTATGTTTTACTGAATCATCATCTGCCTAGCTTTTTCCCAACTATGTTGGGGTCGGCTTCCAATCTAACTGGATGCAGCTGAATACCAGTATTTTACACGGAGCGACTGCCTATCTGACCTCCACAACCCAGTAACTGGGTAATACGATACCCCTTGGTAAGACTGGTTTATCAGACTTTCGGGCTTCTGACGACCCGTAACGACTGTCAAAGATCTACGAATGACAGCCGGGACCAACGACTTAACGTGCTTTCCGAGGCACGGAGGAGTCTTGGTATGTAAAGATAGTCACCCATCTACGGACCAACCGCGGCAAGCGTAGCTTAACCTCATCGATCGATCCGGGCTGCTGTTATTACATAATAACAAGCCCCCCAATATTATGTTTTACTGAATATTGTTAATCATTTTTATTATACAATACTACTGTCAGACACAGTTAACTGTGTCTGGGGATGTTTGACGCTACGATTGGTCTGGCTGCTTACAAATAGTATTGAAATAGTTCCCCGAGTATCATTATATAAAAATTAGGACTCAAACTATAAGTAAAATGACGTATTTTTTGCGAGCTTTAAAGCGTCTGGCGGAAAAAACCGCCGAAGTGTCTGACAGTATTGATTATTAATTATTAACAATATTCTGTAAAATATTGATAAAAAGCAGCACTCCGATTATCAACTCAGCCAATCGCAGTCCACTGCTGGACATAGGCCTCTCCAAGGTTGCGCCACAACACCCTGTCCTCCGCCTTCCGCATCCAGTCTGCCCCAGCCACTTTCTTCAGGTCATCGGTCCATCTAGCTGGGGGGCGTTCCACACTACGCTTACCGATACGCGGACTCCACTCTAGGACTCGTGTGCTCCACCGGCCATCGATCCTTCGACAAACATGGCCAGCCCACTGCCACTTCAGTTTGCTTACTTTGAAAGCTATGTCGGTTACTCCGGTTCTTTTCCGGATAACTTCATTCCTGATTTTATCCTTCAAAGAAACTCTGAGCTTAGCCCGCTCCATAGCGCGCTGAGCGACCATGAATTTGTGGACCCCCCCGACCATCAGTGTCCAAGTTTCAGCACCGTATGTCATAACGGGCAGGACGCACTGGTTGAAAAAGTATTAAAGTAAGTATTCAAACATTGCGGGATAGGTGACGAAAAGACTTGACGAAGTTTTCCAAACGGTGCCCAACCCAACCGGATCCTTCTGTCGGCTTCTTTCTCAAAGTTGTGTCTACCGAGCTGGATGACTTGCCCTAGGTAGACATAATCCTTCACAACTTCAAGAAGCGACCCTTCGATGTGGATTGGACTCGGCAAGACATGTGAATTGTACATGACTTTCGTCTTGTCTAAATTCATGCTGAGGCCAACCCATTTAGGCAGTGCAGCATCTGGTCTAACTGTTCCAGCGTCTCTGCCATTATGACGATGTCATCGGTAAAGCGAAGGTGTGACTCAGATTATAGTGAGTAATATTTTTACGTAACTTTAGTACCTATTATCTGAAAATTGGCCCAAGCTAGCAGGTATGCGTACGTTCAAAGTACATACTAATCCTACTCTATCCCCAACATTTTTTTAATCAGAAAATAAGTAAGGTCTCTTGTAAGGGATCTTGGACTATAATGTGTTACCGATTCTATTTCTTATATTATAACAATCAACTTTATTTGTGAAGAAGTTTTAATCGATTTAACACATTGAGGCTTAGCATTGCCATACAACGTGTCAATGCCGCCAGTCTCTTGGGTACTTTACCAGTCGACAGCGATGCGGAGGAATTTTTCGACGCCATATTTTAGTCTTTCTATAGTTTTAGTTATGTTTTAGTATATAATTTTGTTATTTTTAGGTTATGTTTACAGTTAATATAATATACACATTGATATTTTATTTTAAAGAATAATGTAAAGAAAAAACATTGTCCGTGAAGTATTGCATTTTTTCGTCTTGGTTGCCTGTCAGGAACTTCATAGGCGTGCTTATGTCAAAAATAAACTAAATGGTTGGAAAGGTTATAATCGTTACCACCTTGCTGACTGAGGCCTAATACCTAATAAAAGAGTAGGTACTGTTGGATTTTCAACTTTCAGCACTGATCCGAGCGTTGAAAATCCAACAGCATTAATGTATAAAGAGCGGTTACCCATCGTATTTTGAGGCATAACCTTGAACTGCTTATAACCTTGCAAATGAATTGATCTCTGCAATATTAAATAAGCACGATAGTTAGCGGCGAGTTTTTATCTTCGCGTAAACATTATGTACAGTGTGTACCTGTATACCTACATAATGAGTAGGTATACATAATAATGAAACCAAGCCCAAACAAGATTGAATATAAAGTTTTCGAGTATAAAAAACTGGTCAAGTGCGATTCACACTCGCGCATCAATGGTTTTCATATCCCATATTACCTGGGTTCGGCGCAACCCGTTTAATTCTTCCATTCTCCCCTGTCAACCGTCACGCTATCATTCACTCCCTTCTCTTTCATATCATTCCTCACACATTTCATCCATCTTTTCTTTGGCGTTCCTCTGCCTCTCCATCCCTCAACATGTATATTCACCACTCTTTTAGTCAATGCGTTTCGTCTCTCCTCATCACATGACCATACCAAGTCAAACGATTTCCTTTCAACTTTTCTGTTACTGGCGCTACTTTCAATCTTCCTCTTATATACTCATTTCTTACTTTATCCATTCTCGTCATTCCACACATTCCACCACCCCATGTTCTGTCCATTTACTGCACAATAAGGAAATGTTTACGTTTAATCGTATACGATTTATAAAACAGAAAATAGACTCTTGCTACTTTGGTTTTTTTTTTCTATAAAAAATTTCAAGTCATCTTGTTTCGGTTTTAGTAAAGCAGTAGACAAAATACTTAGTCAAATAGCACACATGGAAAATCCAAATTGTTTAACTTTAGTGCTTTTGGTTTTACAGGAATTAAAAAAAAAAAATTATCGATGTATCCCCTTAGTAATGTGTGAATGAGCTCACTCTTCTCAGTATGGACACTTTTTCTTGTATCAATGTTTCTTGTCTTTAAATCTTTGTCCAGCCGGATTTGTTATTTCATCAACTTATGTAAATTATATTAATAGGTAAGTTTGGAGGCACCTTTTAAGCAAAGATTTGCTTTTAGTAGGTGGTCCAGCTCTTCCAGTTTACATAAACTATACATAGGTTGAGACAATAATTTTGTAACAAGCCAAAAGTTTTTAACAAAACAAAAACAATAAAAAAATATATTAATAAGGAAAGAGCACAGTGTTTTGTGTGTGTATGGGGGCGGGGGGATATGTGTGAGGTGGGGGTGTGTGTGATGTAGGGGTACGTATGTTGGTGTGGAAGGTGTTGATTTGTGTACTTTTTGTTATAGTCTGGTGACAAAATTATATTATCTATCTACGAGTATATATAAAAAGAGAAGTCCTGACTGACTGACTGACCCACCAACGCCTAGTCCAGACCCTTTAACCTAGAAAGCTGAAACACCTACTGGTGAAAATGACAGATTTTCATGGCGGTTGCTATAATATGACGGAACCGCTCTTCTATGAAACCTTTAACGCTGTTTGACGTCAGAAATAGGTAAGCGGTTTACCTGATCATAATCACCAGCGTTTTACAATCTTTCTTTGGGTCAGCTTCCAGTCTAACTAGAAGCAGCTGAATACTAGCTTTATTCATGGAGCGACTGTATATCTGACCTCAGCAACCCACTTAGGTACTGGCTAACACAATACTCCTTGCTATCTGTTGTCAGACTTTTGGGCTTCTGACAACCCGTAACGACTGTCAAAGTTCTACGAATGACAGTCGGGACCAACCAGTTGGGGTAAATTAAGAAACGCTAACAAAAGCCATATTTATGCATGTTTTTCCTTATAATCTGCAGTAGCTGTGTTACCGTCTAATAATGTGGTAAGGCCATGTATTTGCGAATTACACGTCTCATGGACATGACAGCCGTCGGCTATGCTGTACAGCAAGCAATGCGAGCGCGGCGACCGAATTTCAAGTCAACACGTATAATTTTATGTATATATATATTTTTATGTATGGCCACAGATATTAATCTGTGGTGTGACCAAACATAACTTTTTCGACGGCGACGACTTGGTTGATAATGCACCTTCTTGGCTCAGAATAAATATTTTTTATTTTTTCAATGATTGTGTTGAATATCGTTAGATATACATGATAAAACATAAGATAAATTAATTTGATGATGTTTTTGGGTGTTGTACCGCCCGCCAAATCTTTTTTATTTGGTCGTGTTTATATATTGATATCAATCAAGTCTGCAGAGTTTCGCTAGCTAATTTAATTTGTATCCTGTACAGCTTTGTATGTCAAACCGTCTTCCCCGAGTATCATTATATAAAAATTAAGACAACTAAAAGTAAGATGACATAATTTTTTGCGAGCTTTAAAGCGTCTGGCGGAAAAACCGCCGAAGGGAAGTGTCTGGCAGTATTGATTGTAAATTATTAGCAATATTCTGTAAAACATACATAAAAATCAGCAGTCAGACTTTAAGAAAAGCGAGCAATATTTTGACGTAAGAAAAGTGAGTACAGTCCTACCAACTTATCTGTGAACTGAAAGAGGACGGAACCGTCGTCGATGCGTCGACACCGCCATTTCACAGATAAGTTGGTAGGTGTAATACATCGTGCGTGTGAGAGGAAGACTGTCACAGGTTCGCCTACAGAGAACTAACTGCTGAGTGATTTAGTAACCCTTTCAGTACATAAGGGGTGATCTTTTTTTTACCATGTTCAGAAAGAATCGCTTCGTTGATCATCATCAGCCGATCATCCATTACATATAGTCGTTACGGGTAGTCCGAAGCCCAAACGTCTGAGGTCTGACAACCAGCCTTACCAAGGGGTATCGTGTTACCCAGTAACTTGGTTGTGGAGGCAGATATGCAGGCGCTTCATGTAAATTACTGGTATTCAGCTGCATCCTGTTAAACTGGAAGCCGAGCCCTACATAGTTGGGAAAAGGCTAGGCAGATTGACTTCAGAAACAATCGTATCGCGTCGCTTGCGCATCGCGTTCGATGTGGTGTAGCAGAGGTTTTAAAAAATAATAAATTGTGCAAAAATATCATATCTGTTGAACACTCATGTTGTTTTTTGGTCGATAAGTTCAAAGGCCATTTTTTGTGCGTAAGTTACATATTTAAGCAAGTATACTTTGTCTGTTTAAAAACTCTTATGTCTTAAATAATTATTAGCATATTCAGCAGAATCCTACTATTCTACTTCCTACTAATATTATAAATGTGAAAGTTTGGATGTTTGTTACTCAATCACGCAAAAATGGCTGAACGGATGTGGATGAAATTTGGCACACAGATAGTTTATAACCTGGATTAGCACATAGGATACTTTTTATCCCGGTAGTAGGTTCCCATGGGATAATTTCCGACATCCACGCGGGCGAAGCCGCGGGCAACGACCTAGTATTTTTTAAGTACCTAGAGACGAGGAATTTAATTTCGATAGCTTAGAGCTTAGACTGTGACTTACATACGTAAACATTGTAATAACAGTCAGACATTTTAGAGTAATTGACTGACCGAGCGAGCGAAGCGTCTCTGCTTAGCGTCTATAGTGGAAGTATATGTAATGATGTCATGCTATACCTAGACTCTAAGAGTATATTAACTAATGTATGTATCGATTATAGAAGTAATAAATCATATTCGTTACTGAAAGGACGTGTTGTATTTCTCTCCCGAACCGAACCTTTATATGGCGACCCTGCCAGCGCAGTGGAATGTCCCATAAAAGGCAGGTCGATGAGCTTGTTCCGTCGTCAGCAACGGGAGGCCAATTTAGCAGCTTCTACAGGAACTTCACCGGTGTGAGTGTTGTGACAAAATAATAAAAAAAAAAAAAACGGACACCCCAAGATAAAGTGCGATTAGTGTAAAACGGCATGGGAAAAGATACGGTAATGATACAAGTATAAGGTACAACATTTATATCTAAAATATTATGCATGTATTTACTCGCATCTTAAAGTTTATTAAATACGATAGTACTAGTGTGTTATTTTAAATAATTTTGTCATACTTTTGTGTATAAACAAGATGACTAATATAATAATAATCACACGCAACTTTATGTAATGATGTTATGGCTAGTGAGGTTAAAGAGATATTTGATAAATTGAAGTATATTAAAGATTACCTTACAAAGTTAGGTCCAAGTAGAAGGTCAATTAATGTAAGACAAGAAAAACTTACTGAAGTAAATATTTTGTATAAACAATTTTGTTCCATACAAATAGCTATTGAAATTGGTATAAAAAATAAAGAAATTAATGATAGTGAAATTCAGATAATTACAAACTTATTTGATGGTATTAATAAATTGTATTCGAAAATAGTTCAACTTTGTTCTGATAGTACAGAGGATACGAAAAGCACCATGGAAAAGTTCGAGTTGAAAACTGCGATTGCTTTGCTACCAGTAATGACGGGTGATGAAAATATCACCAAACAATTAATTTCAAACATCGAGATGTATGAGTCTATGATAGATGATACGGGTAAAAAGCAACTTATTCAATTTGTTTTAAAGTCACGGTTATCCGAAAGCGCTAAGCTGCGCATGCGTAATACTTATTCGTCTGTTGCAGATTTGATTCTAGACATGCGTAGTACCTTACTGCCAAAAAAGTCCGATACTGCGATCCACAGCAAGCTGCAGCATATGAAACAGAACGACAAGAGTATCGAGAATTACGGTAAGGAATTAGAACAGTTATTCGTCGATCTGACTATTACTCAAGCCAATGGAAACACTGGTCTTTACCAAACTTTGAAGCCAATAAACGAGCGGATAGCTATAAAACGATTTTCTGATGGTCTGAGGAATAGTCGTCTTAGCACAATAATTGCAGCTAGAAATTATAGCACATTGAAGGACGCGATCCAGGGTGCATTGGACGAGAAACTATCGAGTGGAGGTGAAGAGCGGGTGATGAGTTTTCATCATAACAAAGGTAGGTCAAACCGGGGTCATCGTAATTATAATAATAGTTTTAACCGGGGTGCGTCTAGAGTATTTTCTAATTCTCAAAATTATAATAATCCCAGTCGTGGTTATTACAATTGTTCCAATCGTGTACGTAACTTTAATAATACATCCAATTATCGCGGTCGCGGTGGTTTTCGTGGCCACACAACGTTCCGTCGCCCGGCTCGACAACACCAAATTAGGCAAGCTGAGTCGAGTGGTAGTGGGCGTTTACAAGAAAATCCTGAAGTGCAGACTGAAACTCAAAATAATAACTTGTTTTTTCGTGCATGAACATTTTTATTGTCACAATATTAACTCTATTAATTTAGATGTATTCCAAGTGTCGCGTAGTTGGTTACTTGACACCGGCGCGTCAATGTCCATAATTAGCCCGGAGGCATTAGAGAGCCTGCACATTCCTTTCCATAAAGAGATCATTAAAATAAACGGTATAGGTGGTCATGTGTATTGTGATGGCTTTGTTTATCTTAAATTAAATTATAATAATTATGAGTTCGAGCATAAGTTTTATGTACTTAGGAACTTTACTTGTAGAACGGATGGTATATTAGGACAAGATTTCTTGAGTAGATTTAATTGCATATTAGATTTTGAGCGAAATATATTGACAATTAACCATGACGTACCTATTGTTATCCCATTACAAATGGGGCAACTCGGCAACAATACTTACATGACTATACCGGCCAGATGTGAAGTTACTTACTTAGTAGAGACAAGTTTAAAAGATGAATGTGTTGTTATGTCTAAACAGTTAAGCGAAGGCGTATTTTTAGCATCTGTCATAGTAAAACCTATAAATGGTAAAATACCATTAAAATTTTTAAACACCCGAGAGACAGACATATGTTTAAGATATTTCACGCCCGATATTGTACCTTTAAATGAATATTTTGAATGTAGTTTTGAAAGTAATAACTTAAATGCGAATCGTGTGAAACAATTATTTTCGGTTTTGAACTTAAAGCATTTAAATAATGAAGAACAAATTACGATCGAAAACATTTGTGCCAAGTACTCAGATGTATTTTTTTTACCAGGTGACAAATTAGGCGTTACGAATTTATATAAACAGTCAATTCATTTAAAAGAAAATACTAACCCAGTGTACACCAAGTCCTATAGGCTCCCTAAAAGTCAAAAAACTGAGATTGATAAACAAATCGACGATATGTTACGCAATGATATTATTGAGGAGAGTATGAGTGAATGGTCTAGCCCTGTTCTTTTGGTGCCGAAAAAATGTGATAACAGCGGTAATAAAAAATGGCGAATTGTTATTGATTATCGGAAATTAAATAATAATCTTAAAGACGATAAGTTCCCTATACCAAATATTTCGGACATCCTGGATTCTTTATCAGGAGCAATTTATTTCAGCCATTTAGACCTTAGCCAAAGTTATTATCAATTAGAATTATGCCCAGACAGTAGAAAATACACTGCATTTACTACAAGCAAACAATATCAAATGAAACGACTCCCAATGGGTTTAAAAATCAGCCCAAGTGCTTTAAGTCGGTTAATGACGGTAGCCATGTCTGGTTTAAATCATGAAAAATGTCTCGTTTACTTAGATGATCTCATTTGTATAGGACGCAATTTACATTCGCATAATAAGAATTTAATTGATATTTTTGAACGACTTAGAAGTGTAAATCTAAAAATTAACCCAGAAAAATGTCAGTTTTTGAAGAAAGAATTACTGTATTTAGGCCACATTGTATCTGCTAAAGGAGTTTCACCTGACCCTGCAAAAACTCGAGTAATACAAAATTACCCCACGCCAAAAAATAGTGATGAAGTGAGACGTTTCGTTGCTTTCGCGAATTACTATCGTAAATTCATTCCACACTTTGCTGACATAACAATACCTTTAAATAGGCTATGCAGGAAAGGTGCTCATTTCATTTGGAATACAGAATGTGAACATTCATTTAATCAGTTAAAGCAATGTTTAGCCAATCCACCCATTTTACAATATCCAAATTTTGAGGATGATAATGAATTCATATTGCACACAGATGCTTCTGGTGTAGCTGTAGGGTCCGTATTATGTAATAAAAATGATATGCCGATCGCTTACGCAAGCCGGCCGCTCAATAAATCAGAGTTAAACTATCCAACAATAGAAAAGGAACTCCTTGCTATTGTTTGGTCCGTTAAATATTTTAGACCGTATTTATTTGGTAAAAAATTTAAGATCAAAACGGACCATAAACCTTTACTATATTTATTTGGTTTCAATAACCCGTCTAGCAGACTAATAAAGTTTCGATTAACCTTAGATGAGTACGACTACGAAGTTGAATATATTAAAGGTGTGAATAACGTGGCTGCAGACGCGTTATCTCGCATCGTGATTACATCCGATGAATTAAAAAATATAAATCAGAATGTTTTAAATGTCATGACACGAAGTATGGCAAAAAAGAAATTAGATGACAATTCTTCGGTCAATAAGAACAAAACAGATGGACGGTCTGATCAGCCGAAAATCGTTGAAATTCTTAAAAAGCCGAATAATTGTACTGAATTAATATTTTCCCGGTGTATACTAAAACATAACACTAAATATATTAAAGTAAATGATTTTATTTATGTACCATCAAAATTGACAATTTATTTAGACCCAATTTCTCGATCATGCTCAGCGCGAGACGCTTTCGTGAGAGATTTGGAATCTATCTGTAAAAGAATATCAGTTGATGAAATTTATATCATTAAAAATGAGACGAGTGAGAAGTATATAAAATGGTTAACCAAATGTTGTAGAAATCATGATTGGATCGGTCCACGAATTTTAATATTGAAGAATTTAATAAGAATAACAAATGACGATGATAAACGGGTAATATTAAATGATTTTCACTTGCTTCCCACTAGCGGGCATGCAGGTATTAAACGTATGACAAATAATATAAAGCGTTATTACTTTTGGCCAAACATGGTAGAAGACATTATAGGATTTGTGAAGAAATGTGACAAATGTCAAAAACAAAAGCATTCGTTGCATACAAAACAACCAATGGTAATAACCACGACTGCGCAGTCAGCATTTGATAAAATATATTTAGATATAGTTGGGCCGTTAGATAAGGATTATCATAGTTACTCATATATTCTTACATTGCAATGTGAGTTAAGTAAGTATGTAGAAGCATATCCATTAGTAAGAAAAGATAGCGTAAGTGTAGCACGAGCATTCGTCGACAACTTTATACTCAGGTATGGTATCCCTCGTGAGATCGCGACTGACAGGGGAACCGAGTTCATCTCTAGTACTATGACTGAGGTATGTAAGTTGCTAAATATTAAACAAACATTTGCTAGTGCTTATCATCATGAATCGATAGGTTCACTTGAGAACTCGCATAAGTCACTTAATGCTTATTTGAGAATTCAAACAGACAACAACAGTAGATATTGGAGTGAATGGCTTCCTTATTGGTGCTTCTCGTACAATACCTCTGTACACTCGGAAACAAAATATACTCCCTACGAACTAGTGTTCGGAAAGTCATGTAACATACCTAGTAATTTTCAAAATTGTACTGTTGATCCTTTATATAACATAGATAGCTACCCTTTAGAATTAAAATTTAAATTACAAAAAGCGCAATGTGAAGCACGACAAAATTTAATCAAAAGTAAATTAAAAAGAAAATGTAAATTTGATGAGTATTTAAAACCAGTGATGTATAACAAAGATGACTTATTATTAGTTAAGAATGAAACAGGAAATAAATTTGATAATGTATACCATGGTCCTTTTAAAGTTTTAGAAGATCTTGATCCAAATGTTAAAATCTTACGAAATAATAAAGCCGAAAATATACATAAGAACAGGACAAAACTTTATATTAAATGATAATAGATTAATATTGTATGCTACATAGTTAAGTAAAAAAAAAAAAAAACATACGTAACGTAATTTTTTTTTTTTCTGTTTTGTGGGGCGTATAGTGGAAGTATATGTAATGATGTCATGCTATACCTAGACTCTAAGAGTATATTAACTAATGTATGTATCGATTATAGAAGTAATAAATCATATTCGTTACTGAAAGGACGTGTTGTATTTCTCTCCCGAACCGAACCTTTATAGTCTGCTTCAAGTCTGGCAAAATTTGCTTTCGTCTGTCAGTTTGTTGCTACTCCTCTACAGGTCGAATTTTACAACCAATCTGGACGAAACTTGGTATACAGGTTTTACGACTATAAACATTTGTTTTGTCGTCGGGGATTTTTGATTGGAGGGGTACTTCCTCCAAAAAGGGGCAAAAAGGGGGCTACTGGACAACTCCGCCTTATGAGATCAGATTTCGATGAATACTCATCATCTTCCTGCCCTAATCTCATGACATTACGAATGTGAATGTGAAATGTCGAATGATGAACGAATGAATGAAACGAATGATGAACGACATCATAGATCATCAAAGTGGCGCCAAACTGGTAACGTGAATATTCATAAAAACCCTCATTCCTTGTGAAGTTTTGTCAATCGATTTAGTTATAAATATTGTATTAAGACCTTGGCCTTTGTTAGAGCCGTAATAAAAAAATCAATAGCAAAACGTGCTTCTATTTTAACATGAACATCAAGCTTGTGATACCAGAAGGGGTCGGCAGATGTTTAAAACGACGACATTTCGTCAGTTATTTTGTAACTTATATCATAACATTACGCCAGTAATTTTCGTGAGTTAGGCAGAGGAGTACCTATGGGGGCGTTCATTAATTAAGTGAGGCGTTTATGGGGGGTGTAGGAGGGGAAGTCTGTTTTTTTCGCAAGAACCAGTAAAACTGCAAGTAAACTGGATAATTAAGAAAAAAAACCGGCCAAGTGCGTGTCGGAACACGCACAATGAAGGGTTCCGTAGTTGAAAAGAATTTATTCCAAAAACAAACTAAACAATGGATCCCAAAAAAACAATTTTTATGTTATAATTATAAGTTACTTATAACTTATAAACTACAAATTAACAATTTTCGAACTTTTTCTTTTATTTGTGCTGGAAGACCTTGCTTCTTGCCAAATTTCATTATTCGAGGTCAACGGGAAGTACCCTATAGGTTTTGATTGACTTGCGACAGTTGCGAGTATCAAAATGCGTCGCAAAATGGCCGTATTTTTTTATTGCGTTGATGCTTATTTTTTTTAGAACTCTAAGGAACTATAGATTTACGTATTCGATATTAATTTCAACGTGATATCTCCACGCGTTCTTGAGAAAAAGGGTCATGACAGATTTAAACATTTTTTTTATATGATAGAATTACAAATTAACAATTTTCGGACTTTTTCCTTTATTTGTGTTGTGAGAGCTTACTTCTTGCCAAAGTTCATGATTCTAGCGCAAGGGGAAGTACCCTATATAGGTTTTGATTTACTTGCGAGTATCAAAATATGTCGCATAAATGGCCGTATGATTTTATTGTGTTGACTTAGAGAAGCTTGAGTTTTTTAGGACTCCAAGAGACTTACATATTTGATATTAATTTCAACTTGATACCTCCACGCATTCCTGAGAAAAAGGGTCTTGACAGACAGACGGACAACGAAGTGATCCTATAAGGGTTCCGTTTATTCCTTTTGAGGTACGGAACCCTAAAAAACTTTTTTACAAAAAAATACAACCGACTTCCAAAAACAACACTACAAAGTGAAAAATAACTTTTATTTCGGAAGTCGGTGTCTAGTTAAATGTTTCGTTTTTTGCCACCGACTTCTTTAAGCTAACTCAAAAAGTACCGAAGCAAAGTTAATCAATTTTATATGGGACCAACTGTGATGTATACCCTCTCGAATAAAACAAAAAAAAAATCAAATCGGTCCAGCCATCTTCGAGTAATCGGGGAACATACATAAAAAAAAAAAAAGGTTCCGACGAATTGAGAACCTCCTCCTTTTTAAAGTCGGTTAAAAATAAGCAAATTTCATTTATTTAAATAAATTCAACGCCAATCAAGCACTGGTTATTATATTTACCTACACAAAAAACGCATTTTGAAATATCTCACGTGAGATTTGGGAGGAGGGGGTCGAGCCAAATCTCACGACATCTCACCAAAGGGGGTGTGGGGTCGAGAAGTCACCAAAATCGCCTCACGTAATTATAGTACACCCACATATCATCAGTTATGTGTAAGTCCCATGTAATAGGGGGCGAGGCTAGTGCCATCAACCGCAGATTGGACGAGTTTTTAGTTATATGATATGCCTGTTTCCCCACGATGATTTTCCTTTGTCTGTCTAGTTCGTCTGGTGGTCGTAAGCGCTACTGCTGAGCATGAGGTCCTGGGTTCGTTTCCATCTGGAACTCCTCAGTAGCAGTCCGGAGTCTGGATTTGTGCCCGGTTGACGGCAATAGGCTCGCCCCCTGTTACATGGGGCTTAAACTGGCGAAATGTGTGTGTATTATATAGGTATACCTCTTCTTAACCCTTTGGGGATTATTACAGACGTGATGTTGTGTTTTCCTTTGTTTTTAAAGCGTTTTAGATTATAATTAAGTACCTAGGTACTTAATTAATAATCTAAAGTATAGTCAATTGTCTCTCTCACGTGGATACTCAGGATTCGAGCAAAACCGATTAAGTGACTATTTTTAGCCAGTAAGCCGACGTTCGCACGTTGGTAAAAATATCGCGGCGATTTTATTTCGCGCACTGAATTTTCGACGCACTGCTTAGTGCCGAGAGTTGAAAATCCAACAGTGTGTTTTTTCAACGCGCTGGGATGCACTCTGTGTTGTTAGGTTGGATTCTCGAAGCTCGGCTCAACAACGCCGCAATGCCTTCAAAGTTTTCTTGAAACACATTTCATTAAAGAATTTCCCCAAAACAGTCCATATGTTACCGTAAAAGCTCGAACTGCCGTGAATCCTAAGATTTCTCAAGTCTCACCGGTAAAACTTCGAATCGTTCTTTATTAATCTTTAATTTCGGACTTGTACCGGAATTCAGTCGGTAAATCTTAGGTTTTACCGCAGACACCGGTAAATTTCCGAAATCAAAGATAGAAATAAATAAACTATTAATAATAATAATGATTGTACAGAATAACGAAATGATTATCAAAAGACTGTTTAGCTTACTTAGCCAAAGTAGGTGTTAACTAGTGAGAAGTAATTTTTATTTGTGTTGTGTTATTTTTTCTGCATTTTATTTTTATAAAGCATGTTAAGTAAACATGTTTTAAGACTTGACTAATAACAATAATAATGATAGTAATGTTGAATAAATCGTTTCTGATTTTTAACTGCATTGTTTTACTCTGAAAACTATCATTTACCGGTGCCTATCTGTGGTAAAACCTAAGATTTACCGACTGAATCGGTAAAAATCAGAAATTGATGATTAATAGACAACAATTGAGACTTTTACCGGTGAGACTTGGTAAATCTTAGGATTTACCGCATTTCGGGTTTTTACAGTAACACATATAATCAAAAAAACTTTTTTACAAAAAAATACAACCGACTTCCAAAAACAGCACTACAAAGTGAAAAATAACTTTAATTTCGGAAGTCGGTGTCGGTGTCGGTGTTAAATGTATTTTCGTTTTTTGCCACCGACTTCCGAAATTAAAGTTATTTTTCACTTTGTAGTGCTAGGTTTTTGGAAGTCGGTTGTATTTTTTTGTAAAAAAGTTTTTATTTTTCACTTTTTAGTGGTTCACATGTGCTTGCCCCTTCACAGCGTACTGGCGTGATGTTATGTTATGAACTGGTGTGAACAACAAACAGACATGAGATTTCAGCAATCCCAGTCCATTTGCTATCATTTATTGAGGAGTTCCGTTGCCTATCTCAGAAGTTCTTCATCAGATCTTCACCAATTTGAAATGGGACCACTCCAAGAAAGTACTCTTCCAAAAACTATCCAAATCGCTTCAAGTGTGCCTATAAAATTGGAAGAGTTCTCTCTATTTCTCCAGGATCCCATCATCAGATCCTGACTTGATGATCATGGGACCACCTGGGAAGTATACCCTTTCAAACAAAAAAAAATAATCCAAATCGGTCCAGCCATCTTCGAGTAATCGGGGAACATACATAAAAAAAATAAATAAATAAATAAAAAAGGTTCCGACGAATTGAGAACCTCCTCCTTTTTGAAGTCGGTTAATAAAAACACACTACGAAGCTTAATAGTTACTCGCGCAAAAACACGTGTTTTTCACAGCAGAATACTCGCGTTGATTGTTGACGATAAAATTATGCTCTATGATGTCGGAGCACAGCAATTATTGAAGAGCACTGACGCAAGAGCGTCATTATTTCTTTCATTCAATTGGACTTTCAATTTGTTGGTTCCTTGTTGTCTACGGAACCCTAAAAACCACGTGTCTGGTGAACCGACTAAACGTAATACCTGTCACTTCAGTCGTCATGCTACGACACAGTTGTACTCTTCAATTTAGCAACTTTATAATTCGTTGTAAAGGGTGATCCAATTCGAGGTTCCTAAATTTATTTAAAAAAAAAAATACAAAAAATGTAACAATATCTTAGTTTTTTTTCTTTAATCGAATATCTAGTGATATTCATTAATTAAAGAAAATGATGTCAGTCAAATGGCCACCTCTGGATCTTCTGCAGCAGTTGATTCTTTTGAGGTAATTTTCGATGGTTTTTCGCAAATTTCGTGGGTTATCTCGGCAATAACTTGGCGGATGTGAGTTTTTAGGTGCTCTACCGTTGCAGGTGTGTTGGTATAGAAACAACTCTTAAGAAAATCCCACAAGAAAATATCCAACGGCGTTGAATCGCACGATCTTGGCGGCTAGTTGACGTCACCGTAACGTGAAATAATGCGACCTCTGAAAGTTTCACTCATAACATCTAGCGTTTCACGCGCTGTGTGGCAAGTTTAATGCGTTGAGCAACGGTAAAGCGATTCATTTTGTAAATGTATTCTGTGGTTACAAACTAACATTTGACGTTTGAAACACGCGCCATTACTAGCAGCTGTCAAAATTACAGTGTTGCCAATATAGGAACCTCGAATTGGATCACCCTTTCTAAATTGAAGAGTACAACTGTGTCGTAGCATGACAACTGAAGTGACAGGCATGGGCGTAATATTATGCATTCATTTTAGAAAAATTATTAGTCTATGAATTAAGCGACTGCATGCTAAGGGCACCCCCTGTGGTTTAGGCTCGGTTTAGGGCGTCGCTGGGGGGAGTACAGCAAGGAGGGGCAGGCTGGATCATATCTGGATAATTATAATCTGCTACAGGGTCAGCTACGCCACTAGCTGGCACTCCTTCACCGATCAAGGGTCCGGGGGAATTATGTGGGGATCGTCGTCGCAAGGGACATCGACGGCGAGGTCCAAATGTAGATTTGTGTTTGTAAACTGTACTGGTGGCCCTACTTTTCTCCTGGAGGAGGGTTATGGGGTAATCGGGGTCGGTGAGAACATACCTTGGACGGCGGATTTTTCTAATTTTAGAGGGGATTATAACTAATAAATTCGACAACCAGAGGGGTTGCGATATTTCGCGGGGGTATCGAAGAAACGCTTGGAATTGCGTTTCAAGAATTGATGGATAGTTGGGATTTTAAGATCTAAGTGGAGGATTTCATTACGAACGAACCAAGGGGATCCCGTAGCCGTTCGGAGGAAACGAATTTGTAAGGTCTATGGATGTGTCGGGACTTTGCGTGTGCAAATACTGAACCCGCATAGGTCATGATTGGGAGAATGCACGCTGTATAGATGCGAAAATTGCACTTTTTTAAGTGACAATTTGCTACGTGCATTACGAGACTGCTTTATGTGCTCAGAGGTGCACATCGAGGGTCATACCTAGATACTCGTATTAGGCTCGCTTCTCCCAAGGGATCGGCTTGCCAAACATGGTGATCGGTCGGTGGGAGGAGATCGATTGAGACGCGGTTTCAAAAAGAGAACCGCTTGACTTTTGTCGGGATTGACTTCGATTCTCCACTTTCGAAACATTCTCACTATCTCTCTTCACTTTCCACTTTCGTTTGCAGAGTGCGAGATATCGGGTATTGGCGTTGGCCGGAATAGTAAATGTAATAGTAATAGTAATCGTCTGCGAACAGAGCCAAGTGTGCCTTTTTACTTTTCGGGATATCGCTAGTAAACAACGTGGAGAAAGCACAGAGCCCTAAGGGACACCTGCGCGAAAGGGTTGGGAGAGGATAGCGCTCCTTCGATACGATAGCGAAAAGTGCGGTAGGACAAAAAGTCTCGTAAGATGAGCACGAGACGGTCTGGCACACCGAGTTTGTCAAACGCTTTCGCTTATCGAAGAAAACAGCACCTGTCATTGAACCACGTTGGAAACCAACGCTTGTGTTCGTTGATGTGGTGGACCCGTTGTACGCAAGAGTGTTGGGTTCGAAAACCAAACTGCTCGTTAGGAATTAGGCCCTTTGTCTCGGCATAATCTCTGAGGCGCTTATAAATAACTCTCTCATAGATTTTGCCGAGGACTGATGAGGCGAAAAAAAAACATGTGGGTGTTCTTAATATTATACTCTTACATTTCGCCAGTTATGTTTGGCAGACTGTTCTATTATCTTTCGCGATTCATAATCTAATCTTTACCTAAGTACATACCCACCTATATTTATCAACAGAAAGTCCTATTATGTACAAACAGCAGCAGGACCGTCAATTTTGAAGTTAACTGTAAACATTTTAAGGTTTAAATTAATTTGGAGAAATTGGACAGTTTGGTATAATCTGTTAGGTTGTTGTCTGTACCTATTTGTGTATGTGTTAAGATGTTAATAATTACTATAATTGACTGCTTCAAGTATCTTTTAGCGCCTGAATGACATTGACAGGGGAGCGTTGTTGATGGATGGGCTAAGGGGATGCGCTAAGATAGCCCGCGAAATTCAAACTTTCTTACTGTTTTGCATGTTGAGATCTTCTGGGGTTGGCATTAGTATCCGGTCGCACGAAAATGAGTATAACAGTGGTTGAAGGTAGTTGGGGTTGGGTCCCTGATTACAACGTCATCACTCTGATTAAACGGTAATGCATATTTTTCGAGAAATTTCTACTAATAGCTTCTAACCTGGAATTAGATAAATAGTGTAACGAAACGTTAAAATGGGCGATTGACAACCAAATCTGTATCAGTATATTGTCTGTGGTGCAAAATGTCGTGTAAAGTAAATGAAACGGAACGTAGAAAAGAACTGTACAGTCCTACCAACTTATCTGTGAACTGAAAGAGGCGGCACCGTCGAAGCGTCGACACAATCGAATGACATGCGTCGGCACAATCGAATGACATTTCAACATGACGGCCGTAGTTCCAATTTTCGCCATTTCACAGATAAGTTGGTAGGAGGGTATGTTAGTGTCATTTGTATTCGTTCATTTCGTTTCTTCCCGAGTTGCATGAATGTGTTTTCTGAGCTTCGTAGTGTTTTTATTGTGGTTTTATTCGACGACTTTGGCTTATTCTCCGGACTTTTATTTATTTTTTTATGAACCTAGAAATTGTGTTCAGAAGGAAGTTAGGGTACCCCCACTTTATGGTTAAAATATGTCGAATCTGTCCCAAAACCTAATCGGGGCACCCCGATTCCACGTAGTCTTTTGGCTGCCACCCTAGAGTGTATTTAAAAATCCGGAGGCGCGGAGGGAGAGCAGCCTCCGCCCGCTGTAACAAAGTTTAGGCACCGGTGCGAGCAGTAGACGGAGGCTGGTTGCCGGAGGCGACAAGCCTCAGCCTCTACGGCTCGTTTTATTATAATATTTAAATAATATACGTCATCATGATCACACACATCTGTGTAGGTAGTACCTAAGTTTCATAAAAAGTACCTACTTAATAAGGTAAAAAAGTTATTTTTTCTCGGAAACGGGAAACAATTTGATCGTGCGTAAATCCAATTTTAATATGGATGGATTCCTTACTATTTACCTTATTTTCCTTGGATTGTAGGTAAATAATAATATTATATAGCACGGACATAAAAATATCGAGGCGGGATTTTTTCGCGCACTGGATTTTCAACTCTCGTTGTTGAACCGAGCATTGAGAATCGAACCTAACAGTGCATTCTAGCGCGTCGAATAAACACACTGTTGGATTTTCAACTCTCGGCGCTAAGAAGTGTTGAAAATCCAGTAAAAAAAAAAAAAAAATCGCCGCGATATTTTTACGTCCGCGCGAACGTCGGCTAACTGTAGAAATATTTTCTAAACTGAGCATGCTTGTTTTGCCGATAGTACATCTCTGCCCAACCTTCGGGGTATCAATCAAGGCGTGATGTTTTGTATAAGCAAATAATTTTCAGTAGGTAAGTAAGATATTAATTACTTAAAAAACTACATAGCTCTTCTTGTATCATGTAATATATTACACGAAAAATGCTGTATCAATTACGAACAGTCCACACAGGAAACTACTTTGTTTAACCAGCTGTTCCTTTTAAAAGTGAAAACTTTGTTGTAAGGAACAAATAAGGTGCTATAAAAATATCTGCCACCGCTTCAATGGTATTGTGTATAAAGATTACAATAGTGAAGAATTTTTTTACCCCGGAAAAAACATTTAATTTTAGCAATATTTGGAATACAATTATACATTTTTTATTTTAAAATGTATATTATTATAATATAAAATTTAATGTAAATGACTAACTAACTAACTATACAAATAAATACAAAACAAAAGGACACTTCGGCGTCGAAGTACTCGTCCGCATCGATGCCATCCGGAAACGTGCCCAGAAGACTGGCAGCATTGCCACGTTGAATGGCAATGCTAATTCTTTGGCCAAAGAACGAGCCAGCCCTCTGGTCACGTGAAGACTCGACCAGTCGGCGGGAAATTTCCTTAAAAAGTAGACGCGCACTCGGGCCCCATGTCCTCATACCCCGGAATAGATAAATCAATTTGAGAAAATAAAGTAATTTAAAATACTTACTTTATTCTGCATAACGTGGTTCATTCATAAACTACGCGCGAAGTGTCGCTTCGTCAATGAAAACAATTGCTACCTCTTTCTAACTGTTCTGTGAATGAACACTAATTACTACGGGACGGTTTCATAAAAATAAATCATACGCACATTTTTTTGTACGAAAAAAGGTATGACATAAGATCAATCATTCATCTTCACTGTATCTATAATGAATCCCTATTTCCCTTGGTCATCGCATCACGCGTGAACGGATGGACCAATTTCGCTAATTCTTTTTTTGTTGTGCTTATTATTGTCAGGAGAAGGTTTTTATGAAAGAAAAAATTAAGAAAATTTCGCAGAAAATTGGAAAATTTCAGAAAAAACATTTTAACTTCACGCGTTTACATTAGAATATTCATAGCCAAGATAGGACAGCGTCTGTCGAGTCAGCTAGTTGTAATATAAATACACAATACTGTCTCCTATTGTAGTCGTGGCAGATATTTTTATAGCACCTTATAAATAATAATGCACAATATGCCCATATCTACATTCAGAAATATTAGCCTGTCTGTCGATACGTCTTCTCATACAGACAAGGAACGCGCATTGATCACCACGGTTGCTCAACTCAACGACAATGGGGGTCCCCCGACCCCCGACCCCAGTGGTTTCGTGGTGGCCCGTGGGCAGAAGATGAAAAAAGGATGACTGAGAAATATTGAATTTTTGACAGGTTTTCAATATAAAAACAAAAAATATACAGGGTGGAAAGCAAACTGAACAACTTTCTCCATGGGACCAACATCGTAATAGCGAAAAAATAATCAGCCGTCCCATACATTTAAGTCGAGAAGATTTGTGTGGGGCATTTGATAATTTTTTCGCGATTGCGATGTTGATCTCATGGAGAAAGTTGCTCAGTTTGATGGTATGCACCCTTAAATTTGACCACACTTTTATGATACACCGTGTATACTGGGAGTAATTTTAATCACCATTATCCTCTGTACTCCTTATTATGAACAACTTTTACTATGGGGCCAAACCTAAAATCGCGAAAAAAAATCTGCTGTACCCTTACATTTTGACCAGTTATGCGAACCCTAAATGTAGGGAAGAGCTGTTTTTTTTTCGCGATTTCATGATTGGTCCCATAGTAAAAGTTGTTTAAAATGATGAGCACAATGACCCCTTAAAAGGATAATGGTTATTAAAATTACACCCTGTATTATCTGACGTTGGAAAAACAGCCTTAAAAGAAAACAAACATTTTGGGAAAGAGATAGATAGATATGAGATATACAGGTTTTGGCAAGGCCAAACGAGGCAAGCTTATGATAATGTCACTCAGAGTATCGCAGTCCACTGCTGGACAAATTGTGGTGTCTCTACTACACCTTCGGGTGGTTGATTCCTGCACGTGTTTTCACTGCTCGTGCTTGTCTCGTTGAAATGCACCCTAAAACTCAATAGTCCCCGGTCTCAAGTCAAGATGTTTGTACTCCTAAATCAATCAACTCAGTCTATCGCAGTCCACTGCTGGACATAGCCCTCTCCCAGGCTGCGCCACAACACCCTGTCCTCCGCCTTCCGCATCCAGTCTGTCCGTCCATCTAGCTATGGGGCGTCTCACACTACGCTTGCCGATACGCGTTATACACTCCAGGACTTAGGACTCGTCTGCTCCACCGGCCATCGGTACTTCGACAGACATGGCCAGCCCACTGCCACTTCAGCTTGCTTACTCTGCAAGCTATGTCAGTTCTTTTCCGGATAATTTAATCTCTGATTTTATCCTTCAAAGAAACTCCAAACATTGCCCGCTCTATAGCGCAATGAGCGACCTTGAATTTGTGGACCAGCCCGACTGTCAGTGTCCACGTTTCAGCACCGTATGTCATAACGGACAGGACGCACTGGTTGAAGACCTTAGTCGTCAAAAATTGCGGGATAGGCGACGAAAAGACTTGACAAAGATTTCCAAACGCTGCCCAACGCAACTGAGCCTTCTGTCGGTTTTTTCTGAACTCCAACAGATATTCAAATCAGTCCACACAAGCACAGATAATAATAGCAGACGAGTTTGACAATGGTGCCGATTCTCTTGTCACAAATGCCTCTAAACTAGACTAAAAATCACTAAAATTTAGTTTATTTCTGTCAAACGACGATTTCCCATTCTGAAATTGACTAAAGTGACACAACTTAGCTATATTTTAGTTTGACAGGACTAAGATTGTATGGAGTTATTAGTTTAGTGAAAATGGCAATTTTGCTATTCGGAATTTGACTGTTTTCACCTAAAATTTTAATTATCAAACTAAATCAGACTATGTTTAATCGCGATTAAAAAGGTGTGGAACAAAATTAGTTGACATGAACTAAAATTCACACCGAGACCTTGACTTCGGATGCAAAAACAGTAGTGTATTTTTTTCTTTTCTTTTGCATTATATCTCGAAAACGGTGAGTCCTATCGCAAAAATAATGAAAATTTGGCCCCCCTTTATGACACCCATAAACCCTATGACTGAAAATGTAGGTACCAAAAAAAAAGGTACCTACATTCCATATAAAACACGTTGAACCTGCCCCCTCCCTGCGCCCCTCCAGCTCTAAAAGATATTTGACCCGGTAACGACAGCGATGTCGGTGAGCAAAATATGACAAGCCTTATCACTTCATAGTGATTTCTTTAGTTCCAATTAAACCTACCGGGTCAAATATACTACAGGCACTATACCACGCGGAGTCACGATTGTCAAACTCGATTTTAGTTGTGTCAAAATTGTTACTAAATTTAGAGTTTTTTTTTTTTTTGCAGAATAGCTCTAAGATTCTCATAGCAAAAAGTAAGGAATTTTAGTGATAGTTTAGTTCGGTGTACAACAGAATCGGCACCTATCTTGTCAGGAAGGGTGTAATATGCAAGCGAAGCCACGGACAGACCTGCGTATTAAATTTACTTTTACTAAAACAAAAGAAATAAATTATTTATTATTCCTTCCGCTCGTGGCTAAGTAATAATAGCCGCACGGGTCGATCCATCAAGGTTAAGCTACGCTTGCCGGGGTTGGTCAGTGGATGGGTGACCTTTCTTTACATACCGAGACTCCTCCGTGCCTCGGAAAGCACGTTAAGCCGTTGGTCCCGGCTGTCATTCGTGGATCTTTGACAGTCGTTACGGGTCGTCAGAAGCCCGAAAGTCTGACAACCAGTCTTACCAAGGGGTATCGTATTACCCAGTTACTGGGTTGTGGAGGTCAGATAGGCAATCGCTCCATGTAAAATACTGGTATTCAGCTGCATCCGGTTAGACCGGAAGCCGACCCCAACATAGTTGGGAAAAGGCTAAGCAGATTTGATTAACTTCCGTAAAAATATGGAAAACAAATGTAAATTTTGAAACACAAAAATACTACACAGTAATTTTTAAATTACAATAATAAAATAACTTTTAAAGTAGTAAATGTATTGCCTTTGTTTTTCATGAGTCAATATTTGTTACTTAAATAATTTTAACATGTGTTTCAGCATAATGAAATGCTAATTGACGATTATGGTTTTAGATAGTTGAATGACAGATATTTGACCTATCTATATTAAAATTTATTTTTCAATACAGTTGTTAAACATGGCGTACTTTCAGAGGCTATAATTATGATTCGAAAATTAAATCTTTTGCATAGGCATCTTTCTGTTACGTGGTCGTGACTTCTTTTTACGAGCTCGATCATTTGTTTTGCAGTTGAGTTTTAAATTGATAAGCCAATATAAAAAGTTTAGTAGCAAAGAGTTTTCATACATAGAATAAAACGGGATAGATTTTATGCGAGGAAAAATGAATGAGTGCGTACGTCTTAGCATTGAATTGTCAAAAGTCTTTTAAATGGTTGTCTAGTGCGGGTTACTTTGACTCTAGGGCATAACTTTAGCCCAAATCGAGACAGATGTTTACTGTCATTAAATCCACACAAGGTTCCGCAAGTACGCGTCTATATCACCATGTAATAGTTACCGAAGGACATACGACCTTCGGTTGTCGGTTCGGTTGGTCGTGACACTTCGGGCAGTTTATACAGTTGTCCCGATTTGGGCCAAAGTTATGCTCTAGAGTCAAAGTAACCCGCCCTTACGGTACCAGTTTTAATATAATTATTTTCACATCAACATTTGTCAAAAATCGAATAGGCTGTATAGGCTGTTATCGTTGTAAAAAAAAAAAATATGACCAGTTGCAAAAACGCGCCAATTTTCTGAAAATTTTAATTTTTTGTGTGATAAATAAATTATTTTTTTTGTTAATATGAGTTCAAGTACAAGTGATGAAATGAAATTAACTCCACCCGATATTTTATCTGAGGCGAAACAGCGCAAGATGAAATTTTTCCCCCAAAATCTCGAGAAAGATAAATGGCGACTTACGATAATTTTATTTTATGGGAAAAACCTCAGATCAAATAAAAAAAGGTAGATACCGCACGGCCTTTGCTAACACTGAAGCCACAAAACTACGCTCCTTCAAGTAAACACACGCGCTCACTCACACACATGCATCAAACTACGCTCATTTTCGTCAGTATCTTACGAGTCGTCGTGCAGTAAGTTTTACTAAAAAATGCCGTCCTGTGTAATTAAATGGTGTAAAAATAATACAAAAGTGAACAAAAAGTCTGAAGGAATATCGTTTCACACGTAAGTACACACAAAACTTATATTTTTTTAAATTATTCAAACACAATTTTGAGGTTATTCGACATAAATAATGTCAATGTCCCGAAATGGCGTATCGGGAGAGTGTTGCCAGGAGTTCGTTTTTATATTAGCCCAATATGTGGGTAAGTAAATTGTAGGCAAATTCATAGCAAAATATTTAAGCACAGACTGGACATAATTATTATTGTTTTATTTTTTTAATCACGTAATTTTATGTAAATAATAATTTTTGTACTCGTTTATTTTTACATTCTCGGGTACTTACCTTCTATTTCTTACTATCAAATATCATTGGTTTTAGGTTGCCCACAAATATTTTAACAAGAGATGAATGGGTAGCTGCTATAAGACACAGTCGAAATGACTCACAATGGCAGCCATCCTCACGTAGTGTGGTTTGTTCAGAGCATTTTGATAAGACTGACATGTACGATACACAACGTGGACTTCGCCGAATTCATAGAACCGGATATCCAAAAAAGGTAATTTAACCGACTTCAAATAAAAGCAGTTCTCTATTCTTCCTGCATAATTATGTTATGAAAAATAATATATACCATTTATATTACTATACCTAATCGTTCATATTTATGTATTAAGATACAGTTTTGTTTCTATTACAGAATTTGTTTCCGCCTTCCAATGCGGTCGACAGTAATATATTATCACCAAATATATCGCTTCCATTTGTTCTTGTGAGTATGTGGTTATTATGTTTTTGTCAGACTTAACTACCAATCTATTTATCTATAACGAATATTGTATTTATTGTAGAACTCACCAGTCTCGCCTAGTGTGGTCATCGACAGCAACTGCTTAGTATTACCAAGTATATCTTCTGCGGCCGTTCTCGTAAGTACCTACTAGACATTGCAGGTTTACGTATACTTTTCTATTCCTAAGAAATACTTTTCAGTAATATGTTTTGTTCTAGGATCTACCAGATAAACCTAAAGCAGACGCTGACCAAGAGTCAATATTTGATACACCCAGAAAACATAAACTGCGACAAAAATTGAAAAAACGAGAACTTTACTTTAAAAAAAATGTAACAAAAGTTAAATCTTTACAGCAAAAAGTCAGACGCCTCCAAAACAAGAACTTGTCTCTCAAAGAAATCATCAAGAACTTAAAAACGCAAAATTTAATTGACACAGATTTACATAACTCGTTAAATCAAAACATGGCAACAATAGATTTATTTAACAATTTGAACCGAAAAAAGGCAAAAAAAAGTATTAATTATACACCGGCACTTAAGAGATTTTGCCTAACACTTAATTATTATTCTCCAAAGGCTTATGAGTACGTTAGACATACATTTAATACATGTCTCCCGCATCCAAGCACATTGTCGAGATGGTATGGATGCGTTAATGGGAAACCGGGATTCACAGAAGAATCATTTCAGGCCTTAAAAGCCAAAGCCCAAGTCAGTGAACATCGCCCAATATGTTCTTTGGTGTTCGATGAAATGGCCATTAGGGCACAAAAAATCTGGGACGGCAAAAAGTATATAGGTTTGGTGGACATGGGAACAGGAGTAGAAGAGTCAGCTCCTTTAGCTACCCAAGCATTAGTCTTTCTTCTAGTAGGAATAAACCATAGATTTAAAATCCCTTTAGGTTACTTTTTGATCAACAGTGTATCAGGAGAACAAAAAGCAAACCTAATCAAACTGTGTCTTTTGAAGTGTTCTGAAGCTAATGTAGATGTCGTTTCAATAACATTTGACGGACATTCTACAAATTTTACAGCCATTGAGCTACTTGGGTGCAAATTTTCAGATCCAGCGAATGTCAAAACGACGTTCAAACATCCTGCAAATGACTCCGAGGTTGTATGTTTTGTGGATCCTAGTCATGTCATCAAATTGGTAAGGAACCAATTTGAATCCAAAAAAGAATTTGCGGATGAGAATAATAAAACTGTAGCGTGGAAGTACCTACTTGGTACAGTTGAATGAAATGCAAACCGAAGCAGGCATTCATTTAGGTAATAAGATGACAAAACGACATATTAATTTTCAAAACCAAATTATGAAGGTTAAACTTGCTACACAGTTATTAAGTAGGAGTGTGGGTACGGCTCTAACGATATGCAGAGAAGATCTGAAACTGCCTAATTTTAAAGATGCTGAAGCTACAGAGCAGTTTGTTCAAATAATGAATGACATGTTTGACGTATTTAATTCAAAATCTATGAGACACTTTGAGTTGCAGAAACCGCTTCGTTTAGGAAATAAAGATAAAATTTTTTCATTCTTAGAAAAATTAAAAAAATATGTATTAAATCTCAAAGTAAAATCGGTAAACAAGCGCAAAGTTACGATATGTGGCCGTCCGACTTATGTAATTACCCGATATTATAAACCAGTGCTTGATGCAAAATGCAAAAGGGGTTTTTTGGGTATCATAATAAATATAGAAAGTTTAAAAACGATATATCATAAATTGATAGAAACTGAAAAAAGACTGCTATATATTCCGGTATATAAGCTAAGCCAAGACCACTTAGAAGTTATGTTTTCGTCCATTAGGATACAAGGTGGGTTTAATGACAACCCAAATGTGCGCCAGCTGAAAGGTGCGTATAGAAAACTTCTTTGCCACCTTGAATTAAAATGTTTATCCACTGGGAACTGTGTCCCGTTAGAAGATGTGGCCATTTTAAATTGTACGTCTACCACAGTTACAGCTATAAATTCAACCACGACCTCTTATAGGCATGAAGAACAGGAATGTCCATTAGAAAAAGAATCAGGTTCACTAGAGTTTCTTCGTAAAATACAGGAAGACACAGCAGAACTTGCAAGCTCTCTGCATATTGCGGAATTCGATGATTTTAAAAAGATAATAATTGGTTATATCGCTGGTAGTACTGTACACTACATTTCGAAAATATTAAAATGTGAAAAGTGTCTAAATAGTTTACTGTCTAAAGAAGAACATGATTTCCATAATTTAATCGTAGCCAGAAATAAAGGTGGATTGTGTTTTCCCTCCCAAGACGTTTTCGATATATGCGCAACTTGCGAAGTCATATTAAGAAAACTATCCAAGGAAAATATAAATTTGGTGAGAGAAAGCCAGCACACCTATATAGTTACGCAAATTTTAGGTTCTTTTACAGGTAACAATAGAACTTTTAATAACTTAGAAAATTACCACGATTATGCTGGCCATGGACATAAAGTTAATTTAATAAGATTAATAATTGAAAAATATTTGAACATTAGGCTGCATCATATTTCGAAAATGCAAACACTGGCGATGACACTGAGTTCTAAGCGCCAAAAATTTAAAAAACTCATACAGCATAAAGGATTCTAGGTTAATGAAAAACATGGAAACAAGATGGCCTATTTCTGTCTCCAATCCTACAAACCCATGCAGTCTGAAGCAATAGGTCTTTATTGTTAGATTCAAAAAGATGCCTACGACTGCATGAGATTGTGGGATCAGAGACGGATGTACCTCTATAATATTATGTTACAAGTCAATGCTTGTTGTACTTTTAAATATGCTTTTCTATTTCATCTGGATAAGAATATTTTTCATTCCATAGAAAGATTTTATTCTTTACTCATTAATTCAGTTTTTTTTTTTGTTTTATGTTATTTTTTTTAAATAAACACCCTTTACATAACCTTTGTTGTTTTTTTATTGCAATTCACACACCCACGACGGGACTATCTCGCCTCCTACATAATTATTTATAATGTTATTGAAATTTATAAAAGCATTTATTTTCGTATTCACGTATTATCTATTTTTACGCTATTCTAAGGGATTTAAAAAAAAAAAGTGGCAACACTTCATTGACTCACACATAGTTAAAAATGTGGCGACATTTTCTTATTATATGTGCGCTATCTACCTTTTTTTATTTGATCTGAGGGAAAAACAAAAGAAAACTAAGTCATTTTCAGAACATTTTTGTTAGCTTATTTTCATGAATTGACTGGCAAATATAAACCATCTACATTGTGGTCAATTTATTACATGTTAAAAACTACTCTCAAACATATTTAATTCTTTGATTTGTTTTTTACCATTTCCCACAAATGTATTGAAAAACGTCATGTGATACACGGGTGTGTAGGTTATAAACAAACAAACAACTCGTGTTATTAAAAACTTTCCACCCCTGTATCACAATGTACTAATAATGCGTAGGTAACACGTTTATAAAGTACCTAAGTCTTCTTCGTTGTCGTATGGATGCTATGTGCCCACTGCTGGGACACAGTGACACAGGCCTCCTCTCGGTGAGAGGGAGTGGGCCGTAATCCACCACGCGGGCCCAGCAGTGCTATTCTGTATAAATCTCACCGTGAAAATTTAGGTGAAGTGAGCGTGAAGTGAGCTGTCAATACTGTCAATCCCTAGCATCAGGAAGAATGACAACTCACTTCACCCAAGTTTTCACGGTGAGATTTGTACAGAATAGCACTGCAGTGCGGGTTGGTAGATGTCACATGTCTTCGAATTTTTCGTTCTAGGACATGCCGGTTTCCTCACGATGTTTTCCTTCACCTTTTTGAGAGCAGTGGTAATGAAATAATTTACACAAAGTAAAGCGCCTGTCGGGGTTCGAACCTACGACCTACAACTCGTAAGTCGCGGTCGTTACCACTGGGCCACCACTGCTCTTTATCATAATCAATATCAGGGCGACCGAGCTCTGCTCGGGTGAAAATAGAGAAAACGAATTTTTATTAAGTAATATAATTTTTTTTTGAATTTTATCAGACGTGAGACTTAAGGTAGGTAATTAGCTACGTTGTAGCCGTTTTCGAGAACGTGATTACAAATATTATTGTGATGAAACATTCAAAATTGATTAGGTGTCTAGCTTCCGTTGCGCATGCGCATCTATGCCGTCTAAATGTGTCGATCGTGTTAATTGATCGCATAGATGGTGGTGGCAGGTTATTCCACACTGGTACGCACGGCTACAGATCAACATATACATTTCCAGTACAAGCTGATCTCGCATTGTATAGGATTTCCTTACAATGAGAGGTCAGTGTAAACTGGAGAGGCATAGCTTGATGTGTAGCCGTGTGTACAACATGGATTCTACCTAATTCACTCTTCGGAGGCGTGCCAAGATATGCTGGTTTATATGGAGTTGCTAATTCCTTGAACAAATGGACAAATGTTTTGTTTGTTTGTACATACCATGTTATCAAGTAGGTACCTATCAAAATGATCATTGGCGGGTATTTTTCCTTCTCTTTCCTTCTCTTGTTTATTTTCATCTACCTCACCTACCAACACACACAATTTGCATGCCTTTTAAACCGAGTTCAGAAAAGGAGGAGGTTCTCAATTCGGATGTTTTTTTTTTCACGCTTACGATTTTTATTTTAAATACCGAAGTTAACTTATACATTTATTCGACTATTTATTTAAAATATACAAGTTAACACTACATTATTTAAACTATGTACAAGTATATAATAATAATAAAAAAAAGGGGAAGAGCTCATAGGGCATCAAAAAATTCATCCGCATCGCTGTCAGTGGGAACAGTGCCCAAAAGGCTGGCAGCATTGCCACGTTGGATGGCAATGCTAATTCTTTGAGCTAAAAATAGGCCAGCCCTCTGGTCCCGTGTGGAGTCGAACAACCGCTTGGCGATGTCCCGAAATACTCGATGAGCACTCGGACCCCAAGGCCCTGTGTTTCAACCCCAAACGGCTCAAACATATAGCTCCCAATAAGGTTGTTATATTTGTGCCGTTTGAGGTTTTCTGCACCTGCAGCAGCCGCTCCAACACAGCACGCCGTGCTTGGAAGATGGGATGGCGCGAGGGTGTCAACACAGGTTGCATCCCACACCAAAGGCCTACCCAACTTCCAAGGCATTATGGTCATTCCGTCTGGTTTCTTCCCATCGTCGCGTGCCAAGCCATTGGGTTCTAAAACAGCTGGCACCCCGGCGGTGACAAGAGCCCGACGGATGATGTCGTTAATGCTGGCGTGTCGTGCCATCCGACCAGCGCTTTTGCTACCGAAGTTAGTTAAACTGATAAAGTGTTTTGTAATTTGTGTGATAGAGATAGCATTTCATAGTTAAGTCTGGAACATTGTTTAGACGGGCGTTGATAGCTCTGCGACTCAGTTTTTAACTTTTGTAGCAATCATCATTCATCACCATAGAAATATAAAAAACAGGAGAAGTGGCATGGGGTTGTGTTTGTGTCCACGCGTTATGCGCACGCTGTGCCTTTACTCGCCAAATGGCCGTCTCCGCGAACTAGTACGCTTTCGACCGTGGTCACGATAAATTATAAAAATGCCGTGTTCTTCAGTGGTTTCCTGCAAAAACCGAAGTGATATTAAAAACTTCGTATCTCACGGAATCACTTACCATATGTAATTAAAAGTATTTTACTGTATTTATCTTTAAAATCATAAAAAACAACAAATCGTAAAATATTTCTTGCTTTTACTACGTTATTTTTGTTTTCAAATATCGCAGCGGCTGTACTATTTTTGCAGCAAATACATTGCTCCTTAACCACTACCTTAAGTATGTCGCTAAGCGACTGGACAAGCAATGTAAAAATAACAAAACGATACTTTATTTACGCGGAGCGTCGCATAGTACAGCCGCTGTGTCTTGCGGCGAGATAGTGATGAGGTTAAGATCCACTAAAGTAGGCTATCGATAATAATGTCGATTGCCCAGCGAATATTATATTGCTATTATAGTTTATTTTTCAATTTGTCAACCGTTTTAGCCCGGTTGGAACACTTGAAAAGATGACGTTTAAGTACGGTTAGAAAACCTTTGAATGTAAAATAATCTTTTTTACTGTTTTTGATTATTTTACCTAGTTGAGAAATGCATAACCATGTGAGAACTAGAATAGTTAAATAAAAGATTCGTTTGATAACTATCAGTTTATTATACAGCTTAACCTAGCTAATACCGACACTACAGACATCTTGTTAAGACGGGGCAGGAACAGGAAGTGTAGAGCGTGGTTGACATTAGAACATAGTCACACAGATAATAAAATACTTCAACACTCCCTCAATTTTAAGTTACAATATTTTTTTTTCTAACATTATTACAACTTCAAATTGCTACACGAAACAAAATCATATATATATATTTTTAATCTTATGGCAACACTAGAGTGACATTTCTAGTTTGACATTTCTACATAACCTCAAATATAATCAAAATAAACAAAGGCTAAAGTTCAATTAAACAAATTAGCACGAAAATAATTATGTTTTGCACTATACAAGGGCTTTGTCATAATGTCCGATGTATTTTCACAAGAACTCACGTATTTCACTGTAATTAAATTTCGAGCAATAATGTCTTTTATGAAATGAAACTTTATGTCTATGTGTTTTGAATATCGCGTATTTTCACTGTTCATAATCATTTTTATAGCACTTTGATTGTCCACTTTTAGTTCAACACTGCACTGATCATTAAAGTCTTTTGCCAAACCATGAATAAACAGGAGTTCACTCGCACACATGGCTGCAGAAATATACTCAGCTTCGGCAGTACTAAGCGCAACAGACTGTTGCTTCTTGGAAGACCATGAGATCAAATTGCCTTGGTGATAGATGACCATACCACTGACACTTTTTCTGTCTGTCTTATCACCAGCCCAGTCTGCATCTGAAAAGGCTGAAATTAGAGAAAGATTGCTATTATCTTCTTTTTTCTTATGGTAAGTCAATTCCATATCTTTAGTTGCATTTAAATAATGCAATATTCTCTTTGCTGCAGTCCACAAGCTTCTTGTATGCTTGTCAAGGTATCTACTCAAAAATGAAGTAGCAAAGGTAATATCCGGTCTGCTGATTGTTGCCAGGTAATTTAGGCATCCCATAAGCTCTCTGTATGGTACATTATTAATCTGTTCTTCTTTTTCAGGTGCTTGGAAGCCGCTCTCCATCGGTGTCTTTGATTCTCTGCAGTTCACCATATTAAACTTTGCAATTATATTTTCAATAAAACGCTTTTGTGATAACTTTATTGTGTTGTTATTTTGCTGTATCTCAATACCTAAAAAGTTACTTATTCTTCCCAAGTTTTTGGCTTTAAATTCTTCTTGCAATAGTTTAATCACATTATTTACTTCTTTTTCATTTCCCATCAACATTATATCGTCAACAAATAGTATAAGCCATATATTCTTGCCTGAGTAGAGACATATATCATTTTTGGATCTTGTCATATTTATTTTCTTGCAAAATGTATCAAATGTTTTATTCCAACATTTTGGCGATTCTTTTAGGCCATATAAAGCTTTATTAAGTCTTAAGACTGTTCCTTCCTTGTTATTTTGCACATTTACTCCCTCTGGAACTTTAATGTACACTTCTGTTTCTAATTTTCCATTTAGAAATGCTGTAGGTATATCTAATTGATTTATTTTCCAGTCATTGTTCACTGCTTGTGATAATCCCATTCTTATGGTAGTTAGTTTTGCCACTGGAGCATATACATAGTCTTCAACTGTTTGTTGGAATCCTCGGGCAACTAACCTCGCTTTTCTGGTTCCATCTGATTTGGTCTTAAAAATCCATTTTGTGTCTATTGTTTTACATCCTTTTGGTAGTTCTGTTTCTGACCATGTTTCTTGTTCTTCTAATGATTTTATTTCATTTATTACTGCAGTTTTCCATTCAATACTCTGTTCTATAGCTTCTTTGTATGTTACCGGGTCGCTTACACTGGATAATAAGCAGTATGCTTCATAAGTCTCATAATCATTTAACCGCTGTGGTTTTCTCACTTCTCTTCCTGACTTAGTACATATAAAAAGTCTCTAGTAAAAAAAAAAAAAAAAAAAAAAAAAAAACAAAGTTTCTAAAAAAAAGTAAAAAAATAAAAGTAAAAAAGTTTCTAGTTCTCACAAACCAACGGTCGTAAAGTAAGTTTATTAATGTTTAGGTGGAGCGTTTTAGGGTTTAAATTATCGCATCTTCGTGCTATTTCCTTACTTTTTTTTGGTTTTGGTATTTTACTTCCGCTAAAGTCTTTAACTATGCACCACAAGATTCGAATGCGTTGTAGTAATCGGTATGGTTCAGATAAAATATTAGTGATTTTTGCTTAAAATAAGTCAACATATTCATGCTATTTATTTGTTATGCATGAGTATGGCATGTGTTTGTTTTCATATATTTAACTATTTCTTAACTAAGGGTTTTTTTTAATAACAAAAGCCTATTCGCCTGTTGCCTGCTACCTGCTTACTCATCGTGAGGTTAAGAAGTATAGACCGCGCGGAACTAGTTGATCGCGCCTTAGGTATGTGAGCGGTGGGATGGAGGAGCGGGGGCGCATTACTCAGTACGTGCGTTGCGAACCGCCGCCTCACCCCTGTCTCAGCGGCCAACTAGTTCCTATAGACTATATAGACTATAGCTTAAGATACTAATTATGTAAATGATAAATAAGTTCATAAAGTACCTTTTTAGCTTCCCAAAAGATACAAATACAAAAAAATAATGGATTGATGCCACAGGAAGGCCACCTAACTGGTTCCCAACAAAATGTAGCACCATATGCTCAATTCACTTTAAGGCAGAAATGTTCCAGCCTCTAAAGAAAACTCGCAGGCTTTTTGAATGGGCAATCCCAAAATTAAGAGTACGTCAAGTACTGAACAAATACCTCCACTTTACAGGTCAGTGAGTAAACACATCATAACAGGGTTCAACAATTCCTATGGTTTCACAGCCTAAACCAACTTAACCGGATTGTTTTAATTTATTGATTCGTGTTTTTTTTTTTAATATACATTTTTTTTTAATTTAAAATATATAATACTTTCTGGACATATCATTTTTTATTTTATTTTCAGGACCCCAAATTTTTCTTGTACAGTAATAAATGGAAGTATCGATAACTTTCCGATTTAGTCAATCACTAGCGTATATGTAAAATAAATTGCTTTTTGCACAACACAATAATAGCGCCAGATGTTTTTGTGTGAGTAAGTTGTACGGTGCATGGTAAATGCACGCTGTGTGTGACGAGTTAAGGTTTATAATTGATTGTGTAGTATGTTCTGATTTATGAATTGCAAGTGTGTGCGCGACTTTGTATCTATTGCTTTTAGTGAACTACATGTGTAGTAGTGGCGCGGTGGTGGGGCCAACCTAGCGACATCGGGTTCTGATACATTTTCAACTACCGGGCATATCTCCTTCTTTCATATATCTATGTTCATCACAGTCGTCTATACATCATACAGTCGCCCGACGAAGCCCGAGCTGCTAACGAAGTTCGCCGAACTCCGTAAGCAGCTCGGGCTTCGTCGGACGACTTTAGGATGTACGAGTATGTAGCTGTCAGCGCGGCAGCGTTCCACTGTTATTCTGTCAATTTGTTTTTGTTCCAAAATAAAAAAACTTTTACTTTTACTTTACTTTTTTCCGTTTCTGAGTGCTGTTGCATCTGAGATTTCAGATGTGTCTACTTTAACCGACTTCAAAAAAAGGAGGAGGTTCCCAGTGGTCGGAATCTTATCTTTATGTATGTTCCCCGATTACTCAAAGACGGCTGGACCGATTTGGAAAATTCTTGTTTTGTTTTAAAGAGTTCTTAGATGGTACCCATATAATTTTTATTTCTTTCAATATACAAGTTAACACTATTTACACTAGGTAGGTACCTACTAAAGTAAATGACTCTAACTAACTATACAAATAAATACAAAAACAAAAGGGCACTTAAACACTTACAATTTTATTAACTTTGCTTGGGTAGTTTTCGAGTTAGCTTC
Organism: Cosmia pyralina; assembly: GCA_946251885.1. Lineage (NCBI taxonomy): Eukaryota > Metazoa > Arthropoda > Insecta > Lepidoptera > Noctuidae > Cosmia > Cosmia pyralina. Next base: position 9,479,979 of record OX276369.1, on the reverse strand, counting down.
AATAAACGGACGTTCGCACGGACGTAAAAATATCGCGGCGATTTTTTTTCGCGCACTGGGTTTTCAACGCTCTGCTTAGCGCCGAGAGTTGAAAATCCAACAGTGTGTTTTTTCGACGCGCTGGGATGCACTCTGTTATTGTTAGGTTGGATTCTCGAAGCTCGGCTCAACAACGAGAGTTGAAAATCCAGTGCGCGATAAAATCCCGCCGCGATATTTTTACGTCCGTGCGAACATCGGCTAATACGTATTTTCCCCGCTTAGCTATGTGGATGATGTTATTAACTTCATGTCATTGTAATTTACATAGCAGGTAGTGATATTCGAATTTGTGTGGGGTAGGTAGGTATACCACAACTAAAAAGTGAAAAATATTTTTTTTTTTACAAAAAAAAACGGACATGTCCGCGAGGATAGACCGTACGGTCAGCAACAGAAGTCGGTTAACACTGCTACTTTTTGATATCATCTAAATTAACACAAAAATGATACGATAACTTGCTTTTTAGCATTTAATTTATTAGATAAGAGTTTTTAACCGACTTCAAAAAGGAGGAGGTTCTCAATTCGTCGGAACCTTTTTTTTTTTAATTTTTTTTTTTTATGTATGTTCCCCGATTACTCGAAGATGGCTGGACCGATTTGGTTTTTTTTTGTTTTATTCGAGAGGGTATACATCACAGTTGGTCCCATATAAAATTGATTAACATTCCTTTGGTAGTTTTTGAGTTAACTTCAATAATACGTATTTTTTCCCCACTTTTATATGGATGATGTTCTAGTTTGTTTTGCAGATAGTGGTATTAGAATTTGTGTGGGGTAGGTACACAACTAAAAAGTGAAAAATAAAAACTTTTTTACAAAAAATACAACCGACTTCCAAAAACAACACTACAAAGTGAAAAATAACTTTAATTTCGGAAGTCGGTGGCAAAAAACGAAAACACTCATTTAACTAGACACCGACTTCCGAAATTAAAGTTATTTTTCACTTTGTTGTGTTGTTTTTGGAAATCGGTTGTATTTTTTGCAAAAAAGTTTTTTTCCGAATAATTAAAATTTAGAAAACTCAACTGTTAATCGACTTTTGTTGCTGACTGTACCTAATTTAGATGCAATAATCACAAGTATGCAATAAACACGTAGGACAAAGAGATCTCAGGATTTTCATAATATTCCAAATTGTCCGCGGACAAATAATTGTTCATCGTCTGTTCAGCGCGATTCGATTTTTGCGATTCGTGCGATTTTGCTAATTAAATTAGTAAACCAATACTTACCATTAATTCCACTCGGCTAAACCACAAAATCCCGCAATCCTTGAATGTTCTGCCGATTCGCACATTCGAGTTGACGTCACATTGCATTTACGAGTACTATCTATGCTATGACGCATTGCATACATGCGCTGGACGGAGGCAACTATTTAGTTAAGGATAATAGGTAAATAATAATATTATGAGGTACTTGTGGCTAAATAATAACAGCCACATGGGTCGATCGATGAGGTTAAGCTAAAGCGCTCGGTCAGTGGATCGGTCCATCTTTACATAGGTATCGAGACTCCTCCGGGCGTTTTGGGGGAAGGTCTTATGTAGTTTTGACGTTCAAAAAATGCTGATTTCAGTCTAGTTTGAATAAATTAGGTATGTGAGTTTTTGAGTGATTTTGATATGAAATAAAAAAACCGGTCAAGTGCGTGTCGGACCACGCATAATGGATAAATTTATCCTAAAATAAAACAACATTGTGGTTGAAAAACTTGTTCTCCCATCAGGGGCGGATCTATATATTATATAACATTGGTAAGGCAGGGGACTTCCATAGTTCAAGGTACCCGATCCACTATAGACACCCAATCCCATAGCTCAATATGTTTTGTTTCCATGTTCTGCAATAGTTCTGCACCAACCGGGGGTTGTCCTTGGGTGCAATTGCATAGTGCATACTGGGATAATCGTCGGCTGGTGCCTTCTTTTCATTTAAAATTGTATAAGGGGCCTCTGCGAGTTGGCTTCGGCTCCTCGTACGCCTTCCAAAGGTCCGGGACCCCAGGGTCCCGAGATATGTCAAAGGCAATTTAAATAATAATAATAATGGTCAAATAAAATAGCGGTGGCGGTGGTGGTGGTGGTAATGGTGGCGGAGGAGATGGTGGTGGTAATGGTAGTAATGGTGGTGGTGGTGGTGGTGGTGGTGGTGGAGGTGGTGGTGGTGGTGGTGGTGGTGGTGGTGGTGGTGGTGGTGGCGGTGGTGGTGGTGGTAATGGTGATGGAGGAGATGGTGGTGGTAATGGTGGTGGTGGTGGTAATGGTGGTGGAGGAGATGGTGGTGGTAATGGTGGTAATGGTGGTGGTGGTGGTTGTAATGGTCTAATGGTCCTATGGTGGTTAAAGTTCTTTTTTTTGGACAGTTACTTAATTACCTAAAAAGAATTGCGTCTTTCTTGGCGGGAGATAACGATGAAAAATAATATTATTTGTAAGTTAGGTACTATTTGAGTTCACAGATAAAATAATATTATCAGTTGGTTTGGTAGGTAGGTATGTTATTATTTGTGTACTTACAGGATTACTTGTTTCAGTAACTAATTTTTATCTTTCAACTAGCTGACCCGACAGACGTTGTCCAGTTGTCCTATCTTGGCTATGAATATTCTAATGTAAACGCGTGAAGTTAAAATGTTTTTTTCTGAAATTTTCCAATTTTCTGCGAAATTTTCTTAATTTTTAACAAAAAAAAGAATTAGCGAAATTGTTCCATCCGATCACGCGTGATGCGGTGACCAAGGGAAATAGGGATTCATGTTTATATATTATATATATATATTGTGAATTACGTAACGACGTAGCCGTAGGTAAGTACTTACTTACCTACTTAACTAGTCTTGAAACAAAATAGAACCATTTCTTATATGTAGGTACAAGACTTACACCTAAGTAGGTACTTGGTTATGTTTTATTTAAACATAATGATCCTACTAATATTATAAATGTGAAAGTTTTTTTTTTTAGATGTTTGTTACTCAATCACGCAAAAACGGCTGAACGGATTTGGATGAAATTTGGCACACAGATATTTTATAATCTGGATTATCACTCGACATCCACGCGGGCGAAGCCGCGGGCAAAGCTAGTAAGTAATTTCTTAAGTATATACCTACTGTACATAATCGGTTCACAACACATTTAACTAAAATTGAAATAAAATAAAAATATAGAACCCAGAACTATCATAAGTAGGTAAGCTACCTATTTAAGTAAGTACCTAGGTACCAATATGGCCGTCCACTATTTTTTTTATTTATCTACTAATAGTACACAGGCCTACACATCAAGCTATACATTTCCAGTTTACACTAACCTCTCATTGTAACGAAATCCTATACAATGCGAGATCAGCTTATACTGGAAATGTATAGCTTGATTTGTAGCCGTGCGTACCTATCTACAAATAATAACATAAGTAGGTACTGCAAACGAAGAAATAATTACATAAAAACCTACTTGGCATTGGCATAGACTTATCGTTCACATACCGTGAGTCCGCGACCTGTCAATGAAAATGCCAAACATTCGTGTGTGTGGGACTGGAAAGAAACACGAAAATTACCTTCTAAGTACGGCATGAAAGAGAGAGATACAACATCCAATTCACACATTCTACAGGTCAACACTGATTAGTTTTCTGCGTAGGCCTATTTTTTTTATAAAAAACCCAAGCAACTACCTACATAAACTTTCACTTTTTTATCTAAACGCAACATAAATAGTAAAATGAAAATTAAAAATTATACTCACAGCGAAAAAAGGAGTCTTTAAATCCAAAAACTTTCACTGCACAACACAAAAAGTAGCACGGAATTCAAAAAAGGACTTTTTTTGAAATTCGAGAAAAGTAAACAAACTTCAAGTATAACACAGATAAGTTTAGAAGGCACGGAAGAACGACGGAAGGCGATACAACCAACGGATATTACAATCGGTCGGGTAGCACACTGGGTGACATTCGAGCGCCAAGGCGATCATAGAATGACTGGTAAATTAGTATAACTACTATTCGTCGGGCGATGACGACATATCAAAATATAGCTATACGTACTTGGTATGATAATAATTGATAACGTTTTTATCACATGTAGATGTTTTTTGGTTGGCAAAACATGTTCCGGTATGTTTTTTTAAAGTATGTGGTAACTTTTGCGCATTTCATCACAAAAGATGAGTACGAACCGTGGCCAATAGATGGCGTTATGTGCTGTACATACTCATTGAGGAAAACATTGAATTATTAATACTTAGCTATAAATGACAGGAGTTGATTAATGATTCAGTAAACGCGTTGTTACTTTATTATTTAGCACAGAGGCCGCAAATTAGGGCAGGACCGATATTATGAATTCAATTTTGTAAAGTTGGTACTTACTTAAGTACATTCTTACATTCAAATTCTTTTAGGTTGACAGGATACAATATTGTATATCCTTTTGTATATCTATTACAACTATTTACATTAAGTATCAAATTAAAAGAATACATAACTAACTTACTATTAGGTCTTTACCTATAAAATTGCCGTTCTGCAGTACTGGCCATTTCAAATCAAAATAATTTTTGTTTAGCTAAGAATTCTAATTTCAAATTAATTTTATTTTAAAAACATGGATTTTTTTTTCCAAAAGTAGTCATTTGTTTATTGATGAGTGTTACATTTTCATCGCATTTCAATCTTTTTCGTCATCATGGATACATTAAAAATTCGAGTAATTATGGAATATGAGTACCGTCGAGGCAGCAACGCGGCACAAGCGGCACGCAACATCAACGACGTTTACGGAGCTAACACTACAAACCAACGCACCACTTGTTATTGGTTTGCTCGCTTCCGTTCTGGAAATTTCGACCTGAAAAATGAACCTCACGGTCGTCCGAAGACTTTGGTCGACAATGACGAATTAAAGGCGATTGTGGAAGCTGATGATACACAATCTACGGCTGAATTAGCAGCAGCTTTCGACGTTAGCGTCAAAACAATATTGGTCCATTTGCGTCAAATTGGCAAGGTAAAAAAGCTTGACAAATGGGTGCCCCACGAACTCAATGATCGCCAGCGCGAAGTACGCGTCGAGACGTGCCTTGCACTCCTCAACAGACACACAAATGAAGGAATTTTCAACCGCATTGTTACCTGCGATGAAAAATGGATTCTGTTTGATAACCGCAAGCGCTCAGCAAGTTGGTTGGATCCTGGTTCAGCACCTAAACAATGCCCTAAACGAAAACTTACCCCTAGAAAAGTGATGGTCACTGTTTGGTGGTCTAGCGCCGGTGTGATTCATCACAGCTTCTTACTAAACGGGGTGAGCATTACTTCAGATGTGTACTGTGAAGAACTGAACACAATGATGGAGAAGCTGGCACATCTCCAACCAGCATTGGTCAATCGCTCGTCTCCGCTGCTCCTGCACGACAACGCGCGACCTCATACTGCACAGCAGACGGTCTCCAAGTTGCAAGAACTGGGGTTGGAAGCTCTCCGTCATCCGCCCTACTCACCAGACCTTGCGCCTACAGACTACTACTTTTTCCAGAATTTGGATAACTTCTTGGCGGGAAAGAAATTTAATACCCGAGAGGCAGTACAAAATGCCTTTGAAGAATTTGTTGCCTCCCGTCCAGCTGATTTCTTTAAGAAGGGCATCAATAAACTGCCACTGCGTTGGCAAAGATGCATTGATTGCATGGGTGATTACTTCGATTAATACAAATAAGAAATGCATGAAAAAAATTCGTTTAATTTTTTTCATACAAAACGGCAATTTCATAGGTAAAGACCTATTCTAATTACCTACAAATAAATATCCAAAAAAAAACATTTTTATGGTACCGTAGGTACAGTCAGCAACAAAAGTCGATTAACACTTGCAGTTTTTTAATCTTAATTATTAAGCGAAATATTTAATTCAAATCGGAACAGAAGTGCTTTAATTTTAGGAACATTAACTCTTAACAGTTAAACGAAAAAAAGCAGTTTATCGAATCATTTTGTGTTAATTTAGATGATGTCAAAAAGTAGCAGTGTTAACTGACTTCTGTTGCTGACCGTACCTACCTCAAAAGGAAAAAACGGAACCCTTTTAGGATCACTTGTTGTCCGTCTTTCTGTCAAGACTCTTTTTCTCAGGAACGCGTGGAGGGATCAAGTACAAATTAATGTCAAATACGTAGGCCTGTGGTGCCTTGGAGCTCTACAAAAATCAAGTTTCTAAGTCAACGCAATAAAAAATACGGCCATTTAAGTATGCGACATATTTTGATACTCGCAAGTAAATCGAAACCTATAGGGTACTTACCGTTGACCTAGAATCATGAAATTTGGCAAGAAGCAAGGTCTGACAACCCGCACTAGGCCCGCGTGGTAGATTACAGCCCACTCCCTCTCGAAGAGAAGAGGCTTGTGGGCTGTGTTCCAGCAGTGGGAGTATTATAGGCTGATATGCTTGAGGTCTCACAGCACAAGTAAAGAAAAAAGACCGAAAATTGTTAATTTGTAGTTTAATCACATAAAAAATATATTTTTGCAATTACTTACGAACTTTTTGCAGTTGGAGAGTTACAATGACGTAACCTATATCACATATGTAACTGTATCATCTCGTATGTATGGGAGAACATGTTTAAAAAATAACATACCTTTATTTCAGACCAGGAGCTCGTGGCTAAGTAATAACAGCCGCACGGGTCGATCCATCAGGTTAAGCTACGCTTGCCGGGGTTGGTCAGTGGATGGGTGACCATTCTTTACATATCGAGACTCCTCCGTGCCTCGGAAAGCACGTTAAGCCGTTGGTCCCGGCTGTCATTCGTGGATCTTTGACAGTCGTTACGTGTCGTCAGAAGCCCGAAAGTCTGACAACCAGTCTTACCAAGGGGTATCGTATTACCCAGTAACTGGGTTGTGGAGGTCAGATAGGCAGTCGCTCCATGTAAAATACTGGTATTCAGCTGCATCTGGTTAGACTGGAAGCCGACCCCAACATAGTTGGGAAAAGGCTAGGCAGATGATGATTTCAGACCTGGAGTCCATAAGTTATTAGTGGTTAGTTACAGATTGTGCCTTATTAGTACCTATTTAATTTCATTTAATTTCATTTAATTATGATCCTCTTTTGCCCAGTGGCTAGGAGTACGTCAGTACTTTATTATTTATTCTGTGGTAGTAGTGGCATTGTACTTTTTCAACTACAAACTAAGTTTGTTTTTGGGATAAATTCTTTTCAACTACGGAACCCTTCATTGTGCGTGGTCCGACACGCATTGGCCGATTTTTAGGGTTCCGTATCAAAATGGTAAAAAGGAACCCTTATGGTGCGACTCAGTCTGTCTGTCTGTCCGTCTGTCACAGCTGGATATCTCAAGAACTACTAATGCTATCAACTTGAAATTTGGAACAGTTTTAGATGACGTTCGCCCAACTATTTTGTAAATAAGAAAGGAATAAAAATATACAGGTGTTAGGTTCGAGGGATAATATACTTTAACGGGGTGTAGTACTCATGAAAATGAACAACTTTTACCATGGAACTAACCCTGAAATATGAAAAAAAAAATCAGCTGTCTCGTACATTTTGATCGTGTAGGTTTAGCACTTTGTAGAGATTTTCTTTTTCATATGTCAGGGTTAGTTCCATGGTTTAGTTGTTATTTTTTTTTCATGAGTAGGTACTACACTCCGTTAAAGTATGTCTCTCGTTTAACCTAACACCGTGTATTTTTTTTTTTCAAACGGACTGAAAGGGGGTCTTAAAAATTCGAAGTGGGGATCACATGAAAGAGCGCTGTTTGCACATTCTCCTTCGATCAATAATAGTACTAGATTCCCGATAAGCGCTTCAAAAACGGCCCGAAAAATAAAAACACAAATACTTTTGTGGTCTTATTTCAAACATCGACTGTTCGGGAACAGGGAAATGCATGGAGTAGTATTGTTACTTTATATGTTGTTTTTGTTTGTAGATTTCCTAGTGACCCATTTCGCAATGCAGAATGGGTATCTATTGTCGCGAAAGAAAGAGGAGAAGAAATATATAAACCTTGTAAAAATTCAACAATTTGTTTTAATATTTTTATTAAAATAATTAACTATCAAATTAATAATCAAAATTAAAATAACTATTGTACTAATTTACTCCTTCTACTTTTAAAAATCGGTCAAAAATATTTGCTACCATATAAAACGAACCTTGGCCTAAAAAATATATTATTATTCTGCTACTCTACATCTTTCAATACTTACTGTGTTCTGAGCATTGAAATGTAAATACCAAGAACTATGTCTAGTTCCAAAATAGAGTAAGCACAAAATTTTCAACAAAATGTTTTTAACCTTATTGCTTAAGTTTTAAGTTTCACTTTAGAATAAATATTTTTGTACTTATTATAAAAATGACCTTTTATTTTCAAGCGACATTTTTAATTTATTGCTTTTACCTTTCTCCGATGATAGAAGGACTTAAATATAAATATTTTGCAATCGTAATTAAACTTTATGTTTGATTGTTAAGGTTTATAATGAATTGAAGTTGTAAATATTATAAAACTTTTTTCTATATTTCGTAGTAACAAATGTAAATGTTTATGTGTGTGTAAACGTGGCCACTACAGCGACTTATTTTTGTTCCTGATCCTGTATCTAGTGCTATTATTGATCGAAGACATTCTCAATCATATTTTTTTTCTTTTTTTTAGGCTTCATAGTTTCCGACTTTTGATGAAAAATGTTGATTTATTTGATTTACTTATTTACAAAAATCAATCTTTAGTCGATTCTGTACTAATCGATATATTGTAGGTACTTATTTAAAAAGTAAAACGGCAGCCTGCCAATCCTGCCCACTACAAATACTACTTTACTTCTCGTACTGTGCTTTCATTGAGACGACGGACGTATAAACTTCCTAGGGAATTTAATTGGCTAAATAAATCTATATTATTTTAAAAAGCCCATAACTCCTAGTTTTATTGAAGTGTTAGAACCAAGATTTTCAACAAAAAATGTAAAAAAATACCGCTCCCCCTTATATCCGAAGTTTGCAAAGGGAAAAATCTGAAATTATTGTATGTGGTAGAAATTTATGTAAAGATTACAGGAAAAATAAAACGATGTCTCTAAATAGCAGACTTTTTCAGAAATCATCAACAAAAATTACATACCTACATGGGACCGTGGTGCGCAGTCTGACTCGCTCTTGACCAGCTTTTCTGAGATACCTAGGTACGTATTTATGTTTTAACGTAACGTTTATTTTGATTAACGTTTATTTTATTAACCGACTTCAAAAAGGAGGATGTTCTCAATTCTTCGGAACCTTTCCCTGATTATTCGAAGATGGCTTGACCAATTTGGATTTTTTTTTTGTTTTATTCGAGAGGATATATATCACAGTTGGTTCCATGTAAAATTGATTAACTTTGCTTGGGTAGTTTTTGAGTTAGCTTCAATAATACGTATTTTTTCCCCACTTTTATATGGATCATGTTCTAGTTTGGTTTGCAGGTAGTGGTATTAGAATTTGTGTAGGGTAGGTCCCACAACTAAAAAGTGAAAAATGAAAACTTTTTACAAAAAAAAAAACAACCGACTTCCAAAAACAACACTACAAAGTGAAAAATAACTTTAATTTCGGAAATCGGTGGCAAAAAACGAAAATACATTTAACTAGACACCGACTTCCGAAATTAAAGTTATTTTTCACTTTGTAGTGTTGTTTTTGGAAGTCGGTTGTATTTTTTTGTAATTAAGTTTTTAACGTTGCAAGCCTAGCTACAACATTTATAAAAAAAAAACTCTTATGTAAGTTTTGTAACTGTCTCAACCTCAAGGTAACAAAATTACTATTTGGGGTCTGCCGGAAATTGAACTTCGACCTTGCTTGTCCATAGATCAGACACAAAGGCACCGCGTGTCGTGCGACGAGCGGTGTGTTTGTGTTGCGTGCGACGAGCGGTGTGTTTGTGTTGCGTGCGACGAGCGGTGTGTTTGTGTTGCGTGTGATTCGCGTCGTTTTCTATAAAGTTTTAGTTTTACTATAAAGATTTAATGAATGTTTATCAACAGTTTATAAAATTTTATGGTAATTAGTTAATATTAATTACAAACAGATTTGTATTGCAATCACTTATACTACTGCTGATTATTTAAAAAACATGGAAATTAAAAAAAAAAAAAGTAAAAATGTTTAATAAAATAAAGAAAATGTACTTATTTAATTTGTTCATTTTGTTGGCATGTAAGTAATTTTGACATATTTTTTTTTTAATAAAAAAGAAATCACAGCTAACAAGTAAGTAAGTAATTAAATTAATGATTAATATTTTTTTTTAGTTTTATGCTATTTAACGTCCTATGCTTCGGGTACTACAGATCCTATAGAGTCAGACTGTCACCGCTGTCAACTTAGATTATAGACAGCGGTGACAGTATGACAGTTATGAATTTATCGTCCGGTGGGCCGTTGTATACTTAGCTACCAAATCATCTGCCTACCCTTTTCGCAAGTTCGTAACTATGTAGGGCTCGGCTTCCAGTCTAACCGGATGCAGCTGAATACCAGTATTTCAAATGGAGCGACTGCCTATCTGACCTCCACAACCCAGTTACTGGGTAATACGATAGGTATCTCTTTGTAAGAGTGGTTGTCAGACTTTCGGGCTTCTGATCGTTCGTAATAGTCCAAGATCCAGACCTTCCTTATTTTCTGATTAACAAAATGTTTGGGATAGAGTAGTGTTAGTATGTACTTTGAACGTACGCATACTTGCTAGCTTGGGCCGACGGCCAATTTTCAGGTATTTTTAAAAATATTATTCACTTTAGTCTGACAGCTGATGTTACGTATCAATCAATCTGCCTAGGCTTTTCACACCTATGTTGGGGTCGGCTTCCGGTCTAACTGGATGTAGCTGAATACCAGTATTTTACATGGAGCGACTGCTTATCTGACCTCCACAACCCAGTAAGCGGGTAATACGATACCCCTTGCTAAGACTGGTTCTCAGACTTTCGGGCTTCTGACACCCGTAACGACTGTTGACAGCCGGGACCAACGGCTTAACGTGCTTTCCGAGGCACGGAAAACTTAAAATTTATTTCAATAAAGATTTATTTATTTATTATCTCCGAAGTTTGCATAGAGAAAAATCTCAAATTATTCTATGTGATAGAAGTGTATGTAACGATTACAGGAAAAATAAAACGATGTCTCTAAATAGCACACTTTTTCAGAAATCGGAACGGAACCCTCGGTGCGCGAGTCCGACCCACTCTTGACCGGTTTTTTATTTTTATTTATTTTATTTATTTATACAATTGGTCTTACGAGCTAACAGACATAACATCCAAAACGCTCATAAGATTAACCAACAATTCAATTGTGGCTACACACACTCGTCTCCTTATACAATAAATTTTCTTAAAATAGCAATAATGCCCATGTCTATAAATAATAATAAAAATTAGATTACAACGAAGAATTAATATAGCAGCAGAATATAATGTCAGTTTAGTGTCAATTAATAGTGATCAATTCAACTCAGTTATTATGTATGATTATAATATGTCATTTAAAATACCTAATACGAAATTTATTATACAAATGTCCTAATCCATCGGCAAATAAGTTTTGAATTATTTAATTTCGGAAGTCGGTGTGATGGTTTTGTATTTTCGTTTTTTTGTCACCGACTTCCGAAATTAAAGCTATTTTTCACTTTATAGTATTTTTTTTTGGAAGTTGGTTGTTTTTTTTTTTTGTAAAAGTAATTAGGCTGTTTGTACAGACGATTGGCATCTTACCGGTGACTAAGATAACTGCAGTCATTGCCATCTTTCGGCGGCTGCCGTGGACAGTTGGCGCCGACCAAAAGCGTCGCTTTTCATAAACATGAACGACTGCAGTCATCTACGCGATGACGGCAGCCGCCACAACCCATAGACTATTATATGGCACAAGTGACGACGGCTGCGGTTTCTTCTGTCGTCGACAAAATGCCACTCGTCTGTAAGAGCTATAATGCTTATTATTCTATGTGCAGGTGTCTATGAATCGCAGCAGAGACAAAAACACAATCCTGATAAATTTAAATCCGCCGACCATGAGAAGACAAATCAGCGGATATTGGAGCTAATGCGTTCGTACTACGAGGAGGCAACCTCTCGGATCACATATATGAATCCTATGAGATTTATGTATGAAGAGAGCCCTTACTATGAGATGGGATACATCATCGCAGAGATTATTGAAAGGTATAAAACTTTACTGCAATAAAGCACAGTCGAGAGGTGTCGTGGGTCCCCGATTGGAACGAAGTTCCTTACGCTTTATACACTTGACGATGAGAGCTAGACCACGTAAAATGTGAAATTTTGACCGTTGAAAAATGAAAAAAATAATACCGTTATCTCCGAAGTTTGCATAGAGAAACATCTGAAATTATTCTATGTGATAGAAGTTTATGTAAAGAATTGCAGGAAAAATAAAACGATGTCACTAAATAACACACTTTTCAGTAATCGGAACGGAACCCTCGGTGCGTGAGTCCGACTCGCTCTTGACCGGTTTTTAACCGACTTCAAAAAGGAGGAGGTTCTCAATTTGTCGGAACCTTTTTTTTTTTTTTTTTTTTTATGTATGTTCCCCGATTACTCGAAGATGGCTGGACCGATTTGGATTTTTTTTTATTTATTCGAGAGGGTATACATCACAGTTAGTCCCATTTAAAATTGATTAACTTTGCTTTGGTAGTTTTTGAGTTAGCTTCAATAATACGTATTTTTTCCCCACTTTTATATGGATGATGTTCTGTTTGTTTTGCAGGTAGTGGTATTAGAATTTGTGTGGGGTAGGTACACAACTAAAAAGTGAAAAATAAAAACTTTTTTACAAAAAAATACAACCGACTTCCAAAAACAACACTACAAAGTGAAAAATAACTTTAATTTCGGAAGTCGGGGGCAAAAAACGAAAATACATTTAACTAGACACCGACTTCTGAAATTGAAGTTAGTTTTCACTTTGTAGTGTTGTTTTTGGAAGTCGGTTGTATTTTTTTGTAAAAAAGTTTTTTTAGAGTTCCGTACCTCAAAAGGAAAAAACGGAACCCTTATAGGATCTGTCTGTTTGTCTGTCTGTCACAGCCAATTTGCTCCGAATCTAATAGACCGATTAAGTTGAAATTTGGTACACATATGAATTTCTGTGACCCAAACACGAACGGGTAAAGTAAATAAATGAATTTTGAATATAGAGGTCACTTTTGGGGGGCAAATAAGAAAATTAAAAAAAAAAGTTTTGCAAACTACACCATGTGGCATGTCAAATGAAAATGCTCACTATGAGGGTCTCAAATATATTTTTTTTATAATTTTAAAATAAATCGTTTTAAAGTTATTTAAGAAAATAGACGAAAATTGACCATTCCCCCCCCCCCTTATCTCCGAAACTACTGAGCCTAAAATTTTGAAAAAAATACAGAAAATAGATCTTTACCTGTAGATTACAGGAAAACCTATAAGAAGTCTGTGGTCTTAAAATAACATGGTAAATCTATCAATATTGTGAGTACAAACTTACATTTACAGTTGGAATGTATGGGAGAACATGTTTTTCAACTACAATGTTAAGTTTGTTCTTAAGATAAATTCATCCCAACTACGGAACCCTTCATTGTGCGTGGTCCGACACGCACTTGGCCGGTTTTTTATATCGGTATCCTAGTCTCTGACACTGATATTGTAGGTAGCAAAACTCCCACTGAAATAAGTCGCGTACCGGTACCTACCTCTGGAGGCAGTCTCTGCTCTAATTCATTAGTAACGGAATCTAATTGAGGTATCTAATTGACCAACGGAAGTACTCTTCTGCCGATTGTACAGTCAACAGCAAAAGTAGATGATCAAAATCAGTAATTCAATACTAATCAAAACTGATCACGAATATATGGCAGCTGTACTAGTAGTAAATGTTTGGTATAATTTACAATCACATACTTTTGAATCACTTCGACGCCACACAGCTCTGACGCGAACTCCGTTCATTAGTATTGAATTTCTGATTTTGATCATCTACTTTTGCTGTTGACTGTACCTGATAATTGGACCTGTTTATTTTCCTTGGAACTGTACTTACGTGGGGTTTTTATTATAGATAATACGAGTATTCAGTTATTCAGCTGTTTTGCTTTGCTTGCCGCCTCTGAAAATAATAGCTTGAATACAGACTCAGCGTTGTCACTTTTTGATCGTAATACTTCCAGGATATCCTTATTTTTTTTTGTTTATTAAGGCATTGGATATAACATTAGCCTATCGACCTCAATTAGGGTTGTGGGCATGCCCACCGTGTCTCGTAACGGTGGATCCGCGCCACATGATTCAATCTGCGCGTCCAGCGTTTCTTGTACTTAATATTTTCATTAGATCTTAGGGCGGTTCATATTCATATTCTTCTTATTATTTTTCTTCTTATTATTTTACCATTATATTCTAGGTACAGAAAAGTAGTTGAGCACGCACAAAAATCCGTCAAATTCAAATTTTCAGTAGTATTCGACCTTGTGAAGCGCATCGAACTTGTTCAAAAACTGTACTTCGAATTGTACCATTTAGTGCGAATGATTCACGAGACCCCGCGAAAATGGAGCACTGAAATAGAATTTAGGGACATTGAAAAGCTGGCCGGCCCGGAAATACTTGGTGGGAGGGGTATCGATGGGAGCGGCACAAAATACAAACGATTGACTGATGGAGAAATGAAAGCATACTTTTCACTGCAGCAGCAGCTTATGGATAATCAGAGAGCCCGAGCGAAGGAGAAGAGGAGGCAAAAGAAGAAGTATGACAAGTTAAGACAGGCGTTCTTGCTGGGCATGACTTCCAACATGAAACCCGAGAAGAAGGCGTATAATAAGTTTTGGCCACTCGACTATGGGTGGGAAATTGATTATCGTTGGTGATAAGTAAATAAATAAATAATAAAAACTTTATCCTTTATTTCAATTACATACACATATCATTTATGTGTATATTAGTCCACTCAACGAATAACCCAAAAGGTGTAGAGTGCGTAAGCTGGTGGTGGTGGTGCTGTACAGACGCCAGCAGGTCAAGCCACCCGAAACTGTCAAATTTCCCCAATCAACCTTGAACCTTTACCTTGACAGATTGTAATAGTAGCTTGATGTGCAGCTGGCGTCTGCACCTAAGTGATTTCTTCAGAATGTTGTTCAGGGTGCTTAGCGAGTAAACATACTAAAAATCCCCGCGTCTAGCAGGTGAGCCGGAGTGGGGGGGGGGGGGGGGGGGATAAAAGTTTCCACTTTTGAGTTTGTCGCTAATATCTTTAAAACGGTGCGTCGTAGAAAAAAAATATCTGGTATGTAATGAAAGCTCATCAAATTTTTTACAACTTTTAGCAGGTTATATACGTTTTCTTTCGAATTCCTACCCATTTTCGAACTATACGTTCCGGAAAAGTGAAAATGATCGAAAACACGACTTTTATAATCATAATCATAATCATTTATTCACATTTAAATAGAGTAAGTACAATCGGTGGTTTGATATGTTACATTATTTGGTCTTATAGTCTATTTAGCCTTAGTATGGCATGTGAAGCTTAACAAAATAATAATTTAATATAAAAAAGTAAGTCATACATAATCAATATTTAAAAATGTATTATATATATGGAAAGAGAAATGATTAAACGTAATAACAATAATATAATGTAATCACTACATGTCTCTTAGATTCTCAGTGCCTAATGTCAATTACAATATAAGGTATGTACTTGGCTAATTACAGGGTGCAGTACCAGAAGTTAATATCATAATCATAATCATTCATTTATTGCATTTCATGTTGTTTACAGGTTGTTACATTATGATAGTTCCAAACAATGAACCCTGCTAGGGCACAGCAATGTACAGGCGAAAGGTTTTAATTAATTTAACATGCTATCATTACAATTTGTTGATATAGATTAATTTAAAAATTATTAATTATTATTATGCATTATGTCATTCTTATAAACTAAATAAATAAATAAATTATCATTTTCATATTATAATCTCATACTACAATTTATGTCATGTTGCAATGAGTCTAAATGCCATTATTATCTCAGTTAATTTAATGTCAATAGATTAGTTTTACATATAATATTTGACATTTTCGGATAAAATAAAATAGAAAATAATTACTAAAAATACAGGAATGAGGTAGTAGCGGACTGTTGTTTTATAGAGCACCTAGTTATGTATGTGTAATGTGTTCAAGTCGATATTAATTTATTTATTTCTCGGTTAAAAATTCTTTTATGCTATAATATGATTTTAAGTTTTGTAGGTCATTTTTAAATTTGTTGTCATACTCTGTATCCTTAACTGAATTCGGGAGTTTATTATAGATTTTAACGCACATGGCCAGTGGCCCAGAACGAAACATAGCTAGTTTTGAGGTTGGTACCGCTAATTCGTTTAGATAACGGTTTCTAAGACTGCGTTGCTGTGGGCGTTGCTGTGGGCGTTGCTGTTTTGCTAGCGGAAAAAGCGATGGGTATTTTCTTACAAAACTAGCTTCTAGCCTGATAGCGTAAGTATTTTATAAATGTTCTATAAAGTATTGTTTGCAACTTTCCGTACTTTCTATATTTACTAGGATTCGAACGCATTTTTTTTTTGTAAAATGAATAGTCGCTCTATATCTACACTATTTCCCCACATTATAATTCCATAGTCACACGTTAACTTATGACACATTATTCTAGTAACCACTCATTTATTGAGTAAATCATTTTCTTAATAAGTAGCTCTTTAAGCTTTTTTTTAAAATTTTGGTAGAGGAAGATCTTGAATGTCTGATTGTAACCTATTATAAATTTTAACACACATAGCTTAGCAATTTTTGTTAAATACCGCAGTCCTTGGTGCAAATTCGAGCACTAGTCGCTGACCACGCCTTGCTTTACGAGGACTTTTTTTATCAAACACTAGCTGTTGCCTGCTACTTCGTTCGCGTTATTTCGGGTTCAATATTTTTATAATCAAACATAAAATAAAAATAAAAACATAAAAAATATATAAAAAATAGTAGCCCACTGATATCGAGAACAGTGTCCAAGCTGCCGGTGGTCAGGGCTCTAGAGAGGAACCTCCTCACTATGCGTGCCGTGTCCAGGAGTACTGCTTTCTGAATCAAGCCCTTGAGGTGTTGATCGAGGCTCTCCACTATTAGGCCACTTTGTTATTACCTTATTTCGTTTATTATTTTTTCTTGTTATCAAATACATTTTTAAATATTTCTTAAAAAATATATAAAAAACATTTAAAAATATAAAAAATAGTAGCCCACCGGTATCAGGAACAGGGTCTCCAGAGAGAGGACCCTCCTAACATTGCGGGCCGTCTCCAGAAGTACTGCTTTCTGAATCAAGCCCTTGATCCAGCCACCTAACGAGAGCCTCCTTAGGTGTTGGTTGAGGCTCTTGGCAATTAAACCATTGGCTGACATAACTATCGGCACAATGATTGCTGAGTCTACATCCCACATGTCGACAACCTCGCGAGCCAAGTCAAGATACTTGATTTGTTTATCTTTCTCGGCTTTCACGAGGTTCCCACCATGTGGGACTGTTATGTCAATAATCATTGCGCGCCGCTCTATTCGATCCACCACCACTATATCAGGCTTATTGGCAACAATAGTCCTGTCAGTGATGATGGATCGTTCCCAGTACTATGTGATATTTTCATTTTCGAGAACTGGGTCGGGCACATACCTGTAGTATGGCACTTCCAATTCCACAAGGCTGTATTTAAGAGCAAGTTGCTGATGGATAATCCTGGCTACAAGGTTGTGTCTATGCAAGTACTCTTCGTTAGCTAGACGAGAACACCCAGAGATAATATGTCGAATTGATTCTCCCGGTCGGTTGCATGCCCGACAGATGTCAACCGTTCCGTCTTTCACAATAAATCTCCGGTAATTGTTCGTCATGATAACTTCGTCCATAATTGAACAGACAAAACCTTCGGTTTCCCCAAAAAGGTCACCGGAATGCAGCCAGGCTACGGACGCTAGCAAATCTACATCAGGTCCATGTAGGGCCCGGAAAAAGCGTCCGTGAAGCTCCTTACTCTGCCATACCTCCCTGCGATCGTTAGTGTCAAGCACTACAGGTTTGCGCCAGTTCTCTTTAGCCAAGGAGAGCGGAATGAGGCCCTTCTCCACCGCGACCACATCTCGATGCATCCCCACGTCGGCTTCTAGGAAATATTCCCTGAGACTGCATATCTCACGGTTGTGGAGAGTCTTAGCGTTTAAAAAGCCTCGGCCTCCACACTTTCGCGGGATATACAGTCTCATTACCGATGACCGTGGGTGATGCATTCGATATGCAGTCAACAGCGTACGGACCCTCCGATCCAGGGCGTCGAGTTCAGTCTGAGTCCATTTGAGTACGCCGAAAGAGTACATCAAAACCGGCATGACCCAACCGTTGAAGGCACGCACCTTGTTTCCGCCTGATAAAAGACTGTTAAATACTTTCTTCAGGCGGCCAAAGAAGCGCTCCTTCAACGATTGCTTCAGGTCAGCAACGTTGATGCCCAACGCTTCCCAAATACTTATAGGTTTCGGATGCGGAGAGGGCTCTAAGATTTATGGAATCCGAGAGTTGGGTTCCCACAGATTCCACAATCTCCCCTCGCTTTACATGCATGACCGTACATTTGTCTACACCAAATTCCATCCTGATGGCGCTACTGAAAGTTTCAGTTACTTTCAGTAGCTCCATCAGTTGCAAATTGTTGGGGGCAAAGAGTTTTAGGTCATCCATGTAGAGGAGGTGGGATATAACCTGACCACCTCTCCTCAGCCGATAGCCTAGACCTGAATCCTCCAGCAATGTGCTTAGAGGATTCAAGGCTAAGCAGAACCAAAGCGGACTCAAACTATCGCCCTGAAATATGCCTCGCTCGATCCTTAGCGGTTCGCTATTCCTCTGGATATTTCGACATCCTGGATAGCGAAGGACCGTTCTCCATTGCCCCATACACGACATCAGGAAGGTGCGCAGAGTTGCATCTACTTTATACAACTCCAGCACCCTCATGAGCCATGTATGTGGCACCGAGTCATAGGCCTTCTTATAATCTATCTAACATGTCGATAGATTCTATCGGGAACGATGAACCTATTGGCTTATGGCCATATGAATGAGGGACCTTAGTACCGCGGGACCCATTCCTACATCCTTTTTAGAGATGCAGACATGACGGAGTTGGTGTCTATATGTTTGTTAATTTTAGCTGTCAAAATAGATGTAAGAATTTTATAGACCGTCGGTAAACACGTGATCGGCCTATAATTTTTGGGTTCCGCGGTGCTACCTGATTTATGGAGCAGATGGGTAACTCCTGTCGTTAGGAACTGGGGTAGCGAACCAGACTCTAAGGCAGACTGGTACTGAGCCGCCAAGCGAGCGTGCGATCCAAGAAACCATTACTACCTTTATTGTTACATAATTATGTTATTCACAATTTATCGTCCTACCCCTATTTTAATTTATTTGGGGTCGGCGTAGCATAAGTATCTTCTTCCATAACCACATTTTAATCATGTAAGTCATACACGCTTCGGTCCGGAGAAGTCTATCTGTGCAAGCGCAGGCGCCGCAGGTCGGCCACTTGTCATTGTTTCAAGAACTGCACAGGTCGACGGTCTAATATACGGTCATGTCTACCTGCGCAGGCACACCTATAGCGACCTAGCCGACGGCGATAGTCTCGCGAGTGTGCGATTGTTGAGCTTGTCTACTTCGCCTACGTTCATACATCTGATCACACGCACGCTGGTTGCAAATACCTCTTGACCTTTTTGAAGAATATCACCAATATGTCCTCCTAGGGCGCCCCCTCCCGGCTTCCACTCATATCTGCCTTTTGTTTGTCGCCTTTCATTCATACTCATCTCAACATGACCAAACCAACTAAGTATATCAAACCTTTTCAATTTTTGACACTTCATCTTTTAAACTGCACCGTTGTCAACCGTTGTTGTCGCGTTTGTACGACGCCAGCACATCAAGCTACCCGAAACTGTCATATTTTCCCAATCAACCTTGAATCTAATGCTTTAGCGTTAAAGATGAAAATTTATTAAAGAAATTTGACAGATTGTAGTAGCTTGATGTGCTGGCGTTTGCACACATAGCAGCAGGTCAAGATACTACAAACTGTCAAATCTCATTCGATTTTTAACTTAACCACCAAAATTTTATGGTTTAAAATCAGGAGATGGAGATGAATGGAGTTTGACAGTTTAGTACCTAGTTGATAGCCTGATGCCTGATGCTGTGTTGTCTGTACGTACCTACGTCATAATTCATGTTTAGTAAAGTGTAGAACTTGTTGAATGCTGGCAGCGAAGGGGTGGACTCGATGATGTCTAAAGTCGACACGCTGTATCGACTGGTGTCGTACGTCGCCTCTCGAAGATGAGTGTTGACTAGCTGGTGAACGATGAACTGTGGGGCGGCCGCCGGCGCTCACTCCGCGCAGGTACCCCGCGCGCGTCTCTGCCTCGTCGCCTCCCGCGCCGTGCCGTATGCGTGTGTATAGTGCACGCACACATGCAAGGCGTCAACAGTAAGTGATTGCGTATTCGCGCGAGAGTAGCTTTCGGTTAGGCTTAGGACACAAGGCTAGACCGTTCGGTGGACCCTATGGTCCAGCTGCCACGCTATCGTGGCAGCTGTTAGCCGACATCGCAGTAGGACAGTCGTAAGACTGTGTGAAAGAGACGTCCCCGGATAATCCTGTGATCGATTCCCGGGTCGGGCAAAGTGTTACTGGGCGTTTTCATCCTGAATTTCTCAGTAGCAGCCCGGAATCTGGATTTGTGGCCGGTTGATTGAAAACAGGTTCAACCCCTGCTGAAATGTGGGTAAACTACAGGTACACCTCTGCTTAATTAGCCTTTTAATAAAGATTGGTGATTTGATTGATGTTTTTGAAGGTGCACTCAGTTCGGACGGTGATCGGTTTTACGAATTTTGCCGATGCTACGTCTAAGTTGTGTCGGGAGTCTAAGGTCGGGGCTTACTCAGGGCAGAAGTTGCAACGGTTACAGTGTGAGAGAGAGACGGAGCTATATACGACATGCACCATCCTTTTTCCTCAACGGATCCATGATGTTTTTTAACGTCATAGTACGGCCCTAGACTGAACGGTAAATAAGGTAGGTGGGTAGGTGTCAGTAACATACACTTCACACCTAACATCACGCCTCTGTATTTCAAAGGACCGGATTATTACAATCTAAGAACGATCTCACGAATCAACTCATGACATCTTAGTCTTCTGATTGGTCAGATTGCACGAAACTTCGAAAGTAGCTGATAGAGCAAAGTGCAACATGCAAAGATTTAAATAATTAAATTCGCGCTAGCGCGCGCCGAAAGATGGTTGCCTTTCCGTTTCGTTTGTCTTTTAAGGACGCTGTTACAAATGGGTAGTCAAATCATTACTTTTTTACACAAAAGTATGTTTATTAAATAAAATGCTTTGCATTCTTATAATGTTTTTTGGCCGAATTGTTGATATGTGTGCAAGGTACGATTCTGAACTATAAATATAATTTTTTTAAGAAACAATTTCTCAATAAATGTACCGAAGTGAAAATTTTTATTTCGGTACCTACATTTGTTGAGAAAATGTACCTAGCTAAAATTATATTTACAGTTCAGAATCGTACCTTGCACATCTCAACAATTCGGCCAAAAAATATTTTAAGATTGTAAAGCATTTTATTTTATAAATATAATAGGTCTTTACCTATGAAATTGCCGTTTTGTATGAAAAAATGTAAACGAATTTTTTTCATGCATTTTTTATTTGTATTAATCGAAGTAATCACCCATGCAATCAATGCATCTTTGCCAACGCAGTGGCAGTTTATTGATGCCCTTCTTAAAGAAATCAGCTGGACGGGAGGCAACAAATTCTTCAAAGGCATTTTGTACTGCCTCACGGGAATTGAATTTTTTTCCCGCCAAGAAGTTATCCAAATTCTGGAAAAAGTAGTAGTCTGTAGGCGCAAGGTCTGGTGAGTAGGGCGGATGACGGAGAGCTTCCAACCCCAGTTCTTGCAACTTGGAGACCGTCTGCTGTGCAGTATGAGGTCGCGCGTTGTCGTGCAGGAGCAGCGGAGACGAGCGATTGACCAATGCTGGTTGGAGATGTGCCAGCTTCTCCATCATTGTGTTCAGTTCTTCACAGTACACATCTGAAGTAATGCTCACCCCGTTTGGTAAGAAGCTGTGATGAATCACACCGGCGCTAGACCACCAAACAGTGACCATCACTTTTCTAGGGGTAAGTTTTCGTTTAGGGCATTGTTTAGGTGCTGAACCAGGATCCAACCAACTTGCTGAGCGCTTGCAGTTATCAAACAGAATCCATTTTTCATCGCAGGTAACAATGCGGTTCAAAATTCCTTCATTTGTGTGTCTGTTGAGCAGTGCAAGGCACGCCTCGACGCGAACTTCGCGCTGGCGATCATTGAGTTCGTGGGGCACCCATTTGTCAAGCTTTTTTACCTTGCCAATTTGACGCAAATAGACCAATATTGTTTTGACGCTAACGTCGAAAGCTGCTGCTAATTCAGCCGTAGATTGTGTATCATCAGCTTCCACAATCGCCTTTAATTCGTCATTGTCGACCAAAGTCTTCGGACGACCGCGAGGTTCATTTTTCAGGTCGAAATTTCCAGAACGGAAGCGAGCAAACCAATAACAAGTGGTGCGTTGGTTTGTAGTGTTAGCTCCGTAAACGTTGTTGATGTTGCGTGCCGCTTGTGCCGCGTTGCTGCCACGACGGTACTCATATTCCATAATTACTCGAATTTTTAACGTATCCATGATGACGAAAAAGATTGAAATGCGATGAAAATGTAACACTAATCAATAAACAAATGACTACTTTTGGAAAAAAAAATCCATGTTTTTAAAGTAAAATTAATTTGAAATTAGAATTCTTAGCCAAACAAAAAATATTTTGATTTGAAATGGCCAGTACTGCAGAACGGCAATTTCATAGGTAAAGACCTAATTAGGTCTTTAAATAGGTAAAGACCTAATTAGGTCTTTAAATAGGTAAAGACCTAATTAGGTCTTTAAATAGGTAAACACCTAATTAGGTCTTTACCTATGAAATTGCCGTTCTGCAGTACTGGCCATTTCAAATCAAAATAATTTTTGTTTGGCTAAGAATTCTAATTTCAAATTAATTTTATTTTAAAAACATGGATTTTTTTTCCAAAAGTACTCTTTTGTTTATTGATTAGTGTTAGATTTACATCGCATTTCAATCTTTTTCGTCATCATGGATACGTTAAAAATTCGAGTAATTATGGAATATGAGTACCGTCGTGGCAGCAACGCGGCACAAGCGGCACGCAACATCAACGACGTTTACGGAGCTAACACTACAAACCAACGCACCACTTGTTATTGGTTTGCTCGCTTCCGTTCTGGAAATTTCGACCTGAAAAATGAACCTCGCGGTCGTCCGAAGACTTTGGTCGACAATGACGAATTAAAGGCGATTGTGGAAGCTGATGATACACAATCTACGGCTGAATTAGCAGCAGCTATCGACGTTAGCGTCAAAACAATATTGGTCTATTTGCGTCAAATTGGCAAGGTAAAAAAGCTTGACAAATGGGTGCCCCACGAACTCAATGATCGCCAGCGCGAAGTACGCGTCGAGACGTGCCTTGCACTGCTCAACAGACACACAAATGAAGGAATTTTGAACCGCATTGTTACCCGCGATGAAAAATGGATTCTGTTTGATAACTGCAAGCGCTCAGCAAGTTGGTTGGATCCTGGTTCAGCACCTAAACAATGCCCTAAACGAAAACTTACCCCTAGAAAAGTGATGGTCACTGTTTGGTGGTCTAGCGCCGGTGTGATTCATCACAGCTTCTTACTGAAGTGAAGAACTGAACACAATGATGGAGAAGCTGGCACATCTCCAACCAGCATTGGTCAATCGCTCGTCTCCGCTGCTCCTGCACGACAACGCGCGACCTCATACTGCACAGCAGACGGTCTCCAAGTTGCAAGAACTGGGGTTGGAAGCTCTCCGTCATCCGCCCTACTCACCAGACCTTGCGCCTACAGACTACTACTTTTTCCAGAATTTGGATAACTTCTTGGCGGGAAAAAAATTCAATACCCGAGAGGCAGTACAAAATGCCTTTGAAGAATTTGTTGCCTCCCGTCCAGCTGATTTCTTTAAGAAGGGCATCAATAAACTGCCACTGCGTTGGCAAAGATGCATTGATTGCATAGGTGATTACTTCGATTAATACAAATAAAAAATGCATGAAAAAAATTCGTTTAAATTTTTTCATACAAAACGGCAATTTCATAGGTAAAGACCTATTAGTTATGTGTAAAAAAGTAATGATTTGACTACGCATTTGTAAAAGCGTCCTTAACAATGTCACAGTCGCCATTATAAAAATGTACTATGTGGTTGCCATGGAGACGCCAAATACGGAATGTTTGAGCTCACTCTTCTCAGTGTGGACGTGGACGCTTTTTTCGCGATATAAGTACGGTGAGGACAAAAAACGATTTCAATCTTTGGCATGATGTCAGCCAATCAGCGTTCATACGCATCGTCGTTTCATCGATTTAAATCTAAGCTAATTTAATCTGGATAGCTCGTATGATTAGGATTAAGAAAATCTATCTTATATTCCACCAATTAAACTGGAAGCGATCAGCACAGTTCATCAAGAGCTGTCAGTGTCAATATTGTGTGCAAACCTACTTACAGAAATAAAATCATTTATATATTAATAATAAAATGAGCGCGTAAAAAATTACGAAAAGTCCTTTGGAAAATTGAGTTTTATGTAAAAACCCCTGAAAAACAATCAACCACTCAATTAGTTTATTGAATTATTGGATAATTTTGAGCTTTGTCAGTGACGACTTTTTTTGGAGATTTTACACTACTTTTATTACTCATTTAAGCTCAAAGTTACGTTAAAATTAGCAAGAAAAACGAAACTGTTGGCTCATAAACTCCTAACTTTTTAATGGCTTTTTATTTTATTATTCTGTTTCCGCACAGACAACATTAATAATGAGACAAAACGATATACACACATCAACATGGTCTAGGGATATTTCATACTCAATTAAATAACTCGAAAAGTACCGGCCGCATTGGAATCATTTATACACCGATTTGTTTGTAATTTATCTCAGACTAATTGAAAATTCAAATTTTTGAAAATTCTTTTGTTTCGGTGGAATACAAATGTCTTGATGTGTAGGAGAGGGAATTTTCATTTGTGCGAAATTTAGAAAACAATACGAATTACGTTCAGTTACAGTTTTTTTTTTATTTTTAAACGAAAGATAAAGTTAAAATTGAGGTATTGTAGCCATGCAACGCCGACATTCGACGAGGGCGGAGATGTTACGAGCTGTGGGAATGCTGGAAGCTGGGTCTGTTCAGCGTAATGTTGCTGAGGCCATAGGGACCCACCAAAATGTAATTTCAAGATTGTGGACACGCTATCGTGCCACAGGTGAAGTAGCGGAGAGGCACCGGGGGCCAAGTCGCATCACTGCCCCCAGACAAGACCGATTTTTGCAAATTACTGCGCGAGCTCAACCAAATGCAATGGCGACTCAATTGGTCCAAAGGCTGCGAGTGGAACACCAAGTGGTTGTGAGTGACCAAACTGTAAGAAGGCGACTGCATGAAAGCAATCTAAGCTCTCGTAGACCACTCCGGGTCCCACCTTTACGGAGCGGCAATCGTGGACGACGATTAGAATGGGTTCGGAACCACGTGGACTGGGGCCGTGAGCAATGGTCCAATGTGCTGTTCACGGATGAATCCAGGTTCGGCTTCCATCCAGATTCACGAAGGACGCGTGTTTGGCGAGTTCCTGGACGATGGATCCGTCTCCAGAACCCTCAGGAAGTTCACCCATACCAAGGAGGAACAATTATGGTTTGGGCAGGAATTCGTCTTGGAGGACGGACGGATCTCGTTTGGGTGCGGGGCAATATGACGGCAGAACGATACGTCCAACAGGTGCTGGGGCCCGTAATCTTGCCCCACAGAACACAAATGGGGCAAGATTTCCTGCTCATGCACGACAATGCCCGGGCACACACGGCGAGAACGGTAGCAGCTTGGTTACATACACACAATGTTAGGGCCTTAGACTGGCCTGCTCAATCGCCAGATCTAAATCCCATTGCGCATGCGTGGGATATGCTGCAAAGAAGAGCTCTGAAGGAAGTTCCTGAAAATCTGGCTACAGAAGATCAACTTTTTGCGCACCTCAGAAGGACATGGGACAATATTCCGCAGCAAGACATTGACAACCTTGTTCTGAGCATGCCGAATCGTTGCCGATGTGTTATGAACATCATGGGCGCTTTCTCAGACTACTAACTTCAAGTTTATAAACACAAATTAAATGATTTTTCTATTTTTTTCAGTTTTTACTCACAAATTAAAAGTTAATTCATATACGGTTTCCGTCTATGCTTCATTTTTTTTCCATAAAATCCTGAAATTTTAATTTAAGTACCTTAACCATTATTAAAAAATGGTAGAATATTAAATAACGTATCTTTTAAATATATACATGTCATATAAATAATTAACACATTGATAGTAATTCGCTTTTTTAAAAATATCCCTAGACAGTGTTGATGTATGTATATGGTTTATCTTTGGATGTACAATGTCAAACAGTGGAGTAATACCCTCCCGAAATTTGTATGGAGTAAAAATCCGACTAGTGCAACCTTAACCACCTAGCACAAGTGTCAGGTACTTCACACAGTTTGTGACCACTTTCTTATGATTGTGAATAATAAAGTTTATTATTATTTATTTAGGTACAGAGATCGCACAAGACATAGGTTTGGAAGGAAAAAGGGGAGGAAAGGGGGGAGGGGGGGGGGGGTCCCAGCTGTGGGACACAATGTAGGCTAAAAAAATTTGGTAAATACACATTTGTGTGGGCCAGTACCACGCAAATGTGTACTTACCTGACCTTGTATTTTGACCTTGATTGACTTTTCTTTACATTTACTCGCAGGCTACATAGGCTATGAAAACAAAAAAAAAAACATTATTAATTATGTAGGTGAATATATTTGAACTCAAAATGTGGCATAGGTTTGAACTTTGGTTTCCTTATGAAAGCGGACAACGGTCACACTATAACGTCTGTCCAAATACAGATCGTTTTTGACACCTACTGTCAAACACTGGTGAATATGACAGATTTTCATGACGGCCGATGACGGAACCGCTTTCCTAGGAAATTCCGCTTTTTTTATGGGAAAAGTTCAGTAGATAACTGTACTATTTCCCTAAACATCACTTACTAATTCCTTCGGTGTTTCATCGTGAATTCAAGACGATTTACTTTAAAAACAGAATTTTGATGCGCTTTCGAATTCTGTGGGTTCCATTCCACGTGAAGTTATTTACAGAAAAGCTGATGTGCAAAGTGGATGACTTTTTTTACCGTCTTGAAAAAAATTGGTTATTAATAGGTGAACGGAGTAGAAGCATACCCAGTTTTTTTTTTTCAAAAATTAAAAATAAAATCGAAATTCAAATCATGTGCACCCTGCTTAAGATTTGAATTTCGATTAGTTTTTTTTTTCAAAATTTATGTTTTTTTTGTTCTAGTATGAAAATTTTACTTCGATTTTGTAGTATTTATTGATAGATCAATTTCTGTATAAGCTATTAAAAAAATAGAAACTAGGTATGCCACAGGCTTCTACTCCGTTCACCAGATTATACCCTATTTTTTTCAAGACCGTAAAAAAAGTCATCCGGTATATGTAGCTTATTTTTTTTTTATATTGTATAGTATCAAGTTCTTCTAACTGAACATATATAGCTGTGCTGCTGGGGAGTTTGTTGCGCCACTTCTTCCCAGCTAAAGCACTAGGAAGTGGTGAAGGGCGGGCGTTTTGGGGCCGGAATGTAAGATGAGGTCGACTAAAAATCGACATGTTAAACTTATTTTTTTGACTTATTCAACGTAAATTGTATGACCGTAATATGTATGTATAATAATTAATGTAAAACGGGGTTGACTAAAACATCCAATGCAAACCACGAACAATTAAATATGTATTGTAAGTATTTTTATAAAATATTTTTAACATAGCCAATAATATTGACATACATATAAATATATGGGTAATCGGTATGTATCAGTGATAAAAAAATGCTAATTGTAAGAACTGTTTTCACCTGTGACAAACAATGAATAAATAAATATGAATATGAATACGTATGTCTTACACAACAACATCAGTTTTAGTATAAGTATGCGAAACCCGAAACATGTTCAGTATTTTTATGTAAAGAATCTATGTACAAAATTTCAAAACTGTATCATGAAAAATCACAAAGTTATAAGCTTGTTATGTTACCTGGTTGTCCGTACAAAAACATAATCACCACGCTGCCTAGAACCGCTATGACCTGCAGTGACTTATTGTGTTCGTCGCGCGGTGTCCATATTGTAACCTTTTTTAAAGAATTTTGGGGCAAAATATAACACGGTATAAACATTATTGGAATCGATTCAGTTATTTATTCTGAACAAAGTATATTCAGTTTTCGCATATACTAAAAATAATGTTGTATAATTTTGACGTTCAAAAAGATGACTTGATTTGATTTAATTTAGAGTTCAAATTCCCTTCCCTATTTTGTCTAATTGATTTTGCCAGTACCATTCTTACTACTGATACCCTTCATCATATCAATCAAGTGATTAATCTCAATTGCCTGATTAGATATCTGTTCATACGCGTTTATATGCTCAATTGGTTTCCATTCGTGAAAAAGGCGATTTAACGTCATTGAGATATCGGACATGATGTTATATTTATCCATGACGTCACCCATGAGATATCCGATTTCGAAAGTGGACGAATTTTCATAATGAGATCTTATTAGTTCAGCTCTCTTGCATTTCAAATCGCTGTCTCTAATCGTTTCATACATGAGTCGAAATAGTTTAAGTCTCATGCTGGAGTCATCTTCATTAGTGTCCCTGGCATCGCTAGCTGTAGTAACATCTTGCCTTCGTTCTGCTACCAAGGCTTCCATTCTTGGAATTCGCCTTGCAGCCTTGAGTGCAGGTGCTGGATCTGCAGATATATGTGTTCTTTGTGTTTCGGTTTGTTGCTCGGCATTTAAATAGTCCTTTATGAGAAGTAACTTGACCGACCAAGATAGTTCATTGTATATGGAATCATTAAGTACTTTATTCAGGTCTTTTACGTTTTGGACCGCTGCAGGGAAAAAATAGATTTGATTATTTTTTTTATTATTATAGACGCTGTTACAAATTGGTAGTCAAATCATTACTACACTACATTATACAAAAGTATGTTTGTTAAATAAAATGCTTTGCATTCTTAAAATGTTTTTTGGCCGAATTGTTGATAGATGTGCAAGATACGATTCTGAAACATAAAATATAATTTTAAGAAGTAAAAATTTTCACTTCGGTACATTTATTGAGAAATTGTTTCTTAAAAAAAATATATTTATAGTTCAGAATCGTACTATGCACATCTATCAAAATTTGGCCAAAAAATATTTTAAGAATGCAAAGCATTTCATTTAATAAACATACTTTTGTGTAAAAAAGTAATGATTTGACTACCCATTCGTAACAGCGTCCTTAGCCCCCGTTCCCACGGGCGTAATAAAATCGCGGCGGGATTTTATCCCGCACTGGATTTTCAACTCTCGTTGTTCAGCCGAGCGTTGAGAATCCAACTTAACAATAACAGAGTACATTCTAGCGCGTCGAAAAAACACACTGTTAGATTTTGCACTCTCGGCGTTAAGCAGAGCGTTGAAAATCCAGTGCGCTATAAAATCCCGCCGCGATTTTATTACGCCCGTGCGTACGGGGGTTAAAAGGGGAAGCGCTAAGATAGCCCGCGAAATTAAAATTTTCCTACGATTTTTGCAATTTGCAGTTCGGTGTCTGGGTGTACGTTGATTAAAGTATGATTCGCGATCGTAACAAATATGTATTTATTGAATTATAATCATTAAGGGCCCCACACATTATACAGTTGGCCTGCAGTCTCTGGTCCCAGCAGGCGGCCTGCCGTTAATGCCAAGACGCCGTCACCCGTCGTGTCACGTAATGGCGGCCGGTCGGCATACTATGATGTAAATGTGTGCGTGAGGCGCATGTTTGTACAAACGGTCCCAGCATACCAAAGAGCCAAATAATGTAAAAGTGTGTTACGGAATTAGGATGCTGGTCGGCAGGAGGCTGTTGTTGTATCAGATGCTAAAATAATTTGTCAAATCCGACAGTTCCAGAGATTAGCGCGTTCAAACAAAAGAACTCTTCAGCTTTATTATTAGAAAGAGAGGGGTGTTGACACAGTATAAATATGGTCAGTAGGGAAACTACGAATAAACGTACGAAACAGCAAACACACAGAGACACGCAGCAACGACACCCCTAAGCCACAACAAATACACTGAGAGCACCGCGACTATCGCTTGGGGCGTCGTTGGTGCGCGCGTCTGTGTGTGTGTTGTTTTGATCGTTTGTACGTAGTTTCTGGTAGTTTCCTTACTGTGCATATGTCTATTGTGGTTTTGACGTGAGATCCCACAATTAAAAAAAAAAAAAAAAAAACTTTATTGTTTAAGAACTAAGCATTCAATATTCACATAACACTAGCCTCCACACTAGGATTCCCTGTGTCGTGGAGGCTAGTCTCTTTCGTCTTACAAGATTAGGTAATAATGAGTAGGTAGTACAATGATCGAATGTTCATCTAAAATAAAAAATAAGTAAAACAATCATTTAAACATAATATGTACTCAATTGACATATTATGTGTATTAAATTTAAATGTATATAGTGGTGCCGATTCTCTTGTGAACGCACTAAACTAAAATTAGAGAATCGCTATCTTTTACTAACAGGCAGTGCGAGAAAAGGACGGCTATAGCTATGAACTAAGTTGGAGATGTCAAACTAGTTCACGCCTTGCGCTTCACCGTGTTTTTTAGTCGACATGTTTTTACGTGTCGTCTAATTGTCTATGGAAAAATTAGTTCTAACTAATTTGACAGCTCTAATTTACTTCCGTCCCTTTCTTGTCATAATAGAGAGAAAAAGTTAGCAATAGCCTAAATTAAGTTTAGTTTGTGCACGACAGAATCGGCACCAGTGTATTGTAATTTTTGTACATGTGTGGTGTAGTGAGTGATGAATGAGTGAGTACAGGACAGTGCTACACTTTGAACGGGCGCTTAGTTATAGTCATAGTGCCCCTTTTCCATGTTTTCGAACCCTAGAATGCTAACAGTTATAATGCTTATGAAGATAGTCACGTTTCTGTTTCGTTTTGACACCTCTGACACACTATGACGCAGACGAATTGACTTGACTTTCATGGAAACGCTATATAATCATGTGTGAGCTCACTTCTCTCAGTATGGACACTTTTTTGCGTAAGTACAGTCGGCAACAAAAGTCGATTAACACTTGCATTTTTTTAATCTTAATATTAAGCGAAATATTTAATACAAATCGGAACAGAAGTACCTACTTAAAATGTTAACAACATTAACTCTTAACAGTTAAACGAAAAAAAAAACCAATTTATTGAATCATTTTGTGTTAATTTAGAAGATGTCAAAAAGTAGCAGTGTTAACCGACTTCTGTTGCTGATCGTACCTACGGCAAATCTAGCGATTTAAATCTTTGGATTATGCTATGTATAAACTCAGACTATAATACTTATTTAACCGATTCCTATAATAAACTGATCGTTAATTAGACAGATGATTGTATATTTGAAATTAGAATCTCAGATAATTATCAGTACACACGGCTATAAATTGTATATTATAATGTAATCAAGCTATAAATTTCCAGTATAAGTTGACCTCTCATTGTACGGAAATCCTATACAATGCATGATCAGCTTATACTGGAAATATAAAGCTTGATATGTAGCGTGTTTATCACAAAATAAATGTGTTTAGTGATAAACAAATTTAAAACATCGTTATGTTTTTGTCAATGAGGATTTTCATGAAAATTAACGCCACCAGCTGGCGCCACTTTGACAAGAGGTCTTCCATTTCGACAATGAATATAAAATATATGATGACGTTCATCATTCGTTTCATTCATTCGTTCATAATTCAGTCACGACTAAAGAAAATGTAGGCGCTTTGACACTGACACCACTGACATATGGGAATATAATACCTATAGGTTTCTTTAGAGTTACAAAATATTATGTAACCCTAAAGATGGCCGACCCGAAATCATCATGATCAGCTTATAGCAGTTCACCGCTGAACATAGGCCTCTCCTTTTGCACACCATTCAACTCGATTTTTGGCAACTCTTATCCAGCTGCTACCAGCCACCCTGCAAAGATCGTCGCTCCACCTAGCCTGAGGGCATCCTACCTTACGTTTACCGATTCGCGATCTCCATTCAAGAGCTCGTCTACCCTAACGGTCATCGGTTCTACGGCTAATAAGGCCGGCCAATTGCCACTTCAGCTAGCTTATTCTGTGAGCTATGTCGACAACTTTGGTGCTCTATGCAATCACCTCGTTGCGGATTCCATCCCTCAAAGAGACTCCAATCCAAGCGTAGCCCATTCCATAGCTCGCTGAGCAACCTTGAATTTACAGACCAGTCGTACCGTGAGTATCCACGTTTCGGCTCCGTAAGTCATAACAGGCAGGACGCACTGATTGAAGACCTTAGTCTTTAGGCTCTAGATAGATAGATAAAACATTTATTTGGTGCACACAAAAGATATAGCACAACAAACAAAAGTACGATTAAATAAATTTATATAAAAACAAGATGCCAATAATGAAAAAAAAAAGAAAAAGAAAAAATTGACACTATGACGTAAGTACTTACTTAAAAACGAATTGACATCGATTATACACAGTGCGGTGTGCGTCTCAAGGTTGCACCAAATGGGAGTCCAGCTCAGCATGTGTCAGACAATATACCTGACGCTGATATTCTGCTGGATCCCTGCAGTGACATACGGACGTCGAGCAGACGGGATAAATTGCTGTTGCAACGAAGTGTTATGCGCGGAGTAAAATTGTGTAAGTACCCGACATTTCAATTAAGTATACAATTGCAGTAAATCTCTATGGAATACGTGACGAGAAGACTCGACGAAGCTTTCCAAACACTGCCCAGCCCAGCTAAATCCTTCTGTTAGCCTCCCTCTCAAAGTTGTTCTTACCAAACTGCAGAGTTTGTCCGAGGTACCTAAACATATTCTCGAACAACCTTGAGAGCGCCGCCATTGACATCAATCGGTCCCGGGGTAACGTGTTCATTGGACATGACGTGGGTTTTGTCCAAGTTCATCGTTCGTCCAGCATCTGCTGCAAGTCCTGCAGCGATTCAGCCAAGATGACGATGTCATCTGCAAATCTCAAGGTGAAATGTACTCGCCGGTGATGTTAATGCCGCGTCCCTCACAGTTCAGCATCGTAAACACATCCTCTAATGCGTTAGAGAACAATTTCGGAGAAATTACGTCCCCTTGTCTCACTTCTCGACGCAGTGGGATATGTTTAGTTCACTGGTCCTGAGTTTGGACGACCATTGTCGATTTCTCGCGTTTTCATAAAGACACCTCAGCACTTTAATGTATCGCCAGTCGACTTGGCATCGCTGCAGAGATTCCAAAACAGACCATGTCTTGATAGAATCAATAGCTTTCTCATAGTCCACAAAGGTAAGACATAGGGGCGATTATACTCTTCGGACTTCTGTACAATTTGTCGCACCGTATAGATATGGTCTATGATGCTGTTTCTTCCTGCTCCACTAGCTGAAACTCGTCGAGTCTTCGCGCTAGACGATTCGTACGAAGACTCTTGAAAACAACTTATTAGGTGCGTGGCTAAGGAGCGAAATGGGTCTGTAATTCTTTAGAATGGTCTTATCCCCCTTTTTAAAGAAAAGAACGACTATGCTACTTCGCCACGCTTCTGGAGTTCTTCCAGAGAACAGGACAGAGTTGAAGAGCACCCGAAGCTCTTTCAGTACTGGTCTTCCTTCACTACGAGGTACGCTACCCTGCAAGAGACGCTGGAAACTTCCACAACGTTGTCACAAAGGGATTTATTTATCAGGAACCTGACTAAGCCTTGGGATAGCTGGTTTCCCTCTCGAAAATACATAAGATGACCCGATTCAAGGGTTATTGTGTCCTTCCCCTCTCTTCGGACAACCCAAGAATGTGCCACCTTATTTTTCCGAGTTCTTCTTCTAGCTGCATTAAGTGTGCGTCGAGCCGTAACGTGCGTCCGTTTGCCAAGGTCAGTTAGGTTTGGTGGCCATTCTTCGCACCCCTTACCTTGCCGTTACCGTGATCGCCGCCAAAATCAGGACTAACAAGGCGGCCTGGAACTTGGGGGCCGTGGTTGATTCTGGTTTGCCATTGGAGGGTTTGCCCATAATCGCCACACTGCGCATGCGGGTTGGCGATTGCAGATCGCAGCTTCTCGCACTAGTGACGCTGCTGTCCGTCACTAATCTGCGCCATTTAGCTGCGATGTTCAATGGTTATACCGCCCCATTTGTAGGTTGTCAGAGGCTCGTTAGTTGTTCAGCTGGATGCACCAGGAGGAGGTTGACTTAGGGCACTATGAGATGGTAAGTTTGGCCCCTTACACCCACACACACATTCCCACACCCTCAAACACACCCCTACACACACATGTAAATTGTCTAAGATTGGGTATTCAGGTATTAAAAAACGTCCGTAACATTAACACAGAAAAAGTGCCTTTATTCCTTAGCAGAAAGAGTTAATGTGGACGAGCGATTGACCGTACCAAGATAATTAATTTAAAATATTTCATCTCAATAAAAAAACACGTTTACATATATAACCGCTATATTTTAAATCCCAAGAAAAATATACTACAGTCTGATTTTTAATTCGACGGAATTCTGACATTTCAGAAGTGTAACCAATAATAAAACGGTCCTACTATAAACGGAATGCATTTGAGCGAAATTAAAAAAAAGTCATTCTTGAATTTAAGGTTTTAGAAAAACTGAAACTTAAAAATTGACTGATAATTTTAAAATGGTAATCAGATTTTTTATTATCAAATTAATGGTAATTATTTTTTTTTCCACAGGAATCCCTGTCCATAGGTTACAAACCTTTTTAGGAATACCTTTTTGTTTGTAAAATCATCGCTTCTTGTAACTACAGACAGACTAACAATAGCTAACTAATGATAGCTAAATAAATATTTAAATTTAAAAACTATTTGCTTACTCTTTTTTTCTATTTATCCATATAAAATTAATATTTTAGTTAGTGTGCATAGAATAAACATTATTCCCATTGACATATAACTTTACTGGATCTCATTTTCTTTCATATTTTTTGTTATTTTATATCCAAAAAATTCTACTCATTTATATAACTTATAAAAAAATCTAAATCGTTCCAGCCATCTTCGAGTAATTGGAGAACATGCATTGAGAACCTCCTCCTTTTTGAAGTCGGTTAAAAAGGACAAGACGGAAAAGGTTTAGGATATCTGAAGTGTCAAAAAATTATAGCTGTCAGAATTCCGTCGCAATTAAAAATCAGACTGTACACACAAATAAATTATGTAGGGTGTAAAAAGATCCCGGCTGTCATTCGTAGGTCTTTGACAGTCGTTACGGGCAGCAAGAAGCCCAAAAGTCTGACAACCAGTCTTAATAAAGGTTAACGTGTTAACCAGTAAGTCACTCCGTGTAAAATCCGTGTATTTACCTGCGTTCGGTTGGACTGGAAGCTGACCTCAACATAGTTGGGAAAAAGCTAGGCAGATGACGATGTCAGTTAGATGTACAGATCGCGTAGATTTCGGTTTTAGTGATGGTCTTTATGGATTTTATGGATATGACGCAGGCTTTTGATTACGTTGAACATGATATATTGGTTGGCAAACTTAATGAATATGGAATAAGAGGTAATGTTCTGAAATTATTTGAATCATACCTCAAAGGCCGCCATCAATACACTGAATTGACTAGAGTGAATATCCTAACAAAAAAAGAAGAAACCTTTAGATCATGTGAACGTCAACTAAACTACGGTGTTCCTCAAGGAACCGTTTTGGGACCACCGCTTTTTATATTGTACATCAATGACTTACCCAATGCCACTGATAATCCTATAGCTCTTTTTGCGGATGACAGTACAGTGACGATAAAATGTAAAGACATAAATACTTTTGAAGATGACATAAATAACACATTGAGCTCTGTTATGAATTGGCTTAATATTAATAATCTGAAAGCCAACTTAAGCAAAACTAAATTAATGTACTTTAGACAGCGTTTACCAGCACCAAAAAACATAAATGTAAATTTTGACATGCAAAAAATAGAGGAAGTAGACAATTGTAAATTTTTAGGTTTATATATTGACGACAAAATGACCTGGAAACCGCATATTCAACAACTCTGCAAGCGAGTTAGTAAATCTGCCTATGCCTTAATACACTTGCAAGCAAAATAAACTCCAGTGCCCTTTTAATTGCGTATCATGGGCTAGTGGCATCTGTTCTCAGATATGGCATAATTTTTTGGGGGAATTCTACCGACAAAGATCTCGTTTTTAAGGCACAGAAACGATGTATTCGGGCTATGTTTGGTTTAAAATCAACGGAGAGCTGTGTGCCTTTCTTTAAAGAGCATAATATCCTTCCATTACCGTCACTATACATATTTGAAGTAGCGGCTTTCGTTAAACAAAATCCTCATTTATTTACTTTAGCATCTATAGCTTTCAATCGGACCCAAAGGGACGAAAGTCGTCTGTGCGTTCCAAAAACGAATACTGCCTTGATGTATAAAAGTGTCTATCACATGGCAACAGTTCTATTTAATAAATTGCCAAAAGAGCTAAAAAATCTACATATTAACTTATTTAAACCAAAACTGAGAAGTTTGCTGTGTCAAAAATGTTATTATAGTGTATCGGATTTTTTAGCAGATAAATTTTGACATGTAAATGTAATTTTTGTAATGTAGTGTAATTTGCTTCTTTGACTATATTGTAATCACAAATCATAATTATTTGAATCTGAATTATTTTTGACATTTATCTAACAAATTATTTTGACATTTACCTAACGAATTATTTTGACGTTTACCTAACAAATTATTTTGACACTTAACTAACAAATTATTTTAATTTTTGTTTCTATAGTAATCAAATAATATAATCATTTATGTAGTTAATTTGTAGTTCAGTACGAGTAAGATCTTTATTTACATCTAAAAATTGTTATAATTCTTTTTGTATGCCTATAATAGGCTGATCATAGCGCACAATAACTTATTTAATGTCCAACCACTGTACCTACCTATGTATCACAAATAAAATATTTCTGATTTCTGATTTCTGATTTCTTTTTACAGCCTGCATATAGAAATATTCCCAAAATTCCAGAGAGACGGAGACGTGTCGGCTCGCGGCCGGTGCTAGAGACGGTACTGTACAACAATGGAGACGTCTAGGCGTGCGGCCGGTGCTAGAGACGGTACTGTACAACAATGGAGACGTCTAGGCGCGCGGCCGGTGCTAGAGACGGTACTGTACAACAATGGAGACGTCTAGGCGCGCGGCCGGTGCTAGAGACGGTACTGTACAACAATGGAGACGTCTAGGCGCGCGGCCGGTGCTAGAGACGGTACTGTACAACAATGGAGACGTCTAGGCGCGCGGCCGGTGCTAGAGACGGTACTGTACAACAATGGAGACGTCTAGGCGTGCGGCCGGTGCTAGAGACGGTACTGTACAACAATGGAGACGTCTAGGCGCGCGGCCGGTGCTAGAGACAGTACTGTACAACAATGGAGACGTCTAGGCGCGCGGCCGGTGCTAGAGACGGTACTGTACAACAATGGAGACGTCTAGGCGTGCGGCCGGTGCTAGAGACGGTACTGTACAACAATGGAGACGTCTAGGCGCGCGGCCGGTGCTAGAGACGGTACTGTACAACCATGGAGACGTCTAGGCGCGCGGCCGGTGCTAGAGACGGTACTGTACAACAATGGAGACGTCTAGGCGCGCGGCCGGTGCTAGAGACGGTACTGTACAACAATGGAGACGTCTAGGCGCGCGGCCGGTGCTAGAGACGGTACTGTACAACCATGGAGACGTCTAGGCGCGCGGCCGGTGCTAGAGACGGTACTGTACAACAATGGAGACGTCTAGGCGCGCGGCCGGTGCTAGAGACGGTACTGTACAACAATGGAGACGTCTAGGCGCGCGGCCGGTGCTAGAGACGGTACTGTACAACCATGGAGACGTCTAGGCGCGCGGCCGGTGCTAGAGACGGTACTGTACAACAATGGAGACGTCTAGGCGCGCGGCCGGTGCTAGAGACGGTACTGTACAACAATGGAGACGTCTAGGCGCGCGGCCGGTGCTAGAGACGGTACTGTACAACCATGGAGACGTCTAGGCGCGCGGCCGGTGCTAGAGACGGTACTGTACAACAATGGAGACGTCTAGGCGCGCGGCCGGTGCTAGAGACGGTACTGTACAACAATGGAGACGTCTAGGCGCGCGGCCGGTGCTAGAGAGGGTACTGTACAACAATGGAGACGTCTAGGCGCGCGGCCGGTGCTAGAGACGGTACTGTACAACCATGGAGACGTCTAGGCGCGCGGCCGGTGCTAGAGACGGTACTGTACAACAATGGAGACGTCTAGGCGCGCGGCCGGTGCTAGAGACGGTACTGTACAACAATGGAGACGTCTAGGCGCGCGGCCGGTGCTAGAGACGGTACTGTACAACCATGGAGACGTCTAGGCGCGCGGCCGGTGCTAGAGACGGTACTGTACAACAATGGAGACGTCTAGGCGCGCGGCCGGTGCTAGAGACGGTACTGTACAACCATGGAGACGTCTAGGCGCGCGGCCGGTGCTAGAGACGGTACTGTACAACAATGGAGACGTCTAGGCGCGCGGCCGGTGCTAGAGACGGTACTGTACAACAATGGAGACGTCTAGGCGCGCGGCCGGTGCTAGAGACGGTACTGTACAACCATGGAGACGTCTAGGCGCGCGGCCGGTGCTAGAGACGGTACTGTACAACCATGGAGACGTCTAGGCGCGCGGCCGGTGCTAGAGACGGTACTGTACAACAATGGAGACGTCTAGGCGCGCGGCCGGTGCTAGAGACGGTACTGTACAACCATGGAGACGTCTAGGCGCGCGGCCGGTGCTAGAGACGGTACTGTACAACCATGGAGACGTCTAGGTGCGCGGCCGGTGCTAGAGACGGTACTGTACAACCATGGAGACGTCTAGGCGCGCGGCCGGTGCTAGAGACGGTACTGTACAACCATGGAGACGTCTAGGCGCGCGGCCGGTGCTAGAGACGGCACAGCACTTTTCACACAAACCAAACCGTGATACTGAACGTCACCGTTTACTCACAGTTACTGACGGCCCACATGACATTGCTAACAATGCCCTATGCTGTGACAGCTAGCTTGCGCTCAGTTGCACCCTGTGTTCCATCGATGCGACTCGCGTCAAGCAACATGCGCACGCGTCACAGGCTTCGCTCCGCAAGTCGCGTCGCAGTGTCTTGCGGCATGCTCCAAACAACTTCTTTGGCAGTCGCTTTCGCAGTCGCAAGACGTGTGTCGCTTGAGCTTGTAGCTCGTGGCGAAGAGGTAAAGGCGTCTCTAGGCACTGGCTGCGCGGCGATTCCGTGCTCGTAAATATTCCGTTTTATTTGTTTCCGGAAAAGGATAGATATTTGATATTTCTATGGTTGCCCCTTTCCTGAAGATGTAAAAAGAAACAAGTAGGTACATAATAAAGATACGTATTTGTTCCTCTACTTCCATCCATAATCGAACGGGTAATTTGTTCTTTTCTTGGTCCTCTTGGTGGGCTTTAACCTATCCAGCACCTTCTTACGGATCTTAAGCTTTTTCAAAGTTTGAAAGGCACCACGATATCTAGGGTCAACTGTAACTTTTCCGTCAATCTGCATTTGACGTATTTCGGCCGAGGTTAACTCATGATAACTGCGCTCGAGGTCTGTGGTTACATTGTATTTTCTTTCGATCTCGTGAAGCATACTACCTGTAAGTTCAAATGATCTTATTATTTGCTGTTGTATGTCATTGAGTTATAGCACGCTCATCACCTATTGAAAATAGAGAAAACAAATTTTGCCAGATAGACATAGGCAGATCTATTTTGTTTAAGGTAGGTACCAACTTAAAAAAAACCAGCCGAGTGCGTATCAGGCCACGCATAATGAAGGGTTCCGTAGTAGGTTGACTATTACTCGTAAATTTGAAAAACCTACTTAGTTGTGATAGTTTTTTAGCTGGCAGGGGGGGAGACACTTGACTCTAACAAAAATTAGCACTTTAAAGCTTAATATTTCAGAAACGGATCCCTGAATCGAAAAATTATTTTCACAAACCGGCAATATTTTTAACAACACCCCACATCATGCTGACAGACGAGAAAAAAAAACATCCCCACTTTACGTGTACTTTACACGTAAAGTGGGGATGTTTCTTTATGGTTCCATAGTCAACAAGGAACCCTTATAGTCTCGCTATGTCCGTATCTGTCCGTCTGTCCGTCCACTCCTTAGCTCAGAGACTCTTAGTACTAGAAAGCTATAATTTGGCATGGTTAAACATTATTCTTCACGCCGACAAAGTGGTAAAATAAAATCATGAAAAAATAGTACATTTTGATACAAGTGAAGAATGTTTGCAAATGTCCACGTGTATCAAACGAAGTTTTTCAATACACTTGTGAAGGAAAAAAATAAAATAACGAAAAATACTTTTTACTTCAGTAGCTCAAACATGTAGGTTTTGCTGCCTGAAATCAGAGAGCAAAATGCGATTTTGCTCACTGAGTGAGACCAAGTAACTTTTTAATTTTTTTTTTCAGAATGCCGCGAATGTCTTATTCAGCCTTGGGTTAATCATACAATTCGAAACATTCACACTCTATCTCTTTCTCACCATTAGAAAGGGAGAGAGACAAAGACCAGCCCTTTCGAAGTTCCGATTTTGAATTCGACCTCAAAGACAAACACGTTCGGAATTTCGTACTAACTAAAGAAAGAAGGACGGCCAAATCGTACCTGACGACGAGGCGGTGGTGTACAGATATGCCATATATACGAGGGGGGATCAAAAAGTAGTGAGAACGACATACTCCTTGGTAAGAAAAAAAAATAAATACTGGCAGGCATAGCTCAGATACATATTTGTAATATTAATAAAGAAAAAAATCTTCAATTCACTTTTGTTTTATTCTGAATGTAGTCATTTGTTAACTTCGTGTCGGAACGTGTTCTCGAAAATGGAGAAAAACGAAGTGCGAGCCGTTATTAAATACCTCTGTTTAAAAAAGTTAACCACGCAAGAGATTCATTGCGATTTGGAGGCAACATTAGGAGAGTCTGCTCCGCCTTATTCCACTGTCGCAAGGTGGGCTTCTCAATTTCGAGTAGGGAGAACGAGCACGGAAGACGAACATCGTTGCGGCCGTCCATCGACGTCAGTCACTCAAGAAAATGTTGCGAAAGTCGAGAAAATTGTATTGAGCGAACGAAGAGTTACCATCCGATACTTAATTCAAGAAACGGGCATTTCATATGGAAGTATTCAATCCATATAAATAAATAAATAAATATGTTTGGACATATCACACAACGCCATCTAGCCCCAAGCTAAGCAACCTAATGCTTGTGTTATGGTAACGAGATGGCTGATAAACTACTTATATACATTTTTTTTTTTTTTTTTGTAAATACATACATATTATAGATAGAAAAACACCCAGACTCGGAACAAATACTTGTAGGTCGTACAAATATTTGTTCCGTGCGGGAATCGAACCCGCGACATGCTGCGCAGCAGTCAATCGCTCAACCACTGCGCCAACCGTGTCGTCACAAATATTAAAACAATCTTTGAATATGAGAAAAGTCTCCGCAAGATGGGTGCCGAGAATGTTAACCGACAGTCAGAAACAAAATCGACTTGACATTTCGAAGATATTGTTGGACAAGTTTCAAGAAGATTCTGAAAACATTTTGTCTCGTTTCGTAACAATGGACGAAACATGGGTCCATCATTTTGATCCCGAGACAAAACAGCAATCTTCGCAATGGAAACGGCCATCATCACCGACCCCGAAGAAGTTTCGTGCCGTGGCATCGGCTGGCAAGGCTAGGGCTTCAATATTTTGGGACTCAGAAGGGATATTGTTGATTGATTACCTGGAGCGTGGAACCACTATTACAGGCCAATATTATATGCCTATTATTATTCCTAAGTTGAGGAATGCCATCAAAGAGAAAAGGAGAGGGAAACTTTGAAGGGGCGTGCTGTTTCATCACGACAACGCACCCGCGTACAGGTCGGCAAATGCGATGGTTGCCATTCAGCAAGCTGGCTTCGAATTGTTTGACCACCCCCCTTATTCACTAGATCTGGCGCCAAGCGATTTTTATCTGTTCCCCAAATTGAAAGAATACTTAAGGGGAAACAGCTACGAAGACGATAACGAGGTGATGGATGCCGTGGAGAGCTTTTTGCAGGACCAAGACAAAACTTTTTTTTTGAAAGGGATTGAAGTCTTGGAAAAGCGCTGGACTCGGTGTGTAGAGAGACTCGGAGACTATGTAGAAAAATAAATTATTAAGTTATCAATAGTCATTATAATCTATCTCGTTCTCACTACTTTTTGATCCCCCCTCGTATGAACAAACCTATTATTTTCTAAGGTCTTAAAAAACATAAGAAATTGATATTTAAGTGCCCAGAAAAAAAGATATACCTACACATTTTTTTGTTTATAGCATAATTTGGAAATTATTTAGAATAACATGTTCATAACGCACCTATTAATTTAGTACAGTAGGGGGGGGTTTAGGTAGTAGTAGTTTAGTGTAGTTTGTGTGTAGATTATAATTATTTACGTTTTTCTGAAGGTAGTTATTATATGTAATTCAATTCTATATACTTTTGTATCAAATCAACTAGTGCTGTTTTTATTATGTATTGGATTCTTGTCATGAAAATAATTATGTAGGTTCATAGTAAGTATCAGCATTTTGTTCAATTGCGTACAACGGAAAGTCATAATATGTCAGCGACGCACGCCATTGATAACTGTTAACCACACGGGTGTCAATTTGACACCCGGCGATCATTCGCAATTTCGCATTGTTGTTGTTTTTACTTGTTAGTGTGAATATTGTGATACGTACTGCACTGTTTTGGATTTCCTTCTGTTGTTTGACCTTGGCATTGTTTTACGGACTGATAACTACCGCTTAGCTTCGCCGCTGTCGGATAAAAACTGTGTGTCGTCTGTCTAGCATTAAATCGACTTATTTATTTATTCTAACCTCAAAAGTATTTTTTGCACTATTAAAATATCTTGGCTATTTAGATATTATTTTA
Source organism: Cosmia pyralina (assembly GCA_946251885.1). Classification (NCBI taxonomy): domain Eukaryota; kingdom Metazoa; phylum Arthropoda; class Insecta; order Lepidoptera; family Noctuidae; genus Cosmia; species Cosmia pyralina. The sequence goes on along the minus strand of OX276369.1, from coordinate 9,436,302 downwards.
AAACGGGTTGGAATTTACTACATAAAAAAAATCAAATCTCACTATAATTTGTTTCTGTACACTGAAAATAAAACTCAGGTTCAGCTTCTATAGAAATTTGGCCGATGTTCTTTGCAAAAAGATGATTATGTCTTTTAATGTAATTTATTGAATTTTTAACTTACTGGTATTTAAACGAAAATAAGTATTTACTGCAAATAAAACTGATATTTAACCTGTAAATATTTATTTCTAGTTTCAATAATGTTACGTAATATAATTTGGTTTTGGGTGCTATTTCCGAACACGCCTTAATTTAAATAAAAGAGCGGGAATAAAATTTCGTGGCTGGCGTAGAGTTGAATAAGTTAAAAAATATTAAAATAATCGTAAAATATGAGTGAAACTAGCGACGAGAACAGTATTTTAACACCGGAAAAGTTAAAACAACAAGTTATTAATGCAGAATTAAGTTTCCTACCTGAGAAGTCTCGCGAGAAATATCTGAAAGCATACCATAACTTCAATGAATGGAGACTTACAAAGGGCGCAAGCAGTTTTTCGGAGACGGTATTGCTATCTTATTTTTTAGATTTATCACAGACGAGGCGATCATCTACAAAGTGGAGTATTTACTCAATGTTGAAAGCTACTTTAAAAACATAACATAACGTGCATATTGAAACATACGCAAAACTCGTATCTTTTCTAAAAAGAATGTCAGTTGGGCATAAGGCTAAACTGTCCAAAATTTTCACGGCCCTTAACATAGAAAAATTTCTTAATGATGCTCCGGACTGCAATTTTCTTGCCGCTAAAGTAAGTGGTACCTATGAATCTATGTTGTTAGTTATTAAAATTTGTGTGTAGACTGTTATGTATAAAGGTACCTACTTACTGCCTACTACTAATTTTTGGAGGCGCAATGAATCCTAGTCTGGCTTAGCAATACTGTTAAAATATTTATTACGATATGTAAAAGATGCTGTAAATGTTAAATTATGCATATTCATTATGAAATATTTTCATTACAGGTTGTACTGATCATAGGAATTAGTGGAGCGTGTCGCAATAACGAGCTATTACAGCTAACAGTTAATAATATCGAAAAGCATTCAGATAAATTACTGTTAGTAAAATTTAAAAATACGAAGACGAACCTTGACAGGTATTTTGTCGTAAGCGAAGAATATGTAACTATTGTAGCAAAATACCAAAATTTACGTCCAGCCAATATAAAAACCGACCGATTTTTCATACAATACCATAATAATAAATGGTCAAGACAGCTTATGGGAGTAAATAAAATAAAACTGGAAGAACTTTCTTAAAACTGGAAGAGCCTCAGCTATACACGGGTCACTGCTTTCGGAGAACTTCGGCAACGCTCTTGGCTGATTCCGGAGCCGATCTCATCACTTTAAAACGTCACGGCGGGTGGAAGACCAATACGGTTGCTGAAGGCTATATTGAAGACTCAATAGAAAATAAGTCGAAAATCTGTAAGCGTATAGTGGAAACAGTAAGTCTGATTTCGACCTCGCATCCTTGGCCCCCACACTTGGCACCCACGCCCATCCACTTCCAACGACGCACAGTGTACTTATACAGAAAGCCGATTAGAGTCACCAACGTTCACCGTTGTTCCTTCTCAATCCGCCACCGAAACAGTAACCTTAACCCCAGATAATCAAACTCAACTCAATGCAACTATAACGTTGCCAAATAAAACTGTTACTTTTAATTTGCAGAATTGCAGTAATTTTACTTTTAACTTTTAAAATGTTCCATTTTATTGAATTGGTACCTCTACCTACAATTTTGATTCACAATAAATAGTTATTTCAATCTATTCCTGTTTATTATTTTATCTCCTAAAGTGTTCTCGCTGCTGAAGTGAAAATTTATGTGTGTTACACGAGAGCAAAGTTTTTTTTGCATCTCGTGCCTTTGAATCCCTCGCCACACTCAGGATTCAAAATCAGCACTCGCAGCAAAAAAAGACTTTGCTCTCTTGTTACACAATAGTTATTTGTGCAACAAGAGAGCAAAGCTGTTTTTTGCAGCGAGTGTTGATTTTGAATCCCGAGTAAGCGAAGGATTCTATAATTGAATCACGAGTGTAGCGAGTGATTCTAGGTTAGAATCCTGAGCGCAATGAGGGATTCATAGATGTTAGACAACAAAACCTACTTGTTTGAGGAAAGAAGTAGGTTTTTCTAAAGACAGTGAGCAAAATTCGATTTTGCTGCGAGCGTGAGACAAAGTAACTTTATATTTTTTTTTAAAGGGTAGTATTTAAACGCACATCAAAAATTACCAACTTTTCCCAACAGAATACGTACATCAAAAATACTGTTTGCACATCAAAATTTGCACGTTTAAATAAATTAAACTTAACGTCAGGTCGACGGAGCCCCGTTGCGCGGGGCTCCGTCCGTCGTTGTCTGCAGGGTTTAAAGGAACCTAACCAAACCTAACCTCGGGGTGCCCAATAATTATTATTTGTACAATTTTTGATATTCAGTTAGTTAACTAGCAGTGAAATAATAAGTTTTTTAGATGCGCATTTATTATTTTTGATGAACAGTTAGTATTTTTGATATGTAATTAATATTTTTGTTGTAACTTTAGATAAAAATTGATGTATAATAATGATTATTATACGTGCAAATTTTGATGTGCAAACAGTATTTTTGATGTACGTATTCTGTTGGGAAAAGTTGGTAATTTTTGATGTGCGTTTAAATACCACGCATTTAATATTTTTCTGGTGTGCGATTAATAATTTCCCTTTTTTAAATGCCGAGAACTGTGCTGGGTCTACTCACAAAATTCGAAAGTTTTGACCTTCACTTTGTTCTGTAACTTTCACTTCAATACGAAAAAAGCGAGAGATAGAAACAAGTCGATTCGAAGTTCGATTTTCAATTCCATACGTAGTAGACCCACAAAAGAAACAAACATTATAATGTTCAGATACACCGTAAAATTGCAAATCATCTGATAAGGTTTTAAATGTAATTATTATATTTTTTTTTTCTAAATAATCGAATTATATTTTTTTTAATCAAAAAAAGAGAATGTTGAAGAAAAAACACGATGTTTATCATATCTACAATCTACCTAATTATTTATAGTTTTAACAATGTTTATTAATGTGGCAGAATACCTACCGCGGGTGCAGTTTCAGAACGCATCTTTAAATAAAAATAGCGGGATTCAAATTATTGTTTTCTTCTTTTGTTACGTTTTTGTTTGTTTGTTCTACAAATCAATTTTTTACAAATAAATATGAGCAGGCCCGGATTGGCCATAGGGCAATTCGGAGACCAATTCGGGCAAATGCACGATGGCCGGTTCCTAACCGGCATGCATGGGGGTGCATTTACCCGAAGGGTCGCCGGCCGGTGTGGCCATTTGGCGGTCGACTTTCTTTAACTATTTAAAAAAAGCATAACACTATAATACAACGATTCAAATAACGTCCTCTCGACAGCGTCATTATTGTTTTAGTTTCGACTCGACACTTTTGAGCGAATATTTTCTTTATCATAGTAGTAGTCGCCCATTGGTTCATCAGAATCCTTCGCAATATCTTCTCGGCTCACATACCGCAGTGTCTCAAGACGAAAGTCTTTGACCAGTGCGTTGAGTGTCATTATTGTTTTAGTTTCGACTCGACACTTTTGAGCGAATATTTTCTTTATCATAGTATTAGTCGCCCATTGGTTCATCAGAATCCTTCGCAATATCTTCTCGGCTCACATACCGCAGTGTCTCAAGACGAAAGTCTTTGACCAGTGCGTTGAGTGTCATTATTGTTTTAGTTTCGACTCGACACTTTTGAGCGAATATTTTCTTTATCATAGTATTAGTCGCCCATTGGTTCATCAGAATCCTTCGCAATATCTTCTCGGCTCACATACCGCAGTGTCTCAAGACGAAAGTCTTTGACCAGTGCGTTGCCAGTGATGAACTACAGCACTGAACCGTGGTCGCTCACAATAGGCCTTACTAGAAGGCGAAAAGTCACCTAAAGGGCAATGGAGAGGGTTATGCTTGGAGTTTCCCTACGTGATCGAATCAGAAAAGAAGCGATCCGCAAGATAACCAATCAATTGGCAAACTTAAGTGGCAGTGGGCAGGGCACAGTGCTCACAAAACAGATGGCCGATGAGGTCGAAAGGTTCTGGAGTAGCGGCCGCGTACACGAAGACGTAACGTTGGAAGGCCTCCCACAAGGTGAACCGATGACCTTGTAAAGGCCGCAGGAATCCACTGGATGCGGGAAGCACAGAACCGGTCGAAGTGGTGATGGCGGTGCTTGGGGGAGGCCTATGTCCAACAGGGGACGTCTTTAGGCTGAAATGATGATGATGAATAATTTTAGTCGTTGCAACCATCTGCATTATCTGTCCCAGTTTCGAAGTTGTAATATTTACTTCGTTAACTAGACAATAATCTAGCCTAGAGCTTCCGTCACATATTTGAAAATCATTGGGTTTCCTACTTTCATCGAATTCTAGAAAATACAAATAATGTATATTTGTATTTTCTACTTTACGATATCTAGACATTGATCGATATCTTTGCATTCGTCGACTTTCCTACATTCAACAAAGTTCCTGCAGTTTTTTTTTTCATCGAGATATTTACAAAGCTCTGCTTTTTCGCGTCTCCTACATTCCTCAAGTATTCTACACTGTCCAGCTTCTTACATCCATCGACTTCAGTTTCATCTTGTTTTCTATTATCGAGTTTCCTGCGCTCTTCGAGTTTTTTGAGGTCTTTAAACTTTTTACTTTCATCGCGTATTTTGCGATCTAGAAGTTTCCTACGTTCGTCAAGTTTTCTAAGCCCATCAGGTTTTCTACTCTCATCGGATTTCGTTAATTCTTCGACTTATCTTCATTCTTGTAGTTTCCTACATTCTTCATCTTGTCGGCATTCTTCAAGTTTCTTAAATTCTTCATCTTATCTTCGTTCTTGTAGTTTCCTACATTCTTCATCTTGTCGGCATTCTTCAAGTTTCTTAAATTCTTCATCTTATCTTCGTTCTTGTAGTTTCCTACATTCTTCATCTTGTCGGCATTCTTCAAGTTTCTTAAATTCTTCATCTTATCTTCGTTCTTGTAGTTTCCTACATTCTTCATCTTGTCGGCATTCTTCAAGTTTCTTAAATTCTTCATCTTATCTTCGTTCTTGTAGTTTCCTACATTCTTCATCTTGTCGGCATTCTTCAAGTTTCTTAAATTCTTCATCTTATCTTCGTTCTTGTAGTTTCCTACATTCTTCATCTTGTCGGCATTCTTCAAGTTTCTTAAATTCTTCATCTTATCTTCGTTCTTGTAGTTTCCTACATTCTTCATCTTGTCGGCATTCTTCAAGTTTCTTAAATTCTTCATCTTATCTTCGTTCTTGTAGTTTCCTACATTCTTCATCTTGTCGGCATTCTTCAAGTTTCTTAAATTCTTCATCTTATCTTCGTTCTTGTAGTTTCCTACATTCTTCATCTTGTCGGCATTCTTCAAGTTTCTTAAATTCTTCATCTTATCTTCGTTCTTGTAGTTTCCTACATTCTTCATCTTGTCGGCATTCTTCAAGTTTCTTAAATTCTTCATCTTATCTTCGTTCTTGTAGTTTCCTACATTCTTCATCTTGTCGGCATTCTTCAAGTTTCTTAAATTCTTCATCTTATCTTCGTTCTTGTAGTTTCCTACATTCTTCATCTTGTCGGCATTCTTCAAGTTTCTTAAATTCTTCATCTTATCTTCGTTCTTGTAGTTTCCTACATTCTTCATCTTGTCGGCATTCTTCAAGTTTCTTAAATTCTTCATCTTATCTTCGTTCTTGTAGTTTCCTACATTCTTCATCTTGTCGGCATTCTTCAAGTTTCTTAAATTCTTCATCTTATCTTCGTTCTTGTAGTTTCCTACATTCTTCATCTTGTCGGCATTCTTCAAGTTTCTTAAATTCTTCATCTTATCTTCGTTCTTGTAGTTTCCTACATTCTTCATCTTGTCGGCATTCTTCAAGTTTCTTAAATTCTTCATCTTATCTTCGTTCTTGTAGTTTCCTACATTCTTCATCTTGTCGGCATTCTTCAAGTTTCTTAAATTCTTCATCTTATCTTCGTTCTTGTAGTTTCCTACATTCTTCATCTTGTCGGCATTCTTCAAGTTTCTTAAATTCTTCATCTTATCTTCGTTCTTGTAGTTTCCTACATTCTTCATCTTGTCGGCATTCTTCAAGTTTCTTAAATTCTTCATCTTATCTTCGTTCTTGTAGTTTCCAGCTTGTCTTCGTGCTTATGCAGCGCCGAGAGTTGAAAATCCAACAGTGTATTTTTTCGACGCGCTAGAATGCACTCTGTTGTTGTTAAGTTGTATTCTCAACGCTCGGCTTAGCACCGAGAGTTGAAAATCCAGTGCGCGATAAAATCCCGCCGCGATATTTTTACGTCTGTACGAACGTCGGCTTAATAGGTTATAGTAGATTCGGAGCAAATTGGCTGTGACAGACGGGGCAGACAGACACACGAGTGATCCTATAAGGGTTCCGTTTTTCCTTTTGTGGTACGGAACCCTAAAAATAAAAATTTTTGGCACTTTAAACTTGAGATAATACTGGATGGCTCTACACACATAAACAGCGAAAAGAACTTCGTTCCAAGCGCACCAGCCCACACCGCCCGACAAAACAAAGAAGTCGCGACTTCTTTGTTTTAATTCAAACTCAAACTCAAACTCAAAGCATTTATTTCAATTAAACCAATTACAGGCACTTTTGAATTGTCAAGGGGTCGGTCAGTCAGAAAGATGAAGCTAGGCGCCCATTCCAAAGCATAGTAGGTACCTATGGAGAAGAACGGGCAAGAAACTCCACGGACACTCTTTTAAATCAAGATATGGTTACAAAATAATGGTTACATCATTCATGTTGAAATTTCATATGTGAGAACGATGCAGAACGTTAACAGCGTCCTTAAAAAAAAACAATTAAAATATTTAAAAAAAACGTGTTTAAAAATTTAATTTAAAATTTTTTAATTTAAAAATTTTAACGTGTTTAGATATCGAAACCCATCTCGTCGGTCGGGTTTTGCTAGATAATTTAATTTGACCTTGTGGCCTTGTGGGCCAAACTTGTAGGGGAGACCTTGACCTTGTAGAAGAGCTCGTGGCTAAGTAATAACAGCCGCACGGGTCGTTGGTCCGTGGATGGGTGACCATTTTTACATACCGAGACTCATCCGTGCAATGATATTATATGTAGAAAGAGGTAGATAGGTTACACACGCTCCGCAAGTGGCACGTCAAAATCTGGCTAATTAGCCACATTTTCGTCGTCTTGTCTCTTTTTCGCTCCCGATAATTAAGACATGCCGTCCTACTTCCACATGTCATCTAATCGTACGAAATTGTGCCGTTTTTGAACACCGAATGTTGGGTCGGCAACCTATCTACGTCTTTTTACATATAATATCATTGCCTCCGTGCCTCGGAAAGCACGTAAAGCCATTGGTCCCGGCTGTCATTCGTGGATCTTTGAAGGTCTTACCAAGGGGTATCGTATTACCCACTAACTAGATTGTGGAGGTCAGATAGGCAGTCGCTCCATGTAAAATAATGGTATTCAGCTGCATCCAGTTAGACTGGAAGCCGACCCCAACATAGTTGGGAAATCGCTAGGCAGATTGATTGAGATGGAACAAAACTTACTTATATGATCCAGTTCCCAGTAATGGTTTTCTATTTCGTGTAAATATAAAACCAGCTCTGCTGTGTATAGTTTTCTGTTTAATAAATGACTGCTATTATACTTATCAATCATCTTTCTATAAACTTCAAATGTAGTGAACATCAAGTATCCAACCTTAAAAATCGAAAAAAAAGGATTAATTTTGGACTCGCACAGATTTAGAAAAAAAAAAAACGTGAGGAGGAGGGGGCTCGTGATTAAGTAAATAATATTTAACGGCTGCACGGGTCGATCGTTGGTATCCCCGCTCCGCCTCGGCCGATCACCATGTTTAGCAAGCAGATCCCTTGGGAGAAGCGACCCAAATATTTAGGTGTGACGCTCGATAGCCACTTAACATTTTCAGAGGACATAAAGCAGGTTCGTTCGCGGGCCTACTTTGCTCTCAGTCGTTTACACTCCGTTCTGAATGCACGCAGCAAATTGTCCCTTAAGTGCAAGTTGCATATTTACACAGCGTGCATTCGACCTATCATGACCTATGCGGGCCCAGTCTTTGCGCACGCAAAGCCCCGCATCGTCCATAGGATGCAGACCCTTCAGAACCGTTTCCTCCGAAAGGTAACGGGAGCCCCTTGGTTCTGTTACATCCCCAGAATGCACCCATTATTGCCTAATAAGCGCCACGTCATCGTCCTGGTCGAAACCTAGTGCATTAGTCAGATAATAGAGCCAGTTCGGGTTGAGACTCCTACCGGATAGGTCGCGTGTCAAAATATTGACCAAGTTTCCCATATTATTGTGATTTTTAATCAATATAATCATTTAGCACAAATAATCGTTTTTTTTTTAAAAGGGATAATCAAATCGTGTCCTAACATTGGTGGCAGCGGTGGGATTGTATCCCGTGGAACGCCCCGTGAAGTGTTATCCAGTGAAAGTGTCTCTGTGCCAAGTGTATCTTGTGTGCCTCAAATCCTACGACCCGAACTCATCACGACCTATCTGCGGCCTAAGAGAGGCCAACCTTGGCTGAAATAGGCCATCTCCAGTAGCCTTCGAGAGGCTAACTCCAGCTCGAGGGGCCAAATCCAGGGCCCTTTCGAGGTTCATCCGAGTCGTCACCTGTCTACTGTGCAGTGGTACTGGGCAGTGCGCTGCAGGCGCATTCTACGGACCTGCTCGTATCCAGCACCGACCAGGATCAGACGTCCTCCGTGTCTCCGCAAAATGAAGTGTTTCTGTGTTCTGTGAGTCAGTTCAGTGATCTTAATTTTAATCCTATTTATAGATTTGCCATAGTTACAAATCATAAGTTACTTTATAATCCTGTTACTTTGTATCTGTAGATAACATTGTGTCCAGACCGTAGTCTAAACATCCTTCGCCCACGTATTCGGTAACTCAGTACTCAGAATACTGATAAGCCGTCCAGAACCAGTTGGCAAAAGTTTTATATTGCGACCTTATAATAGTTATTGTACTTGTATTTTATTTCGGAGCCAGTTATTTTATTTACAAAAAAAAATGACCAAATCCGATTCTAAAAAAGACCTCAAGGAGGTGAAAGATGAAGAAATACCCCTTAATGTTATTTTAAAATTTATCAAGCCATTTGACGGCTCTCGAGATAAATTAAATGCTTTTATAGTAAATTGCGATAATGCAATATCTTTGGCGTCATCATCACAGGAAGATATTATACTTAAATTTATTATCAGCCAACTAGACGGCAAGGCGCAAAGCGCGTGCTCCATCAAAGACTTTGACAATTGGTCATCTCTCAAAGAATTCCTTAAAAATCAATTCGGTGAGAGAAAACATTACACCCATTTACTTACCGAGCTCCAAGAATGTCATCAAACTAACCAGGAGACGGTCAGCCAATTCCATCTGCGAGTCGAAACTTGCCTATCCAAACTACTTACAGAAGTGACAATTTCCAATACAAAGAAAAGTGAACTTGTAGGAAGAGTGGCTGCGATGGAGGATCTAGCCCTTCATACATTTAATATAGGGTTACACCCTCGCATAGCTAACATTGTAAGATGTAGAGATCCTAAAAACCTGAACGAAGCCGTCAACTATGCGATTTCTGAAGAAAAAATTCAACACCACACATTCCGACAAAATGTAAATTCCAAGAAAGAACAGAATAGACCTCCACCTAAGCCACTTCTACCTAATAATAACAATCAACCTTCTTCCTTTAGGGATTCGTCAGTGTGCAGATACTGCAAGAAGGAGGGTCATACCTTAGCCGAATGTAAATTGCGCGAATTTAATAATAAATAATATAACAATAAATTCAATTACCCCGCGCAACAATATTCTTCTAAGCCCAAAAATCCTCATGTAAACCTTGTGAATAATGAAGAAGACTCCACTACAAACATTTTAGAATCTGATCAGGACACTTTAAATTACTAAACGTCTCGACAAGGTGTCGCACGAGACGAACTTTAAAAGTCGATGCCGTTAATTCTATATCCAATCACCATCTATCCTCTAGAGCTACACGACAGGGTAACCAGCCCCAAACTGGCAGCTCTCAAAATGTCACGCGACAGGGTAACCAGCCCCAAACAGAAGACATTTCTGATCCTAATCACCATTTATCACCTAGAGCTATACGACAGGGTAACCAGCCCCAAATTGGCAGCTCTCATAATGTCACGCGACAGGGTAACCAGCCCCAAACTGAAGACATCTCCAATCCTCCTCAATCCATGTGCATCCCTAGAAAAGAAAACAATGATGATTACAAAGTGTATGAAGTAAATACTAACTTAAAAACATACTTACCCTATGTCGTCGCCCAGTCGTCTGTCAGCGAAAAACCACTTACCCTTTTGATAGACACTGGAGCCTCCTTGTGTATCCTAAAGAAATCATGCCTAATCAAACCTCCTGAATTAAGAGTTGATGTTGTCAGAATAAAAGGCATAGACTCAAAGGACCCGATTACGAGTCACGGTAACCTTACTCTAGACCTAAGTTTATCCCCTGGATACATAGTATCACATAGATTTCATATATTTGATAACCTAGGCTTTCCTTATGATGGTATTATAGGTAATGACCTATTCGTAAAAAATGGCTGCCGAATAAATTATGATTCTGGTATGCTGGAAATCGGACACCATCATATAAAATTATCATTCAATCATCCATCTTACACTATAGAACCACGAACCGAAACCATCATAGAATGTTTAGTTCAAAACCCAGAAGTTAAAGAGGGTATAATTTTGGACCAACATATTTGTGATAAATTGCTAGTAGCTAATTCAATAGTGAAAGTAAAAAGTAATAATCGAATAAATGTATCGATCCTAAATGTATCTGAAAAACCTATTTCAATAGATCCTAACCTATCTTTGACCTTGATACCTATGACTAAAAATGAAATATGCCTATCTCAACCTAACACCAATTGTTACGAGAGAACAAACGAGGTCCTTAAACAGCTACGAACTTCCCATTTAAACTCCGAAGAATCTGAAGTTCTTTATGACATCTGCAGTCAATATGCAGATATATTCCACCTTCCCGACGACGAACTCACTTCAACCAGTGCGATCAAGCACGAAATCAAAACAAGTTCCTCGCAACCTATAAATGTAAAATCTTATAGATTTCCAGAGGTTCATAAAGATGAGGTCAGAACCCAGATCAGTAAGATGCTGGAACAAAATATTATTAAACCATCTACCTCTCCATGGTCATCCCCCATTTGGATAGTGCCCAAAAAAGTGGATGCATCAGGAAAAAGAAAATGGCGTATAGTGATTGACTATCGCAAGCTCAATGACGTAACTATTGGGGAGAGCTATCCAATTCCCCAAATCAACGAAATCCTAGACCAGCTTGGTAATAGCAAATATTTTACAACTCTCGATTTAGCGTCAGGCTTCCATCAGATAGAAATTTCAGATGAAGATGTCCCTAAAACTGCTTTCAGTGTACCCGAAGGTCACTACGAATTCATTAGAATGCCATTTGGCCTCAAAAACGCCCCTGCAACCTTTCAGAGACTTATGAACACAGTCCTTTCAGGGCTGCAAGGTATACACTGCTATGTTTATTTAGACGATATTGTTATATATTCCTACGACCTCACATCCCATGTCCAGAAATTATCCTACACATTTGACAGATTGAGGAAATTCAACCTCAAACTGCAACCAGACAAGTGCGAGTTTCTCCGCAAAGAAGTTACTTATCTTGGCCATACTATTAGTGAAGCAGGCTTAAAACCTAACCCAGAGAAAATAAAAGCTGTAAGCGAATTCCCTGTCCCAAAATGCGCAAAAGACGTAAAATCATTCTTAGGGTTGGTTTCCTATTATCGTCGCTTCCTACACGATTTTTCTAAGCTAGCCAAACCTCTTACATCCTTGTTAAAAAAGGATATACCATTTGACTGGACTAATAGTCAACAACTTGCTTTTGAAACATTAAAAAATAATTTAACTTCAGCACCCGTCTTAATATACCCCGATTTTACTAAACCTTTCATCCTGACGTGTGATGCGTCAAATTACGCTATTTCAGCAATACTCTCTCAAGGCGAGGTAGGAAAGGACCGCCCAATCGCGTTTGCCTCACGCACATTAAATAAAGCTGAAACTAATTACAGCGTAACCGAAAAAGAATGTCTGGCAATTATTTTTGGAACAAAAATATTTCGCCCATATCTATATGGTCACAAATTTAAAATTTTAACTGATCATAGACCACTTAGGTGGCTATTCAATTGCAAAGAACCAGGCTCTAAACTAGTAAGATGGAGATTAAGACTTGAGGAATTCGACTATGAGATCGAATATAAAAAGGGTAAGATCAACAGCAACGCTGATGCTCTTTCCCGCTACCCCGTAAAATCCACTAGCTTACCAAACACTGCTCACGTACTTACCGACAAAGTACCACCAGTGAGTATTCCACCTCCACCTCAACAGCCGGAAATTCCTCCTGCTAATCCTGAAAGTCCCGGAATACCTGAAATTCCCGACTTACCTGACTTTGTAGACTTACCTGAAAACGTTGAGTTACCCGATGACCTCGAACTCCCTGAAGATTTTGACATCCCAACACCACCTGAAGTCCAAAATGACGACGACACTTATACTAAATGCCTGAAAGAAATAAACAACAAATTAAATCAATTTGATACTATAATTCATGAACATAGTGAAAACTTATTAAAAACAAAATTAAAAACTATTATTATACCGACTTCCATTGACCTCGACGAGTCAAATCACTATATTTCGGAAGTCATTGATAATCTTCCGGAACCAAAAGATATCCTAAAAGAAGAAAGAACATTACATTCCTTCCTCTCTTTTGAAAATAATAATGTTAAATTTTACTTCCTTTTCCTAAAAGTCTATCACTTCGATCAATGTAACTATGAAGATATTTTTAAGAGCCTCAAAAATCTAAAACTTGAATTAATTAATAAAAACACAACTGAATTCGCTACGACAGACTTCCGTAATCCATTCGATTCGCATAGTTTTATGAAAATTCATAATATAATTACATACCTATTTCATTCTACTTCAATCGCAGCCCATATTTTCAAAAATACCATAATTTACCCTTCTCCAACGGAAATTACTAAAATCCTAAAAGAAAACCACGATATTCCCATATCAGGTCATTTGGGCTCAAATAGAATGTTAAGTAGAATCCAGGAGAAATATTATTGGCGCAATATGCGCAGAGATGTCGAAAACTATGTCCGAAAATGTGATCAATGCCAAACCAATAAAGCTTTGCGTAGAACCAATCGAGCCCCTATGCAGATCACAACTACATCTACGCAACCTTTTGAACGCGTGTCACTTGACATTGTCGGACCGTTGCCCGAATCAGGCACGGCCAAGCTCAGGTTCATTTTAACAATTCAAGACGACCTCACAAAATTCTCTGCTGGCTATCCTATTCGAAATGCTACGGCAGAAGAAACCGCTGAGTGTTTGATACATTTCATATCCCAATTTGGCATCCCCAAGACTATTCTCACAGACCAAGGAACTAATTTCACAGCAGATCTATTTAAACAAACTTGTAACTTTTTGAAAATCAAACAGTTATGGTCCAGCCTATATCATCCACAAACTCAAGGTGCTTTAGAAAGAAGTCATGCGACTCTAAAAGAATACTTAAAATGTTTCGTCGATGACAATCAAAATGACTGGCCGAGATATGTTTACACGGCAATGTTAACCTACAACACCACAGTCCATTGCACCACAAATTATACACCATATGAATTATTATTCGGTTGCAAACCATTTATACCCACTTCTATTTATGACACGGCACTAGAACCTACATACCCTAGTTATGTCCGTATACTCCAACAAAGAATGAAACTCTCCAGAGAGAAAGCTGTAGAAAACATTCTTAAATCTAAAATTACATCAAAAGACTATTATGATAGAAAAACTAGACCTATGAAATATAAAACAGGCGATATGGTGTATATCAAACACCACCCGCGGCAAAATAAAGCCCTGTTGCCTATCTGGAAAGGCCCATATAAAGTGATAAAAATTAATGGCAACAATACGTTGACCCTTCTCGTTAATCGCCGCCACGTTAAGTATCACTATGACGAATTAAAGTTGGCGGAAACAACTAACACTTAGTTCTTAATCTAGTATTACGCATATATCTTTAAAACCTAGTTTTAACTTAAATAAAAAAAAAAATATAACATTAGTTAAATATTTTGTCATATATATATTTTTCAGAATATCTACATTCCTGTCCCTTGCAACATCTGATATCGTCGAACAAGTCTCTGAAAGCCCTGGCATATACTTCGATCCGATAGGAATCATGAAACAGACCAGGGATAATATTCATTTGCTTGTACCCATAGATATTGCATATATAAAACCCCACATAGACAGCATAAATAATGTTTTAAAAAGTTCCACACTTTTGTGTCAAGAAAATACAGTACTTAAGGAATCCGAATGTACAAATATACTGCAGCCACTGGCTTTGCGACTTATTGATATTCTAAAAGACTACAGTACCTTATCTCATTTAACATCTGGGCGAGAAAAGAGATCCGCTTGGTTAGCAGGAGTTGGCTCTCTTTTCAAACAAGTCATTGGAACAATGGATGAAGACGATGCTATAAGATATAATAACGCTATTCAAACCCTAAATAGTAATAATATTAAGATTGCGTCTATTTTAAAGGATAACATAATTGTAACGAGCACGGCTCTTTCCCGCTATAACGAAACTCTTAAAACTATAAACACAAATGAAGTCCGTTTGAATGACGCTATTATTAATCTATCTAGCACTTTTAGTAACTTGTCTATCTTATCTGATAAGCTGTATATAAAATCAAAAATGAACGATGTCTATACTGAACTATCATCTTGCCTACTTACCTTGTCATTTAAATTAGACGACCTTGTAAATGCAATGTTATTCGCTAAAACTAATACTCTGCATCCGTCAGTTATGACACCTAATCAATTATATAATGAGCTAGTAGATAATGTTAGGAAATTACCTAGTTATGAAAAATTGCCTTTAGACTTAGATTTAGATAATATTCATGCTTTAATTGACATATTAAAATTGTCTTGTTATTTCGCAAACAATAAGTTAGTCTTTGTAATTAAAGTTCCTCTTGTACACTCTTTCGAGTTAGATCTGTTTAAGGCTATTTCGGTACCTATACCGCACAATATAGATAAACCAAACTCCTATGCAATGATAGTGCCATCTTGTAATTATATTGGCATTAGTAAAGATAAACTAACATATACCGGTATAAGTGATCTAAAATCATGTGTTGAACCCGTAAATAGAGTTTATATATGTGATGATGTGAACACACTCTTAATTCCAGAAACACCAACCTGTGAAACCGATATACTAACAAAAATTGTTACGGAAATACCTAAATACTGTCAAACTAAATTAATGTATGGTCAGTTAGATATTTGGCAAGAATTGCAAGGTAACAGATGGATATTTGTCCAATCTGAACCGACTAAACTTTCTATCCAGTGTAAATCTGATTTAATAGAGTTGAAAATATTAGGTACTGGTATACTTAATATTCCACCTAATTGTACCGCTTATTGTAGAAACAAACAACTGTTTGGTAGAAACAACATTGACATAAATGTTAAAAATATAGTTTCCGATTTTAATCTAATTAATGAAGCCTGTTGTAATCTAGAAAAGTTTAATATATCAAAACCCAATTTGTTATTTTCTAAATTGTCAAATATAGACTTAGACAAACTACCTAAGATTATTAATAATCAAATATTGTCAGATGTTGATAAAATTATAAATAATCCTAGCCCTAACCTAATTGAATATAGTTCTCATTATCCACTTTTAACTTACTTTGTAATCATTTTAATTTTAATCTTTACTAGTTATAAACTTTGTAAGAAGTTTGGGAAATATTTTGACTGCAAAAGAAAGCCCGACTCACAGGACAATAACAACTTAGATAACGATCCGGAACCTGAAACAATTCCTCTTCCAAGGTTAAGAATAAATTCGTAACTTTCCATGAAAACCGTAAAGTTCCTCTTAAAGGGGGGGTTGTTACATCCCCAGAATGCACCCATTATTGCCTAATAAGCGCCACGTCATCGTCCTGGTCGAAACCTAGTGCATTAGTCAGATAATAGAGCCAGTTCGGGTTGAGACTCCTACCGGATAGGTCGCGTGTCAAAATATTGACCAAGTTTCCCATATTATTGTGATTTTTAATCAATATAATCATTTAGCACAAATAATCGTTTTTTTTTAAAAAGGGATAATCAAATCGTGTCCTAACAGTTCGTTCGGAACGAAAACCTTCACTTAGATCTTGAAGTCCCGACCATCCGTCAGTACTCGAAACGCCTTTCCAAGCGTTTCTTTGATTCCGTCGTGAAACATCGCAACCCCTTGGTTGTCGAGTCCGCTAGCTATGTCTCCAGTAGAATCAGTAGGATCCGCCGTCCGCGACATGCCCTCACTGAACCCGATGACCCTATCACCCTCCTCCAGGAAAGTAGTAAGGAAACTGGCACTGTCTACAAACACAAACACAGATCTACATTCCGGCCTCACCGCCGAGGCCCACCGCGCTTAATACTATCTAACGTAAATGTAAATGTAAATTCATGTCCCTTGATCGGTTTGATCGAGCCAGCTGGTGGCGTAGCTGAGCCTGTAGCTTTAAACTCCCCTGATAATAATAATTCCCCCAACTTGATCCAGCCTATTGCTTTGCCTTGCTGTTCTATTGTTAATGACAACGACTCCCTAAGCCGAGGTCCGTACCCCACAGGGGGTGCCCTTAGTGCGCAGTCGTTTAGTTTATAAGTTTAGATAGTATATACCCCCTGGTTGGAGGCTTTTGAGCTCGCTTAAAGGCACCCACAGGAAAGTCCGGTTAAGTAGTCGAGACCTCTCATGGTCACGATGCCATTCGAAAAAAAAAAAAAATAACATCGAAGGTAACTATGCTTACCGCGGTCGGTTCGTGAATGGGTGACGAGACGATCCATCTGTACCAAGATTCTGACGGAAATAGGAAATGTCCGTAAAGTTTTGAATCCGTGCCTCGTCCGCGCCTCGTACATGGCATGGCTCGCGCCCGGCACGCGTCACTTATAAGGTGAGCGTCCATTAGCCAGCCGCAACCCACGCACGGCACGCAACGGATTTCTGTTTGCTTTGTATTCACATGCACTGCGTCCCTTACCGGTACCGCCCGCATTTTAATTTCTTCATACAAACAAACCTAAATCCGTTGCGTGTCATGCGCAGGTTGCGACCGGCGCGGACGCGCGGCTAAACGGTCCCGGCTGTCATTCGTAGATCTTTGACAGTCGTTACGGGTAGTCAAAAGCCCAAAAGTCAAAAAACCAGTCTTACCACAGGGTATCGTGTTACCCAGTAACTGGGTTGTGGAGGTCAGATAGGCAGTGCTCCATGTAAAATACTGCCTTTTCTGTGTATGTTCTAAGCTTTCACGTCTTTAAAAAAATACAAAAGGAACTAGACATAATAAACTTAAATAAATTTAAAGTTAAATAAAAAATTACAGAATGGCTCATTCAGCAGGACTATGCAAAAACAGAATCCCTATTAACTTATATCGCTTGAAATTACGATATATCACTAAAAAAAGTAACAACAACACAAACATCTACATAATATTATTTATACCTAACATATACATATATACATACAACGTTGCACACACCATACACTCTTTTTCCACACATGCACACATACAGCACACATCAAACATGTTTAATTCAATAACAACTGCAGGATGTGTGTGACATTAAAAACAACAATGATATTACAACAATTTCATTTTACATAATTATTCAGGTTTTCTGTGACTTGTAGGTATATCGCATCTGCCTAGCCTTATCTCAACTGTTGGGTCAGCTTCCAGTCTAACCGGTTGCAGCTGAATACCAATATTTTACAAGGAGCAACTGCCTATCGGACCTCCACAACCCAGTACCTGGGTAACACGATGCCCCTTAGCTTTATATGACTGGTTGTCAGACTTTTGGGCTTCTGACTACCCATAATGACTATTAATGACCTATGACTATCAACCACAACATCGGCTTTACGTGTTTTCTGAGGCACGGCCCTTCCGTGCTCTTGATATTTAATGGATGGTCACCCATCGACGGACCGACGGCGGCAAGCGTAGCTTAACCTTGGATCGACCCGTGCGGCTTTTGTCATTTAAATTCATTCAGTGGGGAAGGCAGCTGTCAAAATGGCGCTGTCGTAGCTAGTTCCCAACACAAGCTAATAATACAAGGCGTGAGGTGGTTTTATTTTATTTTTGCGAAAATGACCCGTTGTCGTGTTCCTAAAGACTCCAAAATTGGAGTCTACTATTTCCCAAAAGACTCTAAAAGCTATTCGTAAAGATTAAAAAAAAAATAAACAGAGTTCGTGGCGAACTTGGTTTTTTTTACTGGATTTTTTTATAGCTATTCCATACCCTCTCGAATAAAGCAAAAAATTTTCAAATCTGGCAACTCTGTAAAAAGTTAAGCATATTTTTTTTTTTTTAAAATACACGTGTCGACTTGAGAACACCCCTCGACCTCTTGGTCTTTTTTTGGTCGGTTAGAAATAAAAAGTCTGTTACTTTACCTCAAACGATGGTTTGTTCATGTGGTGCTGCCTGATGTACTCTATACCGTCAACAAGTTCGTATGAAGCCTTGATAATGTCTGTCCCAGTTATAATCGATACCCTCATACTCTCCCTGTCCCAATAATCTGGTGTTTGAGCTCCATGACGATCTGTTTAATTAAAGCACCCCGGAAGCGATCAATGACAAAAATAGTTGTCAAAAAAATAAAAACCGGCCAAGGGCGTGTCGGACCACGCTCAATGAAGGGTTCCGTAGTTGGGATGAATTTATCCCAATAACATAGGTACTCGTACTTAACATTGTAGGTTGAAATCCCCAAAAAAGTTCATGAAGTTCTCCCATATATTCCAACTGTAAATTTAAGTTTGTAGTCGCAATATTGAGAGATTTACCACATTATTTTAAGACCACAGACTTCTTATAGGTTTTCCTGTAGTCTACAGGTAAAGAGCTATTTTCTGTATTTTTTTCAAAATTTTAGGCTCAGTAGTTTCGAAGATAAGGGTTGAATGGTAAATTTTCGTCTATTTTCTTAAATAACAATTTATTTTAAAATTATAAAAAAAAAATCAAAATTGAGGCCCTCACAGTAAGCTCTTTCATTTGATATGTCGCACGCTATAGTTTGCAAAACTTTTTTTTAATTTTCTTATTTGCCCTCCAAAAGTGACCCCCCATATACGAAATTCATTTATTTACTTTACCCTTCCGTGTTTCGGTCACAGAAGTTCGTATGTGTAGGTACCAAATTTCAACTTAATCGGTCCATTAGATTCGGAGCAAATTTGCTGTGACAGACGGACAGACAGACACACGAGCTAGGGTTCTGTTTTTCCTTTTGAGGTACGGAACCCTAAAAATAATATAAAACCGGCAAAAATAATAATGAAATATCGCGAGATTGTCGAGATATATGTGGGATGAGGATATACAGCAGTCATTGTGCCGATAGTTGTGATGCCAAAGGCATAATAGCCAAGAGTCTCGTCCAACACCTGAGGAGGGTCTCGTTAAGCTTCTGGATCAACTGCTTGATCCAGAAAGCGGTACTTCTGGACATGGCACGTATCGTTAGGAGGTTCCTCTCTCAGGAGTCCTGACCACCGCACCGGTAGCTTGGACCCTGTTTCCGATACCGGTGGGCTACTATTTTTTTAATATTTTTAAATGTTTTAATATTTAAAAATGTAAATTTTATTTTTTAAATAAAATACAGGAAGTAATAATATAATAAGCGTTTATTTATAAAAGATGCCATTGCGAGAACAGCGAGTTGGACTCGCGCACCGAGAGTTATGTACGCCTCGAAATTTATTTATTTATAGTTAATTAAAACGGTTATACACCAATTACAATAATTAACCTAGAAACACAATACTAATATTATAATATCTACTACATACTTAATAAATAACAGTGGAAATTCTCTCATACTTTCTCTCGCAAAACTTCAGACACACTCGCATTATCTCTCTCCATTCATCGGCAAACAGATCACAATCAGGATTGACTGCCAGGAGGGCATTGAGGGCTTCCAGAGTCCGACCCACCGGCGACTCTGCTCTAGCGACCGTACGACATGCTGGCCGAGCAAACAATTTGTGCCTCTTACTGTGGCAGTGACCTATATAGTTGCCAGGCACATATAATTGACAGAATAGGTTATGTAGCTCAGGAAATATATAATAAGAAATATATGCCTTTACCGAATCTAAAAAGAGGAGACCCGCAGGAGAACCAAGGCACTACCGCAATAAATATATGGACAATAAGGAATCTACGTACTAACGGTCGAAACAGCACACTCACACAAACGAGGCCCCAAGCGACAGTCGCGGTGCTCTCAGTACTTATATTTATTGTGGCTCGGGGTTTCGTCGATGCGCGCGTCTGTTGTGTGCCGTTTCGCACCTTTCTTCGTAGTTTCTCTACTGTCCATATTTATACTGTGGTACCTATTACCGTCCAGCGCACCGGGAGCGGGACGTCAACGAGAAACGAGATTATTCGGCCATAGATTTATGAAAGAAGATTGGGCCATAGTAAATGTACCTACTGTCGCTACTTCAGCGCGGTCATCTGTTTGCTCGTTGACGTCCAGTTCCCAGTGCGCTGGACAAACAAGGCTTTGAATTGCTTGACTTGTGGGCACATTGCTCGCAAAACTGATGGCCGGAAATGCGCTTTTATAATTTCTGACATGAAAATATTGTCGTGGACATCTACGTCGTCGTCCATGAAATGTGTGGAAATACGTGCACGTTACGTTCTTGTGGAAAGGAAAAAAAGCGTCTGTATATATTTCCCTAAATACATTTTACTTCCCAGTGTTATTGGTGATGCCAAATGCCGTGACGTGGAAGTCCACGGTAATATCGTCACGTTAGAAAAGCGAACTGCCCGATATGGTACTGGGTAGAGTATGATAGTTTAATTTTATTAAAGATTATCATGTAAATCTTTTCATTTCTAATAATTATGAGGTACTACATATCTATGCTTCTTAAAATTAATATTACAAAACTTAATATTTCAATCATATCGATTATTTATATTAGGTACTTACAATCTTAAAAAAAAAATATGTACAAGTATATACATACATATACTCGTAAAAAAGCAGGGGAAATAATCATTTCATCAGGAAATCTGGCGATTTCATGAAATCATGACATTTGAGGTCAATTCTAACTTATGGAGTTGTATTGCTGATTCTAATGATTATAATTCTGTAAAGCCATGTTAGTTACGGCCGCGAATCATATTTTAATCAACATACAACCTGACACTGACCTGCAAATTGCAAAAAACGTAAAAAAATAATAATTTTGCGGGCTATCTTAGCGTATCCTCCCATCGGCTATAAGCCGCCATATTGCATTTTATCTGAAGTAAGTATATAGCCTATAACTTGCGGAACAACACGACGCTTCCAATGATATCTCGTTTGTCGAAATATTACGAAAAGTTTATAACAAATGAACATAAAAATGTAGTTCATAGCCTGTTAAAATCCCCTCCCTCCCTCCTTGGGCTTTGCCGTAGACATTTTAAAAAAAAGCAAATTGATCGGTATAAAATATAGGAATCGGTTTAAATCTTAAACGCTAAAAACTATACCTACATACAACGTGTCGTTTTGCATCCTAGTCAAATTTCAGTGTGTGATACAGAACATCAAACCGAACAACTTTCTCCATGGGACCAACATCGTAATCGCGAAAAAATTTTTAACAGTCCCATACTTCAATAGCTAATCGACGCAAATGTATGGGACGGCTGATTATTTTTTCGCGATTACGATGGAAAAAGTTGTTCGGTTTCATGGTCTATTCCTACCACACCCTTAAATTTGACGAGGACGCAAAACGACACGTTGTATGTCGACACCCAAGCTCGCGTCTGCAGAGTTTAGCTAGCCAATATAAAATAACCCTGTTTAGTTAATTTCTGAATAAGAATATCACTTACGTGCAAAAAGAAGTAAAACAAATAATATCATAGAACATATTTTTAAGTCCAAGAATACCGCCAAGGCAGACATATTGAATTACTATGAGCAAGTAAAGCAGCAGGTCAATCATAATTTCAATAAGCAGTAGGTACCTATACTTAATTATTTTTTTTATAACCTACTACTATTACCTACCTAGATACTTAAATTATAGTCACGTGTAATAAGACCGCTTCTCCACCGCACCGGGAAGCGTAAATACAAAGGCGGATGCAACACAGGCAGTAGCAGCTAGTTGCTGTTCTGTAACCAGCCGCGTCCGTATAAATAAAGCATTAAGGCGAGTAGAGCTGCTAACAGCGCCACTATTGAGTAAAAAGCCGTTTTTGGCGTTAACTGCTATAACTTCGAACCTAGGAGGTTGTGATGATTTTTTTAATAGAAAAAATACTTCTACTGACTAAAAATGAGTGCATAGGAAATTTCAAAATGTTTCATAACACCAGACTTGTTAATTTTCAATGGTGGCGCTGCCGGTTATATACGCCTTAAGTACAAACACGATTACACCACAGACGTCTAAAAACTGTGTGCAATGTGATCAAAAAACATAGTTTTAATAAAAACGCCTGCAATAAAGCTTATAAGTAGATACTCGCTCTGTCTACACTGCAGATAGCTAGGTAGGACAGCTTAGCCTTTAGCTTAGCTCGCTCGGCTCGCGCGCCGTCACAGTTCTAACCTAACCCATTTGGTCGGGGTGCCCTGGCTTAGTTACTGCGACATAATCAGCTCGCGCGTGGTTGGTTACAGTTCCATCCTAACCTATAACTGAATATCATTCAAGCCACTAGTTTAACGGCGCCGTCAAAACACTGTGTTACAGCTGGGTTGGGACAGACTAATAATTCAGCACAGACAATGGGTGTCTGTGTTGCATCCGCCTTTGTAATAGGTCTTTACCTATGAAATTGCCGTTTTGTATGAAAAAATTTAAACGAATTTTTTTCATGCATTTTTTATTTGTATTAATCGAAGTAATCACCATGCAATCAATGCATCTTTGCCAACGCAGTGGCAGTTTATTGATGCCCTTCTTAAAGAAATCAGCTGGACGGGAGGCAACAAATTCTTCAAAGGCATTTTGTACTGCCTCTCGGGTATTGAATTTTTTTCCCGCCAAGAAGTTATCCAAATTCTGGAAAAAGTAGTAGTCTGTAGGCGCAAGGTCTGGTGAGTAGGGCGGATGACGGAGAGCTTCCAACCTCAGTTCTTGCAACTTGGAGACCGTCTGCTGTGCAGTATGAGGTCGCGCGTTGTCGTGCAAGAGCAGCGGAGTCGAGCGATTGACCAATGCTGGTTGGAGATGTGCCAGCTTCTCCATCATTGTGTTCAGTTCTTCACAGTACACATCTGAAGTAATGCTCACCCCATTTGGTAAGAAACTGTGATGAATCACACCGGCGCTAGACCACCAAACAGTGACCATCACTTTTCTAGGGGTAAGTTTTCGTTTAGGGCATTGTTTAGGTGCTGAACCAGGATCCAACCAACTTGCTGAGCGCTTGCGGTTATCAAACAGAATCCATTTTTCATCGCAGGTAACAATGCGGTTCAAAATTCCTTCACTTGTGTGTCTGTTGAGCAGTGCAAGGCACGTCTCGACGCGTACTTCGCGCTGGCGATCATTGAGTTCGTGGGGCACCCATTTGTCAAGCTTTTTTACCTTGCCAATTTGACGCAAATTGACCAATATTGTTTTGACGCTAACGTCGAAAGCTGCTGCTAATTCAGCCGTAGATTGTGTATCATCAGCTTCCACAATCGCCTTTAATTCGTCATTGTCGACCAAAGTCTTCGGACGACCGCGAGGTTCATTTTCAGGTCGAAATTTCCAGAACGGAAGCGAGCAAACCAATAACAAGTGGTGCGTTGGTTTGTAGTGTTAGCTCCGTAAACGTCGTTGATGTTGCGTGCCGCTTGTGCCGCGTTGCTGCCACGACGGTACTCATATTCCATAATTACTCGAATTTTTAACGTATCCATGATGACGAAAAAGATTGAAATGCGATGAAAATGTAACACTAATCAATAAACAAATGACTACTTTTGGAAAAAAAAATCCATGTTTTTAAAATAAAATTAATTTGAAATTAGAATTCTTAGCCAAACAAAAATTATTTTGATTTGAAATGGCCAGTACTGCAGAACGGCAATTTCATAGGTAAAGACCTAATATTTACGCCACCGGGAAAGGGACGTCAACGAGAAAATAGATGATGACGCCGAAGTAGTTTAAAAAACTAAAAAACACGCTTTAATACCATTAAACTGAACTAAAAAGTAAAAAATAAATTTTTCAGTAAATGAATAGTGATTAACGAGAAAATTAATGTCATTGTCGATGAATCTGAAATAAATGAAGCGTGGGTGTTTTCGAATTACAGAGTTAATGTAAGAATGTCGTAAAAAGCACCCCACGCTTTTCTTTACAATGACATTAATTTTGATGAATTATAATGACAAAAGGACCAACCAAAATGGGCTAGCGGTCAACAACCGTATTGGGAAAGAAGGAATTCATAAAGCATTTAGTAATCATATTTACTGAACATTGGTCCCTATTAGGGAGTGCAAATATAAATAATATTAAAAACGAATAAAGAAGATTTTTAATTGATTTGTATTTGTAAGATGACATTTGCGGCGCGGCGTGCGGGGTGCGTTGAGCTTGAGTTAGGGTTGCATAAAGAATAAAAACAGAAAAAAAATAGCGATATTTTTGATGTTTCGATTCGAGCGCTTTGAAACATTAAACTGTTTTCCTGGAAGACCGAATTTTGTTCTGGCCGTTGGAGGGTGCATCATCAGCAGCACCATCATCAGCTTAACCTTACTTAAATAAAAAGATACAGTTTACGTAGAATAACATTTTTTTTTGACGTGGTATAATCATCCATTTATTTCTCCCGCTCTAGGCTGGAGCGGGAGGGCGTGTCAGACTTTTACTGACTAACACTGTTCAAATAGGAGACTTACCGCCATGATTATAGCGTGCCCACGTAGAAAAAACGTTAGAAGTCGTTTAGCCTTTATCGGGGAAACATAGTAAGAATCGTTAGTAATTGGTAATTCGTCTTCGTTCGTTTGGGTTTTGTCCGTCGTGGTAGCGGGTATTATTAACACGTGCTTTTCTTGAAGATTCTAATTGTAATGCGGCATGGTCCATAACCAAAAGAATTACGCAAAACAAAACAGCACAGCACGATGGAATCGATATCAAATCAAGTGTTCGACTGACAGTGCAGAGAACTGGCAACACTGACCCAGAGCCGATTGTCCAATTGTCAATGTCAGTCTTTTTCGTATCGTATTGTGAATATTATTTCGACTTTAGCTATTTTTGACGACTTGTGCTGTTCAAAATGGATTCTGATGATTTCCTAAACGACGACCCCGGCTCACTCTCGGACTCAGTACCCGCTTCAAACGTTAACCCTGGCATTTGTAGTATAGTTTTGCAAATAAACAATTTATTTTAAAGTATTGAAGTTTATTTTTTTTTGTGCCTATAAATATAACTTTTTAGTTTTTAGTTTTTATTACAAGTTACTTTATCTTATAAATATAACCAATTTGATATAAAACTTCATATCTACATGTTTTCTTTCTACTGTAAGCCACTCAATGAAATCAATAACAGTGCAATATTTTTATGTTCATGTTCAAGCCAAACGCCATACAAAGTGGTTGAT
Organism: Cosmia pyralina; assembly: GCA_946251885.1. Classification (NCBI taxonomy): domain Eukaryota; kingdom Metazoa; phylum Arthropoda; class Insecta; order Lepidoptera; family Noctuidae; genus Cosmia; species Cosmia pyralina. Next base: position 9,410,213 of record OX276369.1, on the reverse strand, counting down.
GTACTTTCAGTTTAATGGTATTAAAGCGTGTTTTTTAGTTTTTTAAACTATAATTTATTTATTAAGTATTTAATTTTGATTAACATTAATTGTGGTCACTATCGCGAATGAATGTTCAACGCGTCGTGTCGGTATGGGCGTACCTATCGCCACGGCCACGAGCTACAAGCTCAAGCGACAGCGACTGCGGAGGAAACAAATGAAAGAAGTTGTTTAGAGCATGCCGCAAGACACTGCGACGCGACAGGCGCGTGCGCGTGTCGCTTGACGCAAATCGCATCGCTCGAGGTCATGAACCGGCCATACAAGAAGTGTTTATGTAACCATTGAATTTAATCATTACCTGGTCTATTATTTTTCATTACATTGTTAATGAGAAAACTCTATTTATGTAGGCACCTATGTAGTTTTGATAACGGTAGGTAGGTACATCAGCAATAAGGTGAAGAAATTATCAAGACGCCAACATAATAAAAATGTTAACTGAATATTAATATTTGTAAATAATAAATAATTATGATGTCCAAACAATAATTGTTGGAAAAAGTGATGAAATATTTTAAAAGTAAGATATCTACTTATAAAAATTTCTCGGCAGAAAAAAAATCCAGTTACCTCCAAACCAAACAATAAACCGCTGCTGGTATTCAAAAAATACTTCAAATTAGATCATGAAACTTTGCATAGGTCTACCTACTAACTGAACTATAAAGCATTAATTTTTTTTTTCAAATTACCATTATTTTCACCGTAAAAAGCAATTAGGTACCTAAACTATCAGCGCCCAGCACCGCTCTCACTCAGTCCACGAGCAGTATCGTGCGAGCGAGATAAAAAGTTGAGGTAGTATGGGCTCTTGCTAGACTAAAAATTAGTTGGCGTGGCGAGCTGCGCGAAGTGGACGTGCGATTACTCGCTGGTATGCGTATCTCAGCGAGTGTCTACCCGCCAAGCGAGCGACGCTGAGCGAGTAGGTACTCTTTGTAGCTCTTCAATAAGCCGGCGGTGTGAATAATCAGCGATCAATTACTAATATTTAATTATGTATCTCTTTTATACTTACCTACTTTGGAACAGAGCTTAGGTACAAGTTTTGAGCAGGTACTTTTGCACGGGACCCAAAAGTACCTGCGAAATACATTTCTTCACGCATAACGCAGGCCACATTGAGAACGAAGCTAAGATAGTTTAGTTTCGCTCAACACTACACATGTTCACACTGCGAAATGTGAGAAAAAAAGACGCGGAAGCTAAACGAACTTAGTTTCGTTTCGCTCTGTTCTGTGTGGCCTGTGCTTTATTCGAAACTGGTCCGTTTGTCTCGTTGTTGCAAGCGCGACTGCTAAGCTTAAGGTCCAGGGTTCGATTCCCTCGTCGGGCAGTGTTATTGGGTTTTCCCATTAAGAATTATTGAGTTTGGAAGTGTGGCTGACACTGGCATGGCCACCATCAGGGATTTTAATTTTAATAACACAAATTATTCGAAATTTGTAGTCAAATATCAGAATTTGTCGGTCACTGGTTCAAAAGTTCCCGATCTGGAGAGCATTCCCCAGCTTGGCCATGGTGTGGTGTGTATAATGTGTGTGTGTGTGTGTGTGTGTGGTGTGTGTGTGTGTGGTGTGTGTGTGTGGTGTGTGTGTGTGTGGTGTGTGTGTGTGTGGTGTGTGTGTGTGTGTGGTGTGCGAAGATCTGCCTTCTCCCAAATTTAGTCGCAATCTTAGTTTAAAAGATATGAATTAAATTTTTAAGTAAGTATAGTCCAAGAGCTAGATCAAAGATTTTATCGTAAACTCTTCGATCTAGCTCTTGGACTACTTATACTTAAAAAATGTACTCATTATATCTTAGTGTATCAAACAAACTATATAACATCTAATGTATATCCTATATTCTAGCAAACAAAGTTATCATTCATTCATTCTAAACTAAGACCCGATTAAATCTGGGACTTGGCGAAAAATTGCGACTAATTAGCAACTAAATTTGGGAGAAAACAGATCTTCGCTATGTGGCCTAGTTTTTGAGATATAAGATGTAGCCAAGCTGGGGAGATTTATCTGTTTTGTGGGGGAGATGCTCTCCAGATCGGCCACCTATGAACCCTTTTGAACCAGTGACCGAGAAATTCTGATATTTGGTGGCAAATTTCGACTATTTTTTTCGACTATCAAAATTAAAATCGCCGATGGTGGCCATGCCAGTGTCAGTCACACAGTTTGGAAGTTGACAGTGTGATATCCCCGTGCCTCGGAAAGCTCGTAAAGCCGTGTGTCCTGCCTGCGCCTGATCTCTCTCCGGTCGTGCCGGATTGCCGTCCCATCTATGACAGTGAGGGAACAGAGTGTACCTGTTCTTGCGCACACACTTGTGCACTATAGTAGGTATCTCCTGCGTACCTGGATAATCTGCGTTTGAGATTTTCCGCCGTGCCCGATATCGGTCAGGAGGATTATTAATATTCGTAGCACTAGGTAGATACACCAATAAAGCAGGGAATAGTCTTCAAATAGTAAAATAAAAACACGCCAGACGTTAAAAGCTTTTAATATATGTACAATATATTATGAAGTCAAGTGTTACATCATCATAATTTTGGTCTTAGCTCGAGGCACAATTTGTTTTATCAAAAATGGTACAGCAGTTTCGGAGATAGCAATTCTTTCAACATATGTAGGTGTTCAACAAATTGCTGTACCAACTTTGATGAGATTATTAACTTCAGTTTTTTTTCTCAAATTGAGCCTCGCGACATAAGTATTTAATGTTTTCTTTTAAACAGTTTGTAGTATAGGTATATTTATACAATTTTTAATATAATTATTATTATTAGAAAAAATCGAATACTTTTTTTTAATCCCAAAATCTATATTATATTATTTAAGAAAAATCCAATATATCAATCTGATATATTGGTGAATTTATAACATTTCTCATACAGTTTACTCCAACAGGACCAATACACGCAAACGATAAGTCGCAGCGACAAAATAACCGCTCGTGTGTATAAAGCCTTAAGTTTTTTTTAAATATTATTTTAATTAAACCACTTATCTCTACTATAAAAATTTCGAACGACCATTTCTGTACATTTTCTATTTACAATTTAACCAAATTTTAGAAAAACCATTACAGTATTTTGACAATCATACCTACATATTATGTTGTTTTTTTTTTTCTATTAGCCTGTAATATAGTACGAATTTTCTTTCATATCTAAGTATATTCAATTCTACTTTTCTCTTTGATAAATTGGCATGAATAATTAAAAACATTACTTTTCATTATAGTTCTCGGTAATAGAAATAACGTACACAACATCGAAAAAAATATCCAAAAGCCTCGTAGGGTCAACCGCACGTTAACTCCGAAAACCGCACTTATTGCTTAAGAAATAAAGGCGCTGTCATCAGTAGTGTCTAAACCAATATAAACTGGCCTCTTATTTTATTGAAACTCCGTACTATGCCAGGCCAGATCAAGTGTTACCACTGCTGTGAGGCCTACTTGTGAGCAGACTCACAAGACCATTATGGGCATTTTACACGAGGCTGTTAGCTGAGACAATCCAGTAAGCCAAAAAAAAAAGTATCGTCTAAAGAGACAATGCACTGCCATAGACGTATAAAAAAAGATGGACTCCGCGCGACACACGAAAGTGAAGCACAGTAAGTACCTATGCCGGGACCGTTTGTAGAAACATGCGCCTCACGCACACATTTACATCATAGTAGGCCGACCGGCATTATGTGACATGACCGGCGTCTTTGTCAAATCACGCACACAGATCGGTACGGTGCTTCACTTTCGATACGCGTGGCGCGGAGTCCTCCTTTTCCACTGCCTGTCTATGTCTACTGCATTGGATTGTCGTCAAGAAGTCAAGACAATGATCCAACTCAGGCCAGTGAAATAGAACGATTTCAAATTTTTCGGAACCAATAGCTTCCCCCACCACGTTTTCACGACATGGCGTTTTCCATAGTCCTGGCTTATTGGATTGTCTCAGCTAATGCCCATTAAAAACAATTGCACTCTATATTTTTTTCAATTATTTATTTTACTTTAGCCAGGCCAGGCGCACTCCGCATTTTAGGTATGAAGCTACAAGTACCTACGCGGCGGGCTCGACTTGTCGAGCTAATACAGTGTGGGCAGCCGCGCGCCGGCCGGCTCGCACGTTAGTTAGACAATCACTCACGCGCCGCCTCGTAAAAGAATTAGAAGACAACCCTAACGAGTCAGATAGTATAAGAGCTACGCGATAGAGGCAACTTATAGGTGAATATAACTGTAGATAAACAACGCTGTGCGACCTGAATTATAGCACTAAATTGTGTCGTAGCAAGAGTCGCTATTAAGTAAATCATTTTGCGGAGTGAATCTTCTGCACTTGTACTAATATGTATTCTGTGCTTGAGGGTCCATGAAGTATTGCATTTTTTCGTCTATGGTTGCCTGTCAATAAATAAGGAACTTCATAGCGTCCATGAAGTATTGTATTTTTCATCTATATTTGCTTATCAATAAATAAGGAACTTCATATCATCAATGAAGTATTGCATTTTTCATCTATGTTTGCCTATCAATAAATAAGGAACTTCATAGCGTCTATGAAGTATTGCAATTTTTGTCTATGTTTGCCTATAAATAAATAAGGAACTTCATAGCGTCCATGAAGTATTCCATTATTTCATCTATGATTGCCTGTCAATAAATAAGTATCTTCATAGCATCCATGAAGTTATCAATAAATAAGGAACTTCATAGCGTCCATGAAGTATTGCAATTTTTGTCTATGTTTGCCTATAAATAAATGAGGAACTTCATAACGTCCATGAAGTATTCCATTATTTCATCTATGATTGCCTGTCAATAAATAAGGATCTTCATAGCATCCATGAAGTATTGCATTTTTTCGTCTACTGTTGCCTGTCAATAGATAGAACTTTATAGCGTCCATGCGCAAAACTACTATGGCGTAAAACTTTTATACTAAACCTGAAATTACGAAAAAAAATCCGCTGTTCTATACATTTTCACGATTTTTGCGAACATCTGATTTTTTTTCGCGATTTCAGGTTTGGTCCCAAAATAAAAGGTGTTCATAATGATAAGTACAGTGACCCCTTAAGAGATTGTGCGTTATTTAAATTACACCTTGTATAAAGAAGGTGACCAACCAGGAAGGAGTGATTTTTGAAAATTCACCCCCTAAAGGGGGATAAATAAGGGATGAAAGTTTGTTCGTTTTGTAATTCTATTGCTACATATCAAACTCTATGTTTTATTTTATTTAAAAAATAAAATAAAATAATCAAACATCACAAAAAATGAGTCGTTAATTAGTCGAAATTGGTCGCCAAATATCAGAATTAGTCGGTCACTGGTTCAAAAGTTATAAGTGTTTATAGGTGGCCGATCTGGGGAGCATCTCCCCAGCTTGGCCCAATTTGATTCTTATTAAAAGCTAGGGCACCTAGCGAAGATCTGTTTTCTTCCAAATTTAGTCGCTAATTAGTCACAATTTTTCAAAGAGTATCGTAAACTCTTCGATCTATCTCTTGGACTATACCTTAAAAATTGAACTCATTATATCTTATAAACTAAGACCCGACTAAATCTGTGACTTGGCGAAAACTTGCGACAGATTAGCGACTAAATTTGGGAGAAAACAGATCTTCGCTAGGTGGCTTAGTTTTTGAGATATAAATGTGGCCAAGCTGGGGAGTTGCTCCCCAGATCGGCCACCTATAAACCCTTATAACTTTGAACCAGTGACCGACTAATTCTGATATTTGGCGAGCAATTTCGACTAATTTTTTGTGTTATCAAAATAAAAATCCGTTTCAGTCACGCTGATGTGTAAAAGTCTTTGTACAGACCTACAGAAATAAATTCATTTATCTTAATTATCCTTTCGTCACCCACATTTAAACAACTTAATATAAATTAGAATTTACACTTAGTAGGTATAAAAAATTATTATGCCAATTTGTTTGAAGTGTAATAAAAAAATTCGTATTATACACATACTAATAAGTAGGTACTTGAATAGTCAGTCCAACTAAATATTTTAGTCGACTATTACAATTTTAAGACCATTAAGTTGAAATCGATAATTCTATATCAATCACTTTTCGGAGGGTAGTCAGAGTTTTAACAACTATTTTGGGATTTTCGGCGAAAAGGGATTTCTTTTGTTTCCAACCAGCACCCTAATTTGGGTTTCATTTTGAAACAAATTGCTAATCCATTGCTTCAAATGGTCGAAAAATTTCTCTGCTCGACAGCGTAAATAACGCAATGGATGTTGTTGAACTGTCAAAATGAAACCAACTCCGATTGATAATGTGTTACGCAATTAGGGTGCTGATCAATTCTCATATTATTTTTTAAAAACCAGGCAAGTGCGAGTCGGACTCGCACACGAAGGGTTCCCCGTACCACCATACAATATTATTTTACATTTACATTTACACCATTTACACCATACAATTTCATTTTTTTCTCTACATTTTTTTTTAAATACTTCAGTTTAAAAAATAACACGTTTATTGTATGGTACCCTTTAATTTTTAACTTTATTTTTATTATTTGTTGTTATAGCGACTTTAGAAATACACAATCTGTGAAAATTTCATCTGTCTACCTATTACGGTTCATGAGATACAGCCCGTGGATAGACAGATTGACAGTGGAGGCTTAGTATAGGGTTCCGTTTGGCACCCTAAAAAAATTTAAAATCTAATTGCAATCTCATCTCAGCGTCAATCAAAAACATGTATTATTGAAAAATATAATAAAATACACCGCTTCTAATATAGGCAAGTTATCTAGTATTTTCAGTTTGAAACAATCCTAGAAGGGCAAAATCAGGGAAATAAATAGTTTAGTAAATTGGCTACCAACTGAAATAAGGTAAAAAAAAAAAAAAAAATTCTATTTAGTCCGTCAGTCAGATAATAAAAAAAATATTAGACTCGTATTTTTTGCTTTAACATATTAATAAAAAAAATACTTAGATAAAACACATTAAAGTTGGGGAGTAAGGGCTCGCTACAACAAACTACGTATAAAATTTAACAAGGAGTGGCGTCATGCCACATTTTAACTCAATGTATCGCTGTGATCTTGAAATTACGTAGAAAAAGAAAAAATACGTGTCCAATATTTTTTTCATAACATTCATGACAGTCAAAAAAATTTTTTTGTCATCATCCCTATTGTCCGTAGGTATATGTAAATCACAACAGTATCTGATACTCTTTGACTGTTGTATGAAACGACTATAACACGACAAATTGGCGTAATGTGTTAATTTGGTAAACTATTATGTAGTTTCCCCGACTGTACATGCAAATACCAAGTGTAGTCCTGAAAAATTTATTTTTTTTATTTTTAGAAATCTACAAACTTTTTAACAATAAGTGTTTTCATATCAATCAGTAAAGCTTTTGTATGCAAAATTCCTTTTAACACTTTCGCAGGCGATGTCTCGTTTACCGTCCGCGAATCGATTAAACACAAAATACCTTATTTGCGAATTAAGTGAAGAAACGTCTCATACAGTTACAATGAGGGTTTTCATGATAATTCACGCCACCAGCTGGCGCCACTTTGACAAGAGGTCTACCATTTCGACAATGAATATAAAACATGTGATGACGTTCATCATTCATTTCATTCATTCGTTCATCATTCAGTCACGAGAAAAAAATAAAATTTAGGCGCAGACACTTTTGACAAATGCCCGGACCTGACGTCTCAGTGCTGCCACCTAGTGAAAGTCATTTCAGAAAACTCATTTACAATACGGCAACTCCGGTTGCGAGCACTACGCACCTGACTTTTCCGAAGAACATTCCCACCACCACACTACTGCACGACACCTTATTACTATAATTATGTTATCCTAGGGCGGTTCCTAGTGACACTGGGTATATCAAAATAAAAAAAAAACAAAATGGCGGATTTTTTGGCGCCAAATTATGTCTTAAAAAAATTTTTTTTTCTCAAAACCTGTCGAGTGGGGTATCAAAATAAAAGTTTTTAAAAGGTGATTACAAAAATATATACAAATTATATGGTTATAAGTAATTCGAAGTGACAAATCGTAAATAAAACTAAAAATAAAAAAACACTAATTAAAAAAATTAAAAAACCCGACTGCGGTCAAAAAATTAAGTTAAAAAAACTGAAAAGCTAAAAACAAGCCCATTTTATATTAAATAAATACTGGAAGCAGGCGGTACCCATTTAAAAATATAATAAAAATGGTATGGGTCCCTCCTACTTCCAACATTTATTTAATTTAAAATGGGCTTGTTTTTAGCTTTTCAGTTTTTTTAACTTAAGTTTTTTACCGCAGTCCGGTTTTTTTATTTTTTTAAATTACGGTTTTCTTTTATTAGAAAATAAAAAAAAACAAACAAACATAAAAACAAAAATGAAAGCAAACAAAAAAGATAATAAGCAAGCACACCCTTTTTTATCTCTTTTGTTTGGTATTAATGAGAAGGATGTGCTTGCTTTCCTGAGCAAAGTTTCTCAAAACGACGCTCAAGTTTCGAAATTGCCACTCTCGTCTCTGTCTCTAAATTTATTTTCCATCTGTACCTACTTCTTCTTAATTTCTGAAACTGCAAAGAAACCTGTCTCGCTCTAGTATGCGCTGGCGCTCACTCGACTCGGTCGCATCGACACAGACAGCCAGCCTATTTAGATCTCCTCACGATGCCCTTGGGGTAATAAAGCGGCACCCCAGGACGTCGCGACGCACTATTAGGGAAGCCCTGGTCTAATGTATGATGTCTTTTGAGAAAATACTTTTTTTCATAAAAGTATGGTGTCGAACACATTACATTTTTATAAATACTTTATCGCTGAAGTCGCTTTTGAATATTGCGTAATGGGTATTTACTTTCGTGACTGTTCACATTTACGTGGGACCGTTTGTAAACCTGAATTACATTTCTTCACATAATATTCAGCTTACCTACAAGTTCAAATTAAATTAGCTAGCGAAACTGCACAAATGTGATGGGATCGATATCTGAACACGATAAAAACAAAAATAAAAATAAAACAGATGTTCTAAACTCTTACTTCAAGTAAGTAACTATAATTATACTAAGTCCGTTCATTGACCCCAAAAAAACCATCAAATATTTATTTTTGTTTTATCTTGTGTAGATATTGATACCCGTCATGTCTGTGTAGTTTCGCTTGCTAATTTAATTCGACTTTATATATTCCAAAAGTTCTCAAAACTCCACCTACCCTCATTTAATAAAAAAATACAAATACATAGTAATACTATTCAAGTACAAAAATCGAAATTATATTACAAATCGAGTTACATCGATATTTTCTTTACATACAATTTTTTTAAGTCATATTTTTCTTATTGAAGTACAAAAATTTCGTGTAATTTTTTTCAGTCCTTGGAAACATTGTCTCATTTAGGTTTTAAGTTACATTTATTTTGTCTGAAGTGTTCAATCTAATAAAAAATAGCTTGCACAGTCAAACGTACAACAGTGGTAACAGTTGCGCTACGAAAATCGTCCTTACAGCTACGACATAAAGGTGTTGTCAATATCAAATTGTTACCACTGATGTCTGGTAACACTTTGCCATCGGATGTGTTAACTGTTGGATTACTGATATAGTAATCCTCGAAGGGATAGGCAGGGGAATACACAAACATTCCACAAATTATAACAATATTAGATAGTGGTGTGGTAGTCATCTTCTTAGATTAGTTGATCACCGATAAAACTAGTTAAAAAATATAACTTTTTTTACTGGCATGATTCAAAAAAAGAACATTGAAAATATAAAATATAACATTCAAACAACCGAATGCCAAAAATATTACGATATTCCAAAGATTTAAATCGTTCGATTCACCCGACCGCGTCAAAAGATGATCACGTATCGTTGACAATGTCATTTTAATAGTGTCTCGCTCACACACTAAAAATCGTAGCTATCATTCCAAGCGGGATGTGTGAGTTCATTCTTTCCAGTACGGACACTTTTTCACGCGTCCTGTGCCGTGAAGGCAAATCTAATGATTTAAATCTTTGACGAAAACCGTCCTGGGAGACACTAGAACGTCGAAATTGGGTTTAAATAAAAAAAAATGTAAATATTATAGACATCCTATCGACTCTTCAAACATAATTTTGTAAGTTATAAAGATAGAACACTTCTTTTATCAATACACAAGGTCAAATTGAAATAACTAGCAAAACTTAACATGGTTTGATTTTATGATGGGTTTCCATACTTTACATATGTACAGTCCGGCCGAGAGAGTGCGATCTTGACACCTGTAAGTTTCATAACATAGTTCATAGTTAGTATTCATAGTTTAACGAATGTGTTTTGCGAATTTGATCCTTTGACAGGTGTCAGTAACGCATTCTCTCAACGGCCGGATTGTAATGAAAATAAAACGTTAATATGATTTTCTAAACTCGTAATTTCATGTGACTACAGCTGATTACGGGATCAATGGCCGCTGGTAGTGTAAACCTTTGAAATTATGAATTTAGCTAATCTTTCTGGAACGAAGTTCCTTAACGCGGCTTGCGATGGAGTAAACTGGTAGTAATCGTCGTGTAACGAAAAAGCGTTATGCCCGAAAAGGTCAGTTTCAATTGCCAAAGGTTTTTTTATACAGAGCCTTGTATTAAAAAAAAACTAAAACTTTTGATACTTGGAAACTTGAGACCTTACTCTCTCCTCTGATGTACAATATTTATAATATAGCGAAAGGAACTTCATTCCACCGGGTGTCGCACGATATCATCATCATAAGATATCGTAACCCTTCACTTCTGTGAAGATTTGCTGGTTAATTTAATTTCACCTCGTAGGTGAAGCTATAAATTGTCATTTGTATGAAAATAATTTTTTTTAATTAACAACAGAACTTGATTTTGTCCAACTACCGTTTTCGGAGCAAAAGTAATGTTTAATTTGCTAAAACACTAAACTTGAATTCAGAATATTTTAATCATCCTGTTTCGGACAAACGAACTCGGTGTCATAGACAACAAAGTTCAAATTACATTGCAACCAATAGGATCTTTTTATTACCATAGGGATGTCCGTGATGTTGGTTATTAAAAAGTATTGAACACCTATTTTTTTTTTTTTACGTAATCAAAAGATTACGGCGATACATTAAGTTAAAATAAGGCATGACGTCCTTGTTAGATTTTATACGTAGTTTCTTATAGTTGTGATGTAGCGAGCCCCCACCCCCAAACTTTAATGCGTTTATCTAAGTCATTATAAAATAATATGTTAAAGCAAAAAATACGTGTCTATTATTTTTTTCGGACTAAATAGAATCTCTTTTTTTTTACCCAGGCATCATTATGGTCACTCAAAAATCAATTTAGACTACATGACGATTAAGCAGATAGTTGAGTAAATAGAAATAAATGTTATTATTTCTTCTGAAAGTTTAAAATGGACTTAAACATTTATTTTCATACCAGACATTTAAAAACTTCAATTATTGCTTGTCTTAGTCCTACTAAAATGAGCCAACCCACAACATAACATTACGCCTGACATCCCCGAAGGGTTGGGCAGAGGTGTACCTATAGTACACCAACATTTCGCCAGCTATGTTCAAGTCCCATGTAACAGGGGGCGAGGCTAGCCATCAACCGGGCACAAATCCAGACTCCGGGATGCTACTGAGAAATCGCTCGTTATTTAGTTAATTACGTAAAACTAATTCACTATTCCAAATGTGGTATATACAATACAGCACAATCAGTCCAACATATATCCATTTAGCTTTAGTAGATTTAGCGCTAACTATCCCAAATCAATACAGTTATTATAGTGCTTCAAGGATTATTGGCGCCTAAATGACTGACGCGGCTATTGCCGGTGATTGGGGATTAGGGGATTGGAGATTGGCTTTGTTGGTAAACATTTTGTGAAATTCTCAAAGAAATAGGGACAATGACAATTTTTTATTTTAAATTAAAAAATATTGCAAACAACATTATAAAAAGTGTTAAAGCTTAAAAGATTGCCAAGTTATAAACATTTAAAAAAAACTGCTAGACTGACGGCACTGTCTCAGAAGTGACGTCACAACTATTTAACTTCATACTGCCATACATAGTCCGTACCGCGCGACAAGGACGGGTATAATCCCTACTGAAAACGTTTAAAGCGTGTAGCGTCTCCATATTTCCATCAAATTTTACAGATTTTGTCGATTATCTCATTTTTATACCTTCTTTGAATTTACATTACTTGTTCGAAGATTTCTAATATTCATCATCCCTATTGTATTGATAAAACAAGATGGCTGCTCTAGTTCCGATTTAGGGGACGCGCCAAAACCTCCTTGTACCGTTGTACACACGACTACATATCAAGCTATACATTTCCAGTATAAGCTGATCTCGCATTATATAGGATTTCCGTACAATGAGAGGCCAGCTTATACTGGAAATGTATAGCTTGATAATGTAGCCGTGTGTACTTCGGAAAATGGGAGAAATTATGATGTGGGTTGGTTCGTTGTGGCAGAACTAAGCTCACTTGTTATTTTGCATTAAGTCAAAATCATTCGATCTTTCATTATTAGGTGGCTAAAGTAATTCGAATCTGTCATACAAACCTGACTTCTCTAAAAAAAGAGTTAGTAGAGGCGTAAGTCAAGATTAAATTAAATTTCCAAATATTTAAAAGATCACGAGCCTGCATGTATGATCGTAATTTGAACCTTAGTCTTCAGTGTCTTAAAGAATCAAAATTGTATTTTTTATAATTAATATGAGCCGGATATGCCGTGACATTGTTTTTGCGGTAAGAGTTGACTGGTAGGAATCGTCACGTAACGAAAAAGTGTTATGCCCCCTCCATGCGACTTTCTCAGTCTCTTTCTATTATATACCAGTATGTGTGTGCGTGCAAGTATCGCGTAAGGAACTTCGTTCCTGACGGGGTTCCCCCGACCGTAATTTTTTTTTATCGTTAGACGATTGTAATTTATGTGTCCACTGGGTCATGACGACAGAAAAAATATTTATTTATATACGAGTGTGTGTGTGCGTGCGAGTATCGCGTAAGGAACTTCGTTCCTGGCGGGGGTCCCCCCACCGCACACTTTTTGCTATCGTTAAACGACTCTTGTTTATATTTCCACTGGAACATGACGACAGAAAAATATTTATTTGGAATTTATGCACAATGTTGGTACGTATAGTCGACTTGGAAATTGCTTTATGGTTGAATGTCACTTGCGCGTCATTAAACGAGAAGATCTATGTCTATGAAGGTCTATGTAGCATTAAGCATAATCAGCCTATGTTTCCACTGCTGGGACACAGGCCTCCTCTCTGTGAGAGGGAGTGGGCTGTAATCCACCACGCGGGCCCAGTGCGGGTTGGTAGATGTCACATGTCTTCTAATTGTTGGTAGTGAAATGTGAAAATTGTAACCATAGTGATGTTTCAATGTACTCGGAATTGTTGTCAAAAGTGGTAACGCAACTACGAGTTCGACTATACGTAACGCGGAAAAATTATATGAAAATACATAAATCGCACAAATTGTCGATATATTCGTTATCATGTCGTGGTGGTATGTGAATAGCTACATTTAAATATATTAGCCACGACACTACTATAATTTTGTCATCAGCATCAGCCTGCCTTTTCCCAACTATGTCGGGTTCAGCTTCCAGTCTAACCGGATGCAGCTGAATATCAGTATTTTACATGGACCGACTGCCTATCTGACCTTTACAACTGAGTTACTGGGTAACACGAACACGATATCTCTTGGTAAGACTGGTTTTCTGGCTACGGGCCTTGTCATAAAAATATCCTAATACATTCTAATAATAGTTTGAAACTTCTGAACAGTCTGATAATCCTATAGACTAATTTAGGTAGGTACTAAGTTTTTAGGTAAAAAAGGCTGGGGTCCGCAACTCTAAGGCCTCGTTTACGGACACGCGGGGCGTCGCGCGGCGCGTAGAGCGGCGCAGCCCGCACTAAACTCAAACATAGGGCGTTCTATGAGAGCGTTTACGGAGAAGCGATTTTACACGCGTTTGTTTGAATTGTAGCGTCGCATGTGGCGGGTGAAGCGACGGGCGACGCCGCGGCGGAAGCGGCGGGTTTCTTCGGTTTAACTTCTTAATAAAATACTTAATGACACCGCGTGCGCCACCACTTGCGCCGCCGCATGCGTGCCATAAACGGAGAAATCGCTTGACGCCCCGCAGCTCGCCCCGCACACCGCGCCGCCTGACGCCCCGCGTTCCGTAAACGAGGAATGCAATGCGCATATTTTACGTACTATATCTCTGTGTCTTCTATGTGTTTTTATTCGTATCAAAATATAGCATAGAGTCCTGTCGATACAGGGAAAAATACTTCGGTAACCCATGTCAGTAACAGTTCGGTAACCGTTGTCAATAACATCAAGGCGCAAGGCGTTCTTTGAGAAGCTGGGGTGGATCGAATAATCGATTTCACAACCCGTACGTAAACCACGCGCGTTGACGTTGAGTTGTAAACACCAGCCCATATTACTATGACCTACTCCTGTCGGTTATTTTAACCAATAACTTCGGTTAGATATTATAAGAACCGTGTTTAAGAACGCTGTTACAAATGGGTAGTCAAATCATTACTTTTTTACACAACAGCATGTTTATTAAATAAAATGCTTTACATTCTTAAAATGTTTTTTGGCCAAACTGTTGATAGATGTGCATGGTACGATTCTGAACTATAAATATGATTTTAGATGGGTAAAGTTTCTCAATAATTGTACTGGACTGAAATTTTTTTTTTCTTTCTTTTTTCTATTTTATTTCTATTTAAAATTATATTTCTAGTTCAGAATCGTACCATGCACATCTATCAACAATAGGTATGGCCAAAAAAACATTTTTAGAATGCAAAGCATTTTATTTAATAAACATACTTTTGTGTAAAAAAGTAATGATTTGACTACCCATTTGTAAGAGCGTCCTTAACGCTCACTGCCATAAAAAGGCCCAGAAATAGACTATAACTATGAAAATCTACCTTTTGTGTAGAAAATCTGTCAAACGACTTCATAATCGGTAAAATAATTTAATCTTGACTCACACCTCTATCCAAAACCAAGCAACAACTGACAACATAAGTCTTAAAAATTAAAAATTCTCTATACATTACAAAAAAAAAAAAACAATTTATTTCCACTCTCTTATTTCAACCTATCTCGCGGACTTACCAGGACGATCACATTCATCTGTACATCTACAATCTTCAGAGATTGAGTCTAGGGACATCAAACTTTCTTGGGACTGTCTGAGACATGCCCTGCACCTTGAGTCCACAGAGTTTCCGCTCTCAGAGACGGATTCTAACGATTTCAGGCTCTCCACAGACGTCAGTTTGTAAGACCGTCTGAATTCTGCGATTTCTTCCTCACTCATGTTTAAAGCAAGCAAAGAATCACGAGCCATTTTTCCTAAAGACGATACCTTTTTTTTCTTTTTAGTCAATATAGATTCCATTTTCGTTAACGGGCACGGTTTATTCAAGCTTTCAGGCAAAGATTTCGGGCTCGATCCGCTTCGGGTCCGTAATTTCGATCTGCGCTCAGGTATGTCCCTTGGTGTGGTACTTTCCGGTACTTTGAAAACGATAGTCTTTGCTTTAGGGCTCTTGTCGTCCGATCGTTGAGATAAATCTTCTAGAGAATTAGATTTTTTGAGTTTCGCCCGCTCGGGAATGATCGGGGATGTTCGTAAGCCGATGATTTCTTTCGCTGTGAATACGTTGTCTTGAAGACTGTCGTCTACGACCAATTCTGGCGAAAGATCTAAAATTTCTTTGATTTCCGCTTCTTTTAATTCTTCGGCTAGAGAGCCTTGCTGAGCTGTAGGCTTCACTATACTCTCTGCCCCTAATTCAAAGTCTCTATTTTCATAAATTAAGTATGACAACGCATCTTTGCCTAAATCTATATCCTGCGTTTTGGATTCTTTCTCTGCTTCTGCATGAACGCTCGACATATCTTCGAGTTTAACGTCATCTATATAAGCTAACTGTAAAGGATTGTCTTCATCTAAAGTCTCCTCAATCGTAGCTATGGGTGCTAAATCACTTTGGACTTTAACTTCTTCGATTTTGGGTTCATTTTTAACTGTGTCCCATACATTTACGGTAGGATTTTTCACTTGTCTTTCTAATTCTACTGCTAAGGCTTTAGTGTTCGTCATGCTTGAGGTTAACGTGTTTTCAGGGCTGATATTTTCTTTGATACCTCTGATTACTTTGCTCGGAAGTTTGTCGACAGATTGTCCGTTATCCGGACTGTTTTGTTTATCTAGAGAGTTTTCAGAGCCTGAGCTTTTCAGAACAGCCGCGAAAGACCTCGGCCTGGCTAACTCCTTCTCTTTCTCTTCCTGTCCCTCTCTTACGAGATCATCACTTCTCCTATCTACATCTCTCTTTGTATTACTAATTACACTTAAGTCTAAATTTTGTACTATTATATCTTCGGTGGTTTTGGTAACTCTATCATCTGCTATCTCACTCTCCTGCGTGGGAAACGACTGGAATTCGCTTAGCGTGTTATCAGTGTCCGTAGAGGGAGTTTTAGAGTCTAACTTTCTTGAGAAAGACTCGTCTACGAATGAGACTTGGACTCTTTCAGAGAGAGTCGAGTCTGTGGCTTCTGAGCTATCTTCTTCTCTGTCTTTCTCTATGGTACTGCCCCAAGACCAGAAAGAGCTTGTGAGAGAAGAATCTTTACGTGGAGGAGTGTTTGATGCCGACTTCTTCTCATCATCACTAGTCAAACTCCTTGAGAATATGCTGCTTGGGTGTTGAAACAAACTAAGCAGCTTTTCTAAATGGGAAGGTTTGGCTTCCTTTTCGTCAGGTCTGGGTATATGGAAACTGGAAGACGGTGCCACCCAGGATATCTTTCTCATTCTATCCAAGCCTTTATTTTTTAAAGCAGGCACATCTAGCAAACTCGATGTCCGTTTCGGAGAAGATGTCAAAGTATCGATTAGTTGGAAACATTCTGGTTTTCTAACAGTTTCTTTCAAACTGGAGTTGTTTGTTAAAGTACCTTCGTTTGAGGAATTATCTTCTCTGTTTTCTGAGGGGTGTTGTAAGGAGTATTCTATGCCGGAATCAGCTGATGTGACCATGATCCTATCCTGTTTAGCTGAATCTAGGGAGCTGACACTTGCTTCTAGACTCGACAGTGAGTCATGTATGAGTTTTGTCTTCCCAAATATTGGGGACACACTTTCATTCGAACTGAGAGATAGATTTAAGAAATTCCCACTGTTAACTGGCGTTACTTCGCTCGTAGATTCCATACTACCTTCATTTGACAGAATGATACCGGCTTTCCGTCGATCCAGCTCTTGAACGGACTTGTTCTGTTCATTAAGACTTTCCATAGAACTCCCAGAGATTTCTAAAGAAGAATTACTATCGAAAACACTCCTTTCTTCTCTTCTATTCTCCATTAATCTTGAAACTTCCAAGTCAGGACTATCTAAGCTTGATTCACTCTTATTCTTTTTAAGTATAACACTATCAACAGGTACATTGTCATCTAAACTATTTTTATTTTTAACTAAAACTTTTATTTCTTTTATTATATTTCCTAAGTCTTCCACAATGTTGTTCATAGCGTTTTCTGTCTTTTGGTCGAGCAACACTTTGGTGTTCTTTTTATCACTTTTAACCACTTCACTATAGCTTAAATCACTTGTCACTATTGTTGGTTTAATACTAATGTCTATCACATTTAAGTCACTTATAGTTTTTACGTTTTTGAGATTTGATGGGTCTGAGTTTATTTCAGTATCAGACTGAGGCACGATTTGTTGAGTACTCAATTCAGCACTCTTTTTAGGCATATTACCTAATTCAGTTAAGATTCCAGTTACGATTTTCGAGTCTGTGAACTCTATTTTCGAGTTGTCGAAAAGCCTTTCAGGGTTGACACTCATTTTTAAGTCTAGACTTGCATACTCAACTCTAGCATTGGATTTGGAAGTAGGATCACACTCAGCATTCGATTTAGTCTTACTAGAATCACTTGTAGCGTAATCCGTAGAAAGTTGAGTAATACTCGACGTTGTTGAGTCACTGAGTTCAATGTCATCACATTCCGGAAACTCTTCTATAGTAGCTATTGAGGTTTTCGGTAAAATTGAATGCGATGGCGAGGTTTTTATTTTATTTGAAGTTTCAATTAAACCTCTAAGTTGAGTCGCCGTGTCTATATCTGAACTGGAAGACTCAATTGATATTGGAAGCTCAGTTTTGACTTGAGTGTCAGTTTTGATAATTTGTATTAGACTCACAGGCTCAGTTTGCAGTCTATTTATAGAGACAACAGGTGCGCTTTGCGGTTGAGTCGTTAATTCTGTTTTGATTGGAGTAGCTGCGATATTCTTTGTTTGAATTACAGGCTCAATAGCTTGTTTGATACCTATATCGGCTAGACTTGTAGACTCAACCGGTGGTAACGTTTTAAGTCGATTAGCCAAGTCTATTTCGAGCTGAGTGTCGCTATTCTTATGTAGTATTGTAGGCTCATAAGTTGTAGATTTATTATGTTTGTTATCAATATTCGTTTGGCTCGTTGACTCAACCATGATGTGTTTAACTTGTGTCTTCGGTTCCGTTGAGATTTGAGTAACTGTTTCATTTCTTGCTTGAATTACAGGTTCAACATTTTGACTGGCAGGCTCTACCGGTAATGTTTTAAGTTGAATGGTTAATTCAGCCGTGGGTTGAGTTTCTCCATTCTTTGCTTGAATTACAGACTCAATACTAGAAGATTTTGACTGTTTGACATCAGAATTCGTTTGATAGGTAGACTCAACCTGTAGTTTTCCAAGTTGGGTAAAGGGTTCAGTGCTGCATTGAGTAACTGTATTTTTCTTTGTTTGAATAAAAGGCACAATATTTTGAATTGTAGACACAACCGGTAAATTTCTAAGTTGAGTCGTTGATTCCATTTCTAGTTCAGTACCTAAGGTGATTTTATCTAGAATTATAGACTCAATACTTGTATATTTAGCCTGATTATTATCGTCATCCGTTTGAATTGTGGAATCAACGTTAGTACTAACTTGACTCCCTGAATTTTTAACTTCAATTTTCGGCTCAACTTTTACTAACGTCGGCACATTTTGGAGTTGAGTAGTAACTATATTCTTAATTGCTGTAAAAGTCTCATTTTTAAGTTCAGTCGGCTCATTTTTCACTTGAGTTACAGGTACATTATGTAATTGAGTTTCAGCTTCATTTTTGACTTGAAGTACAGGTTCATTTTTATGTTGAGTCGGCCCATGTGTTAGTTGAGTCGTAACAATATTTTTGATTGATTCTGTTGACGTGAATTGAGCGGCAGCTTCAATTTTAGGCTCTGGTTTTATTTCTGTTATATCCACTGGTATGATTTCCGTTTGAACCGTATGTTCGTTTTTGACCTGTACTGACGGTTCAGTCTGAACTTTAGTTACCGGTTCAATTTTTGACTGTTTCATAGCTTCATTTCTTACTTGTGTCGTAATAACTTTTTTAACTGCAGGCTCATTTTCAATTGGAACTACATTTTTAATCTGTGTACTTCCTGTAATAATCGGTTCACTTTTCACAGCAGTAATTTCATTTTTGACTTGAGTGTGCACTTCATTTTTCACTTGCGTCTCATTTTTAAGTTGAGTCTCAGTTTTTTCATTGTCAAGTTGTGCAATGGCTTCATTACTAACTGAGTCACATTTCACTGTCGTATCATGCCTGAGTTGAGTCACAACTTCATTCTTAGTTTGAGTTAAAGCATCATTTTTCTTTAGACTCGCTTCGTGTTTGAGTTGAGTGACCACTTCGTTCTGTAGTTGAGTATATATCACGGGTTGAGCGGGACTGTTAGGCGGGGTGGGGTTTGGATTATACACTGAGTCATAGTTCCTTGTTACTGAGAATCTTGAAGGTGACTTCCTTGGCTGACTGGAAGCAGGATGCACTTGAATTTTAGGAGGTTCCATTACCTGAAAAGAAGCAATTTTGTAATTTTTATTTAAAAATTTCAGCCAGAACAAATTGCTGCAATATCTAAGGGGTCTAAGGGGTCACACCACGTTCGGGTCAGCAGTAGTTGTTGCACTGCTTCCAGTCTAACCGATGCAGCTGAATACCTGTAATTTACATGGAGCGCAGTGGCGTGCACTCCATACATGCAAATAAGCTCTGCATACCCTGTAGTCCCATACATACATGCCCCTCGAAATGATAAATAACTTTAACGCAAGAAAAATCATGGTACTATCTATATTAATCTAACTTATTCGCTATCTCACTGTTTATAGCGCGATTTACGCGCCATCTATTATTTTCATTTGAAACGAATTTCTTGAAGCGAGCGGCGACAACCGCGCAGGCAGCGCTCCCGGTGAGCATAAGCAGAACAACGCCGTGCTTATTTTTCATTCAACGCAACCCGTGTAGTACACAGCAATAGTGTGACTGTGTGCGTGAAAATGTATGCGTGTGTTTAAGTTCTGGAAGCACAGCTTATTTTGCAACCCGTCCAAATTGAGAAGCCGTAAAAGCACCGCTTAGTTGTTGATTACAGAGGGTTGACTTTTTTAGTCGGATTGACCAAGATTAGTTCGTATTATTTTGTAATTGTAAAGTTTTTACACGCTTTTATTCAACTTGCAATGTTTGTTTGTTTTTTCGCCATATTGTTTTGATTTGATTGTTTTTCTTGGCGCACGTGATTGACTGTATATTATTATGTAATTATTTTAATCATTTGTAAAAAATTGAAAATTATACCTGTGAGACCTGTGCTGCCGAAGTGTGTTAAATAAATTAAAATCTGCCGCTTTTCGACGTTATATTTTGAGGAAAAAGTTAAATTCATTGTAAACGGAAGGTGTCAACCCGGGTTTTATTTAACTCAAAAAAAAAGGTAATGCCTCTCGTTATTTTCACAGAAAAGTTTTGTGATACCTAATTATTACCTACTGGCAAACATGTTGTGTATAACACAAACACATTGTACCTATTTTATCCCTTGCTTTTTGTTTACAAATCAAGATAAAAATAATGTTTGGACCTTTATCGGATATTCAGATTAAAATATTTTAGATATTCGTTGTGGTCGCAAACAAACATCATGCGAAGCCAATGGCGCCGTGCGGTAAGAGTCAGTGTAAGATTAGGGTTAGGGTAGGAAAGGTCGGGTAAAACAAACGGTCGGGAAAAAAACTTAGGTACTAGTTTCAGCTTGTTCAAGGTTTTTATTTTTATTTTAGATGTGCATACCCTGTCTGAAATCTCTGTGCACGCCACTGATGGAGCGACTGCCTATCTGATCTCCACAACCCAGTTACTGGGTAATACGATACCCCTTGGTAAGACTAGTTGTCAGACTTTCGGGCTTCTGACGAGCCGTAACGACTGTCAAAGATCCACGAATGACAGCCGGGACCAACGGCTTAACGTGCTTTCCGAGGCACGGAGGAGTCTCGGTATGTAAAGATGGTCCACGGACCGACCCCGGCAAGCGTAGCTTAACCTGATGGATCGACCCGTGCGGCTGTTATTACTTAGCCACGAGCTCCGCGCGTGTCGCTTCTTGAGATAAAAAATTCTGTACTTGTAAAATGTGTAGAATATACAGTAAATTCATCGTATATATACCTGCACGACTCTAAACCGCGAGGGTGGGCAGTAAGCGAGCCTGGTAGGCGTGGAGGATGATGATGAGGTAGAGCCGCTGCTGTCTGTTGAGGAGTCACGTTCCGGTGTCACGCGGGTTACCTGGAAGAAAGATATAAAATATATTAGAATATTATAACAGTTTGGTTCGGATTAGGCTCTATTTTTCGAAATCAAAAATATTGAGGTTGATTTAAAAAATCAACCTAAACTCACGCCTTCTTCTCATGGGGGTAGGCAGAAACTACAGAACGCCACCTGCTACGATCCTTACATAATCCTTTTGCCTCGTTTACGTTCATACATCTGGTCATACACGCACGCCGGTTGCCAGTACTACGCACCTGACCTTTCTGAAGACCATCACCAATACGGTCACTTCAAGTCCTTCTAGGGCGTCCCCTGCCGGCGTTTCCAGTCACATCTGCCTTGTAAATACCTTTTGTTAGTCGCCTTTCATTCATCCTCTCAACATGACAAAACCATCTAAGCATACTCTATACAATTTTTAGGGTTCAGTACCTCAAAAAGAAAAAACGGAACCCTAGGATCACTTCAATTCACTTCGTTGTCCGTCTGTGAGTCCGTCAAGACACTTTTTCTCAAGAACGTGTGGAGGTATCAAGTTGAAATTAATATCAAATACGTAGGTCTATGGTCCCTTAGAGCTCTAAAAAAATCACGCTTCTAAGCCAACGCAATGAAAAAGTACGGCCATTTATACATACTTTGATACATACTAGAAAATAAATCAAAACCGTACTTCCCGTCGACTAGAATCATGAAATTTGGCAAGAAGCAAGGTCAAGTAAAGGAAAATTGTTAATTTGTAGTTTTATCACATAGCAATTTTTTTTTGCGATTACAAACTTACGCAATTGGAAATTTGACTGTGACGCATATCAAAATATGGGAGAACATGTGTTTCAACTACAATGTTAAGTATGTTTTTGGGATAAATTTATCTCAACTACGGAACCCTTCACTGTGCGTGGTCCAACATGCAATTGGCCGGTTTTTGTCACCACATCTTCTTTTAAACCGCACCGTTGGTTTATAAAGAACTTCGTTCCAATAAGTGTAATCCTCACCATGAAGCGTGACGTGGGGTGCGGAGCCGGCACCGGGCTGCCAGCAGGCGACGGCGCTGGCGACGGCGCCGGCGACGGGGCCGGCGAGCGCAGGCGCCCGCGACGCTCCTCTTCACCAGGACCCATGCCTTGCTGCGGATACCACATCGTTACATGTTACATCACAATATTATAAAAAAAAAACTTTATTTTATACAAAAACTAAAACTTCCTATTTGCGGGAACGCTTTTCCTACGCCCGTCCTTTTGATGTGCCTTGCAGGTCGCATCTTAGAAACCTCCTTAAATCTTCTTCCCACTCCACTGACTTCTACTCCTACTCCTTCACTGTTCACGCGGTTCGGTTGTGGAATTCACTTCCGCCTGACATTAGGGACTGCCAAACAATAATTGCAGTATTTAAAAGAAGAGTGAAAGAACACTATCTTTCCACTTCGTCATAGTTGTTAGTTATTTTAGTGGTATTTATTTTAGTAGTATGTATGTATTTAAGTATTTATTATATGTTTTATTTAATGAGTTAATTGTTTTGGATTTTATGTATTTTATTTTCTCTTCTACTCTTACACACGTTGTCTACATCTCTCCTCTGTCCTATCGCAGGTATGCTGGAAGAGATTTCTTTTGAAATAAGCATCACCTTTGTACGTATTTTTCTGTTCCTTTCTGTTTGTCTGTTTATTTGTGTGTACATAAATGGTTAAATAAATAAATAAAAACCTTATTGCATAAAAACTAGGTCGCATGAATTTCAATTAAATAAAGGTAAACAATAGAGTAAACCCTGACTCCCAAACTAGGAGATCCTGTGACTTAGGAGTGTGTGTGTGTGTGTGTTTGTGTGTGTGTGTGTGTGTGTGTTTTTGTATGTTTGTTACTTCGTCACGCGCAAACGCCTGGACCGATTTGGATGAAATTTGATATGTAGATTGCTTATACCCTGGATTAACACATAAACTACTTTTTATCCCGGTCTACGCAGGTGAAACCGCGGGGCGCAGCTAATACAGACATAATTACATGAGAGTAGGCAGAAACTACAGAACGCCACCTGCAAGATAGTCACACGTTACATATTCTTTTTAAGGGGGATGCGCTAAGGTAGCCCGCGAAATTCAATTTTTCTTACGTTTTTGCATTTTGCAGGCCTTTGTCAGGTTGCAGCAAAATCAGCAATATAGCTGATTCTTATGAATATAATTCTGTAAAGCCATATTAGTTACGGCCGCGAATCGTATTTTAATCAACATACAACCTGACAATGGCCTGCAAAATGCAAAAAAGTAAGAATAATTGAATTTCGCGGGCCACCTTAGCGCATCCTCCTTAATCAGCATCATTCCCAAGGCCCGTATCTCAATTTATTTGTGGCCGGCACACAGTGCCTTTTTCTTCCATACTTCTCTTGTACTCCATCCACACCACATTTAGATACCAGTCACAATATTATCTAATTTTGCGCGCCGGGCACGTTAGTTCGATACTCACTCACGCGCCGCGTCGTAAAAAAAGACAACCCTAACGAGTCAGAAGGCGATAGAAATAGAGGCAACTTCTAGGAATCTAGGTGAATATAACATTAGGTAGTTTATGCTGTGCGAGCTGAATTTTTGCACTTTATTGTGTCATAGCAAGAGAGCTACTCTTACCAATCACGCCAATCACCAGTCGCTCGATAACGGTCGGACGGGAGTCGGTAGTTGGTCGTAATTACCAGTCACGCTATATAATAACCTATATTGTTTTCTCACTCACCCTAAGCAGACAGGCGGTGTGGCACGTGAGACTGATCTTCCTATGTACAGGATGCACGCCCTCCTCGTCCTGTCGTACGGGCGGCTCATTTCGTCGACACATGGAGCGTATTTCTCTTGTGAGGCGACGTATGTGGGCTGTTTCAGAGTCTTCCGCTGTGAGGTTTGTTGAGTCCTGCAAATAAGAAAATATATATTTGGTTTCTAACGTCACGAATCTACTTCTTAGGACCAGTGGCAATTTAATAATTGTTGATGAGACGAGCTCGTGGCTAAGTAATATCAGCCGCACGGGTAGCCCATCAGGTTAAACTAAGCTTGCCGGGGTTGGTCAGTGGATGGGTGACCCATCTTTACATACGACACATCATCAGACATCTTACACACAGAAGCCCGAAAGTCTGACAAGTCTTACCAAAGGGTATCGTATTACCCAGTAGTTGAGTTGTGGAGGTCAGATAGGCAGTCGCTCGATATAAAATACTATTATTCAGCTGCATCCGGTTAGACTGGAAGCCGACCCTATCATAGTTGGGAAAGGGCTAGGCAGATTTATTATCACTAATAATTATCATTATTGTTGTCTGTCTGTAGTTACAAGAAGCGAAGATTTTACAAACAAAAAGGTATTCCTAAAAAAGGTTTGTAACCTATGGATTAGTGGACAGGGATTCCTGTGGAAGAAAAATAATTACCTTACTAATTATTGTAACTTCAGTAATTTGATAAAAAGATCGGATTGCCATTTTAAAATTATCAGTCAATTTTTAAGTTTTAGTTTTTCTAATTGAAACCTTAAATTCAAGAAAGATTTTTTTTTTTTCATCTCGCTTAAATGCGTTCCGTTTTTAGTAGGACCGTTTTATTATTGGCAACACTTCTGAAATGTCAGAATTCCGTCGAATTAAAAATCAGACTGTAACTTACAGTCCTACCAACTTATCTGTGAACTGAAAGAGGCGGCACCGTCGATGCGTCGTCACAATCGAATGACATTTCAACATGACGGCCGTAGTTTCAATTTTCGCCATTTCACAGATAAGTTGGTAGGAGTGTACCGACTCTTTGACAATTCAAAAGTGTCTGTAATTAGTTTAATTGAAATAAATGCTTTCGGTCTTATTACAAAACGAGGTTTTTCTTCGTCATGGTTTAAACCATCGAGCCAGTTTTTGTAATATGAACCTAGCTTTGATAGAAATACAGTTCTTTATACAAAACTGACAACTTAGTCCGGTACTAAGTTGTCAGTTTTGTAAAACTGACATCTTAACGTGTCAGAATAAAGCTCGAAATTCAAAAAAGGGTCCATGGTTTAAACCTGGGTTTGAAGATGAACCTTGTTTTGTAATAAGACGGTTTGAGTTTGTGTTTAGGCTGGTGATGACGATGTAAAAGTATACTTACGGGCGCAGGCGGCTCGTCCAGGTCGATCTGTGTGAGGGTCGAGTTATCCTTCATAGCAGCTAGAATAGCCTGTAGGCCGGCGCTGCCCAGCCGGTTCTCGCGAAGATCTAGCCTCTGGAAATACAAACACGACGAGATAAGTACAGATCTACATTAATACAAATTCATACAAAGACTGCTTCTAAAAAAAATATATTTGAGACCCTCATAGTAAGCCCTTTCATTTGATATGTCACACGGTGTAGTTTGCAAAACTTTTTTTTTTTAATTTTCTTATTTGCCCCCCAAATGTGACCCCATATTCAAAATTTATTTATTTACTTTACCCGTCCGTGTTTGAGTCACAGAAATTAATTTTTGTACCTAATTTCAACTTAATCGATCCATTAGATTCGGAGCAAATTGGCTGTGACAGACTCACACACGAGTGATCCTATAAGGGTTCCATTTTTTCCATTTGAGGTACGGAACCCTAAAAGTCGACCATTTTAAATAACTTTTTTTAGGTATAATGTGATTAAGTGACTTTACAATACAGTGGGCTCAAAAAACTATCTCCTTTGCATCACATAAATGAGGCTTTATATCCAGCTTGTTCTGTAAGACTTTAGACCGACAATAAGACATATTCTATATGTATCTCACCTGTAACTTAGTATCAGCCCTGATAAGTTCTGCGAGTGCTGCAGCGTCGGGGCCCAGCCTGGAGGCCTGCAGGCCCAGCGACACGAGGGCGGAGCCCCGCGCGAGCGCACGCACCGCGTCGTTACCGAGCGCATTGCGACCTATGTTTAGTACGCAGAGGGATTGAGATGAACGCTGGAAAGAGAATAATAAATCAAATTAATTAACACGGTCAGTCTGAGAGAGCTCGTGGCTAAGTAATAACAGCCGCACGGGTCGATCCATCAGGTTAAGCTACGCTTGCCGGGGTCGGTCCGTGGATGGGTGACCATCTTTACACACCGAGACTCCTCCGTGCCTCGGAAAGCACGTTAAGCCGTTGGTCCCGGCTGTCATTCGTGGATCTTTGACAGTCGTTACGGGTCGTCAGATGCCTGAAAGTCTGACAATCAGTCTTACCAAAAGAAAGAAAGAAAAACGTTTATTTGGACACACTTCGTGAAACACAAAGGGGTATCGTATTATCCAGTTACTGGGTTGTGGAGGTCAGATAGGCAATCGCTCCATGTTAAATTCTGGTATTCAGCTGCATCCGGTTAGACTGGAAGCCGATCCCCAACATAGTTGGGAAAAGGCTAGGCAGATAGATTGGTCAGTCTGAATTTCAAATTTTCATACAATTCCCAACTTTCGTAATCTCATCTCAGTATCAATCTTTCAAAAATTGTATAGCGTTTACAACACGCGCCACGAAAGATGAGACTTGACACAACACGTGGTTCGACTTGCGTAGTACACGATTTTATCGTCTTTAGCGGTGAGGTCTGAGCGCGGGATGGGACCGGGCGTCATCGGGGCGGCGGAAAAAGTCATTAGGTACGCCTTTGTATACTATTTTTTTTTTATAATAAATAAAATAAATAATTTTGTAACAAATAAAATGTACAAAATACACAAGTTCTAACGTGTTCGATCCCCCGCATCGACACCGCGCACCCGCGCCGCGCCGTCTCGATGTTTTTCGGTACCGAAATCGTATAAAGCTTAAATATCGGATTAGCCCAACCTTTACTTCAAATAAATAAATAATAAATAAATCATTTATTTCAGGCGACACAGGCCCATAGATAAATAATAATTGAATATAAACAAAACTTGTGTTCATAAAATAGGCTTAAGACTGCTATGCTATGACTATGTGGCCTAAGGACTGGCTTTAAACCGGTACCGGTATATTTTTGAGGTATCTTAACCTCTATTTGTAACCGCTTTCAGTCCCCGGCTTCGTGTACTTACCAACGCTTTACAAAGATATGGCGCACAGTTTCTGGTGAGTTGATTGTTCCATAACACTAAGAATGCCAGCCCCCGAGCCTCGTGACCGCCAACTGTAAACACAAGTAAACATGTATTAGAAATATTAATATGCATCGTGGTCGTAAGCGCTACTGCTGAGCATAAGGTCCTGGGTTCGATTCCCGAGTCGGGCAAAGTGTTATTGGGCTTTTTAACCGACGATAAAAAAGGAGGTTCTCAATTCGACATGTAATATAATATTATGGATATGAAATATATGCCAAAAGATGATTCTAAGTGTAAACTTTCTGAGATATTATAGTTCTGCCTTTTAATGACTATCGATATGAAATGTATGCCAAAAGACGATTCTGACTGTGAACTTTCTGCCACATGATGGTTCTACTTTTTAATTATTATGGATATTAAATTTATGCCAAAAGATGATTCTGACTTACGAAATTATCAGTTTTGAATGTATGATAAATGAGTGTATGCCAAACGATTTTCTGCGAAATGAAGTTTATGCTATCAGCTGTTATGCAAAATAATATTATGACATAAAAAGTTCTGCTATAAAGGGTAGACCATTCTGAAACACCCTGTGGAAACCTACCTAAAGGCTCTTACACGCAGTGCCGGCGGAACGGACCGCCGGCTTTGCCTTTGCCCTTGCTTGGCTTTGGCTTTGGCCTTTGTGCGGCAAAGCGACGGCTTTGTAAGCCGCCGGGCGCACCGTGGCTTGGCCGGCGGCCTTGCCACCGACACTGTGTGTAGGAACGAGTGAGATGTCGCGACGCCCCGCAAGGGGCGTGGCGTGCGGAACCGGGGCATTGCCCCCTTGCCGCGGAGGCTATACTGCGGCCCGTAACAACGGGCCTCTCATTTTATTTGCCACTGGCAATGGTATGTTTGGACGTGCTGCATTAACACTCCCATGTTAACAGTAGTCTGTATATGTATCCGTAAGCTCGTCACGACATATGCATACTGCCGCTTTCTTCACCGCGTCCCGGCGGTCAACCCCTACCGGGTGGAACACACACCTACATGCATGAAGCCCAGCAGAGAGCGACCAGCGACAGAGACGCGGACTCGACGTTCCTACGGATGGGTGTGTGTAGGAGCCTTTAGGCTTGTTAATGTATACCTTGACACCGATGCGGCGACAATGGCGAGGCGGCTGCGGAGGGCGGCGACTGGGACGCTTGCTCTGCCAGCGCGTCGGCGAGGTGCGCCGTGCCTGCGTCCTGAAATATGAACAATATTGAATGACTACTTCATGAAATCATGAGGTTTGAGGCCAATTCTAAATTATGGAGTTGTATTGCTGATTCTAATGATTATAATTCTGTAAAAAGCCATATTAGTTACGGCCGCGAATCATATTTTAATCAAAATACAACCTGACACTGACAACAACCTGCAAATTGCAAAAAACGTGAGAAAACAATTTCGCGGGCTACCTTAACGCGCCCCCCTTAAGTTAGTACAACTTTAGTACCTGTATCATATTATTGGAGAGGTCCAGCAGCTGTATGCGAGAGTTGTATCTGAGTAGTGAGGCGAGTTGCGACGCGTCGGACACTGACAGTCTGTTATCACAAAGACGCAGCTCGCGGACCGAGCTGTTTGATTTTAGGGCTATTACTGTAAATAAGAGAAAAGTATTGTATTAGTTTAAACTAATATTATAAAGAGAATATATTTGATTTTTTTTAAGTGGCGGATTTGCCCTAAGGCCCAGTAGGCCCGGGCCTAGGGCGGCCAATCTGACAAAAAATTCACTGATGATAACAAGAATTATCTGAAAGTCAATCAATCTGCCTAGCCTTTTTCCAACTATGTTGGGGTTGGCGTCCAGTCTAACCGGATGCAGCTGAATGTAGCTGAATACCAGTATTTTACATGGAGCGACTGTCTATCTGACCTCCACAACCTGGGTAATACGATACCCCTTGGTAAGACTGGTTGTCAGACTTTCGAGCTTCTGACGACCAGTAACGACTGTCAAAGATCCACAAATGACAGTCAGGACCAACGGCTTAACGTGCTTTCCGAAGCACGGAGGAGTCTCGGTATGTAAAGATGGTCACCCATCCACGGACCAACCCCGGCAAGCGTAGCTTAACCTGATGGATCGACCCGTGCGGCTGTTATTACTTAGCCACGAGCTCCTCCTTACTAGAACTATCTGCAAGTAAGTACCTAAATATTCTAAATGCTCGCGCACATTATAGCGGGCCGCACTGCACCGCATCGTATAACAATAAATTTCCTAAATCGCTTTTGTACATCTAAATATACAGGGTTACTGGTTATTGACCAATATGCTCTTAAGGGGTCACTGTTCTCATCATTATGAACAACTTTTACTATGGGACCAAACCTGAAATCGCGAAAAAAAATCTTTCTGAATTAATTTCGATAAAAGTTGTCAATAAAGTAAATTCATTATGTGGTCTATATGATGGGTGCTGAGAAAGGGGCGGCTGGTATTTACTACATGGCCTGGAGCCAACACTGCAAATCCGCCACTGGATTTTTTGTAATAAGTCTGGAGATATAAACTAGGAGGATTAGTGTTGATTTTTTTTATACAAAAAGTTCTACCTCATCTGACTAAAAATGTGAGCATAGGAAATTACAAAATGTTCCATATCTCCAGAATATTGTTTTATTTCTCAATGGTGGCGCTAGTTGGCAGCACTACTCGCCTTAACTTCTAAGTACTCGTCACATTTTTTACTCACCTAGACATAATAAAGCCTCCCCGCACAGGCTCACTCGCTGCAGAGACAGCGCTCTCAGAGTGCACGTGTGCGCTCGCAGCGAGCGCGCTAACACAGGAGCGTGCGACGCTTCCAGCGGCGCGTCCGACACTTCTAATTCTGATAGGTCTGCGCTCTAGAAATTAGAAAAATTAATTAATTTATTAATTTATTTTTTTTTTTTTTTTTTTATTTATTTTTTTTTTTTTTTTTTTTTTTTATTAATTAATTTTGGAATTATTATTCCTATTATGTTGTATAATAAAATCTATAAATGCTTCCTCTCTCCTAACCCACTTATTATTGCTGTGCCCGACAGGGTCCATGTGGTCTAACTATAAGCTTTACCATCTAAGAATACATGTGGAATGCAATAAAGTATTGAGTATTGAGTAGGAAAAACAGCTGTTAATAAATCAGAAACAATGTCAGGTTTTGAAATAGCTTGATTTGATATTGTAAATATCTTTTCTTTTATTACAGATAAAGTTTTTATAGTTAAATTAATGTTATATTTTGTAATTAGTGTTAAACAAACATAAATAACAAAATAACACTTTTATTACAAAGAAACTCAATTGTGTTTTGATTGACGGTGTCACCTCACCTAACTAGGCTAGGCTTAGGCTGCGTTCCCACCAGAAATGAGCGAGTATGCGTAGCGAGGGATGTGTGTAAAACTAACCAATAAGAGCCATAGCTTAGCTCAGGCTATGAAAATGAAGCTATGTTATTCGTTAGTTTTACACACATCCCTCGCTACGCATCCTCGCTCATTTCTGGTGGAAACGCAGCCTTATACTGACCAACTTTCTCCATGACACCAACAATGTAATCGCGGAAAAATAATAAGCCATACCATACATTTGCGTTGAGCAGGTATTGAAATTTTCTATGGGACAGTTGATAATTTTTTCACGAATACGATGTTGGTGCCATGGACAAAGTTGTTCAGTTTGATGGTCTGTACCACAGACTACACCTTTCTGGTACACCCTGTATACATTTGAGTCGTTACAGATGATCAGCAGTCCGAAAGTCTGACAACCAGCCTTACCAAGGCGTTTCGTATTACCCAATGACCGGGTTGTGGGGGTCAGATAGGCAGTCGCTCCATGTAAAATGCTAGTATTCAGCTGCATCTGGTTAGACTGGAAGACGAACCCAACATAGTTGGGAAAAGACTAGGCAGTTGATGTAAATTAAGTCGGATGCATTGGTAGCACTTCTCAGGGTTTTACCTATGTCATCATCATCTGCCTAGCCTACATGGAGCGACTGCCTATCGGACCTCTACAACCCAGTTACTGGGTAACACGATACTCCTTGGTAAGACTGGTTATCAGACTTAGGCTTTTGATTACCCGTAACGACTGTCAAAGATCTTCAAATGACTGCCGGGACCAACGGCATAACGTGCTTTCAGAGGCACGGAGGAGTCTAATGGATGTTGACCCATCCACGGATCAACCTCGGCAAGCGTTGCATAACCTTGAAGACCCGTGCAGCTGTTATTATTTAGCCACGAGCCCTCTGCGTCTCTGCTTCAAGTCTGGCAAAATTTGCAAGTCTATCAGTTTGTTGCTACTCCTCTACAGGTCGTATTTTACAACCGATCTGGACGAAACTTGGTATACAGGTTTTACGACTTTATAGTTTTTTTTTGTCGTCGGGGATTTTTGATTGGAGGGGGTACTTCCTCCAATAAGGGGCAAAAAGGGGAATATCTCCGCCTTACGAGATCCGATGTCCATGGTTCTTTTTTTATTTGAAAGGTTTAAAAAAGTTGACTCATAAAAAATTGGTGAAGATCTTCATCAATTATTTAAAAATATTTTTTTTAATATTTTTTTTTTATTTTTTTAAATAAATTTAGTATTGCAAAAAAGTTTGTGCTTGCGAGGTATATTGTTCCCTACCTATGTGATGGGCTCAAATCCGGCAAAGGAAAACCTTAAGCCCACTTACTTTTTTGATCATCCTAGAGGCGGCTTGCCATCCCCTGATGCCGAACTGCCGCGGCCCAGCGATGGACAACATCGTAGCGCTCTCGTAGTACTCTATCATGTCGAATATCGCCTCCTGGAACATCGAGAACTTATATTTTTTACAAGGTTTTATTTGGTTTCACCTGTCCCGGTGTGTCTGTCTGTAATGAAATCTTGCAAGTTAAATTTGACCCACTTCCCGGTTTCCGATAGTGCTGAAATTTTGACATGGTGCTGGTCTGATGATGGAGCCGGAAGGTGGCCATAGGAACCCGGTAACAAAAACGACGCAACCCCGTCAAGTTTGGGCTCGTTTGATTCGTCTTGACAAACACTAGATGATATCCAGGGTCTATAAAGTAGCTGCCGGGGTCGCGGGATGTTCTAAAGAGATACCGTGGCCCTGGCACAGGCTAAAAAAGAAAGAAAGAAAGAAAGAAAGAAAAATATTTTATTTGGGACACGCACAGGAAATACAGTTAAAAAAGAGCATATAAAAGTAACAAAATAAACATTAAAAAGCAAAAAAACAAAAAAAAGAAATCAGAATAAAAAAAAAAAAAAAAAACTACTGAAGGAACACGGGTGGGTTTTAGTCAGTAAAAGTCTGACACGCCCTCCCGCTCCGCCCATTGCGGGAGAAGTCATTTGATGATTTCCCATCCACAAAAAAAAGGGTCTATAAAGTAAAAAATAAATATTCCACATAAGTCCACGCGAGCGAGGGAGTTTTGTCCTGAGTGAGTTCAAATGAGACTTTCTCTCCCATTTGTGGTTTGCAGAACATGATAAAGTTGTCCTCAAGGGGTTCTGAGTTTTTCGAATATCCACCTCCTGCGAGAGCCTGCATGTGGATAGGATTGAGATCAATTTGTACTCATTGATCTCTTCTATCCTTTGATGCTTCGGGTTGCATGAACAATACAATACTACACCTTCCGCATGACCGGCCTCAGCCGGAGCTAGGCAATGGCGAAAATTTCCGAGATCACACGAAGCCCAACTTAGCTCTACAAGGTAACATTCTACTCACCGAGCCTTCATCATTTATCGTGGCATATTAAACCTTTAACACTCGTTCGCACGGGCGTAATAAAATCGCGGCGGGATTTTATAGCGCACTGAATTTTCAACGCCCTGCTTAGCGTCGAGAGTGCAAAATCCAACGGTGTTTTTTCGACGCGCTAGAATATACTCTGTTATTGTTAAGTTGGATTCACAACGCTCCGCTCAACAACGAGAGTTGAAAATCCTGTACGCTACAAAATCCCGCCGCGATTTTATTACGCCCGTGCGAACGGGGGTTTACTCTTCTGAAGTGCACTTTCAGCATGACCACTCCCAGCGCGAGCCGAAGATTGCCGAGAACACACGAAGCCCAAATTCGCCCTACAAGGTAACGTTCTACTCACCGCTCCTTCATCGTCTATCGTGGCGTGTTCTATCTCGACTCTTCTGAACTGCACCTTCCGCATAACAGCTTCAAGTGCATCAGCCGGCGCGGGCCCTGATAGCGAGCATTCGGCGAGCGTGAGTCGGGGGGCTCGCGCGGCGCCGCCGATCGAATTGTCTGGTAACTCCTGGAAAGAGAGATAGAAAGCCATTATTAGCTTTTTTCCCAAGAGACAAGGTTTGCACGAGATGGCTGTATACGTATTTTACAGAATTTTCAGCACATTGCTTGCAATGCCTGTTAACTAAAGTTGGACTATCGAATAGTCCGGGCATCAAGCAGCGAGTAAGCCGTGCAAAATTGTGCGGTAGGTATAACTGAAGGAACACGGGTGGGTTTTAGTCAGTAAAAGTCTGACACGCCCTCTCGCTCCGCCCGGAGCGGGAGAAGTCATGATGATTTCCCATCAAGAAAAAAAAAATGTATGAGAGCTTTTAAACTTGTCACCAGATACCTGGCGCCGACTATCCGAGACGTGTGAAAAGGCAGTTAGGCATGGTTTGTTGTGTTGGACGTTCAGACACGTTACGGCAGAAATTTTGCTGCATCAGTGCATTTTGCAAAGATTTGGGTGGTGTTACAGTCTTGTAGTTCTGACTGTAGCCAATACTTATCATGGTTGCCAAACCAACACTGTTAGCCATGGGATTTATAAGCCTAAAACTTTAACAACCAATGACGAAAGCGGCAGGTGGAAAAGCCATTCATTATTTTCGGGAACCGACCAGCCCCCGATTAATTCCTTAACTGAAGAGTTAAGACATATGTCCTCTTACCCGTATCTGCTGCAGCACAGAATCGATGCATGGCGTGTTATGTCTTCGGCAGGCCTCCAGGTATTCGGCCGCAACTTGCGACTTCGTCGTCGACGGCACTGTGAACAAGAAAAGGAAAGTTGAATAAATACTTTTTTTTGTACCTTTCTTATTTTGGCATTTAATTTGGATGGAATTTTCTCGAGAAACACAAACAAAACCTCGACCGACAGCCAAAAATTGGAAGACATGTGGAGCCCTGACCGCCAAATTATCTACTAAGTTATATATTACTACATCGTTTACGAAAAAAACCGCATTTTCGCAAAAATTCATGTCGCTTACTATAAGTCATATCATAATTATAGGCGACATCCACCAACCAGCACTGGGCCCGCGTGGTGGGTTACGGCCCACTCCCTCTCAGTGGTGGCCCAGTGGTACCAGCCCTGACTTACTAGTTGTAGGTCGTGGGTTCGAACCCAGACAGACGCTTTACTTTGTGTAATTTATTTCATCACCACTGCTCTCAAAACCGGTGAAGCAAAATATCGTGAGAAAACCGGCATGTCCTAGAACAAAAAATTCGAAGACATGTGACATCTATCAACCCGCATTGGGCCCGAGTGGTGGATCCCCCCCCCCCCCCCCCCCCCCAGAGAGGAGGCCCGAGACCGAGCAGTGGAGAACATCAATCAATCTGCCTAGCCTTTTCCCAACTATGTTGAGGTCGGCTTTCAGTCTAACCGGATGCAGCTAAATACCAGTATTCTATTGGAGCGACTGCCTATCTGACCTCCACTACCCAATTACTGGATAACTGGATAATACTACACCCATTGGTAAGACTAGTTGTCAGACTTTCGGGCTTCTGACGACCCATAACGACTATCAAAGATCCACGAGTGACAGCCGGGACCAACGGCTTAACGTACTTTCCGAGGCACGGAGGAGTCTCGGTATGTAAAGATGGTCACCCATACAAAGACCAACCCCGGCAAGCGTAGCTAAACCGGATGGATCGATCCGTGCGGCTGTTATTACTTAGCCACGAGCAGTGGAGAACATAATTGTACTCAATTTGGTAACACAGTGTGATTCACTTTATTTTAAGTCAATATTGACTGCTAAATGTTGTGAGGAAGCAGACAGGCCAAACTACATTGTTTTTCTGGCCGTAATGATGACGTACGTAAATATAATTTATAAATCCTAACTAATATCACAGATTAATACAGATGGGACACTCCGCAGTTTAGGTATGAAGCTACAATTACGCGGCGGGCTCATCTCACTGGGTCAATTCAGTGTGGGCTGCCGCGCACCGGCCGGCTCGCACGTTAGTTCGATACTCACTCACGCGCCGCGTCGTAAAAGAAGACAACCCTAACGAGTCAGAAGGTATAAGAGTTACGCGATAGAAAGAGAGGCAACTTATAGGTGAATATAACTGTAGGTATTGAAGCGGTGTGCGACCTGAATTGCACTTTATTGTGTCGTAGCAAGAGTAGCTTTTTATTTAAATGATTTTGCGGAGTGTCCCATCTGTATTAATCTGTGCTAATATTATAAATGCGATTGAGAGTTTGTTTGTTACGCCTTCACGGCTAAACGGCTGGACCGATTTCACAGCCGCCATCATATAGTGCCTCTGGTAAGTAATCTTAAGATTTTCTGCTAACCACGAAGAAGGTAAGTAACTATAGATATAAACTTTGTATTTATTTCCGTATTCATTCAAACTATCGCGTTATATTTATATTACAATGGCGTGACGTCACCACTTTTTATGCATAAGTGCTAAACTTCTGTGGGTGTCAAAGTTTTTGATACTTCATGTAAAGTGGTATTTTTTTTTTTGCAAGAAAGAATGAAAATTCGTTTATTGGCATACATGTGGGAGTGAATAGTTATTTCAATAGTTTTAGTAAGATTGTTTAATCTGTCTATGGTTGGATTTAAGAAAAAGAAATGTTGTCTATGCAAAGGAGTCTGTGGTCTAGATTGAGAATCTGATAACGAATGGAGGAGCGAGCTATTGTAATTGGGAAAGGCGAAATTAAATTCAAGTTTTATCTGAAAATCGGTATTTATTGAGCCTCCAAAGCCCCATTGAGCATCCAAAGAACCACATACATACAAATAAAACACCTTAAAAGGTTTAAGGGCCTCGAGCTCAGCATAATGTCAGATGGCAACACGTAATAGGTACTACCAGCTGACGCTTTTTTATAGCTGCAGCCCACGAGTGCCATACGCTCGTATGCGCAGCTAATTTAATCTTATGTACGCAGGAACTCCATCGATGTCGACGTTAAAATATTAGACAGTTAACAAGTTAGGCCCGAAAGTCTGACAACCAGTCGTACTTATTAAGAGGTATCGTGAACAGGGACCGTACAACCCCGTCTTTCGAAGGGGTAAGCCGTTTATGAGGTTGCCTTTATCATGTGTAACTCCTTGAATGGGTTTTAGCCTTGAAACCCAGTGAAAGGGTTACCACTTAATTAAGATAATCTATATGTCGGATCCGGTTAATAGTACGGACGCGTAACAAATCGCAGGCGCGCCACAGGCGACATCACGTGAGGTGCCCACGCCTACAGCGCGCTTCTACAGAGTCGTGATGTTTTAACCTCATAGCGAAGAGGACAGTCTAGTGTCGGATCGCATCGGGGCAACATCGGGGTTACTACGCCACGGAACTGTATTCGATTCGTTGTGCTTAGTGATTGTGTTAGATTGTGATTTTAAACACCGTTTAACGCACCCAGTGTGTTATTCATTGCACGAAACCCATCTTCTGCCCACATGTCTGTCTAAATCTAACTGAGTAAATCCTGACGTTCCGAAATATATAATATAAGGGTTTTGTTCGGGTAACCATATTAGCAATTTGCAACGTATGCCCATCATTGAGAGAACATATTGCTCTGAGTCGGAATGTTACGTTTTAAAGAGAGTTGAAGCTTAAGCTTAGCTTAAAGCTTGTCGCGAAGTTTGCGTAAGTACCTATAAGTATTTAATTAAACTGAAATTAAAAAAAAAATAAACTTAGCAGAAGTAAATCGCGCGACAAGCTTTTATGATCATATAAATTGTGTACCTATTGAGTAATGAGGTTATAAGTTGATAGTTAAAATTTTAAAAGAAAATTTTATTTTCTTTTTTTTTAGAGCATTTAAATAAAAGCTTTTTTTTGCTTTTAATTTATTAAATGAGGGGGACTCGATATGCAAGCAGCATGTTTTTAGGGTCCCGTACTAAGCCTCCGCTGTCCGTCCGTCTGACTGTCAGCGGGCTGTATCTCAAGAACCGTAATAGGTGGACAGTTGAAATTTTCACAGATTGTGTACTTATTTCTATTGCCGTTTTAACAACAAATAAAACATCCATAAAATCACCACAGCACTTATAAAACGGTGCCGTCATCATTCGCTTCAAGACATCGTTAATTCAGACATAAACCCGGATGGATAGTATTCACGAGGAGTGACGTCACACCGCCCCCGTGATGCAATTGAATGGGGATATAAACCCACTTGGTAGTATGAGTCATTGGGAGGACAATAAGTAGAATATAGGTCAGGTTTTATTTAAATCCATGTGAGTGTGCATAAGGCTGTTTCAACTTATGGCGGAATAAGAAAGTGACAGAGTCAATTACTTCTAAATGCGAAAAAAATAGCGCATAACAATGCGCTGGAACCAAAATAAAAGCGCCAAACCAAATAAAAATTGTTTAAAAATAAATTAAGCTATCTCCAAAAATATTTCCAGCCAGTGTTTTCAATTACATAATACGCACATTTTGAATGCAATTTTGCAATGAAATTACTTAGGATTTTAGAATTACAGAAAAAAATATAAAAAAGTAAGTAGCTCAGAGGTATTTTCGGAATTAAACTATATGGAGGAAATTTACCACAATTGCGTTTTCCTTCAATCAGTAATAGTCAATAAACATTATCCAAAAATTAAATCCATACATGCTGTAACAGTGAAATAAATGGTTACGAAAAAGCTCCCAATATATTTTGGTATTGCCTTAAGGAGGATGCGCTGTGGTAGTCCGCGAAATTAAAATTTTCTTGCGTTTTATGCAATTTGCAGGTCCGTGTCAGGTTGTACCTTGATCAAAATATGATACGCGGGAATAAAACATATGTATTTACATAATTTTAACCATAAATAAAAATTATCAATACATCTCTCTAAGTTCGATTTCGTGCAGAGTCGTTAGATTTCGTTTGTTCGACGAATCTGCACGAAATCTAACTTAGAGAGATGTATTGATGATTTTCATGGTTACAATTATATAAATACATATGTTCTATTGCCGCGTATCATACTTTGATCAAGATACAACCTGACACGGACCTGCGAATTGCAAAAAACCCAAAAAAAAAAAGAATTTCGCGGGCTACCATAGTATCTTAAACACTGTCACTTAAATACCGTCATACGTCAGATATGTATTTAATACCTGCATGGTATACCTACAAAAGATCGCGGGGAAGACCTGTATGAGACTCGCCAGACCAGGGAAGCATGTCACAAAAGGGCCTATACTCAGCAATGGATGGAACAAGGCTGCCAATATTGGTGATGATGATGATGATATGCCTCTCAAAACGGTGAAGGAAAACATCGTGAGGAAACCGGCATGTCCTAGAACCAAAAATTCGAAGACATGTGACATACACCAACCCGCACTGGGCCCGCGTGGAAGATTTCGCCACTGACTGACGTCCAGAAGATGGACGTAGAAAAAAGATTGAGAATCACTGCATGGTAGTGTACACAGCCAAGCACGGTGTATGACTCACATCCAGAAATAAATATACAAATAATAATAAAATGTAGGTCAATTGTTACCATTATATTGTACTTACATAGAGGAGAGGAGCTCGTGGCTAAGTAAGAACAGCCGCACGGGTCGATCCATCAGGTTAAGCTACGCTTGCCGGGGTCGGTCCGTGGATGGGTGACCATCTCTACATACCGAGACTCCTCCGTGCCTCGGAAAGCACGTTAAGCCGTTGGTCCCGGCTGTCATTCGTGGATCTTTGACAGTCGTTACGGGTACTCAGAAACCCGAAAGTCTGACAATCAGTCTTACCAAGGGGTATCGTATTACCCAGTCACTGGGTTGTGGAGGTCAGATAGGCAGTCGCTCCATGTAAAATACTGGTATTCAGCTGCATCCGGTTAGACTGGAAGCCGACCCCAACATAGTTGGGAAAAGGCAGGCAGATTGATAGTGTACTTACATAATTATAATATTTGCATTGGAAACGATAACTTTGTGGTTTATAAGGTTATGCTTACGATTTGAATCCGGTTCTTAGTTTCCGTTCTTTGTTTCTTAAAATATCTATCCTATAAAAAAAACTTTTTTACAATGAAATACAACCGACTGTTTTTATTTTTCACTTTTTAGTTGTGGTACCTACCCCACACAAATTCTAATACCACTACCTGCAAAACAAACTAGAACATTATCCATATAAAAATGGGGAAAAAATACGTATTTTGAAGCTAACTCAAAAACTACCTAAGCAGAGTTAATCAATATTATATGGGACCAACTTTGATGTATACCCTCTCGAACAAAACATAAATTTTTCAAATCGGACGACTGTAAAAAAAAAAAAACATACCGTGTCGAATTGAGAACCTCCTCCTTTTTTTCGTCGGTTAAAAATTTAGAAAGAAATAAGATACGTGACAAGTAATAAAACATTTTGTTTTGTGGTGGTCATAAAAGGTGCACAGAATATTGACCCTAGCCCCTGAACTAGGCGGGAACCTGTATCTCAGGGGATAGTGTTCAGCTACTGTTATACAATATTCAAACTTTTATACTGTGGAGCCATAGCGCTTGATGGCGCGCTTCTCCCAGTCTGCTCCGACTTTCGGTATCTCGGTTCACTCGTGCAAAGCGATGGCGAAGTAGATCGGACGGTAAAGCATAGGATTAACACTGGATGGATGAAATGGCGGCAGGTCACGGGAACAATCAGCGACTCCCGCATTCCCCTTAAACTTAAGGGGAAGATATATAAAACAATGGTTAGACCGGCTGTCTTGTACGGATCAGAATGTTAGGCCACAAAAGGGATGAATGAAAAGCAATTGC
The DNA here is from genome assembly GCA_946251885.1 of Cosmia pyralina. Classification (NCBI taxonomy): domain Eukaryota; kingdom Metazoa; phylum Arthropoda; class Insecta; order Lepidoptera; family Noctuidae; genus Cosmia; species Cosmia pyralina. Next base: position 9,369,168 of record OX276369.1, on the reverse strand, counting down.
ATGCAACTGAGATGAGAACACACATACACATCCACAGCTCAAATCTTCAATCTCACGAACACATCCGTGCACTCTTTTATGATAAGTACCAAGTTAAAAATTTTGTTGTATAGTGACACACAAATCATCATTCTCCTGCCCTTATCCCAATCTATTTGGGGTCGGCGCAACATGTCCTTTTTTTCCATACTTCTCTATTATTCGTCATCTCGGTAGTCACCCCCTTTCTAGCCATGTCATCTTTCACACAATCCATCCATCGTTTCTTTGTTCTTCCCCTACTCTTATAGCCATCGACATTCATACTCAAAACTTTCCTCACGACATTTTCCTCACTCCTACGCATCACATGCCCATACCATGACAACCGATTTCCGCACAACTTTTCAGTCACCGGTGCCACTTTCAAACTTCCTCTTATGTACTCATTTCTTATTATATCCATTCGTGTAACACCACACATCCCTCTTAGCATTCTCATCTCAGCTGCATGCAATTGCTTTTCATTCATCCCTTTTGTGGCCAACAGCAGAGACCAGACCTAAAATCGCGAAAAAAATAAAATCAGTTGTTCCCTATATCTTGACGAGTTATGCGAACATATAAATGTAAAGAACAGCAGATTTTTTTTCGTGATTTCAGGTTTGGTCCCATAGTGAAAGTTATTGATAATGATGAATACAACACTATCGTGGCAGCTCCCTAGCCAATAAAGAAGCAATCTTGTTACCATTGGATACATACAAATTTACGTTAGTAAAAAAATACCCAGCCTCGTGCCCCCGCCGCCCGCCGATGTCCGCTGGCCTTTAGAGGCAAATATGATGACTCATATGCCAGTAAGTAAGTTACACGGTATGGTAAGACTGGTTGTCAGACTTTCGGGCTTCTGACGACCCTTAACGACTGTCATAGATCCACGAATGACAGCCGGGACCAACGGCTTAACGTGCTTTCCGAGGCACGGAGGAGTCTCGATATGTAAAGATGGTCACCCATCCACGGACCAACCCCGGCAAGCGTAGCTTAACCTGATGGATCAACCCGTGCGGCTGTTATTACTTAGCCACGAGCTCCTCGAGTAAGTTACACGGTATGAATGCGTATAAGAACTGATCCATAAGTCATTTCTAACGTCTGAATCGAGCATGGTGCTAGTAGCCCGGAAGAATAACTGCACAAGGAGTGGTACTAAGGCTTTCTATCTCTGATGAATGTTACAACCGTGATATCGAGTAGTGAAGCCATAAAAAAGAAAGATCGATATATTAAATGAGGAGGCGGCCATTAATTTACGCTACGCACAAATATAACAGTCTTGCTACTTATTGAAAGATAACATAACATCACGCCTGCCAAAGGGTTAGGCAGAGCTGTACTTTATGTTAAGAAAGAAAGAAAGAAAGAAAATATATTTATTTTGCACAGACTAAATAAAAGGCACACACTACTGGCACTACTGGCGGTTACTGGCAGACATTTCGTCATTCAAACTTCGAATTACTATTGACGAAAAGCGAACCTTGATTTTGTACAATGGTGTCAGTCAGATTCTAGAGGGCTGCGTGCTAAGGCAGTCAATCAATCTGCCTAGCCTTTTCCCAACTATGTTGGGGTCGGCTTCCAGTCTAACCGGATGCAGCTGAATACCAGTATTTTACATGGAGCCACAGCCTAGTAACTGGGTAATACGATACCCTTGGTAAGACTGGTTGTCAGAATTTCGGGCTTCAGACGACATGTCAAAGATCCACGAATGACAGCCGGGACCGACGGCTTAACGTGCTTTCCGAGGCACGGAGGAGTCTCGGCATGTAAAGATGGTCACCCATCCACGGACCAACCCCGGCAAGCGTAGCTTAACCTGATGGATCGACCCGTGCGGCTGTTATTACTTAGCTACGAGCTCCTCCGTGCTAGGGCAGTGTTACATAATAAGTTGAAACTGAATCTTATTAAATAGCGGCCCTCGGCCCTCTGTCCTCTCGTCTACCTCTTTAATTCTTTAGCTAGCTATCCCCTGTGAGTTTCAACTCCTCAGTACCTACCTATAGTACATGTTTAAGTCCCATGGAGCAGATACTGCGCCTATTTCCGTCAACCGGGCACAAATCCGGACTCCGGGCTGCTACTGAGGAATTCCTGATTGAAAAACCCAATATAACAATTGCCCGACCTGGGAATCGAACCCAGGACATCATGCTCAGCAGTAGCGCTAACCTTATGACCACTAGACCAACTATTTCGGGGAATATGGGCGTGATGTTATGTTGCCAAGTAACATAAATATGGCAATATCACAGTATAATAAAGTAAGCAGTATTACATCTTCATAGGAAACGGCCGAAATGACGCGCTTCGAAATCTCAGTATATATCAGTACGCAATCTATAGTAGTTTAACTTGAATTCATTCCCTACGGCCGCTCGGTAGATAAATACGCGTCCGTCCGTGCGTAACTGCCGCACGCACGAAGCCGACGTCCGCACGGAACAAAATCGCGGCGGGATTTTATCGCGCACTGGATTTTCAACTGTCGGTGTTGAGCCGAGCGTTGAGAATCAAACTTAATAACAACAGAGTGCTTCTAGCGCGTCGAAAAAACACACTGTTGGATTTTCAACTCTAGGCGCTAAGCAGAGCGTTGAAAATCCAGTGCGCGAAATAAAATCGCCGCGATATTTTTACGTCAAAGTCAAAGATTTTATCAATGCGACTTTTGTTGATACAACGCTCAAAAATCTACCCTATAAGGCATGCATTGTTAAATTACAATATTAGAAATTAAGTTAAACATTACATGAAAAATAGTGAAGTAATTAATGATTATAGAAATTAAAAACCAACAAATCAATCTGCCTAGCCTTTTCCCAACTATGTTGGGGTCGGCTTCCAGTCTAACCGGATGCAGCTGAATACCATTATTTCACATGGAGCGACTGCCTATCTGACCTCCACAACCCATTAACTGGGTAATACGATACCCCTTGGTAAGACTAATTGTCAGACTTTCGGGCTTCTGACGACCCGTAACGACTGTCAAAGATCCACTAATGACAGCCGGGACCAACGGCTTAACGTGCTTTCCGAGGCACGGAGGAGTCTCAGTATGCAAAGATGGTCACCCATCCACGGACCAACCCCGGCGGAAGCTTAACCTGATGGATCGACCCGTGCGGCTGTTATTACATAGCCACGAGCTCCTCCTAAAATACAAGATATAATAAATTAATATAAACGACCGTGCGAACGTCGACGAACGGACGCGTATTTATCTGCCGTAAGTAATGAATTCAAGTTAAACTACTGTTGCTTTACTATTCTGTGGCAATATCAGCCCTTACGCGAAAACAACCTTAGTCATCATACGTAGGCGGGCGTAACTACACAACATCGAATAGTAAATAACTTCCAAGGCCTTCCGCTAGAGTGACCTCATCGAGCGACCTTGGACGATGTCAAGTTCAGTAGTGTACTACTAGTGGAGGGGTGGCTTACATCGCAGCACGTGTAAAACTGACTCGCATGCGAAGGGATCCGTACCAACGTACAATATTTAACACTAGCTACATTTTTTTTTAAATACTTCAGTTTGAACAAAAAAACGTTTCTTGTACGGGGAATTGGAGACCCCCTTTAATTTTTAATTTTATTACCCGACTGCGGCGAAGCCCAAAAGGAGGGTTATGTGTTTGACCTGTATGTATGTAAGTATGTATGTATGTACTTTTATTTCGCGTTTAGTTTAAGGTAACTGAAAATGAGAACTAAACTCGACTGACGGCAGTGTATGTACTTTTCGAAGTGATATAACTGATCAGAGTAAGACAACTATTAATTAATCTGCGGTAAGACAACCTAAATAATAGTAATTAAGATTCGACCAGTTGTCCTAGTAGTGCCAACTTTAAGCAATAGATGGCGACACCAACATCAGCTATCTATCATGGAAGTATTACCTTAGGGCGGCGGTAAAAACAACGCTTTGGTACAAAGCGGGGCTTACTAAAGTGCAAATGGAGTTGATCGTCATCTTATTTTTTTAAATCGTGTAAGTGTTTTTATACTCTTTGTTGTTTTTAATGAGAATCTATTTAGAAATAAGACTTTATTTATATAAGTAACCCACCTAGCTAACTAGGTAGTACGTACTAAAACCAAATGTGATTGTATCTTGTCATATGAATCAATAAAGAATACTTTACCAAATAGGTACTTCATAAAAAAATGAAGACTGATGCTGTGATTGATTTTGTGTAATAATTCTCTTTTATAAATAGGTATTGAAGAATATTTTAGTATATTCAGCTATTTATATGATTAAAAATGACGACCACCGACTTAATTTGCGCTTCAAACACTTAGGGCGGCGGTAAAAACAACACTTTGGTACAAGGCGAGGGTTACTGAAGTGCAGATAGAGTTGATCGTCGTCATTTGAAACGCTGTATAAGTACAAATAAATAAATGTGATTTTATTTACATTATTTTTTCATTTAAATACCTTAGAGCATTAGTTATCCTGACACAATATCTGCCTAGTACTTACCATGAAAAACACCAATACGTATCTGCTAAAAAGAGTAGATATCTGCACGTAAATAATCACTAACATTAAAAAATTACCCCCCTCCCCCTTCTTCACTTCTACCCTTTTGTCTTCTATTGATTTAAATATCTACAGTTGTTCGTATTAGTATCACCTATACACGGATTTTCGTCCATTAAAGAAAACACCTTAAAATATACTTAGTCCTACATAAAACCTACAATATGGTAACCCTACTGCAGTGTTTGTATGGGAAAATTTAAATGATCAATATCTTTGAAACTACGCAAAGTTTCTCCGTCACAAATTCAGGTTATCATTATCGTCCCCGTCACAAAAGTTTGAACACATTTTGAAGGTCGTAGATCATCAGGCAGCGGAGATACGTGTGTCCAGCCAGCTTGAAATCAGGTTGGCTGGACATTAAGTTTTTATTGATTTCTCGTAAACCCTTACATGTGACGCCATAAATCAAACGTTATTACTGTCACACATTGCGTCACCATATGTTAGTAAAGGAACCATATTCGAAAACGCTCCCGTTATTGAGATTCGGAAGTGCCAGCCAAATGTTTTTTACGTAAATTCAAGCTGGACACAGATTTTTGCATTTTTCTACTAAACCACTGTACGTATCACAAAACTTTTAGCTCGATGCCTGTCACAAATTTATGTGACGCCCGTTGATATGCAAAAAGTCGTCAAAATCACTTCCGTTACCGAGATTGAGAAACCAGCGAAAAGTGGTTTTTCAAGCTGGCTGGACACGTTTTCGATCGATTATCTAAGATTCTGTAGCGTCACAAATTCTGAAATAAGGGTGTTTAGCCGTCACATAAACTGCCCTATTGACCTAGTTTATGCGTGCTATTTTGAAGATTTGTCCAGCCAACCTGAGCTACATATCTATTTGGGGTCGGCGCAACATGTCCTTTTTTTCCATACTTCTCTATTATTCGGCATCCCTAGTACAAAGCTCATTCAATAACCAGCTAATGACTGAAACCATCTAACGGTCATTCCAATAAAATACCCCAAGGTTAAGGGCAATCGAGTCAACAAGTAATATTAGCATTTTAGGTTGTTCACCTACAATTTTAACATGGTGACAAGTCACAATAACATTGGTTATGAGGTCACATTTGATGTCTTATACCATCTATTAAAAGTCTGAAATTTACCTCAAAAAACCGGCCAAGTGCGTGTCGGCCACGCACAATGAAGGGTTCCGTAGTTGGGATGAATTTATCCCAACAAACTTAACACTGTAGTTGGAAGCATGTTCTCTCATACATTCCAACTGTAAATATAAGTTTGTACTCACAATATCGAGAGATTTACCATGTTATTTTAAGACTACATACTGTTTATAGGTTTTCCTGTAATCTACAGGTAAAGACCTATTTTCTGTATTTTTTTCAAAATTTTAGGCTCTGTAGTTTCGGAGATAAGGGGGGGAATGGTCAATTTTCGTCTATTTTCTTAAGTAACTATCAAACAATTTATTCTAAAATTATAAAAAAATATATAAGTATTTGAGACCCTCAGTAAGCCTTTTTATTTGATATGTCACGCGGTATAATTTGCAAAGCTTTTTTTTTTAATTTTCTTATTTGCTCCCTAAAAGTGAATTCATTTACTTACTTTAACCGTCCCGTCCCGTGTTTGGGTCACAGAAATTCATATGTGTACCAAATTTCAACTTAATCGGTCCATTAAATTCGGGGCAAATTGGCTGTGACAGACGGACAGACAGACAGACACACGAGTGATCTTATAAGGGTACCGTTTTTTCCTTTCTCAAAAGGCAATATCTACTTTAAAAAAGTAAAAACCGTCTTCTAAAACCTAAAATGAATAAAATAACTTTCATAAAAAAACTTAACAGCTTCTGAAGTCGGTGCCAAGCTAAGGTGCATTGACGAATTGAAGACACCGACTTCAGTAGCTGAAAGGTTTTTTATGAAAGTTATTTTATTCGTTTTAGGTTTTAAAAGTCGGGTTTTACTTCTTTTAAAGTAAATTTATTTTTCAATTTTTATTTGAATATAATGTACAATTACATAAGCCCAAGACGAACGAAAAGATACATACAGTACATTTATGCATAATTATATAACTTCGTACGTACCATAACAATAATTACCTGATGTATTATAAGTAAACTAAAACCTTTCTGAAAGTATGTAAAGCACAATAGTGAAAGAATCATCAAAATTGGTTCATAAGTTTTTGAGAAAATCGCGGACATACAAACAAACGGGTCGAATACAGAGCCTCATTTTTTGAAGTCGGTTAAAAATAGTCTCTTCAGTCAACAAGCGGCTTGGACCACGGAGAAAAGTTCTTTACTCCGTGACTTGGACGCATCACGCTTCCTAGACAGAGTCCGGCTTGCTTCTACCTGACTAATTATTGTCAATATTTTAGCCCGCAATCTTTAAAAATGTAAAACAAAGTCAGGTTAGTTACACCACTCGACAACGGCTGGACAGATTTCGGATTTCGGATCTGTTATTGTTTGTTTGCTGCTGTTATTGTTTGTTGCATGACATTTCCTAGTGTCACAACACAGAGTAGAGGCAATATAGAGTTCATAGTTATTTTACTGTTTTAAATTGTTGTCTTTGGTCTGAGATCGTAGACAACTTGGATACGAGGCTTTTGCTTACTTTGCATAACGTGTGTACTTTATTTTTAGTTTTTAATGTGCGTTTTATTTGTGCAAAATAAACGATTTTTCTATTTCTATTCTTTATTTTTACGATCTTTGATAACATCAGAAAAATTCACGAAAAAAAAAATTATGAAGAAAATTAATTTTCTCATACATGTTTGGACATGACAACGTCTGTTGGGTCAGCGAGTATAAAAGGAAAAGGAAAAGCAACAGCAGTGACAGCCTAGTGGTGTGTCCCTCGAACTGCCAAGTTATAGGTCTCGAGTTCAAACCCAAGGAAAAGCGCGCAAGAGAAAGCGCGGTTCAAGCGCGTGAGGGAGAGGCAACAGCCGGGCCCTCGCGCCCCTAGCCGCCGCAGGAGACGCCCTGGGCGGCGGGAATTCATTGCCGATTCCCGGCCACCGTAGGCGCGGGCTTGCGGACGGCGAGTAATGGGCAGCTCGCCGTCCGGTAAGGATCAGGCCCGGGTCGACGGCGCGTTGTATTCCACCCGCGCCTCAAAGAGATGTCAGCAGTGACGGGGTCCAATAGGGCCGATGCCGCCGGGGATGCGGGTAGTTCGAAAAAGATACCGTGGCCCTGGCACGGGCAACTGAAGGAACACGGGTGGGTTTTAGTCAGTAAAAGTCTGACACGCCCTCCCGCTCTGCCCAGAGCGGGAGAAGTCATTTGTTGATTTCTAAAGGCACGCACCTCTGACTTTTTGGATTCATGTGCGTATTGCATAATTATCGCTTGCTTAAAAAAACGATGAAGGAAAACAACGTGAAGAAACGGCATGCCTGAGAGATATTTCTCGACGGCGTGTGAAGCCAAGTCAGAGGCCCATTGGCGGCATAAAAACTCTGACACCAGGTTAGTCACTAACCACACACGAAAAAGACAAGAATAAGCTAATAGAGCATAGTTCTTCAGCCCATACGAAAGAAAAATCTACAAGGGTAAAGTTTAAATTTTCGAAAATAAAATTAACCATATATCCTTCTCCAGAAAGTAAAGCAACTATCCTGCCGAATCTCATCAAAGACTACTCAGGAGATTAGTCACAAAGATGTACCACACGCAAAGAAACATTCACCACGTTTACAATTTTCCATGAAACTCCTATATATGTAATATAGACCTGATGACTTTGAGTCATCTCTTAACACTTCAAAAACTAGATTTCATACATCTGTTTGATAATGGAAGTGTTGATACGAGTACCCTCATAACTCATCTTTTAATACGACACTGTTGGAACATGTCCAAATGCTCGGTGAGTGGCCTCTCGAGACATGATGAAAAACTATGACTCTTCGTTGGCAGATAGGTACTTGCAAAGGTAAACGTTTGTGGCGACATCTATTTCGCCACTTATGAACTACAATAGACGTATCCTACATCGCGATATTCAAGTTTTACCGCACCAGCTTATAAGCTGTAGCTAACTTATCATGCAGATAATTTGTATTTGAATCTGGCGGACAGTACCAATCTGGAGACGGAGGTACTAGGAGAAAGAGCCAGCAAGATGCCATTAACTTAATGTCAAAGGAGACAGAACATGGGGTGCCTCTTTTCCAAAAACCGCTTATACAGCCGTCCCATAGATTTGGGTCGAGTAGGTATTGAAGTTTTATATGGGACAGTTGATATTTTTTCTACGCTATGCTTGCCGCGGATGGTCTGTGGATGGGTGACAAATTTTTAGATACCGAGACCTGTCCGTGCCTCGGAAATCATGTTAAGCCATTGGTCCCAGCTGTCATTCGTGGATCTTTGATAGTCGTTACGGGTCGTCAGAAGCCCCAAATTCTGACAACCCGTCTTACCAAGAGGTGTCGTATTACCCACAAACTGGGTTGTGGAGGTCAGATAGGCAGTCGCTCTATGTAAAATACTGGTATTCAGCTGCATCCGGTTAGACTGGAAGCCGTTCCCAACATAGTTGAGAAATGGCTAGGCAGCTTATGATATTTTTTTTACGATTACGTTGTTGGTCCCATGGAGAAAGTTGTTCAGTGTGATGATCTGTACCACACCCTTAAATATGACTACACCTTTCTGATACATACGTAGTGTATGGACGGAAGGAAAATTAAAATAATCACCACTCTAGACAAAATGGTTGGCAATTCCATTTTACTAGCAGACAGTAAGACGCTATCGCTTATCTGGCATGAATCGTATTGACGTAAGCTCATTACCTGCCCACGCTCCGTGCTTTGTCATATATTGAACGAAGTTTTACCAAGAAATACATGCATACAGTCACGGATCATCGTGCTGCCCTTATCCCATGTATGCATGTACGTGGGGTGAATATGCCATGTATGCACTTATGTATGCATTCATGTATGTACGTGGGGTGGGCGCAACATGTTTTCTTCTTCCATTCCCCTGTGGTTGACAGGCCACGGAACACGCTATAATTCACTGCCTTCTCTTTCACCCACAGAACAGATAAAGAGATTAGAATGGAAATAGTTCCTGATTTGTACTACTAGAACGCGTGTCGCCGCTTGTCCCTCACTCTGTAACTCCACTACAAGCAAGAGACCAATACGTACGCGTATTACGCACACAAATAAACCACACGCACTTAGATCGCGAGTTTGCTATTGGTTCTCACACTAACGCAAACACTGCGCTTGACGTACACTCACACACGCGCAAAAGCAATTTATTTCTCATATACATTACGGCTTGCATTAATCGATATTGATATCGATAAAATATACTATATTTTTTTTACTTTAAGTTTTGCAATATTTCACTTTACTTTCGGGAGGGAGGACGGGGTATGAATAGTGTGGACTTCCTATAAACATACATAATTAAAAAAATGGCAAATTAAGGGGGAACATTCGATATTGCCGTGAAATTCAAATTTTCTTTAGATTTTCGCTAATTGCAGCTCTGTTTTACGTCATAATTATGTTAAGTTGTTCTAGATGTTGATTGCACCCTGTAATCATAATATATTTGCTAAAAATAATTAACATCATGTCAATAATAATTATCAAACATCAAAAAAACAAGTTTTTTTTTTCGGAAATAATTATATTTTTGAGTATAGTAAACCTAGAAAAGTGTACATTCGTCTTTGATGAATACTGAATTTATTATTGAGTAACCGTTACGGGTGCAAATCGCATTTTCAATAACAAAGCTGCAATTTGCAAGAATCCAAAAAACTAATTTCACAGCCTTATCGAATGTTTTCCATTAGACGTAATATATTTATAAATATCAGATTCTGAGTTGGTGACAATGGGGCCACCTTGAGAGCATACCTTTTCAAATAAAAAAAGAATTTTCAAAATCGGTCCACAATTGACGGAGAAATCGGTGTACATCATAAAAAAGTTGTATGGATACGCGACGAATTGAGAACCTCCTCTTTTTTTTTTGAAGTCGGTTAAAAATAAGCGTAACGAGAAAAGCATCATTTTAAAACATTAGATTTCAACTATGGATTTTCAGCTTTATGGCTGTATTAAACCCAATAAACACGGATCCACAAAAGATTATCTAGGTGACATAATTTAATGGTAATAATTAGGTACGCTATTCAAAAACAGCAATTAAGCTTTATAAAATATAAATTATTCATGAGTCTTCATGACTTACTGAAAAAAGCATAGCGATGTTTTTGTGCGGAGAAGCTCCAGATTTTAAGAATCTATTCCCTGACTTTTTGTTACGTAATCATTTTCTGTAAAATGTTGAGAACAAAATATTTAGTAGGTATCCGTTCGATTCTACCAGTTGCCTCAATCCACAGTTATCTTGTGTCTGAATCTGTTGGAAACCTAAAAATAACATTAAAAATGTATGGTTTCATCATAAATGGCAAACATCAAACCAAATATTAGAGGAAAAACCCACTCAGAAACTAAATTGGTAACCCACAATAAACAATAATTGGTGATAGAGAAGTATGGAAAAAAAGGACATGTTGCGCCGACCCCAAATAGATTGGGATAAGGGCAGGAGAATGATGATGAATAAACAAAGTTATTTTAATTTTAATATTACTGTCAATAATCATTTGTATACATACACACAATATCGACATTGATTACAACTTAGTACAACCCTATCGATACGCATGGATTTCGCGGAATTCAAGCGTTGGCTCGGTGACGCGACTTTCGCAGTGAACGCAACATATTGCGCGAAAGATCACGAAGTACAAGACGATACCCATGCATTGCAAGCAATGTATAACTGTGCATCTGTTTGCGATTGTATCGCTTTTATCTACAAACTACATAATACTATTGTAATAATTACAAATATCACTTGTATTTTAAGATTTTTGGACATACCGGTGAAAAGAAATCCCTTGTCGGGCTACACTACACCACTTGCTACTTTTCCGACACGTTATAACAGCGCAACAGGGCATAATCCTTTTTTTTAGCGGAGCTTCGTACGTTGTCACAGTGAGAGCGCGATTGCTGGCCGGTAAAACAAATTTCGGCGGAACTTAGTGTGTCTACACATACATGCGGCGCGCCTGCCCCGCCCACAAGGCCCTTCTAACCTCTTTATCTTTTCTGTGCTTTCACCCATCTTTTCTTCGGCCTGACCTGACATGCATAGAGTCACGCATTTTCCCTTATTGAAGCACGACACGTGCTGAATACTGAATCATACATACTCCTATTGCTTCGACCACTACTCCTATTATGCAAAAGAGGCTGAGAATTAGCAAAAAAATCAAAATATTTTATTTCACACAAACCTACTCATGAAACGTCAGAAGCTAGGTGCACGGTTCCAATTTATTGGTCGTTTCCTATGGAGAAGAGCCGGCAAGAAACTCCACGGTTACTCTTTTAAAAATAATTAGCTTTTACAATATTTTCAAATAACAGTGTTAATAGGTATGATGGGAGGACAATGTAGGCCCTTCAACAAGTACCAGGTACTGACGCCAGCACATCAAGCCACCCGAAATTTTCCCAATCAACCTTGAACCTAATGCTTTAGCGATAAAGATGAAAATCTATTAAAGAAATTTGACCCATACACAAAAAAAAGGGGGTGCTACAATCATGCCGATCCGAACAAGTGTACTCCTAACATCATTTATAAATTCCTTTTCTTAAGACGACGATAAACGCCTTTTAATGATTTTAAACTGAAGATCACGTCTAAACGAGTAGTGTTAATAATATGAAAAAAAAACGTTAAATTAGAGCATTTTTTTAATAACTTAAAAGTGAATATTATAGAATAAACAAAAAAACATTTAAAAAAAAACTTTATTTAGTTCAGGAAAAAAAGAAACACGGTACAATAAATACAAATTCTCTGGACCCCACACTAGAATTCCCCGTGTCGTGGGGTCCAGTCCCTTTCCAACTAAAGTATAAATTTTGCATTAATTAAATTTAATATTGACAAAAAAAAAATCAATAGGGTGTGTGTGATGTGTGTGTGTGGTTTGTGTGGTGTGTGGGGTGTATGTGGTGATATTTAATTCATACTTATATGTCAGATATTACGACTGTACGTGCAAAAGGTCTTCCGTTTGGTCATAATTTTTGGGGTGAAGCCATTTAAAAATAGCATTTTTGCAGCTGGTGTACGTTAAGTTGAGTATAGCTCTATTGTGGGAGTAGAATTTTGAGTAGAGATATGACCCAAGAAATGCAAAAGATCTGCGTGCAAAAGAAGAATGTACTCTTGGCCGATCCCACTATGTATATCCTTTTGTTTTATGTAGGTATAATAAATGAATATTGTGTCTAATTTATGACAGCGCTCCTTGATGGGCGAGTCCTATTACTAGGTGGACGTACGACGCGTTGCGTAAGCTCAGCACAGAACACGCAAGCTATGCCGCCCCAACCACTCAAGGCCGTTGGCATATATCTGCGTCTTAATAGCATTTCATTCATCCTTTCAACATAGCAAACAATCTATCTCAAATGTTTATTGTACGTTCAAGCAGGGAAAGTTTCAAAAGAAAAGATGGATGGATTGTGTGAGGATTGATATGAAAGAGAAGGGAGTGAATGATAGGGTGGCGGTTGACAGGGGAGAATGGAAGCAGAAAACGTGGTGCGCCGACCCCACGTACCATGGGACAAGGGCAGGAAGATAATAATAAAGGGGGAAAAGTTTATGGGCTGAAAATGTACGTGTATATACGGCCTTGACTTAAAATTTACATACAGTACGGTGAAGAAAACATAACCTTGAAAATATGGCTTCGTAAAAAATGAGTATCGCATGTTATATCTTATTTGTGCTTCCGGAATGAACACGCCCGTAATACGTATTGTAAATATTTACAGAATAACAACAGGCATTTATTTACCAACAAACGCGCACACTACTTTTTCCAACTATGTTAGGGTCGGCTTCTAACCAGATGCAGCTGAATACCAGTATTTTTACATGGAGCGACTGCCTTTCTGATCTCCACGACCGAGTTACTGGGTAACACGATACCCTTGCTGGTTGTCAGAGTTTTGGGCTTCTGACTACCCGTAATGACTGTCAAGGAACACGAATGACAGCCAGGACCAACGGCTTAACGTGCTTTCGAAATTTGGTATTCTGTTATTTCAATGATATTAGAATAACATAATAACCTTGAACTGATGCTGCAGCATTACCACGAATTTGCAGGATACCCAACATCCTCACCAACTTACAGCAGAGGTATCGTGTTTGGGCTCATTGGAATGGAGATGGCAACCAGGGTCCGATGATGGAGTAGCAAAAAAATGAGGGTTTTGTGTCGGGGGTTATCAAAATTTTAAGTAATCTCTGGAACTACCAGTTGGATTTGAAAAATTCCTTTGATAGCCCAATTCTTGAGGAAGGCTATAAGGCTATTTAACATCACGCTATAACCCTTAGGAGCCGAGCAAAAAGAAAAAAAAAACTGTAGAACGATAAGCGAAAACGAAGTAATACCGCGGGCGGGAAAAATGTGGCCGTTATTTTAGTATGTTGTGATGTCTTGCATTGCGACTTTCACGCGAACGAACTCGCGGGCAGAAAAGCTAATTACAAAATTTTCCTAAAACTCTATTCATTAATAATTTTCTTATTAATTCCAACCGTAACTAATCCCCAGCCCCCATCTCACGTGACAGGTGGGTGTGAAGATGGCCACGTATGTTAGTAATGCCAGTTCTGGCACGTAACATGGCAAGGAGCCATCTCAGGTGGCATCAGATGTTGCGTTGTGGACTTGACTCATACATAAATGTGTTTCTCGGATGAGTTTGGTAATGAATTGGGAGAAAATTGACGATAAACCTTTGGCCCTATGTCCAATATTTATCGGATATGAATCTAGATTAATTAAAAACATAATATACGAACGAAGCAAGTTAATATAAAGCTTGCAAAAATGAAATGCTGTTCGTTTGTTAGATAAGCGCATTACTTGAGAACGGCTGGACCGACTTGGCTATTTTTGTTTTAAAATGTTCGTAAAAGTTCGAATGAAATGCACCGACCCAGCATGCTTTGACCATATGACTCGAATGAACCCAAAGATTCACACTAGCCGCTGTTGCCTCATGTAGCATGGTGCAACAGAGACCATTGCATATCAAGAAGTAGACCGGGGGGCGCGGTAATGGTAGGGAAGACATGCCCTTAGGATATGGAGAGGATAAAGAGCCTACCGAGTATGCACCGTAAAAGCAAGCAATGGAATTATGGAGAGACGGGTGACATTTATCACACTTCACATCACATCACACTAATATTATAAAGGCGAAAGTTTGTGAGCGAGTGTGTGTGTGTGAGTGTGTTTGTGTGTGTGTATGTTTGTTACTTCTTCACGCTCAAACGGCTGGACCATTAACACATAGGCTACTTTTGATCCCGATCTACGTGGGTGAAACCGCGGGGCGCAGCTAGTACAAAAAATATTATAAAGGCGAAAGTTTGTGTGTGTGTGTATGTTTGTTACTTCTTCACGCTCAAACGGCTGGACCGATTTGGATGAAATTTGGTATGTACATAGATTATATCCTGCATTAACACATAGGCTACTTTTGATCCCGATCTACGTGGGTGAAACCGCGGGGCGCAGCTAGTACAATAAATATTATAAAGGCGAAAGTTTGTGAGTGTGTGTGAGTGTGAGTGTATGTGTGTGTGTGTGTATGTATGTATGTTTGTTACTTCTTCACGCTCAAACGGCTGGACCTATTTGGATGAAATTTGGTATGTACATAGGTTATATCCTGCATTAACACATAGGCTACTTTTGATCCCGATCTACGTGCGTGAAACCGCGGGGCGCAGCTAGTACAAAAAATATTATAAAGACGAAAGTTTATGAGTGTGTGTGTGTGTATGTTTGTTACTTCTTCACGCTCAAACGGCTGGACCTATTTGGATGAAATTTGGTATGTACATAGGTTATATCCTGCATTAACACAGGAACACATAGGAACCTACTACGCTTTGGAATGGGCAACTAGCTTCATCTTTCTGACAGACCGACCCATTGACAATTCAAAAGTGCCTGTAATTGGTTTATTTGAAATAAATGCTTTGAGTTTGAGTTTGAGTTTCCGGGATAAGAACTAGCCTATATGCTATTCCAGAATAATCTATCTCTGTGCCAAATTTCATCCAGATCCGTTCAGACATTCTGGCGTGATAGAGTAACAAACAAACATCCATCCAAACTTTCCCATTTATAGTGTAGTAAGAAGTAAGATACTCCATTGTATGTTGATATTTTCATAGTTTCTACTTCTAGCTCCGTCGCGTCGTATGTGTGTAGGTACTCTATAAACTATTTTAGACCGTTACTCATAGTCCACAAATATTCTTGGTAGGTAGGTACCTACTTCTCCCAATGTCAATGCTGCAAGGGCCAACGTACTTGACGATTGATTAGTATCGTATACTAGCTGCGCCCCGCGGTTTCACCCGCCTAGACCGGGGATAAAAAGTAGCATATGTGTTAATAGGGTATAAGCTATCTACATACCAAATTTCATCCAAATCGGACCAGCCATTTGAGCGTCAAGAAGTAACAAACATACAAACACACACACACTCACAAATTTTCGCCTTTATAAATTAATGTGATGTGATACTGCCTCGCTGGTCTGGTCATGTTCGCAAGCGCTACTGCTATCCTGTGTTCAATTCCGAGGTCGGGCAGTGTTTTTCCATAGCTGGAATTTCTCAGTAGCAGCCCGGAGTCTGGATTTGTGCCCGGTTGATGGCAACAGGCTCGCCCTCTCTTACATGGGACTTAGGCACACCTCTGCCTAACTCTTCAGGGATTACATGCGTGACGTTATGTTATGTTGTCCCAATGTCAATTCTGCAACACTTGAAATAAAGTTGAGAATAAATAAACATCCATTAGCTCGAGAGCGTATCTAAGCGGAAAGATGCGCGTCTCAGGTTATTTATTCTCGACTTTGTTTTAAGGTACGCAATGTTGATATTTGTTTGGTAGTGACAACCGCGCTGCGCTGCGCCTCGCCAATGTGCGCCGGCCCTAAAGATATAATACTTTGAAGGTTGAGTAGTCCATTAAACACTTCTAAGGTTCAGAAAACAAATTAGCATTAAAATTCTTGGAACTGTTAAGTTCAATTACCTTCTTTCGAGGGTCGGGTAAGGAACTTGAGATGTTTTAGACGTCTAGCCGACGTAGTTCCCCGCAATCGACGGGATAACAGCGTGCTATGTCTAGATTCAACCAAGACAAGACAGCACTCATGCGCAAAAGTGTCTACTGCATGGCCCCAGTAATCTTCAACAAAATACCGAAGAATTGGAAAGAGCTGCCGCTTTCTTTATTTAAAAAACTTTTTTACAACAAAATACAACCGACTTCCAAAAAAAACACTACAAAGTGAAAAATAACTTTAATTTCCGTAGGCGGTGTCTAGTTAAATGTATTTTCGTTTTTTGCCACCGACTTCCGAAATTAAAGTTATTTTTCACTTTGTAGTGTTTTTTTTTGGAAGTCGCTTGTATTTTTTTGTAAAAAAGTTTTTATTTTTCACTTTTTAGTTGTGGTACCTACCCCACACAAATTCTAATACCTGCAAAACAAACTAGAACATCATCCATATAAAAGTGGGGAAAAAATACGTATTATTGAAGCTAACTCAAAAACTACCTAAGCAAAGTTAATCAATTTTATATGGGACCAACTTTGATAATACCCTATCGAATAAAACATTTTTTTTTTTAAATCGGACGACTCTGTAAAAAGTTATGCGTGGTCATACATAAAAAAAAAATATACACTTCTGGACACATCTTTTGGCCCACCTTGTATTTTCAGTTTCGTTTGGTCCTAGCTAAAATTTTATATTAGGTCGAGCAAAAAGTTTTTATGCAGTTTTGAACCTGGCACATTCACAATTTCATTCAATAGTCTTTTTTTGAATTTCGAACACAGAATTTAAAGAAACACAAGACAATTTGGAGCCTGTTTGTTGATATCAAACAATCGAATACTAAGAAAACTTGGTTTTATTGGTTTACTTGGATTTAATTCTTGAAAAAGTGATTGATATCTTTGGTTTTGCAACAAACATTACTTATTCTTAACATTAAGGTAAGGTTCTATCAATAATCTATGGATACTTCACCTGAAGTCGCCGCCCAAGCTGTGGCACTTATTCAGGCCGGACACAGCCAAAGAAACGTGAGTGCTCAACTTAATTTAAGTCGATCTGCGGTCCGAAATGTTTATCGGAGGTACCTAGAGACTGGCGGCTTTGTTCGTCGCCAAGGAAGGCCACGATCTCGGGTCACAACTGAAAGGCAGGATCGATTCATCGTGACGACCAGCTTGAGAAATCGTCACCTTACCTCCATTGAGATACAAAACCAACTTCGTGACTTCCACGGAGTATCTGTGAGCGCTCGAACTGTTCGGAGAATGTTAAAAGAACGCGATATGGTACCACACAAGCCAGCTATTGGCCCCAAACTAACGTGAGCCCACCGAACAGCGCGCCTTCATTTCGCACGCAGTCATTTAAATTGGACACAGGAAGATTGGAGCCGTGTACTCTTTTCTGATGAGTCTAAAATTGTGTTACATGGCAATGATGGAAGGAAGAAGGTCTACCGACGTAAGGGAGAGCGTTTCGCACAATGCTGCTTTGAAGAGAGGGTTGTTTATGGCGGTGGCTCATGGACTGTCTGGGGCGGTATATCCGCGAGCGGCAAAACTCAACTTGAGGTTGTTACAGGACCACGGCTGCCAACATTAAATGCTGAAAGGTACATTCGTGAGTGCTTAGAACCTCACGTGATACCATACGCGGACTATGTGGGCCCAAATTTCCTTTTTATGCATGATAATGCAAGAGCCCATGCGGCCGGCATCGTCAGGGAATATCTTCGGGATGTGAACATCACAGTTATGGACTGGCCAGCCAGAAGCCCAGACATGAACCCCATTGAGCACATGTGGGACGAGCTAAAAAGACGTGTTAGGGCTCGTCAGCCAGTTGCCCAGACGATGCAGGAGTTGAAAACTGCCATAGAAGAGGAATGGGAGATGATCCCTCAAAATTTCATAGAGCGGTTGATAAACTCTATGCCTAATCGTATGAGAGCTGTGGTAGATTCCCATGGAGGCAACACGCGTTATTAAATTAAACCTTTATTTGATAAAACATGTTTTTTATTCAAAAATCAATTGCCTTTAACAAGGCGCATATCCGACTTGTTAGGCGTAGCTCCATGTCGTATGGTATTCTGAATTCAAATTTAAAACAATACGATCGAAAAAGATGGTAAAATGTATCAGGTTTAAAACTGTATCAATAGTTTTTGTTCAATCTAGCAATCATATTTCGGTAGGGGCCATCGAAACCTAAACTCTAAGGTGGGCCAATAGATGTGTCCAGAAGTGTAATATACGTGTCGAATTGAGAACCTCCTCCTTTTTTTTTCGTCGGTTAAAAAAGACTTCGAAGCTTTTTAGTGGTGAAAGGTTATTACAATGTAAGTGAGTTCCTGAATGAAAAATATTTTTAAGTTAGTGTACTTTTTTTGTATCTTTTGCATGTCTATTATGGTAAAACATGGCTGAACTTGTTATATTTTTGTTATCCTTTATACCCATATTTGCAAAATAAAATGATTTTTATCTTTATCTTTAACAGTCTGTGTCGACCCCATTTGCAGGAGGAAAATAAGCAGTCGCTCCATGTAAAATACTGATATTCATTTGAATAACCCGATTCGACTGTAAGTAGACCCCAACAATCAATCTGCCTAGCCTTTTCCCAACTACGTTGGGATCGGCTTCCAATCTAACCGGATGCAGCTGAATACCAGTATTTTACATGGAGCGACTGCCTATCTGACCTCCACAACCCAGTAACTGGGTAACACGATACCTCTTGGTAAGACTGGTTGTCAGACTTTCAGGCTTCTGTAGACCCGTAACAACTGTCAAAGAACCACGAATGACAGCCAGGACAGACGGCTTTACGTGCTTTCCGAGGCACGGAGGAGTCTCGGGTATGTAAAGATGGTCACCCATCCACGGACCAACCCCGGCAAGCGTAGCTTAAGCCTGATGGATCGACCCGTGCGGCTGTTATTACTTAGCCACGAGCTTCTCGAGCTGGAAGCAGACCCCAACATAATTGGGAAAATGCTAGGCAGACGATGATCGACTTATTTGCTGAGTTTACGCCTCCCTCTGGAAGTATACCTGTCGCAGTCAAATTAATGGTTGGTTGGCTCCCTGCGCGCCTCCGGCTCAAACAAACACTCTCGAGGTAGGGCAAACAAGTACAGTCAGCTACAGAAGTCGGTTAACACTGCTACTTTTTCACATCATCTAAATTAACACAAAATGATTCGTTATACCGCTTTTACTTTTCGTTTAACTGTATGTTCTTAAAATTTTAAGTACTTCTGTTCCGATTTAAATGAAATATTTCGCTTATTAATTGAGATTAAAAAACTGCAAGTGTTAATCGACTTTTGTTGCTGACTGTACCACAGACTCGATTTTAGTTGTGTCAAAATTATTTTTAAATTTAGAGAAAATTATTTGCAGAATAGCTTTTAAGATTCTCATAGCCAAAAGTAAGATATTTTAGTGATAGTTTAGTTCGATGTACAAGAGAATCGGCACCATTGCCAGAGCAAAATCTTAATGCAGAAGGATTAGGTGTGTCAGGACCTCACACGTAGCGTTCTTAATTTCCTGGCGTTTCTGCCTACCCCTTTTGGAAAAAGGTTTGAGTATATGTATGTCATCATCATCATTTCTTTCATGAGGATTGTTCTTCTGCCCTTATCCCAATTTACTTGCGGTCGGCATCTCGGTAATCACTCTCTTTCTAGCCATGTCATCTTTCACACAGTCCATCCATCGTTTCTTTGACCTTCCCTTACTCGCATAGCCATCCACATTCATACTCAAAACTTTCCTGACGACATTTTCCTTATTCCTCCGCATCACATACCCGTACCATGACAACCGATTTTCACACAACTTATCAGTCACCCTTGACACAGTTGTTCTCATACCATTTCTTATTATATCCAATCGCGTAACACCACACATGACACATCCCTCTTAGTATTCCCATCACAGCTGCATGCATTGTTGATATGTATGTATCCATACAAATAAATATTATATTGTATATGTGATAGTAACTCTGTATGTTACCTTTTTACGCCGTACTACCTCAGTTTTTTATCTCGCTCGCACGATATTGCTCGCGGACTGAGTGAAAGCGAGATGAGTGCGGTGCTGGGCGGCGATAGTTTAGGTAATTGCTTTTTACGGTAAAAATAATGGTAATTTAAAAAAAAAAACACCAGCTTTATAGTTAATTCAGTTAGTATGCAAAGCTTCATGATCTAATTTGAAGTATTTTTTGAATACCAGCGGTTTATTGTTCGGTTTGGAGGTCAATCAATCAATCTGCCTAGCGTTTTCCCATCTAGTGTGGGGTCGGCTTCCAGTTTAACCGGATGAAGCTGAATACCAGTATTTTACATGGAGCGACTGCCTATCTGACCTCCACAACCCAGTCAGTGACTGGGTAATACGATACCCCTTGGTAAGACTAGTTGTCAGACTTTCGGCCTGACGACCCGTAACGACTATCAAAGATCCACGAATGACAACCGGGACCAACGGCTTAACGTGCTTTTCGAGACACGGAGGAGTCTCAGTATATGGTCACTCATCCACGGACCAACCCCGGCAAGATCGACCCGCGTAGCTATTATTACTTAATCAAATCAAATCAAATCAAAAATCATTTATTTCAATCATTTCCAGATCATACGTTATCATCAATCACAATTATCATATAAAAATAATTAATTAAATAATATAAATAAATAAAATTAAAATTGTAAATTCAAATCAAAATCACGAAACCAAATCAAAATCATAAAATTAAATTAATTATAATAAAATTACAATTAAATTCAAATCACAAAATCAACATTATCAATAATACGCCTGCCCCTGAGTCAATTGTTTGTTTGTCATTACATTAACCATATAACAATGGTTAATGTACTGACAATCAAACCTGTTCGCAAATGCGCTCAGGATGGTGTTGGAAGTAGTCCGGAGCCTGCGCCCCAGAGATGTGCATCGCTTTCGCATCGTCGTGTAGAAACAGTCGACACGGGCGTCGGCACTTAGCCACAAGCTCCTCGGTTACACCATGACAAAGGATACTTTGGCTATCGCTGAAAACCAGCGCTGGGGCTCCGTTTCGCATGGGGTCGCGGCATTATGCTGAGCGGTAGCCGTTTTGCGTAGATGTGACGCATATCTTCCCCAAAACTTGCTTTTTACATTGCTTATTTTATTTTATTTTTTGTCCTTTGCGTCATGTTTACCGCAAATAAACGTATTTTCTTTCTTTCTTTGTACCCCGGTAGTAGTTCCCGTGGGATAATTTCCAACCTCCACGCGGGCGGAGCCGCGGGCAAAAGCTAGTTTTACGTAAAACATTAAACTCATGTAGTTAACATAAAATAATTTAACCTTTACAATGTTTACAATAATAATAACGGTGATAACAAAAAAACACAATGGACTTGTAATTATTACTCACGCATAGGTCATAATAATGTTCTACAATAATGAACTTAAATTGAACTAAATAACAATTAATGGGAGCAATAACTCTTGTACCGATGTACATGATAATAGTATCTAGGTACATAATAGCATGGTTAGCAAAAAAAACTTTTTTACAAAAAAATACAACCGACTACCAAAAACAACACTACAAAGTGAAAAATAACTTTAATTCCGGAAGTCGGTGTCTAGTTAAATGTATTTTCGTTTTTTGCCACCGACTTCCGAAATTAAAGTTATTTTTCACTTTGTAGTGTTGTTTTTGGAAGTCGGTTGTATTTTTTTGTAAAAAAGTTTTTTTTTAGAAGAACATCACGAATAAGGTCAATACTCTACTAATGAAAGTGAAAACCGCGTCAAAATCAATAATTGTGCAGTTTAGAAGATCTCATTCATAATTATCCAAGCCTTTTCCCAACTATGTTGGGGTCGGCTTCCAGTCTAACCGGATGCAGCTGAATACCAGTTTTTTACATGGAGCGACTGCCTATCTGACCTCCACAACCCAGTTACTGGGTAGTACGATACCCCTTGACAACGACTGTCGTCAAACTTTCGGGGTTCTGACAGCCGGACTTAACGTGCTGTCCGAGGCATTGAGGGGTCTCGATATATGTAATAGATGGTCACCCATCCATGGACTGACCTCGGCAAGCTAAACCTTCGACCGATCCGTGCGGCTGTTATTATTTAACCACGCGTCCCTGATCTTGAAAAGAGCTATTCTCTTTGCTGTGTGTGTTTGAAATTAATATCCGAAAACCACACTCGCAAGGTCGCGGTTAACAAGAGTACTAGTATTATAATTGTATAATGACAAAGAGTTTGAGGAGCTCGTGGCTAAGTAATAACAGCCGCAAGGGTCGATCCATCAGGTTAAGCTACGCTTGTCGGGGTTGTCCGTGGATGGGTGACCATCTTTACATACCGAGACTCCTCCGTGCCTCGGAAAGCACGTTAAGCCGTTGGTACCGGCTGTCATTCGTGGATCTTTGACAGTCGTTACGGGTCGTCAGAAGCCCGAGAGCATGATAACCAGTCTTACCAAGGGGTACCGTATTACCCAGTAACTGGGTTGTGGAGGTAAGATAGGCAGTCGCTCCATGTAAAATACTGGTATTCAGCTCATCCGGTTAGACTGGAAGCCGACCCCAACATAGTTGGGAAAAGGCTAGGCAGATTGATTGAATGATATGTCATTGCCACCCAAGCGTGGTCTGTAAGCGTATTATATTCATGTCATAACATGAATATAATACGCTTACAGACCATAAGCCTCTTAAGGCGACGATAACCGACTTTTAATGTTTTTACCCGACTACGGCAAAGCCAAAAGGACGGGTTATGATTTTAGCAGTCTATGTATATATGTATGTATTTACGTGTGTTCCACCGTAGCGCCTAAATTACTGAACCGATTTTAATGAAATGAGGTACCAATAGATTCGTAATATTGGTCCGGGTGACATAGGCTATATAAATTCTCCCTAAATTTAATATGGTGGACTTTACACGTAAATTTCTGACCACGAAAAAAATTAAATTGACATAATAATGACATGTTTGGTATCAAAAGAAAGGTCGTGACGACCACATTTCAAATATGCATATATGTCATATTGTTTAAGTAAATAAATTGTTAAAAACAAGTAAAAGTGGAGGTAAATACCTAATATTAATTTAATTGGTTGCAGACCGACAGCGGCGAGCGTGATTTTTCAGTAGTCGGGTTTTAGTTTTTGAACTTACTTTTTATTATTATAAACAGAAGATTACGTCTAAACGATCAGTGTTAATGATTTGGAAAAAATGTGAATTATTATACTACACTAGCTTTTGCCAGCGGCTTCGCCCGCTTGTATGATCCCACGGAAACCTTCTACCGAGATGAAAAGTATCCTATGTCTTAATCCAGGTTATAAACTATCTGTATACCAAATTTCATCCAAATCCGTTCAGCCGTTTTTGCGTGATTGAGTAACAAACATCTAAATATACAAACATACAAACGTTCACATTTATAATACATATTATATTAGTAGGATTGTGTAATTAATTTGTAAAGTTACGTCTAACGCGGATAAAAAACTGAGAATCACGCAAAAACTATCAAGCGTATTTTTATGAAACCTTCACCAATATAAGAGAAGTCCTGACAGACTGACTCATCAACACCCAGCCTAAACCCTTGAACCTAGAAAGAAAGCTGAAACTATGCAGAGGTTCCCTTTATAATGTAGACAAGGAATAAGGAAGGGTTCCCAGTAATACGTCCCCGTGGGATATTTTCCGATATACACGCGGTCAAAGCCGCGGGCAAAAGCTAGTCTTTTAGTATAAGTTTTTATATAATACCTTTTGTTTCATGTAAGTATAATAAATTAATAATGCGTCTAATTTGGGACAGCGCTCCTTGATGGGCGAGTCCTATTACTGGGTGGACGTACGACGCGTTGCGTGAGCTCAGCACAGATAAAAAACTTTTTTACAAAAAAAAAAACAACTGACTTCCAAAAAAATACTACAGAGTAAAAAATAACTGATGGTGAAATCACCATCAGCTCCACTTCAACATATGTATTGTATGAGCATAAATTGCTTAGCAATAATCGAATCGCAACCCGTGAATACGTATTATTGAGTAGTTCCGATGGCCATCTGTGGTCTTCGACATCAGTTCCACTTCACCGAATGGTGCTTTCCGGGAGCAAATGCACGAGTTACTATAAAAAATACCCAAATCGTTATAGGTGTGCCTATAAAAATTGAAGGTTTCCCTGGATTTCTCTGGGATGCCATCATCAGATCCTGGTTTCCATATCATGGTAGCACCCTTGGGATATCTCCTTTCCAACAAAAAAAGAATCATCAAAATCGGTTCATAAACGACAAAGTTATCCGCGAACACACATAAAAAAAATATATATATATTCGGTCGAATTGAGAAACCTCCTTTTCTTGAAACGCAAGCTAACCACTCAAGGCCATTGGCATGTATCTGCGTCTTAAGAGATCTTGGGAGTACTGACGAGGTCATTACTCCCAAACGCTTGGCAGACTATTTGGCGGCTCGTAGTAGATTTTATCAGAGACTGAAGCGGCTTCTTCTCTTATACCTGACGTTATCTTTAGATAATCAGACAGTCGATCTGGCTAATGAGTGGCACCATTTACATGGTATTTATTGTGCCAAAATACGTGTCCAATACATTTTAACCGACGAAGAAAAAGGAGGAGGTTCTCAATTCGTTTTTATAATATATGTCCACGCATACTTTTTACAGTCATACGATTTTAAAATTTTTGTTTTATTCGAGAGGGTATACCTCAAAGTTGGTCCCATATAAAATGTATTAATTTTGCTTGGGTAGTTTTTGGGTTAGCTGCAATAATACGTATTTTTCCGCACTTTTTATGTGGATTATGTTCTAGTTTCTTTTGCAGGTAGTGGTATTAGAATGTGTATAGAGTAGGTACCACAACTAAAAACTGAAAAATTACTTTAATTTCTGAAGTCGGTGGCAAAAACGAAAATACACCGACTTACGAAATTAAAGTTATTTTTTACTTTGTAGTGTTGTTTTTGGAAGTCGGTTGTATTTTTCTGTAAAAAAGTTTTTATTAATAATCTACACGACGAACAAAAAAAAATTTTTAGTCATCATCCCTATTGTAGTGATAAATGCTCTTTAATTCTATGTGCAGAGGAGCTGTTATGTTATTTATTCACTCATCATCTGCCTAGCTTTTTCCCAACTATGTTGGGATCGGCTTCCAGTCTAACCGGATGCAGCTGAATACCAGTATTTTACATGGAGCGACTGCCTATCTGTCCTCCACAACCCAGTAACTGGGTAATACGATACCCCTTGGTAAGACTGGTTGTCAGACAGCCGGGACCAACGGCTTTAATTGCTTATAATTTTCCCATAGTTCTATGTTGGGATCGGCTTCCACTCTAACCGGATGCAGCTGAATACCAGTATTTTACATGGAGCGAGTGCCTATCTGACCTCCACAACCCAGTAACTGGGTAATACGATACCCCTTGGTAAAACTGGTTGTCAAACAGCCGGGACCAACGGCTTTAAGTTTAATTGCTTTCTGAGGCACGGAGGAGTCTCGGTATGTAAAGATGGTCTTAGCTTAACCTGATGTATCGACCCAAGCGGCTGTTATTACTTAGTCCCGAGCTCTTCACTATTAACGCAACGACTTCAGATTATTAAAAGTCGACCCCACGATGAGTTTCACTTTAAAATAAGATTATTAACCAGCCCCACAAAATAATTTTTAACTCCAGACAAAACCGAACACATTATTCAAGCAAAGGGGAAAATTTACAAGTCCGTGATAAGGCCTGTCGTACTTTATGGATAGGAATGCTGGGCAGTGAAGAAGACGGATGAAAAAAAATTGCATGCAGCGGAGATGATGAATGTTGAGATGGATGTGTGGAGTGACGAGAATGGATAAAGTGAGAAATGAGTATATAAGAGGAAGTTTGAAAGTGGCGCCAGTGACAGAAAAGTTGAAAGGAAATCGTTTGTCTTGGTATGGGCATGTAATGAGGAGAGACGAAACGCATGTGACTAAAAGAGTGATGAATATACATGTTGTGTACAGGCAGAGGAAGGCCAAAGAAAAGATGGATGGATTGTGTGAGGAATCCTATGAAAGAGAAGGGAGTGCATGATAGCGTGACGGTTGACAGGGGAGAATGGAAGAAGAAAACGTGTTGCGCTGACCCCTAGTAATATGGGATAAGGGCAGGATGATGATGTACACGGCTATGTATCAACCCATACTTATACAGTATAAGCTGATCTCGCATTGTATACGATTTCCGTACAAGAGAGGTCAGCTTACACTGGAAATTATACAGTACAATTAAACTTTTTAAACTTTCGCGATTTGTACACATTATAAACAAAATTGAGAACGAGTCTTCTCGCGATATTCCTCTTTACGAGGTAAACAGATACCAGGTACCAGGGAATATAACGAGAAGACCCGTTCTCAATTTTATTTATAATGTATACAGTACAATGATAAAAAAAAAACTGTCGGAAAACAGTCAATGAACACTCATAAGTACTCATAAAACATGACCTTGTCATTGGTCACACCACCTCATAATATGGTCATACCACCATCTGTCCGTGAGTCAATAACTATAATTGCTATCACATGTCTCTATATTCTTAGAAAGATAATCGTAAAGATAAAGGAAAAAAAACCGGCCAAGGGCGTGTCGGACCACGCACAATGAAGGGTTCCGTGTAGTTGGGATGAATTTATCCCAAAAACAAACTTAACATTATGTACATGGTATATAAAAAAGGAGGGGGAAAGGATCATAGGGCATCAAAAAATTCGTCCGCATCGCTGTCAACAGGAACAGTGCCCAAAAGGCTGGCAGCATTGCCACGTTGTATGGCAATGCTGATTCTTTGGCCAAAAAATAGGCGAGCCCTCTGGTCACGTGAGGAGTCGACCAACCGATTAGCGATGTCTTGAAAAACCAAATGGGCACTCGGACCCCATGGCCCTAGTGTTTACATTGTAGTTGAAAAACATCTAAGTTTGTAATCACAAAAAATAAAATAAAAAAATGTGATAAATCTACAAATTTACAGTTTTCGGTCTTTTCCCTTTACTTGTGCCGCGACTCCTTGCTTCTTGCCAAATTTCATGATTCTAAGTCAACGAGAAGAAGGTACCCTTATAGCTTTTGATTTATTTGAGAGTATCAAAATTTCGTTAGATGACCGTATTTTTTTATTGCGTTGACTTAGAAGCTTGACTTTTTTTAGAGCTCCAAGGGACCGTAGACCTACGCATTTTAATATTAAATTCAACCTGACACCTCCACGCGTTCCTGAGAAAAAAGGTCTGACAGACAGACAGACGGACAACGAAGTGATCCTATAAGGGTTCCGTTTTTTTTCTTTTGAGGTACGGAATCCTAAATATGCTAAAAAAACCGGCCAAATGCATGTCGGACCACGCACAATGAAGGGTTCCGTAGTTGGGATGAATTTATCTTAAGAACAAACTTAACATTGTAGTTGAAAAACATGTTCTCCCATACATTCCAACTGTAAATGTAAGTTTGTACTTACAATATTGATAGATTTACCATGTTATTTTAAGACCACAGACTTTTCCTGTAATCTACAGATAAAGATCTATTTTCTGTATTTTTTTCAAAATTTTAGGCTCAGTACTTTCGGAGATAAGGGGGGAATGGTCAATTTAGTCTATTTTCTTAAATTACTTTAAAACAATTTATTTTAAAATTATAAAAAAATATATTTGAGACCCTCATAGTAAGCCTTTTCTTTTGACATGCCACATGGTGAAACCAACAAAACTTTTTTTTTTAATTTTCTTATTTGCCCCCCAAAAGTGACCTCTATATTCAAAATTCATTTATTTACTTTACCCGTCCGTGTTTGGGTCACAGAAATTCATATGTGTACCAAATTTCAACTTAATCGGTCCATTAGATTCGGAGCAAATTGGCTGTGACAGACGGACAGACAGACAGACACACGAGTGATCCTATAAGGGTTCCGTTTTTTCCTATTGAGGTACGGAACCCTAAAAAGATACATTTACATGAACTGACGCCGCGCTGTCTGTTCGACGCACGCACACAAATACTAGTAGCCAATCAGAATCACATACACTAAATAGAACTAGCCAATCAAAAATCCGAATCGAGCCGTAGACGCATACAGTGGCAAAAGTAGCGACATAACAGAAGTACTGGTTTTTGTAGCGGTACATAATTACGTAGAGAAGAGTTCATTGTAAAAGAATTAAAATAATTAATTCGGGGAAGCCTTGTGGCTAAATAATAACAGCCGCACGGGTCGGTCGAAGGTTAAGCTACGCTTGCCGAGGTCGGTCCGTGGATGGGTGACCATCTATGACATATCGAGACCCCTCCGTGCCTCGGAAAGCACGTTAAACCGTCATTTGTAGACGTTAGTTGCGGTGAAAGAAAACACAAGCGTCCCGAGCTAACGTATATTATCGACTGACGAGGGGGGGCTGCTTCCATACTAACATCCCTCCACCCTTAGCTTAACAATTATAAAATAATACTATTGTTCAATAAATTTACTTTAAAAAAAAGTAAAAACCGACTTCAAAACCAAAAATGAATAAAATAACTTTCATAAAACACTTCAACAGCTTCTGAAGTCGGTGTCAAGCTAAAGTACATTGAAGAATTGATGATACCGACTTCAGAAGCTGTAGAAGTGTTTTATGAAAGTTTTTTTATTCGTTTTTGGTTTTGAAGTAGATTTTTACTTTTTTTAAAGTAAATTTATTTTTTAATTTTTACTTGAATATACAATTTACATAATTAGGTTAGCCCAAGTCGAACGAAAAGAAGAATCATCAAAATCCGTTTAGACATGCCGGAGATACAGTGCATTTACGCATATAACTTCGTACATAAGAATAATTACATAATGTATTATATACTAAAACCTTCCTGAAAGTATGTAGATCACGGTAGTGAAAGAATCATCAAAATTGGTTCATTCGTTTTTGAGAAAATCGTGGACAAACAAACATACATACATACATACGGGTCGAATACAGAACCTCCTTTTTTGAAGTCTGTTAAAAATCAACATATCGCGGCGTTCGTTCCGTGGCCTTGGTGGAGGCGAGGGTGTCTTGAACTTGAATAATCATTAGAATCAGCAATACAACTTCATAAGTTAGAATTGACCTCTAATCTAGCGATTTCATGAAATCATGAGGTTTGAGGTCAATTCTAACTTATGGAGTTGTATTGCTGATCCTAATGATTATAATTCTGTAGATCCATATTAGTTACGGCCGCGTATCATATTTTAATCAACAAACAACCTGACACTGACCTGCAAATTCCAAAAACGTAAGAAAATTTGAATTTCGCGGGCTACCTTAGCGCACAACTGGAGAAATGTGGGTGTACTATAGGTACAGTCAGCAACAAAAGTCGATTGACATTTGAGTTTTCTAAATCTTAATTATTGAGATAAATACTTTATTAAAAGAGCGAGTTACTGGTTTTCAAAGCGGGTAACAAATATACTGTCCCACCAGTCACCTTGGGGGGCACTCAGCTTTCCAGGGTCACGAAGTTCAAGTACCTGGGGCATTGGGTCACCGATAGTCTGTCCGACGATGTGGACATAGAGAAGGAACGCAGAGCATTGGCAGTTCGATGTAACATGCTGGCTCGTAGGTTTGCACGTTGTACTAATAGGGAGGTGAAAATTACACTCTTTAGAGCGTATTGCCAATCTTTGTACACGTGTCCTATGGGTCAGCTATACAAAAAGCTCGTACAATGCTCTGCGAGTCCAGTACAATAACGCCTTTAGAGTTATGTTGGGGCTGCCGCGCTTTTGCAGTGCATCGGGGATGTTCGCGGAAAATGGCGTGCCAGATTTTTACGCACTGATGCGGACTCGGATAGCATCCCTGATGCGGCGAGTGCGCGACAGCTCCAACAGCTTGGTAGCTACAGTAGCCGACAGGACGCGTCCTGTCGGCTACTGTAGCTACCAAGGTGTCCATTGATGTGGCAATGGATGACCACTCATCGTGCGTCATTCCAATATTTTAAGTAAATTGTTTTAGTGTATTTTTAGTGTAGTCGTTTTCATGTATTTATGTATGTTAAAATTGTATTGTGTGTTGTTTATGGACTTATGGTCTGAAATAAATGTATTATTATTATTATTAAAATCGGAACAAGTGAAAATTTTAAAGAAAATTAACTCTTATCTAATAAATGAAACGCTAAAAAGCAGGTTATCGTATCATTTTGTGTTAATTTAGATGATGTCAAAAAATAGTAGTGTTAACCGACTTCTGTTGCTGACCGTACACCTCTGCCTACCCCTTCAAGAAATACAGCCGTGATTATTATGTTATATTTAATGTACAGGATCATTTGTAAAAAGTATAACTTCTACTGCACCTCAATTGTCTTCACACACCTTGTTGCATGTGTGCGTGACATGATCATCTAAATTACACACGCGACTCCAACGCTAAAGTACTAAGCCACAGAATCATAAAGCTACAGTATTATATCTGGTCAGTGACCTTGAATTAAGGTGGAGATTTCTTGAAAACGGTTAAAAAGGTGCTTTTTAAATCTCATAAACATAAACCGTACCGTTAACAAATAAAAAAAAATGATATTTTCAAGTCCTTTTCGCTTACAGTGGTGGAACTCAAAACATAATTACTTAAACATAGTTTAATGCACCAAAAAAATCATCAAACATACCTCTAAACAATATTTAAAAGCAGTTTTTCCCTTCATTAACCATTATAATTATAATTAAAAAGGAGCTCGTAGCTAAGTAATAACAGCCGCACGAGTCGATCCATCAGGTTAAGCTACGCTTGCCGCGGTCGGTCCGTGGATGGGTGACCATCTTTACATACCGAGACTCCTCCGTGCCTCGGAAAGCACGTTAAGCCGTTGGTCCCGGCTGTCATTCGTGGATCTTTGACAGTCGTTACGGGTCGTCAGAAGCCCGAAAGTCTGACAATCAGTCTTACCAAGGGGTATCGTATTACCCA